>JARHVA010001725.1:0-1200000 GCA_037957365.1 Torreya grandis | reverse complement strand
TTCTTAATTGATTTTAGGAGATAAAAGTGTCAAAAAAATAAGATATCTATGAAACTCAAAAAATAGGTCTACAAATAAGCCTAAAACCCCTATTTTGAGAGTCTAAAAGAGAGTACGACTCTAAATTGGGTGAGTGTGAAAGTTTGAAACATTTATTAGAGGATAAACATTTTTTATGTGAAAATTTAAATGTCTTTTCAAGATTTCATGACCTTTCTACCTCACATTATGTCTAATGGATCATTTTGTACGTTTATATATAAGGCCTAAGATATAGAATCTTGTTTTCTGACTAAAGATTAATAGAGAAGGGTCCTTGAAAGTTATCATATGAAGTATGAGGTTTTATTATAAAAAAAAACACCTTGACACAATGAAGTAATTATTAATGTGAAAGAAATTATACATAAATCAAGTCTATGATCCATTGAAGAAACCCTAATTCTGATAAGGTTTAAAGGAATACTTATTTACATTAATTAGGTAAAAATGCATAATGAATGGCAAAAACCAAGGTCAAATGAGCTAGGATTTAGAACACACTGAGTTGATAGGTCATAACCAAAAAGTGGATATGGAAAAGAGGATGGATAAGGATGGTATTTGTATAAATAAGAATAGTGATAAAATGGCATAATCGAAATGGTCCTTACAGACAATACACCTTATCACTCAAGCATAATACCACTTGAGATTAATAATATTCATCAGCTCTAAAAGTTCATCTCTGTCTGATGTGGCAAGCCTGCATGCTCATGATCCATAATATATAGTAATGATGAAATGCCTATCTAGTTTGGTTTGAATTTTACTTTATGCTTCTTCTCATCCATGGTATTCTTTTGGTTTTATTTAAGAACAAGATCACCAAATTTAAATGTTCTATACTTAACATGTTGATTATAGTGGCCTTTCAGTTAGTTCTGATATGCTTGAAGATTATTGATTGTGTTTGTGCATTTCTCATCAAGTAAGTCTAGCTCTTACTGGTGAGCTATTCGATAGTCATGATCATCTAGGACATGCTTGAAAGAGATGCATAGTGAAGGTAATTTGACCTCAATGGGAATGATGGCTTTAATACCATAAACAAGTGAGTATGGAGTGGCTCCTGTGGGGATATGATGATTTGTATGGTATTCACAAAGGGCAAGGAATATTATCAAGTGCCAATCATGACTGGTATCATTGATAATCTTTTTGAGAATACTGACAATGGTTTTGTTGGATGCCTCAGCCTGGCCATTACCTTGAGGGTAATATGCTATAGAAAAATGTTGTGTGATGTTATATTCAATACATAAATGTTCTGTATCCTTGTTTTTTAATGATCCTCCATTATCAGATATAATATTAGAGGGGATACCATAGCAGCAAATGAGATGGTTGAAGATGAATTTGGAAATTTGCTTTCCAGTCATGTAAGTGAGGGGTATAGCTTCAACCCACTTAGTGAAATATTTAGTGGCGATAAGGATATGCTTATGGTTATTATATGAAGTGGGGTTAATCTTCCCAATGAGGTCAAGTCCCTATGTAAAAAATGGCCATGGTTTCAATGTCAATTTTAGAGTTTTTACTGGGATATGAATTAGATTAGCATGTCATTGACATTTATCACAATTTTTTACATATGTAGTGGCATCAGCATCTATTCTGGTCCAATAATAACTAATACGCACGAGCTTTTTGGATAGGATTACCTCGCTAGAATGAGCTCCACATACTCCTTCATGAACTTCTTTTAACGCTAGTGTAGACTCTACGAAAGTTAAACAATAAAGCAGAGTTCCATCAGAACTATGATGATAAAAGGTGGATCCTAATAGAGTATAACAAGTGGAATGATGAATGAAGGCTTTGGTTTGTTTTTGAGATAGGTTAGGTGGTAGAAATTAGTCATGAAGGTAGTTGTAAAGGTCTGAGTACCAGATATAATTAGGACCTAAAATATCACAAATCATGGAAATGGTTGAAGGATCATGAGCTGGTGCTGATAAATTCTTGATGAGAAACTGATACTCTCTAGCTTTATCTATTTGTTGAATTAAAGAGCCAATAGTAGCCATGGCATCTTCCATTATATTGCTAGCCCTTGGTATGTGCTCAAATTAAATGTTAGCAAATTGTTATTTAAGAGTGTTGACCATGGCTATATATGGAACCAGCTTGTCATCTTTGGTCTGAAAATGATCTGTGACCTAATTGATTATTAACTAAAAATCACCATAAACTTAGATATGAGCTATATTCTAGTGTACTACTTGTCAAAGTCCTGTAATAAGTGTTTCATACTTAGCCATGTTGCTTGTACAAGGAAAGTTGATTCTGAATGATTTAGGGATTAGATCCCCCTATAGTGTAATAAAAAATAAGCCTACCCCTGATCTATGTGTAGTGAATGAACCATAAAAATGTATCTTCTAGGGCTTCTCATGAAGGGGTGTGTCAATTATGGTCATGATGGATTCATTAGGAAAATGAAACATGAGTGGTTGTGTGTCTATGAGAGGTGCTTTAACAAGGTGATTTGCAAGAACTTATCCTTTGATTACCTTCTGATTGACATACTCTATGTCAAACTCACTAAGAAGAATGATTCATTTAGCCATTCTAGTTTTCAAATATATTTTATATAGTAGATACTTGAGTGGATCTACTTTGAAATGACCATGGTCTTATTATTCAACATGTAATGGCATGGTTTTTGAGCTACGAAGACCATGGCTAGACAAGCTTTTTCAACAAGTGCATAGTTATGTTCATATGTAACCAAGGTATGACTTAGGTATTATACAACATGTTCTTTTCCATTGTCATCATGTTGAGCTAAGAGTGCCTCCAGAGCATGGTCAGTAGCTGATAGGTATAAAAATAATGGCTTTCTCGGCATAAGAAGTAATAAAATAAGTGGATTAACAAGATATTCTTTAATTTGTTGAAAAGTTATTTGGCAATGATCATCCCATTGAAATGAAACTCCCTTCTTCTAAAGTTGTGTAAATAGATCGCACTTGTCTACTAACTAAGAGATGAAGTGGTGAATTGACTAGATCTTACCCTGTAAACTACAAAGTTACTTGAAATTGGTTAGTGTCAGTATTTTAGTTATAGCATGGACTTTAGCTGGATCAACTTCAATACCTCTACAAGACACAATGAAGCCAAGTAGTTTTCCTGAAGTTACACTAGACACATATTTTTTTGGATTGAGTCTAAATTTGTATTCTCATAATCTTTCAAATATCTTATGCAACACTATTGGATGGTCGACCCTGGTTTTGGATTTTCCTAATATGTTATCGACATAGTCTTCAACAATATCATGCATCATATCATGGAATATGATAGTCATAACCCTTTGATATGTGGCTCTAGCATTATTAAGGTCAAATGGCATTACTTGATAACAAAATTTTCCCCATGGAATGGGGAATGCTATTTTATGTTGGTCTTCTAGTGTTATTCTGATCTGGTTGTATTTTGAAAATCCATCCAAGAGTGAAAGCATTTCATAACCTAACATAGAGTTGATGATCATGTCGATATTAGGCAAGGGAAAATCATCTTTAAGACAAACTTTGTTGATGTCTCAAAAATTAATTCAAATTTTGATCCTTTTAGGGTTTTTACTAATAGGTACCACATTAGAGATGAATTTTGAGTAGTCAATGGATCAAATACATCTTGTTTCTAAGAGTTTTTCCAACTCTTTTTTTACTAGTACAGTAATGTGAGGTTACATCTTACATAGATTTTTTTATCAGTTTGGCATTAGGATTGACCATAAGTTGGTGCAGAACCAAGGTGGGGTCTTAACCTAACATGTCATAATAGGCACATGCAAATATATCTACAAATTCTCTCAATAGAGTTGTAAAGACATCATGTTCCTCCTCAATGAGGGATGTACCTAATTTTATCCATTTTAGGTCTGATGGAGTCTTGATGTTTACCTTTATTGTATCTTTGACTAGAAGGGTTGAACCATATTCTAGGATAATAGGTAATGACTTGAATTGTTAGACTATGTCAGGGTCCTCTGTTAGGACTTATTCTTCAATTTCTCCTAGGTAGGATGAATTTGAGTCCCCTAATGAGAGATTTGGACATGTGACAAAAATAGTCAAATATTATTGAAGAATTTGATCAAATACATGTTTTTTCTCAAATCTGAACTTAGATCCATAGGCATGTTCATCATTGGTGGTCTTCTGGTCTAAATTTGAAGAAGAATGAACACCCCCTTGTAATAGCACCTAAAATAGGTTTTCACCACTAGACTAGCCTTTATCTTTACTTTTTCCCTAGTCAAAAAGTGTCTCAAAGAGGTTTTCACTTTGGGACCTCAATGTTTTACTTATTTGTTTTTGGCTAAGGGTGTTCACTTGCTCTCCAAAATAGGCTGCAGGATCCAATGTGATTGAGAATCTTGATTTGTGATCTCCCAACGAAACATTGTCTCTAAGGCCTAAGAAATCATAGAATGCCTCATCATTCTAGAACTCATCAATCGGTAGACTAGATTCTTGTTGGTTATAATCTATCAGTTGGGGACAATATAATGGTAATGGGTTGTAATGAATGGCCAGGGTAAGCGTAAAAATGACATAGTTACAAATAGGTTGGTTTTAGCTAGGTTATCAAAGGTGAGGCTATGACCAGACTCTACTTTATTATTGACATTATCATCACTAGTCACTGGTGATGGAATTTGAATAAGATATGTGGGGTCACCCATAGGTGGTTTAAATCCAAGTACATAAGGTCCTTCATACTTAATCATGGAAATTGGCTCAATGGTTCCTTGTTGATTTGGTCCAAGGCCTCTTCCTTCATAATTGTGACAATCCATGATCCTATTGGGAACAAGATACTTTGTACATTTATAATAATCAATGTGGTTGTCATTATATAAACATGATTCATCCTCTTCAAGAGGGTCAGGTTCTAGGCCAGATGCTAGTATAAATGTGACAGGTCCTTTATCTTTGTTCTTTTATTTCCAATGCATATGTGGGGTGACTTTAGGTCACCTAAAGGTTTTTGGATTCTAAGGAAGATTGGAAATATGAAATGTATCATGGGTCACATACTCTCCCTATCCATTATCTAAAATGGTGAAATAATTGGAAGCTTCAAGAGGTGGCATGTGGGAAAGGGAATCTAAGGTATTAGGATCTATGTAATTATCTAGTGAAGGATCAATAAGTATAACCTTTCCTTTATCCTGCTTGGAATTTAGATTCATACCATACTGATAATTATAGCTTTGAAATTTGGCCTCAATATGTTTTCAATGTTCATATGGATTTACATCTCTTGGAATATTCATTTCCATCCTTGAGTGGCAAAACTTGATACATTGGTGCAACATTGATGGGACTGCATGAATCTCATGTAACCAAGGCTTGCTTAGAAATATATTGTATGATAACTCAAGGTCAAGCACATGGCTAAGTGTATCATGGGTCAAAGGCCCAATGATAACTGGAAAACTAATGATGCCTTGTGATGCTCTTTACTGATTATCATAGGCTTTGATAGTTAATGTTTTTGGCTAGAGATCTACCATTGTGTACCCAAGAATCTTGATGAGCTTTAGAGACACTATGTTGAGGTTGGATCCATTATCTATAAGGACATATTTCACTTAATGCCATCTTATATAGACTTCTATGTATAATGGATTATTATGGAGTGGGCCAAGGGAACATAGATCATTTTGGTTGAATGTGACTTGTTGGGATGGAGTTAGGTGTCTAACCAAAGATTGAAATTTATTAAGAGATATGTCACTAGAAATAGTGGATTGGGTCAAAAACTCATTCAAGATGTTTTTGTAGATTATTGATGTTCACAATAAATCTAAAATAGAAATTTATGCTGGTGTCTTCTACAATTATTCCAAAATATCAAACTTCATATCTTGGTTAGTAGTGAATGTTTATTCCAAGGTTGAACGGTTGGTTGGATGACAAGCAAAGTGGTGGATGGTTGTGGGCCTAGGATATAAATCTTCAACCTTCAAGTTGTTATTACATAATCTGGATTAAATACTAGACCATTATTGTCAATTGATGTTATAAATGGTGTGGGACCAAATAGGACAAGTCTCGATTATCAGTTCACTTACATGTGGTCATGTGGCAAGAATGAGTTGTCGATATAAGGTCAAAAAGGGGAGGTCCTAGTTTGTTGGTTTACCTATATGTACTCCCAAATCAAAGAAGGATTATCCATGTAATTTTACTAAATATTATTGTTTAGCAATGGTCTAGGCTGATTAGTGCTTGGTCTAGAATTAATGGAGATGGTATTAATGTTATCCCTTGTAATATGACCTACAACCATATTGTAATCATGTGAAACTGCATGGTAGGTTTGTTGGTTGTTACCATTTTGACCTTGGTTTTATCCACTATTCTATCATTATGGGTTTTGCTATTGATTTTGTTGATTTTACTAGTTTAGCCTTTGATTTTGATATTGTTGATTTTACTATTGTACTGGCCATTATTGTTGTTGTCGCTAATTATTTTACTACTATTAATTGTTATGTTGGGGAAATGGGTTTTGATAAATGCCAAGAGTTTGATTGGAAGTGGAAGCACCATTATCTAATGTTATCTCCCCATTGTCCAACATATTCTCAATTAAATTCTTGATTTGGACACATCTTCATAGATTATGCCCATTGACCTGATGATAGTCATAGAATTCATTTTCATGATACTAATCAGGATAAAGAATGCCTTGCAGATAATGATTTGGTATAGGCCAACTAATTATATTATCAGAAACAAGTTTGTGAAATACAGACTCAATAAGTTCTCCTAGGTCACTAGAGACACGACGTGCAGGAATAGTTCTCCTAGGAGGAGGGGTTTTCAATGGTAAAGGTTGTTGTATTCATTGTGCAAGTCTTGGTTATTGTGCTTGTGGCATTGGTTGGAGAGTTTTTTGGATAGGATTTAGTTGAAAAGGTGGTACAAATTATGTTTACACCATTTGAACATGATGGGATTCAGTTACTCCACTTCTCACAACATTCCTATTGCAGTTGAGTTACTTCAATCTTTCTTAGTTATTGGCCTATGCCAATTGCGATGCTTGCACTTAAATAGGATGTTGATGTTGGCCATTTTCTTGATTGGTACCTTAATTTTGATTAGTTGAATTAATATTTATGATTCTTTTATTGATGAGTGCTCGCTCAATCAACAAACCTTTATCAATGATCTCTTTAAAAAAATGTACACATTACAGTTCTAAGTGATAAACTATCTCACTAAACAAATTTTTAGTAAACATAGTGGCTAATTTTTTATCTAGTAAAATATGGGTGAAACATCTTTTAAGGGCTCTCCATTGCTATAAATAACTTAAAAAACTCTCATCAACTTTTTGCTTTGTTTGTGCTAAGTCCACTAATGAAATCACATGCTCAAGATTATAGGAAAAATGTTGCACAAACTTATCAGAAAGATCATCAACATCCATTACTAATTTTTTTGGGTAACTTCAAAAACCACTCCAAAGCTTGTCCAACCAAACTCCTTGGAAACAACATCAAAAGGTATATGTCGCTATATGCCACTAGTTGACATGCAATAAATAATTCGATCAAAGGAGCCTTAGGGTCACCTTTCCCTTTGTATTTGTCAAATTTCAATGGTTCATATCTTGGAAGAAATGGTATCTATAAATACTCCATGTTGAATGGATAGCAACACACATCATCTAATTTAACCTTTTTAGTTTGTTTACCTATTTGAATGGTAGCAATTACATCTTTCATCTGTTACAATTCTTGGGATAGGAAACTAGAAGGAACATTAGTTTGAGGGAGAATATTAGTTTGCGTAGATGGTTGGGAGATCAAAAGTGGGACACTTTGACCAGGGTATGATGGAGATACTTGTTGGGGTATATTAGGTTAGTTAGGGAATGGACCTATAATACGCATACGTGGATTAGGATGTACATGAAATTGTACATTTAGTTGCATGATATTTTAGTTTGGGTTAGTGATAAAGGTTTGATTTGGAGAATTTTATGGTTGGGATGGTGAGATATAACTATACTATGCCTGATGTGGTTAAAAAGGGACATGCTGTATACTAATCAAACCTTGTTGTAGAGAGAGAACTTGTGGACAAAGACCCTGTCTCTAAATTTATGGCACATTTTGAACCAATAGTTGTCTAGTAGGTACTTGAGAAACACAGAGACTTCCTTGTTGCATAAATCCCTATGAGGAAGTGAAAGTACAATGCACATTCAACATTTATCACTAACCAATATTTGCATGTTGTCAACTAGTCATTGCTTGGTTTTGAATTGGCATATTAGTCTGCAACTAAAGAGGTATGTTCATTATTACATAGCGAGGTGGAACATTCATTGCCCCTAATTGAAGTGGCAATGTATTTTTCTTATGTTGTGTTGATACACTAGATTATGTATGCTATTGTGGAATAATACATGTCACTTATTGAGGGGGAAGAGAATTTGTCACATTCTATCATTGAGGTATGACATTAGCCATTATTTGATTACCTAATCCCATAGATTGTACACTTGAGGAAGTAGTCGATTGAGGTTGGGGTGTATAAAATCCTATTCCCTGGTATGATGATCTACTCATGGGATTAACTACAGGCACATGTTGTTTTCTAATTGTTTATGCATTAGTACCACTTTGATCTAGATTGGATGTTGTTTGCATGTTTTTTGGCTCACTATTCTATGTAGAGGCTAAAGACACTTATTCAATAATGGGCATATGCATCAATTTATCTATCAAAGTAGTTTGTACAAATGGATCACAACTCAGGTCTTCTTGTCCAGTTAACTCTATTAACACTCCTATTTAAGGAACTAGGTCAATAAAAGGCTTACTCACCATGTTCATCTGATTGAAATTATGTGTTAGATTCAAGTAGGTTTGATATACTATCTACATTTGGTTAAAGTGATCTTTCATGATGCTTTTGCCTCAATTAGATATATTAGGGTCTTAATACATAGGATTTCTAGAAGAAGCCTATTGATCGTAAATGATATTGTGGGGCACTCTTACTAGACTTGGTAAATTGTCATGGGGGAAGTCTACTGGAAATTTGGCCCCTACCTCTATGGCTCTAGCCAAAACCTCATCTTTATTCCCTAAAAAATATCACTCAAACAAAAATGGAACATACATGAAAGCTATATTAGTAGAATATGACTGTTGACGACCTGGCTCATCCACTATGGGTATTGTAGCTAGGTATTGCATGGTTTATTCTTGGTCTTGTTTTGAATAAGGTGGTGTGTTAACCAAATAGTTAGCCAATGGATCTTGGCTTTGTGCCCCTGATTGAGTATTATAAGAGGGATAAAAATCCATCTCATAAGTAATATTATCTACATAGGGGTCTTGCACCATTTCTTCTTGTGCCACCACAATACTAATCCCCAGATTGTACATGAGTCCACTACAAGTGTAGGAATACATTTTGGGATACATAGTCAATGCTTTATGATAAAATATTTAAGAGTTCTATAAACTCTAAAAAGGACAAAATCTAAAACAAATGATGTTTTAATTTGGTCTAGATTTGTCAAAAGGATTAAAAATATTTATGCAAAGATTTGTGGGGAAATAAGCTAGCGTAAAGTATCTAACATTTCACTGTTCACACAAAGATAATCAAGTACATGGATCAAAAATCAAAATACCAAACTCTAAGGTTGAAGTGTTTCAAATTAGTCTAATCTAGGAATTTAAAAGTTGCTAGGTCTTTTGGCCAAATACGGCATCAAAAGCTTGGCTTAAACAAGGTATGTGCTAGGAATCTTGGCCAAATGGCATCAAATCTAGACTTTGAAATAGATAAAAGTTTTTAATCTAACAAATTTGAAACACTTCTAACAAACACTAGGAATTTGATTCTTGGACATGAACTTGATCAACTAGGTATAAGGTATGAAACAAAAGGCACTTTTAGAGATAGTTTATTTTCTCATAAATAATAGTATAAAACTTGGTTCTTTTGACAAATAAGCTAGACAAAAGTGAATGGTATAACTGTGCTTTAGAAAAGGATCATAAAAGTGCACTTAGATTGGTCTAAAAATGTAGGAACAAATTTGGAACTCTATGCAAGAAAGTCTATGAAATAATATTTGAAATGTTTTAGGTAGTGTAACAACACTATACTACACAAAAGGTGGGACAAAAAAGTTTGTTTCAAAAACTCTCTAAGGCAAAGACGATTTCCCCTAAATTTGATATCATAACACTACTTTTATTGACTTAAAATGTTTGGGCCATAGACTTAAAGTGCAAATTTTTATCATAAAATGGCTTAAGTCTATCAAGTGATGAGAATGATTATGAGTCTTAAACGGCCTTTAACCCAAATTGGAAATTAAACCTAAGTTCCCTCAAGTTTAGTGTAAATGATGAACCCACTTAACACATCATTTCTATGAATGTATAAAGGTGCAATTCTAAATTTAGATTATAAGTGAAGGACTTTAAATAATGTTGGTAAAGTTCTAGACTCAATTGGGTAGCATAACTGTGCTAAAGTGAATGATATGACCTTCAAGCTTTTGATAAAATTTGAACAAGGAAAATTGATGATCTTACATGGGTATCATAATGCCTCTTTGTTCAAAGGAAAATTAATAATATGTGTTTGGCTTGGTTTGTTTGTTAACACCAATTTTTGACTTGAAACAAGACATTAATCTAGTATAAGACGAACTAATTAATCACTCTTAGATCCTACACTGACAAGGTTTCTTAGTATTGTTAAAATCCATCAATATACATCATTTGAGAGGATTTTAAGTGTTCATCCAAAAGTAAATGTGCATTATATAATAGGGTTTTTACACCTCCCCTTCTCTTAAATGACATTACTGTGACATGGACCTTAAGGTGCACCTTGCACCAACAATACTTTTGTGGCAAGTGGGGATTTGTCTAAGATATAACAAGTTTTTGAATGATATATGGGAATAAATTATAAAATGAATTTCATGCCAAACAATGCAAAATAAAAAAATGGATTTTAGGTCCGTATCACTTGGCTTGTTGCAAAAAGGTCTAGTCTTTTTTACAAACACTACATCCTGCTATTCGTTCAGTGTAATGTGATGTCCAAAGTGCCACTGCATCCTGTGTGGAACTCCAAAGGAGAAAAATGAAGTCAATACTGGGAGATGAAACCTCAGGTCAAAGCTTCCCTAAAGAACTCATGGGAGGTGATGAAATCCCCCTCACAAGCCAAATTTGCATAAAAATGAAGAAATCATGAAAGTAGAAAGACTTTAGGGTCATTTTCAAGGTCACCGAAACTTTGACAAATTTTTGGGGAGTGCTTTAGATGAGTTTATTTCTAAGCCTTGGATTAGGATACTTGCAATAGGAATATTACTTTTGATTCCAAGGGTTTCCTAAATGGGACAAATGGAAGACCATACATGCAACATCCCTATTTTTGCCAAACAAAATTTAATCTAAATAACTAAGTAATTAAAAAAGCTTTGAAAAGGTGAGTTCATTTTTAAGCCCAAAGGGAAAGTGAGGTGGTGTTAATTTGACCCCTTGGTCTTAGTTGCAAACTTTGAAAACATTCACCATAAAAATCTAATTTTTTTGTTAAACACCAAAAGAAAGGTTCCTAATTGATTTTTAAGCATGAAAAAGGTGATCTAAACATGTTTTTAGAAAATGTCAAGTTTGGTCCTACAACAAAAATATTAGCATGTCCTTTAGCTTTGAAGCTCTTTTTGGTTTGAAACAATAAGCTTTAGAAAAATAGCTCTCGATTCTGTGTTTTAAGAAAAACATAGTGATCGACGTCGATTATATACAACCAACGATGGTTACTTTGACTAACCAATGTCAGTTATTTAACTAACATCTGTTATACCAATGTGATAGTCTTGATAGGTATCTAACCAATGTCAGTTTTGCTAACCAATTTCGGTTAAGTTATGCAATTGATGTTGGTCTTACTTGTCGATGTCGATTATTATCTAAAATTGTGGCAAACAAAAATGGCAAAATAAAGTTAGAAAATCAATTTTTAAGACTTTTAAGTGTCCAAATGAATATTTTAAAGTTTCAAAATGATCTTATTTATGTGTGAGATGCATCTAGTCCCACCAAGTGTGCCATTATGTGATCTAAGAATTTTTCTCAAGAGATGATGGTTAGTATGGTGTTAGTTCTAAAATGAAAACAAAATGAAAGAAACACACTAATTAGCATAACATATCTACACCTAGATAGTAGGTAGAGTTTAGTTAACAAAAATAAATGATGAACACAACTAAAAAGTAAGGAATAAAACACAAGAATTCTTTCACCTTCATTAGATGTTCCAAATGCCTTTATAGTGGTGGCTTACTCAGCTTGTTCTCATGAAGTCCTTGGCAATGGAAGCTTGGCTACCTCCATCTTTCCTTAGCACCTTTGACTTGTGGCTTGGCTTGGCTTGGATTCAATTTGGCATGGTAACACTAATTTCTTGAAGATTTTGGAACCATTTTTGCATTATAACTCAATAGTTGGAGGTCCTAATTGAGCCACACCTTCAGATGATCTATGTTGTCAACTACCAAAAAAGAGAAGCATTCCATAACCTATGAGAAGATGTTCTTAAATGTGTAAGTGCATTTGGCATTATCTTCTCACTACTAATCAAATTGACTCATTTATCTAAGTGATTACATTGGAGGAAAATGCCTATTATGAACTTATTATCAACCTAAAAATCATTTTCATCCTTGAGTTCAAAATCGTGACCTCTTCCACACAATCATTCTAGATGTTTAAAGGATTTGAATTGAAAATAAAACCATAGTTAGCATTTCCTTCCTTGCATCCTAGGTCGCTACCAAAATGATATGTTAACACATGCAAATACTTCTTTTGAAAATTAAATTCAATTTTTAAATCCATGGGCCCTTTTAGAGGATGGTCAAAATTGCAATCAAATGCAATATTTCCACAATCTCCTTTAATTCAAAAAATTTGGAGATCCACAAGAAAATTATTGTTTATTTATTTGTAAATTACATTTCATTCTCCTTTTTCCACCATGTCGTTTTCATTTCAAGATCAAAAGTCCCACAACTAACTTTTATTTTTCACAATGTCTTTTTGATAATTGTTTTTTCCAAGTGTATTCCTCGACTTAGAACCCTAAGGAGTTTCACCACCTCCTTTGTAATTTACCCTCGATCAATATTTCAAGAAACTTCCACACTTTTGTTGTGCTTATTCCACTTATATTTCCCACTGAGATCTTTTATGTGGTGTGATGCCGATTTGGGAAACCTAGACACAAATTGCAAGTTGTGTTTTTTAATATTTTATTTTTACAATTGTAATTCTTGTTACAAATCCCCATAAAATTTTTAAGTGGAAATTATAATTATTAATAAAAAAATGACAAATAAAGATGAAAAATACATTGATATGTCATTATAGATAGGGGAGGGTTTGGCATCAAAAATGAACGTAATAGATAAAATAACTGAGAGGCACCGATAGAGGGTATGGTTAGCTCCCTACTACTTTTGGCTCTACCTGAAATAAGGTGAGAGGACCTAAGGGGTAGCTTGATCACATGGATTGATTCTAAAATTTAATTTCCATGGGGATTTTTGGCAAACAAGAAGAAAAACATGACCAGGACACAACCAAACTTGTTCACTCCACTAAGAAAGGGTTGTCACATGGAATGCACAAATGCACTAGGTCACATAAAAACTAAATGCACTAGGTCACATACAAACTAATGAAGACAGATGGGAAAGTGCTTGAGATATTTATTCTAAAGAATTTTTAATAATAAAGGGTTGAATAGAAGACTACAATGCTGGTCTTTAAAGCAAAAAATGTAGACACATGTTCAATATGCAATATTTATGCATCTATAGGAAAATAACACTTAACATATGCAAATGGTGTATTATTTTTAGGGTAGGACAATTTGATAGTTATAAAAGTAGGGTGCTATGCTAGTGGTTTTCAAATAGCAGGAATTTTTTCAACATTCATGACATTAATTATTATACAGACGAAAAAAATGACTTATGAGTTAATGCAAACTACCAGGAGTGGATTACATCTATTAAGGCCAATACAATGCAAATACCCAAATGATTCTTGAAACCCTATAGCATATAATACAACTAAAATTTCAAATACTTATCCCTATTGAATCCATAAACCTAGGTTATCGTTAAAAGTTATTCAACAACATATTTCCAAATATAATTGCAAAAATGGATTTATAACCTAGATCTAAGCTCAAATGACAACCAATAATGAACACAAACCCAAATATCTAGTTAATATTTATTGTAAAACACATTATTATATTTCATCAACAGGAAAGAGTAAGAACCACAATTATTTTCCACTATCTTGAAAAGATATCTTACATACATTAATGCTTCAAAATGCTACTATGGGGACAAGAATGGTGATTTTGCACCATGTTGGATATGGGAGATATATAAGCATGATCTCAGAGATTGTTAATGGTTGTGAATTTGTAACCACCTTAGCAAGAGAGATAAAACATGCACACAGTAGTGATCCCAAAATTTAGAAGAGCTTATACTTGGAGAAAAAAGAAAATACCAATAATAAATTTAGAATATAAGACAAGCCTTTTATTTATACATTTTTACCATGTTTTAATTCCAAGAATATGGGTTGAAATTTGTAATATTACAAAATTGAAAAATAGCCCTCTAAGTTATACAAAGATTTTCTCAGTTGAAAAATATTCCTTGCCGTGCCTAGAATCTTCATTTGTTTGCAAGGAAAATGATTATTGTAACTGCCTCTATAAGAAATGATGAATATTTGCAACAAATCTTTGCTCTCCTTTGCTAGAAATGAATTTTATACTAACTAGAAAGGGAATATTCATGATCAAGGCTAAAATAACTATTTATCTTCTTATGTAACTACCTGGAGATGCCCTTTCACCTCTCATTAGCATAGCTAGAACCTCCTGGATAGCTTCCCTTTCCCTTATGCACACTAATTGGAGCAACCTTGCTTTGTAATGATTTTATAGAAATATTTTAAATCCATGTCCATTTAAATGATCTTCATCTAATGGCCTACCTTGGCCTTTCAATCCTACAATATTTCTCCCATGGAGGAGCTTGAACAAGAAAAACATGAGAAAATGCAATACTTGGGTCATTTTTACCTTTCTAGTTTTTAGATACAACTTGCATTTTAACACTTTGCATTTTGCATCTTTGCTTTTTTGAAATTTTTATTTTAGGGTTGCCTCCACATTATTTAATGCATCAGTGTGTTATTTTTCAATTTTTGGCCTTTTGGGGATATTCTGGTCCCTTTTGTAAATTTGTAATTTTCCTTATTCTGGGGAAATCTGGGTCCCATTTGTAATTTCGCAATTCCTTTGTATTGGGTAAATCTGAAATTCAGTAGTAGTTTTGCAATTTACAAATTACATAATTATAATTCATAGTTGTAGTTTCCCTAGAACATTCTCTTTGTAAATTATAGAATTGCAAATTTTAGAATTGTAATTCATAGCTGTAGTCTCCCTCGAAAGTTCCCTTTGCAAATTGTAAAATTACAAATTAAAAAATTGTAATTCATAGTTGTAGTTCCCTTGGAAAGTTACCTTAGGGAAATGGTAACTCCAGCTTTAGTTTTCAATTTGTAAAATTACAAATTGCAGGTGGGGTTCCCATTTCCTTGAAAAACTTTCTTTAGGGAAATGGGAACTCCAGCTATAATATGCAAGTTTAAAAATTATAAATTACGCTTGGGGTTCCCATTTGACTAAAAATATGACTTTAGGGAAATGGTAATTCCATATGCAATTTACAATTTTCAAAATTATAAATTGCACTTGGGGTTCTCATTTCCCTAAAAACCTCCTTTAAGGAAATGGGAACTCCAACTATAATTCATAATTTTTCAAATTTGCAAATTTACAAATGGCCTTGATAGTTTTAATTTGCATTGGGACCATTTTTTCACTAGTGTTGACTGGGGTTTTGGGAGACCCAACTACAATTTATAATTTACACAAGTGCAAAATTGTAAAATTGCATTTCTCCTCAACATCTCCCTGAAGCTCATCTTGAGTTGACTTTTCTCCAATCTTTGGATAGTAGGATTGAGATAGTTGATCAAAATTTGTAACTACATCTTGAAAACTTACATTTTGTAAATTAATTTTACCACTAAAATCTCCCAGGGGCTTTGGGGGCCTCTTCTGTAAATTTTTAAAATTTGCAATTTTTTAGATTTTTCCATTTTTTACCATACTCCATTCCTACTCCAATGAAGCACCTTGTAGAATATTTTACTAGAAGCCAATCCTTTTTACATCCATTATTTCATTCTCAAAAATAACTAGTCATCAATAGAAATATATATTACCCTTCATTTCTCCATGGATTAGTTACCAAATCTAAAAAATTGTTAGCATCAGCATTTTGAGCAAAATTTGCTACTTTACCAGGACTATCTACATTTTTTTCTAACTTTAAATATGGATTTGACTCATCATCCATACTACCATCTCCTTATGAAGGAATTTCAATGTCAAACATGTCAGAATCTCCTCATATTGAATCTTCATGGGTTTCCTCATCTATTACAATTTTAGGATCTTCATTCTTGCTTCTTATTATACATTCATTTAAATATGATCCTAATGAACTCTCATCTAACTAAAATAAGATACCAAGACCCATGACAAGAGAATGAGGTGGGTGAAAAACATTCCTTCCCCTAATAACAAAACTTCCAACTGTAAGATACTCTCCTATTAGTGTAGTCTTACTGACTTGATAAGGATGCACCCACTAAGAACTCATGATAATATTTGAATCCCATGCTTTGTTGTGCCACACAGTAAAACATCTAGCCTGATTTCAAATTTTGCAACCCAAATGGAATGTAGTCTATTCTTTAACCCTTTTCAGCACTATAATAAATTGCCTCTTTTGAATACTTCAACTTGGCATAGAATGAACCATGACACCATTATTTTGTACCTTCAATGCCACATAACTTAATATTTGGAGGTCACAATTGAGCCACACCTGTAGATGTGCTATGTTGTTAACTACCAAAAAGAGAAGCATTCCATAACCTATGAGAGGATGTTCTTAAATATGGAGATGTAGTTGGCATTATCTTCTCACTACTAATCAACTTGACTCATTTATCTAAGTGAGCATGTTGGAGGAAAAGGCCTACTGTGACATTATTATCAACCTAAAAATCATTTTCATCCTTGGGTTTGAAACCATGACCTCTTCCATGTAGTCATTCCAGATGTTCAAAGGATTAGAATTGAAAACAAAACCATAGTTGGCATTTTCATCCTTGCATCATTGGTCACTATTAAATGGTATGTTAGCACATGAAAATACTTCTCTTGAACATTGAATTCAATTTTAAAATCCATGGGCACTTTTGGAGGATGGTTAAAATTGTTGTCAAACCCAAGATTTCCACCATCCCCTTCAATTCATAAAATCTAGAGATCCACAAGAAAATTATAGTTTGTTTATTTGTAAATTGCATTTTATTCTCCTTTTTCTTCCACATCCTTTTCATTTTGAGATCTAGAGTCCCACAAATAATTTGCAATTTTCACAATGTCTTTTTGATAATTATTTTTCCAAGTGTATTCCATAACTTAGAACCCCTCAGAGTTTCATCACCTCCTTTTTAGTTTTCCTTCCTTTTTGTTGTATCCACCTAGGAAAAAATAGTGCAATACATCCTTGCTTAAGCTGTGATTCTTCAAATAAATATGTCCAATCGATAAAAAATGCATGGAAATCATTTATAGGCCATGGGGTCACAAAGTAATGGAGACAGTCAAAACTTTTGTTCTCAAGGGGCCTTATCTTAATATGGATCTATTAATTTATTATATTTGGTTTATTTTTCAATATGTTTAATCAAATATTTAATAAAATCATGTGGCAATTGAATCAATAATTATGACAGACAAATTAATGATTATAAAATGATTGGCTTAATATTCAATTCCCCAAAGTTATGGGCTTGCCAAAAACACATAAGTCCCCATTGGGACTTATAAGGTGTTATCTAACCAAAAATAATAAATTGGAAACAAATAATGAATTAAATTATCTAAGTGTTTTATAATAGAATCAATTAACTAATTATATTAAAAAAAAATCGTCAATAATCATTCAAACAATTATAAAAATAAAATTTATATAAGATACACTCATTGGTATAATAATTTTAAATAAGAAATAAATAAAACCCTTCAACTCATCAATTATAAATCAATAAATAAAATGTACAAACATAAAACTAGATCAATAGGAATCCATCTCAGTTGTTTGTTTTCTAGGAGAGAAAAACATAGATCCATTTCTTTCACTACTATAAATAGTATTTTAATTTCATTTTAACATATATTTAGCATCATTACCTCTGAAGATAGCTCATTATAATCACCATCTTAATAATTATCATCTATTGTTTGGTCTAATACGGTACTTTTCCTATATTGAAATAGAAGGAAAAGAATAATCAAAACACACACCAAATGTGGAAACATTCCTTTCCAAGAAGGATGGAATAGTCCTTCAATTTTGTTCACATTGGTCATGAACTTTGACATACTCATTTCAATTCTTAATTAAACACCACATCATCATTCATAAGAGAAGCATAATTTCTCATAAGACAATACAATATTCACAAAAAACTAATATCTCGTAATCACATAAAATATATGTGTATCCACATGTGTTTCTTAAAATATAATAATCCATGACTCAATCTATAGAATTTTGTTAATATAAAAAAATTTAAAAATCATAAGTCCATAAAATGAAAATGATGATGATGATGATGATGATGATGATGATGATGATGATGATGATGATGATGATGATGATGATGATGATGATGATGATGATGATGATGATGATGATGATGATGATGATGATGATTATGATGATGATGATGATGAAGGTGACCCACATAATCATGAAATACGGGTGTCAAGGTAGGGCATTAAAAATCTAATTAATTAAGAGATTCGTTAACATGCTAAGCCTAATATCAATATTTTCATTTTAAAGACTTTGAATTACCATCTTTTATATAAACCACATATAATCATGATTTATATATTAATAGTCCTTAATGAAAGTAATGGATTTTTAACTCATTGGTCAAGAAAATAAGAATTACAAAGGAATTTATATTAAGAGAAAACTATGAACCACTAGAATACACACAATTAATATACTAGTATAAAATGAAATTTCAATATACCTTATTTTTTCATCTAATAGGATTTTATTTACATCAATTACAAGTTAATATAATGATAAATCAATCCCATGTATATGTTATCAAATCTTGGAAGAAGTGGAAATAAAATAAATTTGATGGAAGTTTTATGGGAGAGCACATAATTATTGAAATAGTAATTGGGAGCAAAATAACCAATAATTATTTACATTTTATTGAAAAGGTGTGAAATTTACATGCAATTATAAAAATTTGAAAAAATAGTAGTACAAAACATCCAATCATATAATGACTAGAACACATGGCATAAGGATTAAGAACTTTATAGTGACCAGAACACGTGACCAAGCCAAGGCAAAAAAAATAAGTGAGATAATGAGCAGAGGTGCTTGTGTCACTATGTAGAAGAATATATATTTACTACTTTACATGTGAAAAATATGCCCAAAACATGGTATTTTATCAGTATAATAACTATATGGGATGCCATTCTAATTCTAGACCCCTAGGCAACATCATTCTGGATTAGATCGACCTTGATATTAAGGGAAACACCACATAATACTAGGAAAGTATAAATAAATATGTAAAGGGTATAGAGGATGTAAGAAGTTTTATGTGAGTGAGTTTACTCAATACACAGGGGTGAACTTTAGAACATTTAGTATGATGCTTAAATAAAATAATCAAGAAAAGTTTACAATAGAGAGGATGGTTTTGTACATGGGTTTTTTTTTTTTTAACAATTTCTAGCATGGAGAAGTAAAACAAATGTAATACCATGTCATGATGTTTAATTTGGTGGATGAAATATATGACTAATGGATGTTCAAAGGTAACCATTAAAAAAGTCAACAAAGGTGTTAAAAAAACTCATGAGGTCATTATAAACTAAGTTTTTTAATTTTGGTTAAGCTCTGAGTTATAAAATATTGAAATATATTAGCTCTAAATTATTAAATTAAAGGTTTATTTTACATATGCTTGATATTTTAATGGATATAAATGACAAAATTTTTGAATGCTCTAACTAACTGGTAAGCTACTACCCATGATTTCACATTTTAAGGCATATTGTGTAGATTAAAATATATTTGCAAGATAACCAATCATGCATAGACTGCATCACCACATTATTCACCTAAAAAAATAGGTAGTGGAATATTTTTAATATACTTAATTATGGGGTCAACCACTCTTAAAGGCATCTCTTGGATCAGTTGCTCACCATCTTGCCCTTCATCTATTTGGGGTAACTCTTTTTTGGAGACACCTTCAAGGTTATTCAACCTACATTCCTAGGTTTTCAACTTGATTTGAAGAACATTATAAGCATTTAATATCCCATTGAGGATTTCTTCTTGGTTGGAATTTGGATTTTATATAGGATTATTATCATTAGGTTCATCAACATTGTTTCCAGCATTGTTAATGGGAGGTTCCTCTCTTCACTGGTTTAGGTTTTAGGTTCCATGGCCTCTACCTATTCCTTTACCTATACCTATACCTAGGTTATCATTACCAATATTATTATTGTAAACACCACCATATATGGTTTTCACCATATTGAGGTGAAACAAACAAAAACTTAGGAGGTAGATAAATAACACTAAACAATTTCCCAAAGTTTGATAGATCACAAAATTGGGGCTCTGATACCAAAATGTAAAAATATATTTTTTTTTGTATCAAGATATGTTAGTAATTTAATAAAACTTAACAAATTACAAATGACTAACTTAAAAGTGTAATGATGTACATATATATTTAATATGTAGATTGGGGTATGGTAGTGTACTTAATGTACATTCATATACTCTAACCTGTATACTCCTATGGTCTTCTTAATAGGTCAATTTACTAAATTTTAGCCTTACCTAGATGACTAAACATGACATAAATCAATTTGAACCTTAACCATTCAAAGTATATGACCTCTAAAATGATATTACTAAATGTACAATGAGTAGTATCACATTGAGATAATGCAGAAAGATTTCAATTCACAAAACAATAATCATCATACTAAGCTTATTCATTCAATTATTTACATAATTTTATGACCAACAACACTTAAGTTTCATAATTTTTTCCAAAATAAATACGATGTATAGCATTTGGAAACACTTCCAAACTTACATGATGAGAGAAAATTTTTAAATAGCGCTACCTGCTTTTGTCACTTAATCATGACTATAGTTTGGATCAATTCACTAAGGATTTGTTTTCCATATCAGTTATATTTAGAATATTTTTCAATTGTAATCCAAATTAAATAAAGATGTATTAATTATTCTTATCATTGATGAACATTACCACAAAGTGGTTGCCACGTCATTTTTAATCACATGAAAAATATTCATAACAGAATTAGTTAATGTTAAAATTGAGTCACTTAATTGAAATAACTTGATCATTTTTAACATATCATATTAATAACTTACCATACATATATCATGTTGGTCATATGGTTCACTTGCATGTTTAACATGTTAATCAAATATGGATATCAATAAATAATCATAAGCAATTAGTTGATGTTTCAATAATCATGCTTCTCATTTGCATGAGAAAATCATAAAATTTAAGAGGCTTAGGTTGCATCAAATAACTAATTCATCAATTATAAACATTCATTCATGTATCTTTCCTTCATAGAAAATGATAGTTTAAAACCAAATATCTATACTCCACATGCATTATATAAATAATGACAATTATTGTAAGCATTTATATAAACATACTTAATTAATTAGCTTAGTATTTGAAAAAAAATCCTTTCCGAAAGGATAATGTATAATGAGTATTATATATGAATTATTTCAACTATTGACCTCTCAATCCAAAGGATTAACTTAACAAATTATCAACACATTATCAATGTGACAAAGTTTTCATTAACTTAATAAGCTAATAAATTAGCTGAGATGGTAATTATAATTCCACTATTCCATATGAATTCAAGAGATGATTTTAATTTAATATATTTTGTTACAAGACATAATCAATACTAAAATAAATTCTGATATAACATGTCATGGTATAAAGTTCATATTAGGACTTGCTACAATTAGGTTACAATATATTATCTAATACATTCATAATGCAAAAAAAGTATAACTATTAGCATAATAACTATTATTGTAATCTCCCAAAGCCTATAATTATACACTTTCTCATTAATGAAAAGTCTTTATGAACATATTATAATTAAAAATGTTCAAGGAATTTTCATTCATTTCACCATTTGATTACTTCCCAAACCAAAGTATGAAAGACCAATATACTTGATCATCATCACAAGAAAAACCTCATTTTGAAGTCACCACCAAGTCACTTAAGCTAGTTATTAAAACCATAACACTGTATAACTTATTCACATTAATATATTTATGCTATAATCAAGGTCTGTAAAAGAACATGATATATAAGAATTTTCTTCTCATTACTAAAATTAATAATAACTTAGATAATAGTTATCATGTTTCAAAAAATATTTCAAAACTCTCCAATTGAATCATAAACTAATAATGATTATTTATTCTATACAAGAATGAACAAGTTCATATTCATATTATAATCATTTGCTTTACAAAATAGTCATATAACTCAAATAAGCAAGTAACAAAGCTAGTTCAATGAAGAGTCCAATGCAACTCAAAAATATTCCTACAGAGAAGAAGCAAACACTTGCCTTTCCATCCCAATGATCCCATCCATTAGTGGACCTAGACCACCCCATACATTAGTTGGATGTGTAACTAAATAGCAAAGATAGGTGAAAAAATGATGAGTTGACCAAGAAACTATGAGCTTAAGGTGACAAAAATCACTACACATGACTCAAGAGAGAGAAAGAGTAATATTTAATGAAATAAGAAATCCATTAAAGAAAGGTGTAGGTGTGATTAAGTTTCATCCCATAGTCCATCTCGGGAACTAATTTATATTAGCCTTCATGGATCTTCAGTTTCTTGTTTATCCATCAACCCTAATCCAATTTATACTTTATTCAAATATATTGAATAACATTAAAAATAGCCATACCTACATATTTATCCAAGTGTATTATAAAATAAGATAACACTAAAAGGAGTTAAAAAAATTAGACCTTGTTTGGCATCCATACAAGAATATGAATATCATTTCACAAGGAAGACACCATTTTTGGCAAACAAAATACTTTACCACATGAAATTAAATATAGAATAATAGAATAAAATCGAATCTAATTAAAAATCATCACACAGTTGACTTATCTAAGCCTCATGACATCTCCAATAAAGATCTAAAAAACAAAGTAACATAACTTAACCACACATCAATGCCCCTATAGATACATGGTTCTAAAATGAAAACTTTCATGGACTTAAGATAAAACACACATGTACAATTCACAAAAAAAATTGAGCTCAACCACATGACGGAATCTAATAAGATTCATAATAAAACCACATAACAATTTTAGTAAAAAATCAATCAATATTCCTGCAAACCTTAACCAAGACATTTGTACTCATATAATAAAATAAAAGTAGGGTTCACAAATAAAAAACTAGGGTGTTTTATTAAAAAAAAATGTTCCTTTAGGAAACGACATTTAAAAATAAAAACTTTGAAGCCCTACCTAGTTGGTTCCAAAAAAATTGAGTTTATGATATTTACCACAAGATTTATATATACCAACTCATGGTATAAAATCACTAAAAAATATGCAAGAAACACATTTTATGAAACATTATTCACTAACCAAATAGAGTTGAGTGTTTTCCACAAAAAACCCAAGACAAAAGAAAAAAAATGTGTGAAATAAGTTCACAACCAAGTTTAATAATTAACCATGCCTAAATACGTATCTAATATGTAATGTGTGGTCAACAAGAAGCCTCACGACATTCTATTGCATCCACCATGAAATGGTCACTTAATAACTATTAAGAGTAATAAACTAAAAAAACAACAACATCACTTACTTGTTGTCAGCTCACAAATGCAACTATTTATGACATTCCTAACTTGTGTTAATCTGAACTCTCCTCGAATGCTTTATGGGTTTACAAAATAAGACCGCCAACACAACCATTTTCATCATCAATGTCTATGAGTATTGATGATAGGAAAACCATATCTTCCCATGACTACCCCTAATCCCCAAGAAAAATGCAACTGCGTAATGGTCATTAACTCCATAGACTGCCCAACTCTCATGGCCTCCTACAATTGCATCAAATTTTTGATATCATGGAGCTAAGTTTTAGTTCTTCTAAGGCCAAGTGAACAAGAATGATAAAAAAACAAGTCCAAAATCCATTAAAAGTTCATTGACCTCGAGTATTAGGTAATTATGACCTAATATTCAACTAAATCCAAAATCTCAAATGATAATCATCGAATAATGAGATCCCCATGACCGATTCATGGTCCCCAACATAAACCAAAGTCCTAGCCATAATTCACATTATGACTAAAGCAAACAAACCATATGCATTCAACAAATTTATTTGAAATTTCTAACACACACAACAACCAAGATGAGATCCAAGATAAGTAAAATGAGTTCAAATCCATGATTGGTATAATGAATGACAATCAATATATTGATACAAAAAAGAATAAAACATCATGTAAAAAGACTAAGATGGAAAACATCATGCCACAGTCAAATATATAAAACAAAACAACTTTTCTCAAAAGTGAAAAAATCAAATGAACCCAAAAAGATAAGTTAAATAAAATACAACTAAACCAAGTTTGCATAATATTAAAAAATGATTTTCACATAAAATAACATGAATAAAAAGGTTTAAAATGATCTCGACTAATATTAATGGTCAACTAACTCATCTTCACCTCTTATCCCATGTTTTTGAGGTCCACAATCAACCTAGATCATAAAAATTCTCCCCGTAATCACCTGTGTAGAATATCAACAGTATTTGGACTAGGTACAAATATGATAAAAAAATTCTAAATGAAATTAAATATCAAATGAGATGGATTCAAAAATGAACTAAATTGAATAACATTATGACAAGATGAAATGTCTAGAATAAATCAAAATCACATCACAACATCTCAATAATGAATCTTATCACTAAATGTGTAATAATAATAGTGAATAAGAAACTATATCAAATAGACCACATTTAACATCTTAATCCCACTAAACAGTATCCATCTAACCAATAGGAATAACCAAGAAATAGATGTATCATAAAATGGGGTCATGTTAATTGGATAAAGGGGACTATATATATCATCAATCATGCCATCTACAACACATGTATCAATGAAGGCTTTAATTTAATCCAAATTTAATCTACCCTAGTCATAACTCACTACTTCATATTCATTAGAATAATCTACCCATTAGTCTTCTAAATGTGGTTCTTGTTCATAATAATATCCAATCCCAAAGTAAGTTTGCACAAAGCACATCCAATCAAAATAAGTTTGATTGGTACAATGATGCATCATGAATTGTATAATTGAAGATTCAATTATCTGAGCATTTGTGGCATTTCTACATGTGAAATGACACAAATAAATTTTGGGGAATTTAGGCTTCTTAATTCAAATTTTGGGGATTTTGAAAATGTTTTTACAAAATTTTACCTTCATGGGAGAGAATGGGAGCAAGCTTAGAATAAGAAAATGGATACTAAACATAGCTATTGTTGAGAATAATCCTTATGTGGATATTTTAAATATTTTTAGGGAGATATTTATTGTGATTTTGAGACCAACACTTCCACCATCCAAGTGTCATGCACCTAGGTGATCGTATCATCCTGAGTCCATGGAAGTGATGGATACAATGTCGTGCCTATGATGTCATGATACATGGCGTTATTGCCACCACATTTAAGAGGTTTTATTAGCCTGTTATCATGGGTTTGGATTCTATGAAAGTGATGTCTATGGTTTCCTCTAATTTTTTATGTCCCAAACATTTTATGTGTTAGGCAAGCAAGTTATCAACGACTAGTAGGTCGATATTGACCAATGATATTGAATCAATCCTACGAAACTAACCCATCACAAGCAACAAATTAATTACTAAACTGAGTAAACTAGATTATTGAATATGCATATGTTTATTTTAATCTACCAATATATATGGTAAATATAAATCATAGGCATTACTAATATGATTTAATCTACATAGCAATTCAATGAGGTATAATAACTTGTAATGTTGAATTATAAATATAGATATATTTTTAATAATTTTCTTCTTTATTTGTGTAAATATCACTAACATAAATGTATTATCTATGAATTATTATCTAATTATGTCTAATAGTCCCATTGACATGATTATCAAGGCATCAAATGATGTAGTAAGGCCTCCTACTTATATATTTTTGAGAATGTGTAGAATCAACCTGAACCATCCATCTTGAGATTGAGATGTCTAGTTGAGGATTAATTCCATTTTTTTAATTAAGTTTATAATTATCCTCATCATGACATTGGAATAATGGTCAATTAAGAGGAATGGAGGGCATCATGGAAGGCATTGATGAGGCATGGAGGGTATGAATCTTGATATTTGTGGCATTTATGGCCTAGGGATGTCTTCCCAAGAAATGAGGTCACTTCATGATGTAGATATTCAATATTCATTTCTATAAACAAGTATTCAACAAGTTTACATGGAATTATTAATTAAGCCTTGATTTTGATTAATTAGCTCTTAAGCATGATTAAGCACTTTGTGCACAAATTACTCAAATTGATTAGAATGCCTTGTTATTGGTCCAAAATTTAACTAGATTAGAATTGGAAGGTGATGTCAGATGCATTAGATCTATATTCCCATTTATGATGTTACCAACAACAAATAACAAAGTCACATGTCTTGTGTAGAAGATTTGATAGGAAAGAAAAATCCAGAGCACCTAGGTACAAAATTGGCATTTTAACTCAGAATGATCTAATCAAAGTTAGCTGGCTCATAAATTGCATTGCCCCATTTATGGATACCCTAGCCAAAATTGGCACTTAAATATGTCAATTTCACATCATTTAGTGTGCTTTAGTGTTTTTAGGCCAAATTGTTCATTTTCAATGGAAATTGGCCAAAAGCATAATTGGAGATTATCAGTGGCCAGAATTAGGTGTCTACAGTCCTTAGGCATGTTTTCACAAAAATTTCATCACCACACACTAATCCATATTTTGTGTTTTTATAGAGAATAAATATCATGGACAATTGTTTTAAATCTAAGTGATATTCCCCATAAAGGGTTATGTGAAATGATTGGGTCACTCTCTAATACTTAGGCATAAAAAATCATCCTTACATGGACTTGGGCCTTATGTACCACAAGGTAATTATGGGATGCTCCTAGATAACCTTGTAAAGAGCCTAGATTAAGGCCTTAAATGGTAAAAAACTATTAGTTAAGGGGAAACATCATCCCCTAAGATCAATCACCACATATAGGCATAGAGTGAATGTTGGGAAACCAACCTAGTCACCAATTTACATGATTAAATTAGTGGTCTAATAGTTGAGTTACACACCCTTATCTACTAGCATACGCTTGTGTCTTATCTATTTTTATCTATGTGTTATTGAGACTCGTGTTATTTGCCCCTTTATAGCTAGACCATCATTAGTCTGGGTGCAACTTATTTGCAATAACAACATCCATTTAATACCATCCAACATCTACCTATCAAATCGATATTGATCAACCATACCCAGACAATTATAATCATTTAAGCTAGATTATAATCCTAATACCACCAATCAAATCAACATCTAGGGTTACCCATACCCTAATTCAATACCAACATAAGGTTGTAAAATAATCCAATCATCCTTTGAGGTAGTCCAAACCTAGATAAAAATCTAATCAAATCAACATATAGGGTTAGCCTAAATAACCTTAATCTATCTAAAATAACCCATCTAATCCAATTAATCCAAAAACATCAAACTATTACTTTATAAATCTTTATATTCAATATCACATGATTGTCAATTAGGACCCAAAAAATCATGACACCTGTCCTTTTTCACATCTCCATATGTTTAAGGCAAAGCTAGAAAATATCCAAAATCAATCTAATTTTCTCAAACTTATCCAAAAACCCATCAAATCAAGTTGAACATCTCACCACCAAGCATCACAATCAATCCAAAAGTCAAACTTGATCTAAGATAACCACATAAATCCAAGGAAAGATTAACATCACACACATTAAACACATCAAACACATCTAAGATAAAAGTTATGGCACCACAAACCCATTACCGACTCAACATTGGGAAAACTTTTCATAATGAATACCTTGAAAAGCCTTGGCATATCAAACAAAATCATGATAGTGATGAAGAAAGGCTTTTGAAAATAGAAGCACATGATCAAGATAAGCAAGTAATAACAATCAGAGTGTGCTTAATTTTAGATACATAATATTGCCATAGCACTCTAGGAGATTATTGAGATACAAGTGGGGATACAAACCTAAGTCCATTAGGCTACCCAAAATTTGTAGCACTTGTGGTCTTGTTGAATGTTTTACCTTTCCCCTATATATAGAATAAAGAGATGTGACAACTACTATCACAAATACAATTGATGTCAGTAGTGTTATTGAGAATGTAAATAGAAATATATTGGAAATTTTTGTATCCATATCTATTTGCATATGACATCCTGTATCGATTGATTATATTATATAAGAGGTATTTTTCATTGAAGAAGCATGTTCCATCTTTCATCTAATTCATTTTAGAGTCATCTAATTGTTTATTAAATAGCTAAAGTAGTTAGAATATTCATCTAATTAGTTTTAGTTTTAATCGTGTATTAGGTATTGAAATAGTTTGGTGGAAGCTACATATTACATTAATAGATATGACATGCCACTAAACTTCGCACTTATATTTTTTTGGGCTCCTTTGACTCCATTAATTGAAATAAAATGTAACATCCCATCACCATCATCACCTACCTTATCTTGAAATATTTTATTGCTTTCATGCTTTGTATGGCATTGTCTTTCCCCGCCACCTCACCATTACTCAAGATCATTGTGAAACAAAATGTCTCCTCATCCCACAACTCATTTTTGTATGAAGGAACACAGCCCCAATTTCCAACATCTCCTCCACCAAAAAGATCACAGGACTATTGCTTAACACTTTATGGACAAAAGGTGGTATAGAGTCAATGGCCAAGCATTTTGAATGAGGTATGACTAGTGATTTACACTTTTTGAATTTATAAAACCCCATTTTACGAAAATAAACAATTACATTCCTTCAAGCATAACTTGTATCATTGGGACAACTACTAGCATATTCAATTTATTGATTACATGTTGATAGTTTTATTTTTACGAAAATATATGATCAACCTATCTTATTTTGGTGAATCATTGCTCTTTTATTTTATACATTCATTTTCTATTTTCTTCCCCAAGCTTTCTTTTATATATGAAAATTAACTTTGTTTACATAGATTAACATCAGAATAAGGATTAAAAGTAGCTTGCCTTAGAAACTTCCTTGCAAGATCAATATCAGACTAACAAGAATTCACATGTCATGAATATTGTGGAAATACTTCCAATTGAATACAATGGACCATCAACGTTAACATCATATAAAAAATTAAAATTAATTATATTATTTACTATTAAATTTAAAAACCTGTTTGCAATACATAAGTAGTTTTAAATTTAATAAAACTCAAAACTAATTAAATTATAAAATAGCTTTCCCATCTAATTATTTATATGATAATTTTATTTTATATTTAAAATGCTTTATCCAAAACTTCTTCATAAACCATTCTACTTAAATATTAGTGGCCTGAGACTGAGATCCATGCCGTGTACTTCTGTCTTCATTGTGAAGAGCCAAGCTCATCAATTTTTGTTGGCAGCAAGGGACGAGGGGTGTCGTGAATGCAGAGTTACCCACAGCCCATTCTTCATGAACAAATTCGCTGCCAGCTTTGGCTCAACCACCACATCTTTCCTCACTTCCATTCGATAACGATAAATAAAAAGTGCTGCCACCCATTTCATTTGCAAATACGCAAAGTCCTTCCCGAGACACACCCTCGGCCCTATATTAAACACCGGGTACTTCGCCCCATAATTCTCCTCGACGTACACGCCCTCTTTCAACCATCTCTCCGGCTTGAATTCCCTGCAGTCATTTCCCCAAACGCTCTCCGCCCTTCCCATGCCATATATGGAGATCATCAGCGACGTCCCCTTCTTTAAACGCCTTCCATCGGGCAATACCTCGTCTTCCTTCACTTGTTTGAAGTTTATTGGAAGCGGAGGATAAATCCGCATCGATTCAGACAGCGCTGCATGCAAATACTGCATCTCCCTCACCTCCTCCACCCTCAACTCATCATATTTCTCCTCGCCAGACCTCCTTTCCAAGACTTGCTGGATTTCCAACAAAATATTGCGCTCTACGACAGGATGTTGGCTAAGCAACCAGAAAAACCATGAGAGGCCGATCGAGGTGGTGTCTCTCCCCGCCAACACAAAGCTGATACACATGTCTCGCACCTCTTCATCACTCGCCTGATCCATTTGTATCAATTTCGACAGCAAGTCTTGTCGTGGAACGCCACCATTACCAGCCAGCACTTGATTTCTTCTAATCGCAATGATTCGGTGGACAAATTCATGAATGACTTGGATAGACGCCTTCAGCTTTGCTTCCGTGCCCACGCCCAACATCCTCGCCGCTTTCCACAGAGTTGAAGGGACCATGAAGCGACGGATGGATGCATCCACGGCGTCCTCAAACGATTTAGCTACCGCGTCCAATTCCACCTCTTCAAACTCAATTCCGCAGCCAAATATAACCACGCACATATTTTCAAAAGTGAAACGAACAAGCAGACGTTGAAGATCCAAATCTGCGCCGCTTTCACATGCTGCTTCCGCAGCTGGCATCAGCCTGCGCTTCACTACTTCTTTAAGATTAAAAATCAAATGATTTTTATACCCCTGTGAATGGAAAATGGAGCTCATCATCTTTCTCGCCCGGACCCACTCTTGGCCGTCCACGTTGAGGATTCCGTTGCCCATTAGATCGTCGCCCATTGTCTTGAAGTAGGCACCCCTGGGAAAATTAGCAAATTTGGATTTAACAATGTATTCAACGTTTTTGGGGTCGATGGTGACGAGCGAGAACATGTTTGTCATCCATGGAGGCTTGAAGTCGATGGTGCCACCGTACTGTATAAGTACCTCGCTACTCCACTCGTATATTTCATGCAGATGAAGGAAAACATAGGGAAGCATTCCCAGTAGTGGCCAGCTTGGAGGTTCTGTCCCCCTCTCCCTGGCCATAGCCCTTCTATTCTTAAAGCAATGGCATAGGATAACCCAGCTTAAGATGGAAATTCCTACGATACATGCAGCTTGAGCTCCCTTACCGAAAAACAGGCTGCACTCCATCGCTAGCTACCCGTCCTTAGCCATAAGACGATATTCATTTATATCTTGCGCCTCTTTGTAACAGCACAACAATTAGTTTGTTATGATCTGTTAGTAAATGTAGAGGAGTAGCACCGGTGGGAAGAGTAAATAAATCATGTGAGCAGCTTGCAGGAATGAGATTTGACGGGATAAGTGGACCCTATCCATTATTTCAAAAAACAAATGAACGCCAACCTTATTGAATAGCCATCGCTGTATGCTTAGCCTGCATGAATGAGATTTTACGGGATAAGTGGACCATATCCATTATTTTAAAAAAACCAATCGACACCATCCATTTTAAATAGCCATCGGTTTATGCTTACTTATTCGATATGTTTTTTATTTTAAAAAAAACTAATCAATACCAACCATTTTAAATAGCCATCGATGTATGCTTATTTATTCGATATATTTTTTACTCAATTAGTTTTAGATGGACAGTTTTGAAGCTGATTACCTTAATTTAAGCACTTTAATTTGCTATTCTAGTTGCATGTAAAGGATGTTATATTGGGATATTTTAATGTAGGTTTAGTTGGTAGGGCTTTAAATAATCATGGTATCAAAGAAGGTAAGGAAGTTTGGGTCAAAGATGTTCAATGAGATACTTCTAATCCAAAAACCCTTTTATTTGAAGTTATGTTTGACTTACTGGTTTGAACCCTTCACCCTTGTGGATTATTTTATGGGTTGAGTCCCTCTTAGAGCTTGCTCAAGAAATGAGTTCACAACTACTAGCAACCCTATGACGTGAAAATTGAAGGGGTGGAGAACATCCACCTTTACCATAACACAACAAAAGAGACATAGTTTCTACATACTTTAAATCCCCTTGAGACTCATTCGACTTGTTTTGTAAGTCCCTAAAAATTAGAATTGACTCTCAAAACATCAATAAATTGTATGGAACTAAAAGCTTAACATTATAATAAAAAACAAGCGCTCACTTTCTTTCAGATCATCAAACTAAAACCAAATAGAATCAAAATTCAAATATTCTCTACCCATTCTTAGAATGGCCACATATCTTACTTGCCATCGGGAAGCCAACCACTCAAACCAATCACTGCACTAATATTAACTTGATATGGATCACTGTTGTTGTAATTTTTGACAACACAATAAGTTGCTAAGTACAAGGCAATTATGGCACCCATGCTGAAACCTCTAACACCAAGTTTTATTGTGTATTCAATAAAAATTACCATTGTTGGTACATATCATGCCATCTTGTCATGAATCCATCAATGAAGGTTGCAATCCTCAATCTTAAATTTGACTATTTACTAAATAAGCTATTGTTGTTAAGTCTCAAATCTTTTTTATATGAAGTCATTGGCAAATTTTAAAGTTATATATTCATTAATAACACCAGACATCAAAATTTATCACCATGCAAAATGAAGGATGTGGAGGCTATGGGAGGTAATAAGCACATCGAGGCCGAGGAAGGGAATGGAGTGATCTCTTAACTATAGAATGGCCTAACATTGAGAATAGTGAAAGCACATCATGCATGGAAGATAAATTTCTAAACATACCATATGTGACAGATAAATTTATTGGTTTTTTAATTAAATAACAATACCATAAAATTGTCAAACTTTATACATGATCGCCTCATTAATTTATATATACATTTTTAATATTAGAAAGATTTATAAAATGAAAATTATTTATTTTAATTAATTAATAAATACTATATATTCCTTAAAAAATTGTCTCATCATTAAATTTCAATCAATAAATAATAAATAATTTATTTATTTTTTTAAAGTATATATAACAAAATTAATATCAAAATTCAATAACATGACAAAATACTTTATTTGAACTGGTTACACAATTTTTAATGCAAAATTAATTAAGGGAATTACAATAGATACCGGCTTCCTATTGGAAGTAGGTACTAATAAACAGAGATCACATTTTAAAAGACAAAGTGTGATTCATATAAAAAGCTATGCTCAAATATTTAAAAAAAGCCATGTGACGGTCAAATCAACAATCACGAGGGAAATGCAGTCAAAAAGTCAAAGCAAGGGCATGGAACTATAAATATCACTTACAGCAAGGGTAGATAGTTAGAGTTATTTGTTTGGTTTTTACTAGTTGCACAGAATCATGGTTAAGCACTCGAAAAAACCAAAACATACTAAATAACCGTGTGGAGCATTAAACAACGGTCTTGGGGCCACAAGAGGAAGGTTTCAGAGGACGTAATGAAGCCCATCCACATCTTCACCCCCCTTTCACATGATTTTTTTAGATATATGTTTTAGTTTGTTGGGGTATGTTAAAGGTGATTTATTTTATTTGTAGGCTCTACAAATAATTTTGAAGTTTGGTAGGTTCATTTTCATTATTTAATTTAAAAAATATATTTTGAAATTTGGGTATTTGTTTATAAAGACGAGTATTGTTGTCAATATATTTTTTTTCTAGTAATTATTTTTAAATAAAAAATATGTTTTACAAGTATTTATTTAATGAATATATTATATAATGATTGTTAATCATAAAAAGAGTCATTAAATCATATATTTAATTGAGAATTTTGATTATGTAAATGTTTTAAGGCCAAAATTTTAATATAATAATGTTATAATTTAGACTCTAAGAATATTGTGAGTATACAATCATTAATTATATAATCATTAGAAATATATTTTTTGAGTTATAGTATCATATTCATTTGAGTAGCATTCTCCCCTAATTTGATCACCATGTGCGATTTTTATTGTTGAAAAGCCCACTGGCATAAGCATTGGGCATGCTTCATCGATTGAAAAATTAGTACATGTGCAGATCAGACGAGTGTAATGAGAAATTTAAAAAAAATACATGCTAATGTAAGCCAGCTATTTTGGCACGATCCCGCACATCAAATACTAAAAGACTTCAATCCATCTCAGCACTCGAAATCTATTATTAATTACTTTATTTATTAACATAAAAATTTTAAATAAAAAAATTCTTATTTTATATAAAATGATATAAAAAAATATATTTAATATCAACTAGTACTGCACACACAACGAATTTAATACACGCGTCAATAATTCTCAAAAACTGCCGGTGACCGAGGCTGCACCTGAAGGCGCAGGGAAGGCGCGTACGGCTGGCCTGCAGAGGCCCCTAAGGATGCTGAAAACGTACTTTTGTGTGTGTACACAAAACAAATGACAATCAATTGTGGGGGCATCCTCGGCATTTGAACTATCAATATTGATTAGCCCTGCAACCTACGAAATCAAGGCTCCATCTCATACCGTTGCTCCACATAATCATGAGCATGACCTATATTGTTTGCTACAGATATCAAGCACTTTGATCTAAACCCTCACACATTTATGCTCGGACTGCAAATTACACAATCACTGAAGTTAATATATTGATAGATCATAATAATGTGTTAGTGTAGGCAATGCGTCAAGCTCCATCTATAAGTAATGACACTCACCAACCGCTCTATTATAGGTTATAGTAATAATCAAATAAGGAAAAGAAATGTCCATGTTCACCCACAATCTAGTGAACTCGCTCTACTAAACCATTCCCCATAATGTCACAGGTCACATTCCAAGTCAAAGTACATATGGCCCCATTTACCATTGTCAATCAATATGCATCCCCTGTAATATCAAATTACATAAATAAATTAAAAACCAATTTTAAAATAATATCAACTAACACAATATATAAATAATTATGTTCGGATATTGTAGTGGAAACAATAGCATAAATAAGGGCATGTACATCAATTGGTTGTGCTACACGTTAATTTATAGTTTTTACACTAGGATATGTTATAATTGATTTTCTAGTTCCATCTCTACCTCCTCCTTTTCCATCCCCTCCACCCTATATTAGGACCACAATACTAGGATCACCTACCACAACTATAAATAATACTTTCTACTGAGTAGTTATCTACCATTGTGTATAGATTGATGTACATCTTACATCATCACTCTCTACCTAGTTAACTACAATATCCCACTCCCTTGCTAGTCATGGAACCGCATCAACAACTCTAGGTCTAGACCTTACACTTGATCTAATAACTTATCTTTACTATTTTGCATACATGGAAAAGGTACTATAATCACATCTTCAATTATCCTAAACTATGAAGTAACCCACTCTTACTGAAATATCTCATATACACTATGAGATCAATCATGTATCCATACACTAAGTTGTATATGATGCAACTCTCTCCCACACTCAGGCCATCTTTTATATCCCATATATGGCTACCATTGAATCATTATTGGTGTCAATTTATTTGAATGAACTCTGTACTTCATATTGTTCAACCACCTCCACCATGATAACACCCACCGAGATGTGAAGACATTGAGATGAGCCAAATCATTATGAGGACTTCCAAATGCATGCAACACATTGTTATGCTCATAACCTCATATGTGTAACAATGTGGTCACTCCAAGACTTCCAGCATGAGCCTCCAATGTAAATTTATACAAGTCTTGATATAAATGGGTTAGCATGCTACACCCCCAATAATATATAATATGAATCTCATTAATTGACTAAATAAAATCATACATATGATATGAGATGAACCAAATCTTCCATCTAATGCTATGAATGACACAAATACACAACATACATTTGTTTGCAACCATGAAACTTCTAACCATACCATTTTCTCAAGTGAGGTCATGCTACCATGATCAACACCCTACCATCTACCTATCTAATATGTTTGGGCTCATCACATGTATCATAAACCCTCTACATCCATAAAAATGGTCCTCTCTAAAACCTAGTATTTATAAGATATACCACACATCCTAAAGTGTGATGGTCATCTCGATCGTTAGCAACCAAAATGTATAAGTATCAGGGTTCCATCTCTCAGTGAATGCAATCATCAAATGCATATTATATAGAACTTTTCCCATTTGAAAACATGTGCCAGGCCATCCTCCTTCAAAAATTTCCAATTGACATCATCTAAACCAAGTTCTATCAATGTATTAATAGTTCACGCACATTGGAACTCTTATGCATGAAGATCACATTTAATCTAGATTATAATCCTAATACCAACAATCAAATCAACATCTAGGGTTACCCATACCCTAATTCAATACCAACATAAGGCTGTAAAATAATCCAATTATCCTTTAAACTTGTCCAAACCTAGCTAAAAATCCAATCAAATCAACATATATGTTTACCCTAAATAACCTTTATCAATCTAAAATAACACATCTAATCCAATTATCCAAAAACACCAAACCATTACTTTACAAATCTTTATATTCAATATCATGTGATTATCAAATGGGACCAAAAAAATTATGACACCCATACTTTCTCACATTTCTATTTATTTAAGGCAAAGCTAGATCATATCCAAAATCAATCTAATTTTCTCAAATTTATCGAAAAACCCATCAAATCAAGTTGAACATCTCACCACCAAACATCACAATCAATCCAAAAGTCGAACTTGATCTAAGATAACCACATAAATCCAAGGCAAGATTAACATCACACACATTAAACACATCAAACACATCTAAGATAAAAGTCATGGCACCGCAAACCCATTATTGACTCAATATTGGACAAACTTTTCATAATGAATACCCTGAAAATCCTTGGCATATCAAACAAAATCATGATAGTGATGGAGAAAGCCTTGAAAAAATATAAGCACATAATCAAGATAATCACAATGACTTTTTGGAAATAAAACATGGAAGATCCCAAATGGAACAATACCTTTATGACAATAAGGATGAGATACTATAAAGTCTTTTTGAAGTTAGAGATAATTTTTTGCTTATTTTGATTACGCAAACTTATAACATATCATAAGAAAAAATAACATCAACCAAAAGAGGCCTACCCTTAGTCATAACCCTTTTAAATAGGAACCCCATGCTGAGTATATAAATATCTACCATTTCAAAATCTGCAAAGGTAAGTCCAACTTGGATGACCAAATCGAATAGGAATGTAAAAAAACTATGTTTGACCAATTAAATCAAATCAACCAAAAAGTGGTGTCTATAGCCTCTCAAATAGATCCTGATGCCACAAAGCCTTCATATCGTAAGTCATAATCTAAAAGACACACACCCATAAATAATCAAGAGAAACCCAATCCCCTACCATCATCTTCTACTCCTTTTTTAGACTCTCATATGCTCAAGAATGAAAACCAATGAAGGATGCTCTTCTATGTATCCAAATTGGTTCACATAGAAATAAATATAAATTTGAAGATATATGCCCCTATTTTCTTGAAAAGGACATCTTATGCATCCTTTGTCTATTATACATATAACCACATAAATTTTAAAAATTCAAGGAGAAGGTAAATATAAGAGGGCACACCAAAGAATTAATCATGTTGTATTAAGAGGTGGCCTATAGTGATGCTTATATACATAGGCTATTACCTAGAAGTCTTGGTGAACACTTGAATGGTTCATGCACTTACCAAAGGGACCAATATCATCATTCATAGACTTATCATAAAAAATCATTAGTTACTTCTCTTAAAATGTAAAACACAAGATTACCATGTTAGATCTATATAACACCAAACAATGTAATGGAAAAAGATTTTCATCTTTAGTTTAAATATGGCACAGTCTTATGAACATATTTCCATATACGATCCCTAAAAATTAGTTTGATACTATCTTCATTACTAACATAAATCAAGAATTGTATTTTCAATTAGAACATCAATATGTCAATTATTTTGATGAGCTCATTTAAAAAGGTACTCAAATTGAAAAAAACTCATTGCTAAAGGCTTAATCACCCTCATTTATAAATAAAATAAAAATCAATCCAATACATCATTAGACAATCTAAATTTATGCCACAAAAATAAAAATATGGATAATGATGGAGTTACGGAATCTAATCTTTTCTAGACCATTTCAGAATTCCCATTCTCCTAAAACATTAAACATCACTATGCCAAGAGGTAGACTAAAGCAAGAACCTAAGAAAATATAACATATGTACCTCTTGGTGAGATAATATATAGTGTCTTTCATAAACTCTTAGCTATAAGTATGATTGTGTTTCAAAAAATAAACTCTTTCAATGAAAATCAACTTAATCCTGTGTGGTATCAAGAAGATGAATATTGTGACTATTTTGTCTAAATAAAGTAAAGCAATGTAGTAGATATCTCACACCATTGGATTTTATTTCATTTAAGGACATGAGATAAATGAATAGATACAAGTGACATTAGCATTCAAAGTTCCCTCATACCATCTAGACACTATTTGATCCATTCATGACTAAGAAGCTAAAATTTAGTCCTAAAGCTATGCATCGTGGGACCCACAAGGAATTAAAAAGTCAAAGGAAACACATGGAAAATGTTAGTTTCAAGATAAAATGTACTTATGTTATGTTATAGATACCTCATGTAGTTGATGTTGTCAAATCAAGTTCATAGCAATAATCTCCAATCATTCAAGCCAAAATATATTAAAAAGAGTTAATTTTCCAAAGCAATTAAATAGAAAATAATTCTAAGGGAACCACTAATGATTTTTTTAGCATTGATCTATGATGTGAGCCATTTTAAATAAAATGGATGATTCTAGGTTTCTAAAATAATTTAAGTTATTAGGTGAATCTCTAACATTAATCTCATGTCATCTAATCAAACACGATAAAAATGTAGGAGATACAGAGATTTGATTATATAGAATTATATAATTTACTAAAATTGGTCAATTTATTCAATATATAGTCTAATTGAAAGCTATTTATTAGATAATTTAGATCTAAATCTATTGAGATTAGTGAAATGAAATTTTGGTCCAAAATAAACTATTAACACTTCTTGGCACTGCACTCCCTATAACAAACACTCAAAAGCTTCACCAATTTGGATCAAATTGTTCAATGATTAAAGTACTTAAAGAAGACTCGTTAGAGTTCTAATAAAGGATAATAGACCATAATTTTACCCTTTTTAGAGAGCAGGTAGATTAGAGATGGAAGAACAAGGCTCACAATGATGTTATGGGATATTCTAATCAAACTAGTATGACATGCAAGTGAATTCAATCCAAAATAAAGTGAGTCCAACTAGAAAATATGAAAGACCTGGTAGGAAGAGATGCAATCTAAGAGAAGTTGAGCTAAGCTAATTAGGTACAACTAAATTTTTGGAAAAGGAGGTGTGCTAGTAAATTTCACCTTTACTCTTATACTTAGTAATAGAAAGTGTTTGATGCTTTTTTGTTAATCTTTTCTATATATTTTAATAAGCTCAATTGAATAAGCTAGTTGATTCCTTAGACTTTAATGCTATACTATGGTATCTACTACTACTATTTGTAATACAACTATGTTTATGTCATTATTCCATCATAAAATAATGGACAAGTGTAAATAAGCAGTGGATGTCTATTTTCATTCTTCTGGTTAGCGATCAATGTTTGGAAAAAATAAAAGAGAAGGGAAAATTATATTTTCTTAGCTTTTTTATATCTTCTTTTCCACCTCATAGCATGCACCCAATGACAAACCCATTATACGAATTATATTCTTTTTACATGTACCCATTATTTTCAAGCATCCACATTTTATAAATAAGTAGGTATATACCACATGTAAGTATGAGAAGTCCCCTATAATAACTTATATATTTTTTCTTAATGTTATGGTCATGCTTCATCCTACAACATGGCTCTCTCAAATGTTATAAATACATTATTAAGGGAATTTGAGCCATACAAGCCAAGTCAATGTCCAAGTCATCCGCATGCTATAAACATCACCTCCTGATCCCTCTTTAAAGTCTATACAATTGTTTTAAACCATATTTTACAATTGATAATTTATTTCTACTTGATTGTTCCACAATATTACATTATGATGCAAAGGTGTAATGGATGGGGTTTTAGTCCAAATATATTTATATAAGAATATTTTGTAATAATAACATCCTTAGTTTTTGTTTATCAAAATATATATTTAAAGATATGATGAAAGGCATTTTAGAATATTAGAGATGATGTTCAAATGATTTTCTTAGAAATGAGGTCATGTATATTAGAAGGAGCATTAAATTTGGTCAATTGTATCATGAATTCATCTAAATTGACACATGGTGCATTTTCTATGCTTTAAGAAGGCTTATTGCATATCTGATATATGTTTTTATTGAGATGACATATGTTTCAATTATAGATTGGGTAACTGAAGTAATATGGTGAAAGGTTAAAATTGTATAAAGTTTGCATGTCTATTTAACCAAGTTTATTCATGTCAATCACGTAAAATAATCAATCATTGCCATGCCATATGAAAGAACACACCATATCAATTTCTACCATCACCTCCACATGGAATATTAGATTATTGTTGTTTAGCACTTTTAATGCAAAGGGTGAGATAGGATCATTAGTCATGGTTTTTAAGTGATGTACGACTACCGAATTACACTTGTTCAGTTTTAAAATCCTTGCTTTACAAAACCAAAAATTCACATCCATTTTGATGTAACTTGCCCTTTTCAATATGGCAGTTGTGACCTCCACATAAGAAACTATAATAATCAGAGTGTGCTTAATTTTAGATACATAATATTTCCATAGAACTCTAGGAGAGTATTAAGATACTAGTGGGGATATGAACCTAAGTCCATTGGGCTACACAAAATTGGTAGCACTTGTGGTCTTGTGGAAAGTTTTACCTCTCCCCTATATATAGAATAAAGAGATGTGAGAACTACTATCACAAATATAATTGATGTTAGTAGTGTTATTGAGAATGCAAATAGAAATATATTATAAATTTTTGTATCCATATCTATTTGCATATGACATCCTATATCGATTGATTATATTATATAAGAGGTATTTTTCATTGAAGAAGCCTATTCCATCTTTCATCTAATTAGTTTTAGAGTTGTCTAATTATGTCTTAAATCGCTGAAGTAGTTAGAATATTCATTTAATTAGTTTTAGTTTTAATCGTGTATTAGGTATTGAAATAGTTTGGTGAAAGCTACAGATTACATTAATAGATATGACATGCCACTAAACTTTGCACTTATATTTTGTTGGGCTCCTTTGAGGCCATCAATTGAAATAAAATGTAACATCCCATCACCATCATCACCTACCTTATCTTGAAATATTTTATTGCTTTCATGCTTTGTATGGCATTATCTTTCCCTGCCACCTCACCATTAGTCAAGATCATTGTGAAACAAAATGTCTCCTCATCCCACAACTCATTTTTGTATGAAGGAACACAACCCCATTTTCCAACATCACCTCGACCAAAAATATCATATGACTATTAATTAATGCTTTATGAACAAAAGGTGGTATAGAGTTAATGGCCAAGTGTTTTGAATGAGGTGCGACTAGTGATTTACACTTTTTGAATTTATAAAACCCCATTTTACGAAAATAAAAATTTGCATTCCTTCTAGCATAACTTGTATCATTGGGACCACTGCTAGCATATTCAATTTATTGATTACATATTAATAGTTTTATTTTTACGAAAATATATGATCAACCTATCTTATTTTGGTGAATCACTACTCTTTTATTTTATACATTCATTTTCTCTTTTCCTCCCCAAGCTTTATTTTATATATGAAAATTAACTTTGTTTACATAAATTAACATTAGAATAAGGATTAAAAGTAGCTTGCCTTAGAAACTTCCTTGCAAGATCAATATCACACTAATAAGAATTCACATATCATGAATATTGTGGAAATGCTACCAATTGAATACAATAGACCATCAACATTAACATCATATCAAAAAAATAATAAATAATTATATTATTTATTATTAAATTTAAAAACCTGTTTGAAATACATAAATAGTTTTAAATTTAATAAAACTCTAAACTTATTAGATTATAAAATATCTTTCCCATCTAATTATTTAAATAATAATTTTATTAAAAATAAAATGCTTTATCCAAAACTTCTTCATAAATCATTCTACTTAAATGTTAGTGGCAGACTCAGATCCATGCCGTGCACTTCTGTCTTAAATGTGAAGAGCCCAGCCCATCATTTTTTGTTGGCAGCAAGGGACGAGGGCTGTCGTGAATGCAGAGTGACCCACAGCCCATTCTTCATGAACAAATTCGATGCCAGCTTTGGCTCAACCACCACATCTTTCCTCACTTCCATTCGATAACGGTAAATACGCAAAGTCCTTCCCGAGACACACCCTCGGCCCTATATTAAACACCGGGTACTTCGCCCCATAATTTTTCTCGACGTACACGCCCTCTTTCAACCATCTCTCCGGCTTGAATTCCCTGCAGTCATTTCCCCAAACGCTCTCCGCCCTTCCCATGCCATATTTGGAAATCATCAGCGACGTCCCCTTCTTTAAACGCCTTCCATCGGGCAATACCTCGTCTTCCTTCACTTGTTTGAAGTTTATTGGAAGCGGAGGATAAATCCGCATCGATTCAGACAGAGCTGCATGCAAATACTGCATCTCCCTCACCTCCTCCATCCTCAACTCATCATATTTCTCCTCGCCAAACCTCCTTTCCAAGACTTGCTGGATTTCCAACAAAATATTGCGCTCCACAACAGGATGTTGGCTAAGCAGCCAGAAAAGCCATGAGAGGCCGATCGAGGTACTAATAAATAGAGATACTTTATTCGAACTGGTTACACAATTTTTAATGCAAAATTAATTAAGGGCATTACAATAGATACCGGCTTCCTATTGGAAGCAGGTACTAATAAATAGAGATCACATTTTAAAAAACATAGTGTGATTCATATAAAAAGCTCTGCTCAAATATTTAAAAAAAGCCATGTGACGGTCAAATCAACAATCACGAGGGAAATGCAGTCAAAAAGTCAAAGCAAGGGCATGGAACTATAAATATCACTTACAGCAAGGGTAGATAGTTAGAGTTATTTGTTTGGTTTTTACTGGTTGCACATAATCATGGTTAAGCACTCGAGAAAATCAAAACATACTAAATAGACAATGGATGAAGGACAAATGACTCATTAAACAATGGTCTCGGGGCCACAAGAGGAAGGTTTCAGAGGACGGAATGAATCCCATGTTGCTTCAACAAAAACCTCATCCACATCTTCACCCCACTTTCACATGATTTTTTTATATATATGTTTTAGTTTGTAGGCTTTACAAATAATTTTGAAGTTTGGTAGGTTCATTCTCATTATTTAATTTGGAAAAATTATTTTGAAATTTTGGTATTTGTTTAAAAAGAAGAGTATTGTTGTCAATAAATTCTTTTTCTAGTAATAATTTTTAAATAGAATATATATTTTCCAATCTAAAATATATAATTTTACTAAAATTCCTTAAATTGATGTGTTAGCATTTTTTTTATTATCTAACATCAATAATTATGATAAAACATAATTACTCTATTTTCTTATTATAACACCTTGATTTATATGAATTAATCCCATATAACTTTTTAATGGGGATTATCGGTTAGCACAAGTCCTTTTCATAAAAGGAATTGATTAAATTGGCCAAGATGTGTTAAGTTTCAACAAATGGTCATAGTTTAAAGGGATGAAGACCCTTATGCCATTCAATTAGCATAAAATATTTGAATCTTGTACATTGTACTGTAAACTAAGAGACAAAATGTGGAAGAAACAAATGAGTGTCCTTAAATATTATGAGCAGGTTAGTGAGGTATGCATCATGCATATTTATCCCACTTTTGAACTATCGAATGTATTTTTATTATTTAAGTTTTTATAAGTGGTAGACGTAGCTGCTATGAAGAGAGTGACGAAGCTAGGGTAAAAGTTATAAGAAATAAGTATTTTTGGGAGGCCTTGCACATAAAAATGATGTTCTAATGGCAGTGAAGCTTAAAAGAGCATGAAAAATACAGATAAAAGAGTCGAATTGAGACATAAGAATTGCAAACTCTATAAATGCTTGTAAATAATAACAAACCCTCTGAATATAGAGAACATAGTCAGAGTGAGACATAAGACCAACTCTATGTGCGCTCTAATAAATGCTTGTAAATAGCAACTTGTGCAAATACGGAATTGATAAATATTAGCATTTTTTACCATTATTTGGATCCTCGCATGGAGCCTATAAATAGAACCCTGCCTGCAATCTAAACCTCTCATTCTTTTGCCCTAAGTATGGATTCGTTGACTTCAATCGTGAAAACATCATGTGTCAAATCTTTTTAATCATTTTAAACTGTACAAATGCCCTCTTAATACATAATTTTACCATTAAGCCGACAGTCTGTACACAAATTTATAATAGATCAACACCCAACAATTAAACTCCTCACATAAAATGTTGCACACATAAATTTAAAAAAAAGCTGTAAACACACTCGAGGGCACCCTCGACCCACCCCGTACCAGGGATTGCAATAGGCTTTACTGTTGCCTAGACCAACCCAATCCCTCCTTGTGCAAGCACAATTTTGAATAATCAAACTGCAATTAATAATCAATCTAAATAGCACCCTGACAATTAAATCATTAATTTAGTACTGCATCCCACAAAAGTGGTTGTAAATTTACCGATTTGTCATAAGGACCATAAATAGAAAAGCCCACTGGCGTAAGCATTGGGCATGCTTCAGCGATTAAAAATTAGTACATGTGCAAACCAAATGAACGTAATGAGAAGTTTAAACAAGATACATGCTAATGTAAGCGAGCTATTTTGGCACGATCCCACACATCAAATACTATTATTAATTATTTTATTTATTAACATAAAAATTTTAAATTAAAAAATTCTTCTTTTATATAAAATAATATTAAAAAAAATATTTAATATCAACTAGTACTGTACACACAGAACGAATTTAATACACATGTCAATAATTCTCAAAAACTGCAGGTGACCGAGGCTGCACCTGAAAGTGCAGGGAAGGCGCGTATGCTGAAAACGTGCTTTTAGATCTCATGTGCAGGGTCTAAGTAAATAGCCCTTGAAAATAAGAACGAAGTCGGACTGAGACATGAAAACTGTAAACTAAGTGCTCGTAAATAGCAACTTGCCTGAGTACGTAATTGATAAAGATTACCATTCTCCCGATGCACGCATGTAGCCGAAGACATCCTTGTTGCATGTAGTAGCCGCTTCGGATGAACACACGGAAAACACTTTTTACCCAAAGACAAAATCAAAGGTGGGATTTGACGTTTTAAACAATATTAAATTTTTGTATAGTTTGTAATATCACTTGCTAGTTGCTCGTCCACTACGAAGTGAACTTAATTCCAGAAACCGTAACTTCATTTAATATAAATATCCAAGCAATCTTAATAATGTTGTGACAAAAGCTTTAAACACTTGCTAGCATAGGAGTTGTTACATTTGAGAACAAGACAATAAAGTCATCTTCTTCTATTTCATTGCCTAATTATTTTAGGAGGACTAATACATCTCAAAACATTTTTATCAAGAAATAAATAGTCTATCAATGTTCACAAAAAGATATTATTATAAAAAGTCCTTCCACGATTTCACATCTTATTAAGAAGTTATTCCAAAACATTCCCTTTAAGGAATTATTGTTCATTTGAGCTCTTATAAAAGTGATACTAAAAGAGGCTTGGTTATAGACACGAAGAACCCAGAAGTTACAAGTATAATTATATCTTCTCTGAAGAAAGATGGAAGAAACAAGCAATTTAAATATCTATAGAGCAATTAAAAGTACAAGTCAACCGAGCATCGCAACAGAGAATGGAACCATTTTGAATAGTTGACAATAGATTCATCAACCAAATTATGCTTACTTTCTTTTTCCAAATGTTTTTATAAACTAATTTTGAGTAACATTATCACATATGCAATACTGACAAATATTAATGTTAATATGCAAATGACCTTATAAATACATATAGTACATTCATACTTTTTCGATATTCTATTAACAAAAATTTAATTATGAAACAAATAAATTTGGAAATTAAAGTATCTATCACAATCATTTACATAATATTAACAATCAAAAAGATCTTGTGTGTGTGTGTGTGTGTGTGTGTGTGTGTGTGTGTGTGTGTGTGTGTGTGTGTGCCTGCATGTGTGTAGGTACACATGCACGTACTTTTGTGTGTGTACACAAAACAAATGACAATCAATGATGGGGGCATCCTCGACATTTGAACTATCAATATTGATTAGACGTGCAACCTATGAAGTCAAGGCTCCATCTCATACCGTTGTTCCACATAATCATGAGCATGGCCTATATTGTCTGCTACAAATATCAAGCACTTTGATCCAAAACATCACACATGTATGCTCGGACAACAAATTACACAATCACTAAAGTTAATATATTGATAGATCATAATAATGTGTTAGTGTAGGCCATGCATCAAGCTCCATCTATAAGTAATCACACTTACCAACTACTCTATTATAGGTTATAGTAATAATCAAAAAAGGAAAAGAAATGTCCATGTTCACCCACAATCTAGTCAACTCGCTCTACTAAACCATTCCCCACAATGTCATAGGTCACATTCCATGTCAAAGTACATATGGCCCCATCTACCATTGTCAATCAATATGCATCACCTGTAATATCAAATTACATAAATACATTAGAAACTAACTTTAAAATAATATCAACTTACACAATATATAAATAATCATGTAAATACTCATGTTTAGATACTGTAGTGGAAACAATAAGATCAACAAGGGCATGTACATCAATTGGTTGTGCTACACATTAATTTGTAGTTTTTACACCAGGATATGTTATAATTGGTTCTCTAGTTCCATCTCTACCTCCTCCTTTTCCATCCCCTCCACCCTATATTAGGATCACAATACTAGGATCACCTACCACAACTATACATAATACTCACCACTGGGTAGTTATCTACCATTGTGTATAGATTGATGTACATCTTACATCATCACTCTCCACCTAGTTAACTACAATATCCCACTCCCTTGCTAGTCATCGAATCACATCAATAACTCTGGGTCTAGACCTTACACTTGATCTAATAGCTTATCTTTACTACTTGCATCCATGGAAAAGGTACTGGAATCACATCTTAAATTATCCTAAACTATGAAGTAACCCACTCTTACTAAAATATCTCATAGACACTATGAGATCAATCATGTATCCATACACTAAGTTGTATATGATGCAACTCTCTCCCATACTTAGGCCATCTTTTATATCCCATATATGGCTACCATTGAATCATTGTTGGTGTCAATTTATTCAAATGCACTCTGTACTTCATATTGTTTAACCACCTCCACCATGATAACACCCACCAAGATGTGAAGACATTGAAATGAGCCAAATCATTGTGAGGACTTCCAAATGGATGTACCATAATGTTATGCTCATAACCTCATATGTGTAACAATTTGGTCACTCCAAGACTGCCAGCATGAACCTCCAATGTAAATTTGTATAAGTCTTGATATAAATGGGTTAGCATGCTACACCCCTAATAATATATAATATGAATCTCTTTAATTGACTGAATAAAATCATATATATGATATGAGATGAACCAAATATTCCATCTAATGCTATGAATGACACAAATACACAACATATATATTTTTTGCAACCCTGAAACTTCTAACCATACCATTTTCTCAAGTGAGGTCATGCTACAATGATCAACACCCTACCATCTACCTATCTAATATTTTTGGGCTCGTCACATGTATCATAAACCCTATACATCCATAAAAATGGCATTCTCTCTAAAACTTAGTATTCATAAGATATACCACACATCCTAAAGTGTGATGGTCATCTCGATCGTCAGCAACCAAAATGTACAAGTATCAGGATTCCATCTCTCAGTGAATGCAGTCATCAAATGCATATTATGTATAACTTTGCCCATATGACAACATGTGCTAAGCCATCCTCCTTCAAAATTTTCCAATTGACATCATCTAAATGAAGCTCTATCAACGTATTAATAGTTCACACACATTGGAACTCTTGTGCATGAAGATTACATTCCAAAAGTAGAACAAACAAACAAACAAATTCATATCTATATTAGATCCAAATAAATGAAATATACATAAATATTCAAAAAGTGTTAGCACTTAAATGGACAACATTGAACAAAAAGGATAGAAACATTTCAACATAATGCCTTGTTGGGGATAGTAATGCCCCAAGGAAGAAAATAATGTTAGAAGTGGGATGATAGAAAATCCTCCATGAAAATAACAAGGGATCACTTCTTCTGAGGGCCTAAATTTTATGGTTGACCTCCCTATCATGAAAATAAAGGTGAAGATGTCCAAAGTTATCCATGAACTCATGATTTTAGTGATAAAAATAAATGTCATATAAAAAAGAATGAAAATTAAGATATCTTGAATCATTGAATTAAGTTGCCACTAATCATGTCTACTCATTTTAATAGTGATGATAATCAAGAGAGAATCACCTTCCATGAATAGTTGCCTAAAATTTCAATCAATAGAAGTTCTCAAACCTCTTAGAAGAGTTAAAGCTTTAGTCAAATTGTTAAAATAACGTGGAAAGTTGAAGGAAAAATATGATGAAATATTCCTCTTCCATAAAAAAGACTAGGGTTACCTTTGGATGCTCTAAATAAAATTAGATTGACATAACTTTCACTCTGAGACTTCTAAGAGGCCAATAATCTTTTTTTCTTTTGGGGAGGGAGAATGAAGTTGTTTTTCAATAAGTTCTATTTTAAGAGAATATGACAATCCTCTCCAGTAATTTTATTATTAAGAGGTGACAATTTAGCATTAAATAAATATTTAAAGAGCCCCTCAATTTTAAGTGTGAGTAAATATTCAGTGAGGGACAAGTTCCTAAACATTCTATTTTTTATTTATTTTCAGAAGTTCCAAATGATCAGATATGGGGCCATTGTTAAAATATTTGTCTAGTTAAACAAAATTACATGAATAGAGTCAATTGCTACCTAAATTTTGTTCATATTATTAAATATCCAAGACCAAATTATCTAGGCAAAGAAGCAATGTATTAGGATGTGGTTTAGAGTTTTTGAATTATCTTTATAGAACATGCACTAGGAGGTCCCCTAAAAATCAATCCTTTGGAATCTGTCCCAAAGAATATATTTGTTCTTCATGATAAACCATAGATTTATGTTATCTTTAGGAAGACCTTAATGGATCTTAAAAAAACTTCATGACATAAAGTTGTATTAATGTGAGAGATCAACTTATCATAGCCTTGTTTCATAAAAAAATAGAAGTATCTCCAAAGCATTTTGATCCATTAGTATCCAATAAACTATTGATATGAAGATAGCATATGAAGGTTATCTTCCTCCATGCTTCTAGTTGTTCTGTTCTCCCATGTGCCCAACTCTTTCTCCAACCTATCTCCTATGCTTCTTCCCTATGCCACCTTCTCCTTGGATCTAATACCACAATCAAGAATAAAATAAGACTCAAAAAAAAAATACTCATAGAAAGCTATGGCTTATTTTTATTCAATTTTTTCTAATAATGAAAACCAATACATAGCCTCAATAAATAGAGGACAAACATATATTAAAGAAAATTGTACAATGAACACATCATAGATTTAACACTAGCAAAAGCATATACAAGGAGAAGAATAAAAATTACTTTAAAAAAATTATTCTAAGAAGTGTGAAGCTTCATCTTTAAAGCTTACATTAAAAACTGACAGTGTAGAAATTAGCAGATATTCTAACATTTTTCATCTCATGAGGATAATTATGATGAGTCATTTATCACATAAGAGACATTTTATCATCACAAGGAAAGGTATACTAGTGTGTTTGTCATTTCAAGATGACTTCAATGATCCCATATTTATAGAAATACAAAGCATCCCTCATAGCACACAAGTATCATAAATGGTAGGTTTTGGGGGATTTTCTAATTCGTACTATTAATATATATATATACATATACATATATATATATACATATATACATATATATATATATATATATATATATATATATATATATATATATATATACATATATATATATATATACATATATATATATATACATATATATATATATACATATATATATATATACATATATATATATATATATACATATATATATATATATACATATATACATATATATATATATATACATATATATATATATATATATATATATATACATATATATATATATATATATATACATATATATATATACATATATATATATATATATAGATAAAAAAAAATTAAATATTGAAAGATAAAATAATTAAAATTTATTGATGATGAATCATGGATGGTGATTTGAAATGTGATACATCAAAAGGAAGCACATAATTTTCACCTAGAAATCAGCTCTCAATTATAACATGTTTACACTTTTTAACTTAAAAAAGATTTAAATTGTGAGCTTTATTCCCATTCAATTTTGATTGTGTTTATAGCTGCTACTTCCACCTTTATTAAACATTTATTTTTGACATGCATTATAACTATTCCCATATTGGGATCCTCATTAGTGAGGGGTAGATAAATTATGATGCTCTATCTTTACATCTTATGTTTCAACTTTTTAAAATGCATAGATGGGGCACAACAACGTGGAAGTGATACTTGTATTCATATTTCATCACCTTTGATTTCTTAAATTCTTAATCTACACTCTATGGTAAGCTCCCTCTTCCTTAGTAACAGAGTCACCTCCGTATAAATGTCAACAACTTCATTATTAGTTTCATTATGCTCAGACATGAGCTGTTAACCATTCAATAATTGCTCTTGTTAATGCTAGGTTAAAAAATACATGCAATTATTGTGCACTATATAGTGATTATTTATACATCATTGTTATGTTGGATAATACAATATTATACTCCTAAAATTCTCATTGGGGAAAATAATGTATCGAATGATTACTTTACATTGTTATTAGGTAAATGTTGGACAAGGATTAAAAAGTATATGTTTAATTTTTAGTACAAAAAATTCATCAATAAATATTGTTAGCAGGGATATTCTTTAATTAATACATGCTCAATAATAATATTCATTTTTGTTACAACATTTATTATTAAATCTAATGAAATATTTTTTTAGACTAAATTGTACATGAAATTTTAGCAAAAAATTTATAATTTAATCTAGAAAAATATATCATTGTCTTCATAAAATATGAAAACACTATTTTTATGTGCTTTTTAAAACTTTTATTACCATTAAAACACCATTTTTAACATTCATCCCTTGCCCCACATAGCCTTTGATGTCCAAGGACTTCCATAGACAATTAATCCTTATAGCTTTTACCATCACTATCTTCAAAGTAGCTATGTCGACCACTTATAAAAACATATAGAATAAAAATACATTGTGGGAAAAAGATACATATCGCATATCTTATTAATGTACTTATAAAATTTAAGGATGACCATAAGTTTATTCCACATAAATTCAATTATTTTATGTTAGTTGAATGACATAAGGGTCTACATTCATTTAAGACTATAGTCATTTGTTGGAACTTAAAACATCTTGTGAGATTTAATAAATTCCTTTTATCTAAAGGACTTTTGTTAATTGAAAATCCTCGTTAAGGAGTTATATGTGAATAATTCATATAAAGCACTTGATGGTACAATTTATAAAATTGAAACAAAGTTTATTTACATAGAATAAATATAAAATTAAACTAACTATTAATAGAGTTATTTAGTTTTGTAATAATTATTGATCTTAAATAATAAAAGAAGATACCAACATATCAAATTTGGTACTTTTAAAAAAAATATTAACCATTTAAGGTAATTTAAACATACCACATTTTTATCATTTTACTAAGTGATTAGGGTTTTGAATTATAATCTCATAATAAAAAAATAAAACCTTATATTTAATATGAAATTAATCACATATTCGATGTAGAAGGTAATGATCTCTTGTAATTTTGTCATAGTTATCCTCATATACCAAGTGCCTAAATCATGGATTCAGATATTTTTTACCTAAACTTTCAAATAATAACACCTAATCAATTAAAAACAATAGATGTTATTTTAATTCCATATGTCAAACCCAAAACATAAAAAATTTCTTTAAAATACTTTTCTCCCAAAAAGGTTAAAGGCTGCTACTACATTTTGTAATGGTATGTTAATAGATTGTCTCTATTTGTATAATTAAAAATGGTTAATGACTACCACTACATTTTGTAATGGTATATTAATAGATTGTCTCTATTTGTATGATCAAAAATTATATACACTTTGAATATATATACACAAAATAAACCTAAGATCCAAATAACATTTTCACAATAGAATTATTCAATTTGATTTAGCCTTGCAATGATTTGGGTATTTAAAATTGTCAAGTTGGTATGATTTTCTGACTCTAAAAATATTTTTGTAATGATCCTATAATTAATAATTATATATTCACAATATTCTTAGAATCTAAATAATATGACTACAACAATGTTTTGGCTTTACAATAATTTAGATAATAAAAATTCTAAACTGCACATATGATTTTAAGACTCTTTATATGCTTAGCAATCATTATATCATATGCTTGTTAAACATATACTTATAAAGCATACCTTGAATCTAAGAAAAAACACTAAGGTGGAGTTCCTTATCAACAATACTCTTACTTGCAGATAAATACTAAGATTTTAAAACCTAAATTTACAAAGAATGAGCCTACCAAATTTCAAAATAATTTGCAAAGTCTATAATTCAAATAAATCACCTTGCCATACTCCAAAAAATAAATTCCATGCATTCATTTTCCCATATGTTCTCTGCCCTTTCCATGCCATATATGGGGATCGTGAGTGACATCCCCTTCTATAAATGCCTTCCATCTAGAAATACCTCCTCCTTCACAATGACAAACTTGTTTCACTTAGAAGTAGCTACAATGAGTTGCTCCCTCATAGCTATAAGGAATGAAGGGATCACTAAATAATTATGAATGAAGGGAGAACTAAATAAATTATAAAAAAAACTCAAATTAAATATTCCAAAGGCACAAATAAAAGATCTTTCAGTACTATACTTAGTAGTTTATGAATAAAAAGTAGTTTCTAATCTAGTTGTAAGTGAAAATTAATGAGAGGTACTATACTTTTTAGTTATATATATATATATATATATATATATATATATATATATATATATATATATATATATATATATATATATATATATATATATATATATATATATATATATATAGGTGTTTCTTAATTGTGGAATATAATAAATAAATTAACAAATACATCTCTGTTAATTTATTTAGTAATTTTTTTACAAATGTTAATTAAGCAATATTTATTAAAGAAATGTTAATGAGCATCATGGAGACTTATATGTAAACACTGAATTTAACATATATAGTTATATGTAAATGTAAAAATTAGTGTGGATAGATATTGTACCATACTACCACATTATGAAGTATATATAAGATCAAATGAAACCTCATGTAATAAATTTAAAACTAGTTTGGTTGTGAATTCAACAATATATTTTGACACTTGCCAATAATTATTGTTGGTGCTAAGATTTGCACCATCTAATTTGAAAATTTTTCCCAATTTAGTATTAGTTCCTAGTTTTGCACCTCTTTCATTCAGCATTGCACACTTGAAAAAAATGGCAAACAAAGATGAAAAATACGTTGATATGTCATTATAGAAGGGGGAGGGTTTTGCATCAAGAAAGAACCTAACAACCAAAATGACTTAGATGCATCAATAGAGGGTATGGTCAGCTCCATGGTACTTCTATCTCCACCTGAACTAAGGTGAGAGGACCTCAGGAGTAGCTTGCTCACATGGATTGATTTTGTAATTCAATTTCTATAGGGATTTTTGGCACATAAAAACACAAACATGAGTAGGACATAACCAAACTTATTCACTCCACTCAGATAGGGTTGTCACATGAAATGCACAAATGCACTAGGTCACATACAAGCTACTGAAGACAGATAGAAAAGTGCTTGCAACCTTTATTCTAAAGAATTTTCACCAATAAAGGGATGAATAGAAGACTGCAATGTTGTTCTTTAAAGCATAAAATGTAAACACATGTTAAGTATGCAAGATTTATGCATCTACAGGAAAATAACACTCAACATATGCAAAGGGTGTATTATTTTTAGGATAAGACAATCTGATAGCTATAAAAATAGGGTGGTGTGCTGGTGGTTTCCAAATAGCAAGGATTTTTTCAACATTCATCACATTAATTATTGTAAAGATGCAAACAAAAATGACTTGTGAGTTACTGGGAAGTACCATGAGTGGTTTGCATCTATTAGTGTCAATACAATGCAAATAACCAAATGATTCTTGAAACCCTATAGCACACACTACAACTAAAATTTTAAATACTTTTCCCTATTGAATGCATAAACCTAGGTTGTCGTTAAAAGGTAAATATTTAACAACATATTTCCAAACATAACTATAGAAAGGGATTTATAACCTAGATCTATGATCAAAATGATAACCAATAATGAACATAAACCCAAATATCCAATTAGCACAACTTGTAAAACACATTATTATATTTCATCAATAGGGAAGAGTAAGAACAACAAGTATTTTCCATTATCTTGAAAAGATATCTTACATGCATCAATGTTTCAAAATGCTACTATGGGGACAAGCATGGTGAGTTTACTCCATGTTAGACAGGGGAGGCATATAAACATGCTCTCCAAAATTGTTAATGGTTGTACATCGACAACCACCTTAGCAAGAGAGACAACATGTACATAGTAGTGATCCCAAAATTTGAAAGGGACTATACTTAAAGAGAAAAGAAAATACCAATAAAAACATTAAAATATAAGACAAGCTTTCTATTTATACATTTTTACCATGTTTCAATAATGGGAATATGGGTTGCAATTTGTAATATTACAAAATTACAAAATAGCCCTCCAAGTTCAACCAAGATGCTCCCAGCTGGAAAATATTCCTTTCCATGCTTGGAATCTTCATGTGTTTGCAAGGAAAATGATTGTTGTAGCTGCCTCTACAAGAAATGATGAATATTTTCAACAAATCTTTGTTGTCCTTTGCTAGAAATAAATTTTATACTAGATGGAAAGATAATATTCATGGTGGAGGCTAAACAAACCATTTGTCTTCTTGTGTAACTACTTGGAGATGCCCTTTGACCACTCATTAGCACAGCTGGAACCTCTTGGACAACTACCCTTTCCTTTATGCACACCAAAGAGCAACCCAACTTTGTAATTGTCCTTGTTCTAGGGAAATCTAGGTCCCATTTGTAATTTTACAATTCCTTTGTATTGGGGAAATCTGAAACTCAGTAGTAGTTTTACAATTTGAAAATTACATAATTATAATTCATAGTTGTAGTTTTTTTGAAAAGTTCTCTTTGCAAAATATAAAATTGCAAATTATAGAATTACAAATTATAGAATTGTAATTCGTAGTTGTAGTTCCCCTAAAAATTTACCTTAGGGAAATGAGAAATCTAGCTGTAGTTTGTAATTTACAAAATTACAAATTGCAGTTGGGATTCCCATTTCCCTAAAAAACTTTCTTTAGGGAAATGGGAACTCCAGCTGCAATTTGTAATTTGCAAAATTATAAATTGCTCTTGGGGTTCCCATTTCCTTAAAAATATAACTTTAGGGAAATGGAAATTCCATATGCAATTTAAAATTTGTAAACTTGCAAATTGCACTTGGGGTTTATGTTTTCTTAAAAAATTATTTTAGAGAAATGGGAACTCCAACTACAATTTGTAATTTTGTAAATTTACAAAATTGCAAATGGCCTTGAAAGTTTTCATTTATACTACGACACTTTGTTGACCGATGTTGACTGGGGGTTTGGGAGACCCAACTACAATTTGCAATTTGCACAAGTGCAAAATTGTAAAATTGCATTTCTCTTCAACATCTCCCTGAAACTCCTCTTGAGTTGACTCTTCTCCAATATTTGGTTAGCAGGATTGCAAGAGTTAGATCACAATTTGCAACTGCATCTTAGAACCCTGCATTTTGTAAATTACTTTTACCACTGAAATCTCTAAGGGGCTTTTGGGGCCTCTTCTATAATTTTTTAAAATTTGCAATTTTTTCGATTTTTCCATTTTTTACCCAATTCCATTCTTGCTCCAATGAAGCACCCTGTAGAAGATTTTACCAGAAGCCAATCCTTTTTACATCCATTATTTCATTCTCAACAATATTGATGAATAGAAATATGTATTGCCCTTCCTTTTTCCATGGATTAGTTGCCAAATCTGAAAACTTGTTAGCATCACCATTTTGAGCAGAATTTGTTGCTTTACCAAGACTATCTACATTTTCTGCTAACTTTAAATCTGGATTTGACTCGCTATCCATACTACCATCTCCTTATGAAGAAATTTCAATGTCAAACATGTCATAATCTCGTCGTACTAAAGCCTCATGGGTTTCCTCCTCATCTCTTACAATTTTAGGATCTTCATTCTCGCTTCTTATTCTACGTTCATTTAAATGTGATCCTAATGAACTCTCATCTAACCAAAATAAGATACCAAGACCCATGACAAGAGGATGAGTTGGGTGAAAAAATTTCCTTCCCCTAACCATAAAACTTCCAACTGTAAAATACTCTCCTATTGGTGCAGTCTTACTCACTTGATAAGGATGCACGCACCAAGCACTCATGATAATCTTTGAATCCCATGCTTTGTTGTGGCACACAGTAAAACATCCAGCCTGATTTCAAAGTTTGCAACCCAAATGGAACACAGTCCATTCCTTAACCCTTCTCAACACTGTAATAAATTGCCTCCTTTCAATACTTTAACCTGGCATAATATGAATCATGACGCAACTCTTCTGCACCTTCAATGCCACATACCTCAATAGTTGGAGGACCCAATTGAGCCACACCTTCAGATGAGCTATATTGTCAACTACCAAAAAAAGAAGCATTCCATAACCTGTGAGAAGATGTTCGTAAATGTGTAGATGCATTTGGCATTATCTTCTCACTACTAATCAACTTGACTCATTTAGCTAAGTGAGCACGTTGGAGGACAAGGCCTACTGTGACCTTATTATCAACCTAAAAATCATTTTCATCCTTAAGTTCGAAACCATGACCTCTTCCACGCAGTCATTCCAGATGTTCAAAGGATTAGAATTGAAAACAAAAACACAGTTGGCGTTTCCTTCCTTGCATCCTTGGTCGCTGCCAAACGGTATGTTAGCACATGCTGATACTTCTCTTGAACATTGAATTCAATTTTGAAATCTACGTGTCCTTTTGGAGGATGGTCAAAATTGCAGTCAAACCCAAGATGTCCACCATCCCCTTCAATTCACAAAATCCGGAGATCCACAAGCAAAATGCAGTTTGTTTATTCGCAAATTGCAGTTTTTTAATTCGCAAATTGCATTTCATTCTCCTTTTTCCGCCACGTCCTTTTCATTTCGGGATCTAGAGTCCGACAAATAATTTGCAGTTTTCTCAATGTCTTTTTGATAATTATTTTTTCCAAGTGTAGTCCCCGACTTAGAACCCCAGGGAGTTTCACCACCTCCTTTGTAATTTTCCCTCGGTCAACCTTGCAGCCAACTTCCACACTTCCGCCGTGCTTATTCGACTTCTAGAGCTTCTACGTGGTATGATATTAGATATTAGACACAAATTGCAAGTTGTGTTTTTTTAACATTTTCCTTTTGCAATTGTAGTTCCTACTACAAATCCCCGCGAAACTTTTAAGTGGCAATTGTAATTTTATAAATTTGCATTTTGACGGCAAAGCTCCGTTGTTCAATCTACCCAGGCCCACGGCCTAAAAAATCTATCTTTGTCTTATTCCTTTACCATTCCCATGTGGCAAGGGCCCTGATAGCAAGGGGCTGAGTATTTTGGAATAGCATCCATGTAGGCAGCAAGCCCTCCACATCGGATGCTTAAAACACTTTGCTGTGCACATTTGCTATTGTCTCCATGCAATCATTCTACAACATTTTCCTCGGAAAATTTTAAAAATTACATGGTACAAATCTGAGCACCAACAAGTACAATAACAGGGGTCAATTAAACATATGTTCTTTGAAGTACGCAATTTTCCTTCCTTTTTGTTGTGTCCACCTAGGAAAAAATAGTGCAATACATCCTTGCCTAAGCTGTGATTCTTGAATTTACTATGCCCAATCAATAAAAAATGTATGGAAATCATTTGTAGGCCATGGGGTCACAGAGTAACGGAGACAGTCAAAGCTTTTGTTCTCAAGGGGCCTTATCTTTTTATGGATTTATTGATTTATTATATTTGGTTTATTTTTCGATATGCTTACTCAAATATTTAATAAAAAACATGTGGCAGTTGAATCAATAATCAAGAGAGAAATCAATGATTATAAAATGATTGGCTTATCAAATATTTAATTCCTCAAAGTTATGGGATTGCCAAAAACACAGAAGTCCTCATTGAAACTTACAAGATGTTATCCAACCAAAAATAATAAATTGAAAACAAATAATGAAAAAAATTATCTAAGAGTTTTATAATAAAATCAATTAATTAATTATATTAAAAATAAATCATCAATAATTATTCAAACAATTATAAAAATAAAATTTATATAAGATACACTCATTGGTATAATAATTTAAATAAATAAATAAAACCCTTCAACTCATCAATTATAAATCAATTAATAAAATATGCAAACATAAAAATAGATCAATAGACATCCATCTCAATTATTTGTTTTCTAGGAGAGAAAAACATAGATCCATTTCTTTCACCACTATCAATAGTATTTTAAGTCCTTTTAACATATATTTAGTATCATCACCTCCCAAGATAGCTCATTATAGTCACGATCTTAATAATTATCGAATATTATTGGGTCTAACATGGTACTTTTCCTATATTGAAATAGAAGGAAAGGAATTGAGGGAACACACACCAAATGTGGAAACATTCCTTTCCAATAAGGATGGAATAGTCTTTCAGTTTTGTTCACATTGGTCATGAACTTTGACATACTCATTTCAATTCTTAATTAAACACCACATCATCATGCATAAAAGAAGCATAATTTATCATAAGATAATAAGGTGTTCATAAAAAACTATGTTCTCATAATCACATAAAAGATATATGTATCCACGTGTGTGTCTTAAAATATAATAATCTGTGACTAAATATATAGATTTTTGTTAATCAAAAATATTAAAAAATCATAAGTCCATAATATTAAATTGATGATGATGATGATGATGATGATGATGATGATGATGATGATGATGATGATGATGAAGGTGACTCACATAATCATGAAATATGACTATCAAGGTAGGGCATTAAAAATATAATTAATTAAGAAATCGTTAACACTTTAAACCTAATATCAATATTTTAATTTTAAAGACTTTGAATTATCATCTCTCATAACAAACCACATATAATCATGATTTGTGTATTAATAGTACTTAATGAAAGTAATTAATTTTTAACTCATTGATCAAGAAAATAAGATTTACAAAGGAATTTTTATTAAGAGAAAACTTTGAACCACTAAAACACACACCAATAATTTGTTAGTATAAAATGAAATTTCAATATACCTTATTTTTTCAACTAATAGGATTTTATATACATCTTTTCCAAGTTAATATAATGTTAAAATGATCTCATGTATATTTTATTAAATCTTGGAAGTAATGGAAATAAAATAAATTTGATGGAAGTTTTATGGTAGAGGACATAATTATTGAAATAGTACTTGGGCGTAAAATAACCAATAATTATTTACATTGTATTGAAAAGATGTGTAATTTACATGAGATTCTAAAATTTTGAAAAAATAGTATTACAAAACATCCAATCATATAATGACCATAACACATGGCATATGGATAATGCACTTTATAGTGACCAAAACACTTGATCAAGCCAAGCCAAAAAAATTAACTGAGATAATGAGCAGGGGTAGTGTCATAAATGAGTAGAGCTGCTTTTGTCACTGGGTAGAGAAATATTTATTTACTACTTAACATGCCAAAAATATGCCCAAAACATGGCATTCTATCGATAGGACAACTATCAGGGATGCCATTCCAACTCCAAGCCCCTAGGCAATGCCATTTTGGATGGGAACAACCTTGATATTAAGGGAAGCATGACATAGCACTAGGGAAGTATAACTAAATATGTAAAGGGTATGGAGGATGTAAGAAGGAATATGCGAGTGCATGTCATCAGTATATAGGGGTGAACTTAAGAATGTTTAGTAGAATGCTTAAATAAAATAATCAAGAAAAGTTTACAATAGAGAGGATGGTTTTGTACATGGGTTTTTTTTTTAATTTCTAGCATGGGGAGGTAAAATAAATGTCATACCAGGTCATGATGTGGCATTGGGATGATGAAATATACGACTAATGGATGTTCAAAGGCAACCATTAAAAAAGTCAACAAAGATGTTTAAAAACTCATGAGGTCATCATACACTAAGTTTTTTGATTTTGGGGTAGCTCTAATTTTTGAAATATTGAAATATATTAGCTTTAAATTATTAAATTAAAGGTTTATTTTACATATGCTTGATATTTCAGTGGCTAGAAATGAACAAAATTTTGAATGATCTAACTAACTGGTAAGCTACTACCCATGCTTTCACATTTCAAGGCATATTGTGTAGATTAAAAAATTTATGCAAGTTAACCAACCATGCATAGATTGCATCACCAAATTATTCATCTGAAAAAGTAGGTGGTGTAATATTTTTAATATACTTAATGATGGGGTCAACCACTCCTAAAGGCATCTCTTGGAGCAGGTGGTCACCATCTTGCCCTTCATTTATTTGGGGTAACTCTTTTTTTTAGACACCTTTAAGGTTATTCAACCTACATTCTTGGGTTTTCAATGTGATTTGAAGAGCATTAGAATGATTTAATATCCCATTGAGGATTTCTTCTTGGTTAGAATGTGGATTTTCTATAGAATCATTATTATTAGGTTCATCAACATTGTTTCCAGTATTGTTAAGGGGAGGTTCCTCTCTTCACTGGTTAAGGTTTCACATTCGATGCCTCTACCTCTTCCTTTACATCTTCCTTTACCTATACTTCTACCTAGGTTTTCATTACCCACATTATTATTGTAAACACCACCATATATGGTTATCACCATATTGAGGTAAAACAAACAAAAACTTAGGAGGCAAATAAATATCAATAAATAATTTCCCAAAGTTTCATAGATCTCAAAATTGGGGCTCTGATACCAAAATGTAACAACCCAATATTTTTTATATGGAAATATGTTAGTAATTTGATAAAATTTAATAAATTAATAATAACTAACTTAAAAGTGTAGTGAAGTACATAGAAATTTAATATGTAGATTGGGGTATGCCAGTGTACTTAATGTACATTCATATACTCCGACCTATATACTCCTTCTATGGTCTTCTTAATAGGTCCATTTACTAGCTTTTATCCTTACCTAAATGCCTGAACTTGAAATAAATCAATTTGCACTTTAACCATTCAAAGTAGTTGACCTCTAAAATGATATTAATAAATATACAATGAGTAGTATCACATTGAGATAATGCAAAAATATTTCAATTCAAAAAACAATAATTATCATACTAAGCTTATTCATTCAATTATCTACATAATTCTATGACCAAAAACAATTAAATTTCATAAATATTTTCAAAATCAGTATGTTATATAGCATTTAGAAACACTTCCAAACTTACATGATGAGTGAAAGTTTTTAAATAGTGCTACCCGATTTTATCACCTAATCATGACTATAGTAGGATCAATTCACCATGGATTTATTTTCCATACCAGTATTATTTAGCATATTTTTCAATGTAATCTAAATTTAAAAAAATGTGTATTAATGATTATTATCATTGATGAACATTACCACATAAGTGGTTGTCACATCATTTTTAATCACATGAAATTGTTCATAAGAAAATTAGTTAATGTTAAAATTGAATCACTTAGTTGAAATAACTTGATAATTTGTAACATATCATAGTAATAACTTACCATACATATATCATGTTAGTCATATGGTTCACTTTAATGTTTAACATGTTAAACAAATATGGATATCAATAAATCATCATAAGCAAGTAGTTGATGTTTCAACAATCATGCTTCTAATTTGCATGAGAAAAATCAACTAACTAATCCATCAATTATAAACAGTCATTCATTCATTTGTCTTTCCTTCATATAAAATGATATTTTTAAACCACATATCTATACTCCACATGCATTATATAAATAATGAAAATTATTGTAAGCATTCATATAAACATACTTAACTAATTAGCTTAGTATTTGAAAAATAATTCCTTTCTGAAAGGATAATTTATAAGGAGTATTATATATGAATTATTTCAACTATTGACCTCTCAATCCAAAGGATTAACTTAACCAATTATCAACACATTATCAATGTGATATAAGGTATTCATTAACTTAACAAGATAATAAATTAGCTAAGATGGTAATTATAACTCCACTATTCCATATGAATTCAAGAGATATTTTTACTCTAATATATCATGTTACAAGACATAATCAATAATAAAATAAATTCTTATACAACATGTCATTGTATAAAGTTCATATTAGGACTTGCTACAATTAAGCCACAATATATTATCTAATTCATTCATAATGCACAAAAATCTAACTATTAGAACAATAACTATTATTATAATCTCCCAAAGCCTATAATTATACACTTTCTCATAAATGAAAATTTCTTATAAACATATTATAATTAAACATGTTGAAGTAATTTTCATTCATTTCACAATGTGATTACTTCCCAAACCAAAGTATGAAAGACCGATATACTTGATCATCATCACAAGACAAACCTTATTTTGAATTCACCACCAAGTCACTTACGTTAGATATTAAAACCATAACACACTACTCCTTATAAAATGTAGTTGCTTATAACTTATTCACATAAATACATTTATGCTATAAACAAGGTATATAAAAGAACATGATATATACGAATGTTCTTCTCATTACTGAGATTAATAATAACTAAGAGATAATAGTTATCATGTTTCAAAACATAGTTTAAAACTCTCTAATTGAATCATAAACTAATAACCATTATTTATTCCATACAATAATGAACATGTTCATATTCATATTATAATCATTTGATTTACAAACCAGTCATATAACTCAAAATAGGCAAGTAAGAAAGCTAGTTAAATGAAGAGTCTAATGCAACTCAAAAATATTCTTGTAGAGAAGAATCAAAGACTTGCCTTTCAATCCCAATGATCCCATCCATTAGTGGAACTAGACCAACTCATACATCAATTGGATGTGGAACTAGATAGTAGAGATAGGTGGAATAATGATGAGTTAACCAATAAACTATGAGTTTAAGGTGACAAAAATCACTACACATGACTGAAGAGAGAGAAAGGTTTAGGTATGATTAATTTTCATCCCATAGTCCATCTCAGGAACTAATTTAGATTACCCTTCATGGATCTTCAATTTCTTATTTATACATAAACCCTAATCCAATTTATACTTTATTAAAATATATTGAATAACATTAGAAACAACCATACCTACATATTTTATCCAAGTGTCTTATAAAAAAAGATGATGCTAAAATGAGTTTAAAAAATCATACCTCATTTGACATCCATACAGGAAAATGAAGATCATTAGATAAGACAGACACCATTGAAACAAAATCCTTTACCACATGAATTGAAATATAGAATAATAGAATAAACTTAGATCAAATTAAAATTTGTCACATAGTTAACTTATCTAATCCTCATGACTTCTCCAATAAAGATCCAAAGAATAAAGAAACACAACTTAACCATACATCAATGCACCTATATATACATGGTTCTAAAATGAAAGCTTTCACGGACTTAAGATAAAATACACATGTATAATTGACAAAAAAAATTGAGCTCAACCACATGAGGGATTCTAACAAGATTCATTATAAAACCACATAACAATTTTAGTAAAAAATCAATCAATATTCCTTCAAACCTTAACCAAGACATTTGTACTCATATAAGAAAATAAAAGTAGGGTTCTCAAATAACAAACTAGGGTATTTTATTTTTTTAAAAATCCTTTAGGAAATGAGATTTAAAAATTAAAAATTTGAAACCCTACCTAGTTGGTTCCAAAAAAATTGAATTTATGATATTTACCACAAGATTTATATATACCAAACCATGATATAAAATCACTAAACAATATGCAAGCAACACATTTTATGAAACATTATTCACCAACCAAACAAAGTTGAGTGTTTTCCACAAAAAACCCAATACAAAAGAAAAAAATGTGTGAAATAAGTTCACAACTAGGTTTAATAATTAACCATGCCTAAATACGTATGTAATATGTAATGTGTGGTCAACAGGAAGCCTCACCACATTATATTTCATCCACCATGAAATTGTCACTTAATAACTATTAAGATTAATAAACTAAAACAACAACACCATCACTTACTTATTTTCGGCTAACAAATGCAAGTATTTATGACCTTCCTAACTTGTACCAATCTAAACACTCCTTGAGTGCTTTATGGGTTTCCAAAAGAAGACCACCAACACCTACATTTTTATCATCAAAGTTTATGAGTATGGATGACAACAAAATCATATTTCCCCATGACTACCTCTAATCCCCAAGAAAAATGCAACTGCGTGATGGTCATTAACTCCATAGACCACCCAACTCTCATGGCTTCCTAAATTCCATCAAATTTTTGATATCATGAAGCTAAGGTTTAGTTCTACTAAGCCCAAGTGAACATAAAATGATAAAAACCATGTCTAAAATCCATTAGAAGATCATTGACCTCAAATATTAGGTAATTATAACCTAGTATAGAACTAAATCCAAAATCCCAAATGATAATCATTGAATAATGAAAACCCCATGATCGAGTCATGGTCCCCAACATAAGTCAAAATCCTAGTCATAATTCCCATTATGACTCAAGAAAATAAACCATATGCATCCAACAAAGTTATTTGAAGTTTCTAACACACACAACAACCAAGATGAGATCTAAGATAAGTGAAATGAGTTCAAAGCCATGATTGGTATAATGAATGACAAGTAATAAATTGATACAAAAAACAATAAAACAACATGTAACAAGACTAATATGGAAAACATCATGTCACAGTCAAATATCTAAAATAAAACAACTTTGCTCAAAAGTGAAGAAGTTAGATGAACCCAAAAAGATAAATTAAACAAAATAAGACTAAACTGATTCTTCATGACACTAAGAAATGATTTTCACATAAAATATGATGAATAAAAAGTTGTAAAATGATCTTGACTAATATTAATGGTCAAATAACTCATCATCGCCTCGTATCCTATGTGTTTAAGGTCCATAATGAACCTAGCTCAGAAAAATTCTCCCTAAAATCACTGATGTAGAATATCAATAGTATTTTGACAAGGTAAAAATATGTTGAATAAATTCTAAACAAAATTAAACATCAAATGTGATAGATTCAAAAATGAACTGAATTGAATAACATTATGACAATATGAAAGGTCTAGAATAAATCAAAATCACATCACAACATCTCAATAATGAATCTTATCACGGTGCAAAAGAAATGTTATCAAATAAACCATATTTAACATCTTAATCACACTAAACAATATCCATCTAACCAAAAGGAATAACCAAGAAATAAATGTATCAAAAAATAGATAATTAGATAAAGGAGACTACTTCTATCATCAATCATGCCATCTAGAACACATGTATCAATGAAGGCTTTAATTTAATCCAAAGTTAATCTAACCTAGTCATAGCTCACTATTTCATGTTCATTATAATAATATACCCATTAGTCTTCTAAATGTGGTTCTTTCTCATAATAATATCCAATCCCAAAAGTGAGTTTGCACAAACCTCATCCAATCAAAATAAGTTTGATTGGTACAATGATGCATCATGAATTATATAATTGAAGACTCAATTATATGAGCATTTATGGAATTTCTATATGTGAAATGACCCAAATAAATTTTAGGGAATTTACCCTTCTTATTTCAAATTTTGGGGATTTTGAAATTATTTTTATGAAATTTTACCTTCATGGGAGAGAATGGGAGCAGGGTTAAAATAAGAGAATGATCCTCGTATGGATCTTTTAAATATTTTTAGGGAGATATTTGATGTGATTTTGAGACCAACACTTCCATCATCCGAGTGTCATGAACCTAGGTGATCGTATCATCCTAACTCCATGTGAGTAATGGATACGGTGTCGTGCCTATGATGTCATGATACATGACATTATGGCCACCACATTTGAGAGGTTTGATGGGCCTATCATCATGGGTTTGGATTATATAAAAGTGATTTCTATGGTTGCCTCCAATTTCTTATGTCCCACACATCCTTTGTGTTAGGCAAGCAAATTATTAATGACTAGTAGGTCGATATTGACCAATGATATTGAATCAATCCTATCTAACTAACCCATCACAAGCAACAGATTAATTATTAAACTGAGTAAACTAGATTTTTGACCATATAATAGTGCATATGTTTATTTTTCTCTACCAATGTATATGGGTGATAAAAATAATAGGCATTACTACTATGATTTCATCTACATATCAATTCAATGAGGTATAATAACTTGTAATGTTGAATTTTAAATATAAACATATTTTAAATATTTTTCCTCTTTACTTGTGAAAACATCACTGACATGAATGTATTATCTATGAATTATTATATAATGATGTCTGATAATCCCATTAACATGATTAACAAGACACCAAGTCTTGGTTTTTCTCCCTTTCACACTCCTATTGTGAGGATCAACCTACCATTGGACTTGCTAATCTAATCAAAGATGTATAAACATTTATTTACATATCACAAAAGTGTCTGTCCTAAAAATATTTCATATTCCATATTCAAAAAATAGTTATAAATGCATTAAATGCAAATCCCTCTATTTTATCAAACTACAAACATTGTAACAACACAAGACTAGGTGTCTTGAATTTTCCATACAACATATGATCAAACTAGTTCTTATAGATCTTAGGCTTCCACAACCCATACCAATTAAATTACACTTATAGAATAACTTGCCTATAAATTATTTTAGGATTGATGTTTCCAATCACCCCATGTGGTTCATAATTAAAACTAATATTTATTCCAGTAACCTAATGATGATGAATTACACAAGTCATTCAAAAAATCAATTCTAAAATTCTCCACAAACAAGTTATTATAAAAATAATTAGTCAACTAGAAAACTTAATAAATAGTTTACAATTGTGTGCAATCCTATGATTGTGCATAAGTTCTTTCAATTTTTTATGTAGCCTTTATATGACCACATTTTTTTTCATGTAATGTCATTGGTGCAAAAATCTTGGCACCACTTGTGTAGTTTAACACAATTCTATTTTGGAGATCAATGTAGTTATCATCAAGTTAACAATATCCACAAAAAGAATAAGAAATAAAGTATTGTGACATTGAGGTAATTATGTGAATCTTTTATTTAAGAAGCTTAAGATATTTACAACCCACGTATGAATTTCTAAGGATATTTTATTTGTGGACCAATGTAAGATGATCTTGTGAATAGAAATATTCATGGAACTTGTTCATTGCACAATTAGTTTATGAATTATTGCAAATACCATCCATTATTGATATGGTATATCATGATGTCTTATGTTTAATTTTTTTATAGACCATTAATATTGTAATAGGTATTTATTGATTCTGACATAAAGAGTTATGTTATAGGTATGATGTGTTATGAATCCATGGGATTGTATATTATTTTCAATATGTGTAATGGGTTGTTGGTTTTATGGTGATGCATTATTGTATGTATGTGAGTATTTTTACTATATAAACATATGCCTATGGTTGAATTGAGACACACACACACACACACACACACACACACACACACACACACACACACACATATATATATATATATATATATATATATATATATATATATATAGAGAGAGAGAGAGAGAGAGAGAGAGAGATAACTAAACTTATGAAGACCATCAGTTAACAAGTAGATATCTAAAGATATGATGTTGTAATACATCTCATTTCATATATCAAGTTGATGTAGTTTAAATGGAAACTTCATTTCCATTTATTAAAATAAAAAATATATTTTGAGTTACAGTTCTTGCATTTAAATGCAATGTTTCCCTATGTAATTATGTATGGTTTATAGTTCAAGGCATCTCTAAATTAAGAAACTTAAACATGACTACATCAATTAAGTATATATTATTCCAATACAAACATTTCTCTTCACATATTAGGAATAATCATTATCAAATAAATAGAATTTAAATGCTAATTTATGTTTATAGTCTACAAAAATCTATCTATTAATAATATTTTTGTTATACTTTATGGTAAAAATGTGAATACAACCAAACATCACTCTAAATGATAAGTTTTTTTGCCTTTCTTAAAACACATTTCTCCCCGTTTACTCTGGTTGTCTCAAAATATGTATGGACTATATAAATGAAGTATATATGTTTTACTCTCAAAATTTCACATCGACAATGACTATAAAATATACAAATGAGGTTTGAAAGGAATACATTCATGCATTAAAAATAATTTATCAATGAGAAGTATTTCCCCTACTTCCCTAGCTATATTTTAATCCATAACCATACTTGTTTGAATTACAAGAATGTTGGATAAGATGGGTTGGACATCCCATCCCCAACCACTCCCTAATGAATTGTTGTATATATATCAAGAGAAGATGGAGAAATAATAGAGGATAAGTGAGATGTCATTTTTGGTGAATAAAATAGGTAAGTTTATTTTCCTTCATTATGTTTAAGTAGAAACTCAATCCATTACATCAAAATAAAAAATATATAAGTAAAATCTTTCAATTACACATAAAACTATATTATACATATGTTGATCCCATGGAAATAAGAAAACAAGTATAACTATACAGGTAATAGAATAAATAAAGAGGGAAAGAGGGAATGATTGTTTCTTCATCAGAGAGATTGACAACAACAACCTAGACTTTTTCAAACTTGATGGATATATCACAGATATAAAAATCTCTTAGTTGTTCTAAAATATGTGTGGCCTCCTTTACTTTTTCCGTCAACTAAAACTTGATGTAATGATATTTTTATTCCAATATCATTTTGAATCTAACTCACATTATGAATTGTCACCTATTTCATATTTGTTTATTATTCTTTGATGTCATAATTATTCCTTGGAATAGATTCAATGTTTATAAATGTTTGTTTATCAAGGATACAATAATCAGAGTACTTGTTAGGATAGATAGATCCCTTTCATATTTGGCATCCAACTCCCACAACTATTGGATTGGTTGTTGAAATTTGGAAATGATTCAAAATTTGGAACAAATTAAATGAAGGTATATTTCCAACTATTTTTATAGTATTAAATGATAGATATATTTTCCATTGACAAGCTGACTCATGTTTTTTTTTTGATGTAGTCTCAATTGTATACATTGCTGGCATTTGATTAAAAAAAGAAAGACTTATTGTAGAATGGGTCATTATGTATAGGTTATGTACCAAGGACCTAATGTAATTGATTCAAACATATCCACATAGACTACACTTTAAAAACATTGAGTGGAAAATAAATTCCTTCATGGTAGATGGTTCTAATATAGAGACAAAAGCAATTAGATGCATGTTGATTAATTTGTATAGGCACAATAAATGTTTTATATTGAAGTTCATAAATATCATTGTTATATTATTTATAAATTCTTTGTATGTTATTGTATTATGCAAGGAAATTTAAATTATAAAGTATATTTATGAAAATGGCATGTATGTCATGCATGGTTGAAGAATATCATAGCAAAGGTGAGATAATATGATGTTAAGTTTGAGATATCTAGTGAAATGGGATATATTATACATAGTTATGTTGATGAAGAAATGGAAAACATGCAGGCCATATAATTTCTAGAAATCAAATGCCAAATTATGAGTTTTCACTTTTTCTATGGTTCAATGACGATATTACTCTTAAATGATAGGATATTAACTACTTATCTATTATTTGTGGCCCCTTGGTCTTGTTTGAAATAGATTTATGTCCCTTGATTGTGGATCTTAACCTTATTAGATGTGACATTCATTTTCTTATTTATAACATCTTCATGTCCCTTGATTAAGGCCCTTTATCTTATGCATGGCATTGTGTGGATATGAGTGTATTAATATAGAATGTTATCTATGCTTGTTTATCTTATTTTGATTACTGAGTTTGTAATGCCTTGATATATATCATGCACCTCACCATGATTTAATATGTCAAAATGGGAATTTGTTTGGAGATTAATCTATGTGAATGTGAAGGTGCATTATATGAAACACTTATAATATTTCTAGTATGTTATGCATATGTTGATACTATGGAAGGAAGAAAATAGGTAAAACTATAAAGGTTGTATAAAAAATAAAAAGAGAAATATGAAATTGTTTCTACTTTGTCAAAGAGTTTTACAATAATATCGTATCCTTTTTCAAACTTGTTGGCCAAATTTCACATGGATAAGGAAGTTTATCATTCCATAAGATGTGTGGCCTCCCTCTTCACTTCCTCCCTCAACTTAAAGTCATTGTAATGATATTTTGATTCCAATACCACTCTAACTCTAACTCAAACTATTAATTGTCACTTACTTCAAAAAAATCATGGATGCCACAATTATTTATTGGAATAGATTTATTGTTCATAATTTTATTTAGGTGTTATTACATCATCACTTTTTAGGAGCATCATGATCAATTATAATTATGTAAATAATGAATTCTTATGTGTTTTTTGATGGTATTAGGATTCAATAATGGTCTAATTAAGGCCTTTTCTAGACTTTTTCACTTTGTTTTAGGTCTCTTAGGAGTCATTTAAATTTTCCTCCCAAAATGAGAAATTTGAAAATTTGAATTTGTTACTAAGAGTTTAGGAGGTTTATCATGTATTGAAGGCCTTGATCCTTTCTAAATGGATACTTAGGGTCTATTTATATGTTATAAGTGTATTTTAGTCCTTCCCTCAATACAAATTTATCTTCAACCCACTCTAGAAGCCTCCAACATATATGGAAGACTAAAAAAGCATGTTTTAGGATAAGTTTAAGGTTGTTGAGGACATGTTTTAATAGTTAGTTAGATATGATAATATTCATACCATTTAGTGAGGATATAAATAAATTATTACGACAAAATTTTCATGTTTTTATGTGATAAGATGATTGATGGACTACCTGTCTCTAGATCTATATAGTTTATAATAACTTGCAAAGACACGTGTAGCAATTGGAAATATATTAATAAATAATATTATTATTATATTTTTGATATTTCTTAGACATGTTATGAATGAGTAAGTACATGTTTACATGTTTTATGATCTTGTTTTAACTTCTTAATATTATTTCAAAGGTCTACAATTATAGTGTTTTATGACATAGCCTGAAAAAAGAAGATTTCCCACGTACTTTGTGAGTATTATGTCATGGAGATGATTATTTACATTGAATAAAACCTAATTTTTCTCCAATTTTTAATTCTCAGGTATACTATAGTTAGTAAACATAGTCAAATAGGGTCTATATAGTTAATAAAAAGATATTTTGTTTAATTATAGGTATGTTCAAGCGTAAACTTTGATTTTTTAAGTAGGAGAAAGGTATGATAGAATAAATAGATATAAAAGTATTCATAAATAAGACTTAATATTTTAAATAGTTATGTTGTTAAAGAAATGGAAAACATGGAGGCCATATAGTTTCTAGTAATCAAATGCCAAATTGTGATTTTTCACTTTTTCTATGGTTCAATGATGATATTACTCTTAAATGATAAGATATTCACTACTTATCTATTGTTTGTGGCCCCTTGGTCTTGTTTGAAATATATTTATGTCCCTTGATTGTGGCTCTTAACCTTATTGGATGTGACATTCATTTTCCCCTTATTTATAACATCTTCATGTCCCTTGATTATGGCTCTTTGTCTTATGCATGGCATTGTGTGGATATGAGTGTATTACTATAGAATGTCATCTATGCTTGTTTAGCTTGTTTTGATTACTGAGTTTATAGTGCCTTGATATATATCATGCACCTCACCATGATTTAATATGTCAAAATGGGAATTTGTTTGGAGATTAATCTATGTGAAGGTGAAGGTACATTATATGAAGCACTTGTAATATTTATAGTATGTTATGTATATGTTGATACTATGGAACGAAGAAAATAGGTAAAACTATAAAGATAGTATAAAAAATAAAGATAGAAATATGGAATTTTTGTTACTTTGTCAAATAGTTTTACAATAATATCCTATCCTTTTTCAAACTTGTTGTTCAAAATTCACACGGATAAGGAAGGTTATCATTCCATAAGATGTGTGGCCTCCCTCTTCACCTCCTCCCTCAACTTAAAGTCATTGTAATGATATTTTGATTACAATACCACTCTGACTCTAACTCAAACTGTTAATTGTCTCTTACTTCAAAAAAATCATGGATGTCACAATTATTTATTGGAATAGATTTAGTGTTCATAATTTTATTTAGGTGTTATTACATCATCCCTTTTTAGGAGCATCATGATCAAATTTAATTATGTAAATAATGCATTCATATGTGTTTTTTGATGGTATTAGGATTCAATAATGCTCTCATTAAGGCCTTTTCCAAGCTTTTTCACTTTGTTTTGGTCTCTTAGGATTCATTTAAATTTTCCTACAAAAATGAGAAATTTTAAAATTTGAATTTGTTACTAAGAATTTAGGAGGTTTATCATGTATTGAAGGCCTTGATCCTTTCTAAATGGATACTTAGGGTCTATTTATATGTCATAAGTGTATTTTAGTCCTCCCCTCAATACAAATTTATCTCTAACCCACACTAGAAGCCTTCAACATATATGGAAGCTAAAAAATCATGTTTTAGGATAAGTTTAAGGTTGTTGAAGACATGTTTTAATAGTTAGTTAGATATGATAATATTCATACCATGTAGTAAGGATCTAAATAAAGTATTACAACAAAATTTTCATGTTTTTATATGATAAGATGATTGATGGACTACCTGTCTCTAAATCTATATAGTTTATAATAACCTGCAAAGACATGTGTAGCAATTGTCAATATATTAATAAAGAATATTATTATTATATTTTTGATATTTATTAGACATATTATGAATGAGTAAGTACATGTTTAGATGTTTTTTTATCTTGTTTTAATTTCTTAAAATTATTTTAAAGGCCTACAATTATAGTGTTGTATGACATAGCTTGAATAAAGAAGATTTCCCACATACTTTGTGAGTATTATGTCTTGGAGATGATTATTTACATTGAATAAAACCTAAGTTTTCTCCAATTTTTAACTCTCAGGTATACTATAGTTAGTAAACATAGTCAAATAGGGTCTATATAGTTAATAAAAAGATATTTTGTTTAATTCTAGGTATGTTTAAGGGTAAAATTTGATTTTTTGAGTAGGAGAAAGTTATGATAGAATAAAGAGATATAAAAGTATTCATAAATAAGACTTAATATTTTAAATAGTTATGTTGCTGAAGAAATGGAAAATATGGAGGCCATATAATTTCTAGCAATCAAATGCCAAATTGTGATTTTTCACTTTTTCTATGGTTCAATGATGATATTACTCTTAAATGATAAGATATTCACTACTTATATATTAGTTGTGGCCCCTTGGTCTTGTTTGAAATAGATTTATGTCCCTTGATTGTGGTTCTTAACCTTATTGGATGTGATATATATTTTCCCCTTATTTATAACATCTTCATGTCCCTTGATTATGGCCCTTTATTTTATGCATGGCATTGTGTGGATATGAGTGTATTAATATAGAATGTCATCTATGCTTGTTTAGCTTGTTTTGATTACTAAGTTTGTAGTGCCTTGATATATATCATACACCTCACCATGATTTAATATGTCAAAATTGGAATTTGTTTGGAGATTAATCTATGTGAATGTGAAGGTGCATTATATGAAATACCTATAATATTTCTAGTATGTTATGTATATGTTGATACTATGGAAGAAAGAAAATAGGTAAAACTATAAAGATAGTATAAAAAATAAAGATAGAAATATGAAATTGTTTCTACTTTGTCAAAGAGTTTTATAATAATATCCTATCCTTTTTCAAACTTATTGGTCAAATTTCACATGGAGAAGGAAGTTTATTATTCCATAAGATGTGTGGCCTCCCTCTTCACCTCCTCCCTTAGCTTAAAGCCATTGTAATGATATTTTGATTCCAATGGCACTATGACTCTAACTCACACTATTAATTATAACTTACTTCAAAAAAATCATGGATGTCACAATTATTCAGTGGAATAGATTTAGTGTTCATAATTTTATTTAGGTGTTATTACATCATCACTTTTTAGGAGCTTCATGATCAATTGTAATTATGTAAATAATGCATTCATATGTGTTTGTTAATGGTATTAGGATTCAATAATGGTCTTATTAAGGCCTTTTCCAAGCTTTTTCACTTTGTTTTAGGTCTCTTAGGAGTCATTTTAATTTTCCTACCAAAATGAGAAATTGGAAAATTTGAATTTGTTATTAAGAGTTTAAGAGGTTTATCATGTATTGAAGGCCTTGATCCTTTCTAAATGGATACTTAGGGTCTATTTATATGTCATAAGTGTATTTTAGTCCTCCCCTCAATACAAAGTTATCTCTAACCCACTCTAGAAGCCTCCAACATATATGGAAGACTAAAAAAGCATGTTTTAGGATAAGTTTAAGGTTGTTGAGGACAAGTTTTAAGAGTTAGTTAGATATGATTATATTCATACCATATAGATAGGATATAAATAAATTATTACAAAAAAAAAATCATGTTTTTATATGATAAGATGATTTATGGACTACATGTCTCTAGATCTATATAGTTATAATAACCTACAAAGACATGTGTAGCAATTGGAAATATATTAATAAAGAATATTATTATTATATTTTTGATATTTCTTAGACATATTATGAATGAGTAAGTACATGTTTATATTTTTTATGATCTAACTTCTTAATATTATTTTAAAGGTCTACAATTATAGTGTTGTATGACATAGGTTGAATAAAGAAGATTTCCCACATACTTTATGAGTATTATGTCTTGGAGATGATTATTTACATTGAATAAAACCTAATTTTTCTCTAACTTTTAACTCTTGGGTATACTATAGTTAGTAAACATAGTCAAATAGGGTATATATAGTTAATAAAAATATATTTTGTTTAATTATAGGTATGTTCAAGGGTAAAATTTGATTTTTTGAATAGGAGAAAGGTATGATAGAAAAAATAGATATAAAAGTATTCATAAATAAGACTTAATATTTTAAATATTCTTTTTTGAATGTTCTCAAGTTTGTTAAACCCAAGTCAAGGTTTTAGGACACTAAAAACCCTATAAAAAGATATTTGACACTTAAAATGATTTGAAAATTTATATAATTGTTAAATAATATGTTCTAGAGAGGATCCAAGTGGTTTAAAAGGGTAAAAGTTACTAAGAAGAGATATATTAAGGATTGTGCTCTTGTAGGATTGTAAACATGATTAAACAAGGTTTTAGCTTAATGAATGTGTAATATTTTACAAAATATCCATCCAGAAGTATTGAAAATTACTAGTAAGTTAGTAGATAAAATGTCAAAAGTGTTAAAACTTGTTTAAATGATTTAAAGCTTTTGAAGAGAGATAAACTATGAAATTTTAGTCTATAGGTTTGTATATTCAGTTAGCAAAATTTGTTTGTTGTTTCCTCACCTAAATTCAACTCATTGAATAATGTGAAGCTGTAGAAAGGTTTGAACATACTATGGTGAGGTATTGTATTTTATTAAATGGTTTGTAAACACCATAAATATAATATATAATAAGAACACATTATGTATGTATAGAAATTATCATCTTATTCCTATTTGAGAGCTCTAAAGAAGAACATAGCTTTAAGAGGACTAAATCAAAGTGATTGAAGATTTGTGAATTTTTGAAATAAGTTGCTTAATAAGTTTCTTAATTGATTTTAGGAGATAAAAGTGTCAAAAAAATAAGATATCTATGAAACTCAAAAAATAGGTCTACAAATAAGCCTAAAACCCCTATTTTGAGAGTCTAAAAGAGAGTACGACTCTAAATTGGGTGAGTGTGAAAGTTTGAAACATTTATTAGAGGATAAACATTTTTTATGTGAAAATTTAAATGTCTTTTCAAGATTTCATGACCTTTCTACCTCACATTATGTCTAATGGATCATTTTGTACGTTTATATATAAGGCCTAAGATATAGAATCTTGTTTTCTGACTAAAGATTAATAGAGAAGGGTCCTTGAAAGTTATCATATGAAGTATGAGGTTTTATTAAAAAAAAAAACACCTTGACACAATGAAGTAATTATTAATGTGGAAGAAATTATACATAGATCAAGTCTATGATCCATTGAAGAAACCCTAATTCTGATAAGGTTTAAAGGAATACTTATTTACATTAATTAGGTAAAAATGCATAATGAATGGCAAAAACCAAGGTCAAATGAGCTAGGATTTAGAACACACTGAGTTGATAGGTCATAACCAAAAAGTGGATATGGAAAAGAGGATGGATAAGGATGGTATTTGTATAAAAAAGAATAGTGATAAAATGGCATAATCGAAATGGTCCTTACAGACAATACACCTTATCACTCAAGCATAATACCACGTGAGATTAATAATATTCATCAGCTCTAAAAGTTCATCTCTGTCTGATGTGGCAAGCCTGCATGCTCATGATCCATAATATATAGTAATGATGAAATGCCTATCTAGTTTGGTTTGAATTTTACTTTATGCTTCTTCTCATCCATGGTATTCTTTTGGTTTTATTTAAGAACAAGATCACCAAATTTAAATGTTCTATACTTAACATGTTGATTATAGTGGCCTTTCAGTTAGTTCTGATATGCTTGAAGATTATTGATTGTGTTTGTGCATTTCTCATCAAGTAAGTCTAGCTCTTACTGGTGAGCTATTCGATAGTCATGATCATCTAGGACATGCTTGAAAGAGATGCATAGTGAAGGTAATTTAACCTCAATGGGAATGATGGCTTTAATACCATAAACAAGTGAGTATGGAGTGGCTCCTGTGGGGATATGATGATTTGTATGGTATTCACAAAGGGCAAGGAATATTATCAAGTGCCAATCATGACTGGTATCATTGATAATCTTTTTGAGAATACTGACAATGGTTTTGTTGGATGCCTCAGCCTGGCCATTACCTTGAGGGTAATATGCTATAGAAAAATGTTGTGTGATGTTATATTCAATACATAAATGTTCTGTATCCTTGTTTTTTAATGATCCTCCATTATCAGATATAATATTAGAGGGGATACCATAGCAGCAAATGAGATGGTTGAAGATGAATTTGGAAATTTGCTTTCCAGTCATGTAAGTGAGGGGTATAGCTTCAACCCACTTAGTGAAATATTTAGTGGCGATAAGGATATGCTTATGGTTATTATATGAAGTGGGGTTAATCTTCCCAATGAGGTCAAGTCCCTATGTAAAAAATGGCCATGGTTTCAATGTCAATTTTAGAGTTTTTACTGGGATATGAATTAGATTAGCATGTCATTGACATTTATCACAATTTTTTACATATGTAGTGGCATCAGCATCTATTCTGGTCCAATAATAACTAATACGCACGAGCTTTTTGGATAGGATTACCTCGCTAGAATGAGCTCCACATACTCCTTCATGAACTTCTTTTAATGCTAGTGTAGACTCTACGAAAGTTAAACAATAAAGCAGAGTTCCATCAGAACTATGATGATAAAAGGTGGATCCTAATAGAGTATAACAAGTGGAATGATGAATGAAGGCTTTGGTTTGTTTTTGAGATAGGTTAGGTGGTATAAATTAGTCATGAAGGTAGTTGTAAAGGTCTGAGTACCAGATATAATTAGGACCTAAAATATCACAAATCATGGAAATGGTTGAAGGATCATGAGCTGGTGCTGATAAATTCTTGATGAGAAACTGATACTCTCTAGCTTTATCTATTTGTTGAATTAAAGAGCCAATAGTAGCCATGGCATCTTCCATTATATTGCTAGCCCTTGGTATGTGCTCAAATTAAATGTTAGCAAATTGTTATTTAAGAGTGTTGACCATGGCTATATATGGAACCAGCTTGTCATCTTTGGTCTGAAAATGATCTGTGACCTAATTGATTATTAACTAAAAATCACCATAAACTTAGATATGAGCTATATTCTAGTGTACTACTTGTCAAAGTCCTGTAATAAGTGTTTCATACTTAGCCATGTTGCTTGTACAAGGAAAGTTGATTCTGAATGATTTAGGGATTAGATCCCCCTATAGTGTAATAAAAAATAAGCCTACCCCTGATCTATGTGTAGTGAATGAACCATAAAAATGTATCTTTTAGGGCTTCTCATGAAGGGGTGTGTCAATTATGGTCATGATGGATTCATTAGGAAAATGAAACATGAGTGGTTGTGTGTCTATGAGAGGTGCTTTAACAAGGTGATTTGCAAGAACTTATCCTTTGATTACCTTCTGATTGACATACTCTATGTCAAACTCACTAAGAAGAATGATTCATTTAGCCATTCTAGTTTTCAAATATATTTTATATAGTAGATACTTGAGTGGATCTACTTTGAAATGACCATGGTCTTATTATTCAACATGTAATGGCATGGTTTTTGAGCTACGAAGACCATGGCTAGACAAGCTTTTTCAACAAGTGCATAGTTATGTTCATATGTAACCAAGGTATGACTTAGGTATTATACAACATGTTCTTTTCCATTGTCATCATGTTGAGCTAAGAGTGCCTCCAGAGCATGGTCAGTAGCTGATAGGTATAAAAATAATGGCTTTCTCGGCATAAGAAGTAATAAAATAAGTGGATTAACAAGATATTCTTTAATTTGTTGAAAAGTTATTTGGCAATGATCATCCCATTGAAATGAAACTCCCTTCTTCTAAAGTTGTGTAAATAGATCGCACTTGTCTACTAACTAAGAGATGAAGTGGTGAATTGACTGGATCTTACCCTGTAAACTACAAAGTTACTTGAAATTGGTTGGTGTCAGTATTTTAGTTATAGCATGGACTTTAGCTGGATCAACTTCAATACCTCTACAAGACACAATGAAGCCAAGTAGTTTTCCTGAAGTTACACTAGACACATATTTTTTTGGATTGAGTCTAAATTTGTATTCTCATAATCTTTCAAATATCTTATGCAACACGATTGGATGGTCGACCCTGGTTTTGGATTTTCCTAATATGTTATCGACATAGTCTTCAACAATATCATGCATCATATCATGGAATATGATAGTCATAACCCTTTGATATGTGGCTCTAGCATTATTAAGGTCAAATGGCATTACTTGATAACAAAATTTTCCCCATGGAATGGGGAATGCTATTTTATGTTGGTCTTCTAGTGTTATTCTGATCTGGTTGTATTCTGAAAATCCATCCAAGAGTGAAAGCATTTCATAACCTAACATAGAGTTGATGATCATGTCGATATTAGGCAAGGGAAAATCATCTTTAAGACAAACTTTGTTGATGTCTCAAAAATTAATTCAAATTTTGATCCTTTTAGGGTTTTTACTAATAGGTACCACATTAGAGATGAATTTTGAGTAGTCAATGGATCAAATACATCTTGTTTCTAAGAGTTTTTCCAACTCTTTCTTTACTAGTACAGTAATGTGAGGTTACATCTTACATAGATTTTTTTATCAGTTTGGCATTAGGATTGACCATAAGTTGGTGCAGAACCAAGGTGGGGTCTTAACCTAACATGTCATAATAGGCACATGCAAATATATCTACAAATTCTCTCAATAGAGTTGTAAAGACATCATGTTCCTCCTCAATGAGGGATGTACCTAATTTTATCCATTTTAGGTCTGATGGAGTCTTGATGTTTACCTTTATTGTATCTTTGACTAGAAGGGTTGAACCATATTCTAGGATAATAGGTAATGACTTGAATTGTTAGACTATGTCAGGGTCCTCTGTTAGGACTTATTCTTCAATTTCTCCTAGGTAGGATGAATTTGAGTCCCCTAATGAGAGATTTGGACATGTGACAAAAATAGTCAAATATTATTGAAGAATTTGATCAAATACATGTTTTTTCTCAAATCTGAACTTAGATCCATAGGCATGTTCATCATTGGTGGTCTTCTGGTCTAAATTTGAAGAAGAATGAACACCCCCTTGTAATAGCACCTAAAATAGGTTTTCACCACTAGACTAGCCTTTATCTTTACTTTTTCCCTAGTCAAAAAGTGTCTCAAAGAGGTTTTCACTTTGGGACCTCAATGTTTTACTTATTTGTTTTTGGCTAAGGGTGTTCACTTGCTCTCCAAAATAGGCTGCAGGATCCAATGTGATTGAGAATCTTGATTTGTGATCTCCCAACGAAACATTGTCTCTAAGGCCTAAGAAATCATAGAATGCCTCATCATTCTAGAACTCATCAATCGGTAGACTAGATTCTTGTTGGTTATAATCTATCAGTTGGGGACAATATAATGGTAATGGGTTGTGATGAATGGCCAGGGTAAGCGTAAAAATGGCATAGTTACAAATAGGTTGGTTTTAGCTAGGTTATCAAAGGTGAGGCTATGACCAGACTCTACTTTATTATTGACATTATCATCACTAGTCACTGGTGATGGAATTTGAATAAGATATGTGGGGTCACCCATAGGTGGTTTAAATCCAAGTACATAAGGTCCTTCATACTTAATCATGGAAATTGGCTCAATGGTTCCTTGTTGATTTGGTCCAAGGCCTCTTCCTTCATAATTGTGACAATCCATGATCCTATTGGGAACAAGATACTTTGTACATTTATAATAATTAATGTGGTTGTCATTATATAAACATGATTCATCCTCTTCAAGAGGGTCAGGTTCTAGGCCAGATGCTAGTATAAATGTGACAGGTCCTTTATCTTTGTTCTTTTATTTCCAATGCATATGTGGGGTGACTTTAGGTCACCCAAAGGTTTTTGGATTCTGAGGAAGATTGTAAATATGAAATGTATCATGGGTCACATACTCTCCCTATCCATTATCTAAAATGGTGAAATAATTGGAAGCTTCAAGAGGTGGCATGTGGGAAAGGGAATCTAAGGTATTAGGATCTATGTAATTATCTAGTGAAGGATCAATAAGTATAACCTTTCCTTTATCCTGCTTGGAATTTAGATTCATACCATACTGATAATTATAGCTTTGAAATTTGGCCTCAATATGTTTTCAATGTTCATATGGATTTACATCTCTTGGAATATTCATTTCCATCCTTGAGTGGGAAAACTTGATACATTGGTGCAACATTGATGGGACTGCATGAATCTCATGTAACCAAGGCTTGCTTAGAAATATATTGTATGATAACTCAAGGTCAAGCACATGGCTAAGTGTATCATGGGTCAAAGGCCCAATGATAACTGGAAAACTAATGATGCCTTGTGATTCTCTTTACTGATTATCATAGGCTTTGATAGTTAATGTTTTTGGCTAGAGATCTACCATTGTGTACCCAAGAATCTTGATGAGCTTTAGAGACACTATGTTGAGGTTGGATCCATTATCTATAAGGACATATTTCACTTAATGCCATCTTATATAGACTTCTATGTATAATGGATTATTATGGAGTGGGCCAAGGGAACATAGATCATTTTGGTTGAATGTGACTTGTTGGGATGGAGTTAGGTGTCTAACCAAAGATTGAAATTTATTAAGAGATATGTCACTAGAAATAGTGGATTGGGTCAAAAACTCATTCAAGATGTTTTTGTAGATTATTGATGTTCACAATAAATCTAAAATAGAAATTTATGCTGGTGTCTTCTACAATTATTCCAAAATATCAAACTTCATATCTTGGTTAGTAGTGAATGTTTATTCCAAGGTTGAACGGTTGGTTGGATGACAAGCAAAGTGGTGGATGGTTGTGGGCCTAGGATATAAATCTTCAACCTTCAAGTTGTTATTACATAATCTGGATCAAATACTAGACCATTATTGTCAATTGATGTTATAAATGGTGTGGGACCAAATAGGACAAGTCTCGATTATCAGTTCACTTACATGTGGTCATGTGGCAAGAATGAGTTGTCGATATAAGGTCAAAAAGGGGAGGTCCTAGTTTGTTGGTTTACCTATATGTACTCCCAAATCAAAGAAGGATTATCCATGTAATTTTACTAAATATTATTGTTTAGCAATGGTCTAGGCTGATTAGTGCTTGGTCTAGAATTAATGGAGATGGTATTAATGCTATCCCTTGTAATATGACCTACAACCATATTGTAATCATGTGAAACTGCATGGTAGGTTTGTTGGTTGTTACCATTTTGACCTTGGTTTTATCCACTATTCTATCATTATGGGTTTTGCTATTGATTTTGTTGATTTTACTAGTTTAGCCTTTGATTTTGATATTGTTGATTTTACTATTGTACTGGCCATTATTGTTGTTGTCGCTAATTATTTTACTACTATTAATTGTTATGTTGGGGAAATGGGTTTTGATAAATGCCAAGAGTTTGATTGGAAGTGGAAGCACCATTATCTAATGTTATCTCCCCATTGTCCAACATATTCTCAATTAAATTCTTGATTTGGACACATCTTCATAGATTATGCCCATTGACCTGATGATAGTCATAGAATTCATTTTCATGATACTAATCAGGATAAAGAATGCCTTGCAGATAATGATTTGGTATAGGCCAACTAATTATATTATCAGAAACAAGTTTGTGAAATACAGACTCAATAAGTTCTCCTAGGTCACTAGAGACACGACGTGCAGGAATAGTTCTCCTAGGAGGAGGGGTTTTCAATGGTAAAGGTTGTTGTATTCATTGTGCAAGTCTTGGTTATTGTGCTTGTGGCATTGGTTGGAGAGTTTTTTGGATAGGATTTAGTTGAAAAGGTGGTACAAATTATCTTTACACCATTTGAACATGATGGGATTTAGTTACTCCACTTCTCACAACATTCCTATTGCAGTTGAGTTACTTCAATCTTTCTTAGTTATTGACCTATGCCAATTGCGATGCTTGCACTTAAATAGGATGTTGATGTTGGCCATTTTCTTGATTGGTACCTTAATTTTGATTAGTTGAATTAATATTTATGATTCTTTTATTGATGAGTGCTCGCTCAATCAACAAACCTTTATCAATGATCTCTTTAAAAAAATGTACACATTACAGTTCTAAGTGATAAACTATCTCACTAAACAAATTTTTAGTAAACATAGTGGCTAATTTTTTATCTAGTAAAATATGGGTGAAACATCTTTTAAGGGCTCTCCATTGCTATAAATAACTTAAAAAACTCTCATCAACTTTTTGCTTTGTTTGTGCTAAGTCCACTAATGAAATCACATGCTCAAGATTATAGGAAAAATGTTGCACAAACTTATCAGAAAGATCATCAACATCCATTACTAATTTTTTTGGGTAACTTCAAAAACCACTCCAAAGCTTGTCCAACCAAACTCCTTGGAAACAACATCAAAAGGTATATGTCGCTATATGCCACTAGTTGACATGCAATAAATAATTCGATCAAAGGAGCCTTAGGGTCACCTTTCCCTTTGTATTTGTCAAATTTCAATGGTTCATATCTTGGAAGAAATGGTATCTATAAATACTCCATGTTGAATGGATAGCAACACACATCATCTAATTTAACCTTTTTATTTTGTTTACCTATTTGAATGGTAGCAATTACATCTTTCATCTGTTACAATTCTTGGGATAGGAAACTAGAAGGAACATTAGTTTGAGGGAGAATATTAGTTTGCGTAGATGGTTGGGAGATCAAAAGTGGGACACTTTGACCAGGGTATGATGGAGATACTTGTTGGGGTATATTAGGTTAGTTAGGGAATGGACCTATAATACGCATACGTGGATTAGGATGTACATGAAATTGTACATTTAGTTGCATGATATTTTAGTTTGGGTTAGTGATAAAGGTTTGATTTGGAGAATTTTATGGTTGGGATGGTGAGATATAACTATACTATGCCTGATGTGGTTAAAAAGGGACATGCTGTATACTAATCAAACCTTGTTGTAGAGAGAGAACTTGTGGACAAAGACCCTGTCTCTAAATTTATGGCACATTTTGAACCAATAGTTGTCTAGTAGGTACTTGAGAAACACAGAGACTTCCTTGTTGCATAAATCCCTATGAGGAAGTGAAAGTACAATGCACATTCAACATTTATCACTAACCAATATTTGCATGTTGTCAACTAGTCATTGCTTGGTTTTGAATTGGCATATTAGTCTGCAACTAAAGAGGTATGTTCATTATTACATAGCGAGGTGGAACATTCATTGCCCCTAATTGAAGTGGCAATGTATTTTTCTTATGTTGTGTTGATACACTAGATTATGTATGCTATTGTGGAATAATACATGTCACTTATTGAGGGGGAAGAGAATTTGTCACATTCTATCATTGAGGTATGACATTAGCCATTATTTGATTACCTAATCCCATAGATTGTACGCTTGAGGAAGTAGTCGATTGAGGTTGGGGTGTATAAAATCCTATTCCCTGGTATGATGATCTACTCATGGGATTAACTACAGGCACATGTTGTTTTCTAATTGTTTATGCATTAGTACCACTTTGATCTAGATTGGATGTTGTTTGCATGTTTTTTGGCTCACTATTATATGTAGAGGCTAAAGACACTTCTTCAATAATGGGCATATGCATCAATTTATCTATCAAAGTAGTTTGTACAAATGGATCACAACTCAGGTCTTCTTGTCCAGTTAACTCTATTAACACTCCTATTTAAGGAACTAGGTCAATAAAAGGCTTACTCACCATGTTCATCTGATTGAAATTATGTGTTAGATTCAAGTAGGTTTGATATACTATCTACATTTGGTTAAAGTGATCTTTCATGATGCTTTTGCCTCAATTAGATATATTAGGGTCTTAATACATAGGATTTCTAGAAGAAGCCTATTGATCGTAAATGATATTGTGGGGCACTCTTACTAGACTTGGTAAATTGTCATGGGGGAAGTCTACTGGAAATTTGGCCCCTACCTCTATGGCTCTAGCCAAAACCTCATCTTTATTCCCTAAAAAATATCACTCAAAAAAAAATGGAACATACATGAAAGCTATATTAGTAGAATATGACTGTTGACGACCTGGCTCATCCACTATGGGTATTGTAGCTAGGTATTACATGGTTTATTCTTGGTCTTGTTTTGAATAAGGTGGTGTGTTAACCAAATAGTTAGCCAATGGATCTTGGCTTTGTGCCCCTGATTGAGTATTATAAGAGGGATAAAAATCCATCTCATAAGTAATATTATCTACATAGGGGTCTTGCACCATTTCTTCTTGTGCCACCACAATACTAATCCCCAGATTGTACATGAGTCCACTACAAGTGTAGGAATACATTTTGGGATACATAGTCAATGCTTTATGATAAAATATCTAAGAGTTCTATAAACTCTAAAAAGGACAAAATCTAAAACAAATGATGTTTTAATTTGGTCTAGATTTGTCAAAAGGATTAAAAATATTTATGCAAAGATTTGTGGGGAAATAAGCTAGCGTAAAGTATCTAACATTTCACTGTTCACACAAAGATAATCAAGTACATGGATCAAAAATCAAAATACCAAACTCTAAGGTTGAAGTGTTTCAAATTAGTCTAATCTAGGAATTTAAAAGTTGCTAGGTCTTTTGGCCAAATACGGCATCAAAAGCTTGGCTTAAACAAGGTATGTGCTAGGAATCTTGGCCAAATGGCATCAAATCTAGACTTTGAAATAGATAAAAGTTTTTAATCTAACAAATTTGAAACACTTCTAACAAACACTAGGAATTTGATTCTTGGACATGAACTTGATCAACTAGGTATAAGGTATGAAACAAAAGGCACTTTTAGAGATAGTTTATTTTCTCATAAATAATAGTATAAAACTTGGTTCTTTTGACAAATAAGCTAGACAAAAGTGAATGGTATAACTGTGCTTTAGAAAAGGATCATAAAAGTGCACTTAGATTGGTCTAAAAATGTAGGAACAAATTTGGAACTCTATGCGAGAAAGTCTATGAAATAATATTTGAAATGTTTTAGGTAGTGTAACAACACTATACTACACAAAAGGTGGGACAAAAAAGTTTGTTTCAAAAACTCTCTAAGGCAAAGACAATTTCCCCTAAATTTGATATCATAACACTACTTTTATTGACTTAAAATGTTTGGGCCATAGACTTAAAGTGCAAATTTTTATCATAAAATGGCTTAAGTCTATCAAGTGATGAGAATGATTATGAGTCTTAAATGGCCTTTAACCCAAATTGGAAATTAAACCTAAGTTCCCTCAAGTTTAGTGTAAATGATGAACCCACTTAACACATCATTTCTATGAATGTATAAAGGTGCAATTCTAAATTTAGATTATAAGTGAAGGACTTTAAATAATGTTGGTAAAGTTCTAGACTCAATTGGGTAGCATAACTGTGCTAAAGTGAATGATATGACCTTCAAGCTTTTGATAAAATTTGAACAAGGAAAATTGATGATCTTACATGGGTATCATAATGCCTCTTTGTTCAAAGGAAAATTAATAATATGTGTTTGGCTTGGTTTGTTTGTTAACACCAATTTTTGACTTGAAACAAGACATTAATCTAGTATAAGACAAACTAATTAATCACTCTTAGATCCTACACTGACAAGGTTGCTTAGTATTGTTAAAATCCATCAATATACATCATTTGAGAGGATTTTAAGTGTTCATCCAAAAGTAAATGTGCATTATATAATAGGGTTTTTACACCTCCCCTTCTCTTAAATGACATTACTGTGACATGGACCTTAAGGTGCACCTTGCACCAACAATACTTTTGTGGCAAGTGGGGATTTGTCTAAGATATAACAAGTTTTTGAATGATATATGGGAATAAATTATAAAATGAATTTCATGCCAAACAATGCAAAATAAAAAAATGGATTTTAGGTCCGTATCACTTGGCTTGTTGCAAAAAGGTCTAGTCTTTTTTACAAACACTACATCCTGCTATTCGTTCAGTGTAATGTGATGTCCAAAGTGCCACTGCATCCTGTGTGGAACTCCAAAGGAGAAAAATGAAGTCAATACTGGGAGATGAAACCTCAGGTCAAAGCTTCCCTAAAGAACTCATGGGAGGTGATGAAATCCCCCTCACAAGCCAAATTTGCATAAAAATGAAGAAATCATGAAAGTAGAAAGACTTTAGGGTCATTTTCAAGGTCACCGAAACTTTGACAAATTTTTGGGGAGTGCTTTAGATGAGTTTATTTCTAAGCCTTGGATTAGGATACTTGCAATAGGAATATTACTTTTGATTCCAAGGGTTTCCTAAATGGGACAAATGGAAGACCATACATGCAACATCCCTATTTTTGCCAAACAAAATTTAATCTAAATAACTAAGTAATTAAAAAAGCTTTGAAAAGGTGAGTTCATTTTTAAGCCCAAAGGGAAAGTGAGGTGGTGTTAATTTGACCCCTTGGTCTTAGTTGCAAACTTTGAAAACATTCACCATAAAAATCTAATTTTTTTGTTAAACACCAAAAGAAAGGTTCCTAATTGATTTTTAAGCATGAAAAAGGTGATCTAAACATGTTTTTAGAAAATGTCAAGTTTGGTCCTACAACAAAAATATTAGCATGTCCTTTAGCTTTGAAGCTCTTTTTGGTTTGAAACAATGAGCTTTAGAAAAATAGCTCTCGATTCTGTGTTTTAAGAAAAACATAGTGATCGACGTCGATTATATACAACCAACGATGGTTACTTTGACTAACCAATGTCAGTTATTTAACTAACATCTGTTATACCAATGTGATAGTCTTGATAGGTATCTAACCAATGTCAGTTTTGCTAACCAATTTCGGTTAAGTTATGCAATTGATGTTGGTCTTACTTGTCGATGTCGATTATTATCTAAAATTGTGGCAAACAAAAATGGCAAAATAAAGTTAGAAAATCAATTTTTAAGACTTTTAAGTGTCCAAATGAATATTTTAAAGTTTCAAAATGATCTTATTTATGTGTGAGATGCATCTAGTCCCACCAAGTGTGCCATTATGTGATCTAAGAATTTTTCTCAAGAGATGATGGTTAGTATGGTGTTAGTTCTAAAATGAAAACAAAATGAAAGAAACACACTAATTAGCATAACATCTCTACACCTAGATAGTAGGTAGAGTTTAGTTAACAAAAATAAATGATGAACACAACTAAAAAGTAAGGAATAAAACACAATAATTCTTTCACCTTCATTAGATGTTCCAAATGCCTTTATAGTGGTGGCTTACTCAGCTTGTTCTCATGAAGTCCTTGGCAATGGAAGCTTGGCTACCTCCATCTTTCCTTAGCACCTTTGACTTGTGGCTTGGCTTGGCTTGGATTCAATTTGGCATGGTAACACTAATTTCTTGAAGATTTTGGAACCATTTTTGCATTATAACTCAATAGTTGGAGGTCCTAATTGAGCCACACCTTCAGATGATCTATGTTGTCAACTACCAAAAAAGAGAAGCATTCCATAACCTATGAGAAGATGTTCTTAAATGTGTAAATGCATTTGGCATTATCTTCTCACTACTAATCAAATTGACTCATTTATCTAAGTGATTACATTGGAGGAAAATGCCTATTATGAACTTATTATCAACCTAAAAATCATTTTCATCCTTGAGTTCAAAATCGTGACCTCTTCCACACAATCATTCTAGATGTTTAAAGGATTTGAATTGAAAATAAAACCATAGTTAGCATTTCCTTCCTTGCATCCTAGGTCGCTACCAAAATGATATGTTAACACATGCAAATACTTCTTTTGAAAATTAAATTCAATTTTTAAATCCATGGGCCCTTTTAGAGGATGGTCAAAATTGCAATCAAATGCAATATTTCCACAATCTCCTTTAATTCAAAAAATTTGGAGATCCACAAGAAAATTATTGTTTATTTATTTGTAAATTACATTTCATTCTCCTTTTTCCACCATGTCGTTTTCATTTCAAGATCAAAAGTCCCACAACTAACTTTTATTTTTCACAATGTCTTTTTGATAATTGTTTTTTCCAAGTGTATTCCTCGACTTAGAACCCTAGGGAGTTTCACCACCTCCTTTGTAATTTACCCTCGATCAATCTTGCAAGAAACTTCCACACTTTTGTTGTGCTTATTCCACTTATATTTCCCACTGAGATCTTTTATGTGGTGTGATGCCGATTTGGGAAACCTAGACACAAATTGCAAGTTGTGTTTTTTAATATTTTATTTTTACAATTGTAATTCTTGTTACAAATCCCCATAAAATTTTTAAGTGGAAATTTTAATTATTAATAAAAAAATGACAAATAAAGATGAAAAATACATTGATATGTCATTATAGCTAGGGGAGGGTTTGGCATCAAAAATGAACGTAATAGATAAAATAACTGAGAGGCACCGATAGAGGGTATGGTTAGCTCCCTACTACTTTTGGCTCTACCTGAAATAAGGTGAGAGGACCTAAGGGGTAGCTTGATCACATGGATTGATTCTAAAATTTAATTTCCATGGGGATTTTTGGCAAACAAGAAGAAAAACATGACCAGGACACAACCAAACTTGTTCACTCCACTAAGAAAGGGTTGTCACATGGAATGCACAAATGCACTAGGTCACATAAAAACTAAATGCACTAGGTCACATACAAACTAATGAAGACAGATGGGAAAGTGCTTGAGATATTTATTCTAAAGAATTTTTAATAATAAAGGGTTGAATAGAAGACTACAATGCTGGTCTTTAAAGCACAAAATGTAGACACATGTTCAATATGCAATATTTATGCATCTATAGGAAAATAACACTTAACATATGCAAATGGTGTATTATTTTTAGGGTAGGACAATTTGATAGTTATAAAAGTAGGGTGCTATGCTAGTGGTTTTCAAATAGTAGGGATTTTTTCAACATTCATGACATTAATTATTATACAGATGAAAAAAATGACTTATGAGTTAATGCAAACTACCAGGAGTGGATTGCATCTATTAAGGCCAATACAATGCAAATACCCAAATGATTCTTGAAACCTTATAGCATATAATACAACTAAAATTTCAAATACTTATCCCTATTGAATCCATAAACCTAGGTTATCGTTAAAAGTTATTCAACAACATATTTCCAAATATAATTGCAAAAATGGATTTATAACCTAGATCTATGCTCAAATGACAACCAATAATGAACACAAACCCAAATATCTAGTTAAAATTTATTGTAAAACACATTATTATATTTCATCAACAGGAAAGAGTAAGAACCACAATTATTTTCCATTATCTTGAAAAGATATCTTACATACATTAATGCTTCAAAATGCTACTATGGGGACAAGAATGGTGATTTTGCACCATGTTGGATATGGGAGATATATAAGCATGATCTCAAAGATTGTTAATGGTTGTGCATTTGTAACCACCTTAGCAAGAGAGATAAAACATGCACACAGTAGTGATCCCAAAATTTAGAAGAGCTTATACTTGGAGAAAAAAGAAAATACCAATAATAAATTTAGAATATAAGACAAGCCTTTTATTTATACATTTTTACCATGTTTTAATTCCAAGAATATGGGTTGAAATTTGTAATATTACAAAATTGAAAAATAGCCCTCTAAGTTATACAAAGATTTTCTCAGTTGAAAAATATTCCTTGCCGTGCCTAGAATCTTCATTTGTTTGCAAGGAAAATGATTATTGTAACTGCCTCTATAAGAAATGATGAATATTTGCAACAAATCTTTGCTCTCCTTTGCTAGAAATGAATTTTATACTAACTAGAAAGGGAATATTCATGATCAAGGCTAAAATAACTAATTATCTTCTTATGTAACTACCTGGAGATGCCCTTTCACCTCTCATTAGCATAGCTAGAACCTCCTGGATAGCTTCCCTTTCCCTTATGCACACTAATTGGAGCAACCTTGCTTTGTAATGATTTTATAGAAATATTTTAAATCCATGTCCATTTAAATGATCTTCATCTAATGGCCTACCTTGGCCTTTCAATCCTACAATATTTCTCCCATGGAGGAGCTTGAACAAGAAAAACATGAGAAAATGCAATACTTGGGTCATTTTTACCTTTTTAGTTTTTGGATACAACTTGCATTTTAACACTTTGCATTTTGCATCTTTGCTTTTTTGAAATTTTTATTTTAGGGTTGCCTCCACATTATTTAATGCATCAGTGTGTTATTTTTCAATTTTTGGCCTTTTGGGGATATTCTGGTCCCTTTTGAAAATTTGTAATTTTCCTTATTCTGGGGAAATCTGGGTCCCATTTGTAATTTCGCAATTCCTTTGTATTGGGTAAATCTGAAATTCAGTAGTAGTTTTGCAATTTACAAATTACATAATTATAATTCATAGTTGTAGTTTCCCTAGAACATTCTCTTTGTAAATTATAGAATTGCAAATTTTAGAATTGTAATTCATAGCTGTAGTCTCCCTTGAAAGTTCCCTTTGCAAATTGCAAAATTACAAATTAAAAAATTGTAATTCATAGTTGTAGTTCCCTTGGAAAGTTACCTTAGGGAAATGGTAACTCCAGCTTTAGTTTTCAATTTGTAAAATTACAAATTGCAGGTGGGGTTCCCATTTCCTTGAAAAACTTTCTTTAGGGAAATGGGAACTCCAGCTATAATATGCAAGTTTAAAAATTATAAATTACGCTTGGGGTTCCCATTTGACTAAAAATATGACTTTAGGCAAATGGTAATTCCATATGCAATTTACAATTTTCAAAATTATAAATTGCACTTGGGGTTCTCATTTCCCTAAAAACCTCCTTTAAGGAAATGGGAACTCCAACTATAATTCATAATTTTTCAAATTTGCAAATTTACAAATGGCCTTGATAGTTTTCATTTGCATTGGGACCATTTTTTCACTAGTGTTGACTGGGGTTTTGGGAGACCCAACTACAATTTATAATTTACACAAGTGCAAAATTGTAAAATTGCATTTCTCCTCAACATCTCCCTGAAGCTCATCTTGAGTTGACTTTTCTCCAATCTTTGGATAGTAGGATTGAGATAGTTGATCACAATTTGTAACTACATCTTGAAAACTTACATTTTGTAAATTAATTTTACCACTAAAATCTCCCAGGGGCTTTGGGGGCCTCTTCTGTAAATTTTTAAAATTTGCAACTTTTTAGATTTTTCCATTTTTTACCATACTCCATTCCTACTCCAATGAAGCACCTTGTAGAATATTTTACTAGAAGCCAATCCTTTTTACATCCATTATTTCATTCTCAAAAATAACTAGTCATCAATAGAAATATATATTACCCTTCATTTCTCCATGGATTAGTTACCAAATCTAAAAAATTGTTAGCATCAGCATTTTGAGCAAAATTTGCTACTTTACCAGGACTATCTACATTTTTTTCTAACTTTAAATCTGGATTCGACTCATCATCCATACTACCATCTCCTTATGAAGGAATTTCAATGTCAAACATGTCAGAATCTCCTCATACTGAATCTTCATGGGTTTCCTCATCTATTACAATTTTAGGATCTTCATTCTTGCTTCTTATTATACATTCATTTAAATATGATCCTAATGAACTCTCATCTAACTAAAATAAGATACCAAGACCCATGACAAGAGAATGAGGTGGGTGAAAAACATTCCTTCCCCTAATAACAAAACTTCCAACTGTAAGATACTCTCCTATTAGTGTAGTCTTACTGACTTGATAAGGATGCACCCACTAAGAACTCATGATAATATTTGAATCCCATGCTTTGTTGTGCCACACAGTAAAACATCTAGCCTGATTTCAAATTTTGCAACCCAAATGGAATGTAGTCTATTCTTTAACCCTTTTCAGCACTATAATAAATTGCCTCTTTTGAATACTTCAACTTGGCATAGAATGAACCATGACACCATTATTTTGTACCTTCAATGCCACATAACTTAATATTTGGAGGTCACAATTGAGCCACACCTGTAGATGTGTTATGTTGTTAACTACCAAAAAGAGAAGCATTCCATAACCTATGAGAGGATGTTCTTAAATATGGAGATGTAGTTGGCATTATCTTCTCACTACTAATCAACTTGACTCATTTAGCTAAGTGAGCATGTTGGAGGAAAAGGCCTACTGTGACATTATTATCAACCTAAAAATCATTTTCATCCTTGGGTTTGAAACCATGACCTCTTCCATGTAGTCATTCCAGATGTTCAAAGGATTAGAATTGAAAACAAAACCATAGTTGGCATTTTCATCCTTGCATCATTGGTCACTATTAAATGGTATGTTAGCACATGAAAATACTTCTCTTGAACATTGAATTCAATTTTAAAATCCATGGGCACTTTTGGAGGATGGTTAAAATTGTTGTCAAACCCAAGATTTCCACCATCCCCTTCAATTCATAAAATCTAGAGATCCACAAGAAAATTATAGTTTGTTTATTTGCAAATTGCATTTTATTCTCCTTTTTCTTCCACATCCTTTTCATTTTGAGATCTAGAGTCCCACAAATAATTTGCAATTTTCACAATGTCTTTTTGATAATTATTTTTCCAAGTGTATTCCCTAACTTAGAACCCCTCAGAGTTTCATCACCTCCTTTGTAGTTTTCCTTCCTTTTTGTTGTATCCACCTAGGAAAAAATAGTGCAATACGTCCTTGCTTAAGCTGTGATTCTTCAATTAAATATGTCCAATCAATAAAAAATGCATGGAAATCATTTATAGGCCATGGGGTCACAAAGTAATGGAGACAGTCAAAACTTTTGTTCTCAAGGGGCCTTATCTTAATATGGATCTATTAATTTATTATATTTGGTTTATTTTTCAATATGTTTAATCAAATATTTAATAAAATCATGTGGCAATTGAATCAATAATCATGACAGAAAAATTAATGATTATAAAATGATTGGCTTAATATTCAATTCCCCAAAGTTATGGGCTTGCCAAAAACACATAAGTCCCCATTGGGACTTATAAGGTGTTATCTAACCAAAAATAATAAATTGGAAACAAATAATGAATTAAATTATCTAAGTGTTTTATAATAGAATCAATTAACTAATTATATTAAAAAAAATCATCAATAATCATTCAAACAATTATAAAAATAAAATTTATATAAGATACACTCATTGGTATAATAATTTTAAATAAGAAATAAATAAAACCCTTCAACTCATCAATTATAAATCAATAAATAAAATATACAAACATAAAACTAGTTCAATAGGAATCCATCTCAGTTGTTTGTTTTCTAGGAGAGAAAAACATAGATCCATTTCTTTCACTACTATAAATAGTATTTTAATTTCATTTTAACATATATTTAGCATCATTACCTCTGAAGATAGCTCATTATAATCACCATCTTAATAATTATCATCTATTGTTTGGTCTAATACGGTACTTTTCCTATATTGAAATAGAAGGAAAATAATAATCAAAACACACACCAAATGTGGAAACATTCCTTTCCAAGAAGGATGGAATAGTCCTTCAATTTTGTTCACATTGGTCATGAACTTTGACATACTCATTTCAATTCTTAATTAAACACCACATCATCATTCATAAGAGAAGCATAATTTCTCATAAGACAATACAATATTCACAAAAAACTAATATCTCATAATCACATAAAATATATGTGTATCCACATGTGTTTCTTAAAATATAATAATCCATGACTCAATATATAGAATTTTGTTAATAGAAAAAAATTTAAAAATCATAAGTCCATAAAATGAAAATGATGATGATGATGATGATGATGATGATGATTATGATGATGATGATGATGAAGGTCACCCACATAATCATGAAATACAGGTGTCAAGGTAGGGCATTAAAAATCTAATTAATTAAGAGATTCGTTAACATGCTAAGCCTAATATCAATATTTTCATTTTAAAGACTTTGAATTACCATCTTTTATATAAACCACATATAATCATGATTTATATATTAATAGTCCTTAATGAAAGTAATGGATTTTTAACTCATTGGTCAAGAAAATAAGAATTACAAAGGAATTTATATTAAGAGAAAACTATGAACCACTAGAAAACACACAATTAATATACTAGTATAAAATGAAATTTCAATATACCTTATTTTTTCATCTAATAGGATTTTATTTACATCAATTACAAGTTAATATAATGATAAATCGATCCCATGTATATGTTATTAAATCTTGGAAGAAGTGGAAATAAAATAAATTTGATGGAAGTTTTATGGGAGAGCACATAATTATTGACATAGTAATTGGGAGCAAAATAACCAATAATTATTTACATTTTATTGAAAAGGTGTGAAATTTACATGCAATTATAAAAATTTGAAAATATAGTAGTACAAAACATCCAATCGTATAATGACTAGAACACATGGCATAAGGATTAAGAACTTTATAGTGACCAGAACACGTGACCAAGCCAAGACAAAAAAAATAAGTGAGATAATGAGCAGAGGTGCTTATGTCACTATGTAGAAGAATATATATTTACTACTTTACATGTGAAAAATATGCCCAAAACATGGTATTTTATCAGTATAATAACTATATGGGATGCCATTCTAATTCTAGACCCCTAGGCAACATCATTCTGGATTAGATCGACCTTGATATTAAGGGAAACACCACATAATACTAGGAAAGTATAAATAAATATGTAAAGGGTATAGAGGATGTAAGAAGTTTTATGTGAGTGAGTTTACTCAATACACAGGGGTGAACTTTAGAACATTTAGTATGATGCTTAAATAAAATAATCAAGAAAAGTTTACAATAGAGAGGATGGTTTTGTACATGGGTTTTTTTTTTTTAACAATTTCTAGCATGGAGAGGTAAAACAAATGTAATACCATGTCATGATGTTTAATTTGGTGGATGAAATATATGACTAATGGATGTTCAAAGGTAACCATTAAAAAAGTCAACAAAGGTGTTAAAAAAACTCATGAGGTCATTATAAACTAAGTTTTTTAATTTTGGTTAAGCTCTGAGTTATAAAATATTGAAATATATTAGCTCTAAATTATTAAATTAAAGGTTTATTTTACATATGCTTGATATTTTAATGGATATAAATGACAAAATTTTTGAATGTTCTAACTAACTGGTAAGCTACTACCCATGATTTCACATTTTAAGGCATATTGTGTAGATTAAAATATATTTGCAAGATAACCAATCATGCATAGACTGCATCACCACATTATTCACCTAAAAAAATAGGTGGTGGAATATTTTTAATATACTTAATTATGGGGTCAACCACTCTTAAAGGCATCTCTTGGATCAGTTGCTCACCATCTTGCCCTTCATCTATTTGGGGTAACTCTTTTTTGGAGACACCTTCAAGGTTATTCAACCTACATTCCTAGGTTTTCAACTTGATTTGAAGAATATTATAAGCATTTAATATCCCATTGAGGATTTCTTCTTGGTTGGAATTTGGATTTTATATAGAATTATTATCATTAGGTTCATCAACATTGTTTCCAGCATTGTTAATGGGAGGTTCCTCTCTTCACTGGTTTAGGTTTTAGGTTCCATGGCCTCTACCTATTCCTTTACCTATACCTATACCTATGTTATCATTACCAATATTATTATTGTAAACACCACCATATATGGTTTTCACCATATTGAGGTGAAACAAACAAAAACTTAGGAGGTAGATAAATAACACTAAACAATTTCCCAAAGTTTGATAGATCACAAAATTGGGGCTCTGATACCAAAATGTAAAAATCTATTTTTTTTTGTATCAAGATATGTTAGTAATTTTATAAAACTTAACAAATTACAAATAACTAACTTAAAAGTGTAATGATGTACATATATATTTAATATGTAGATTGGGGTATGGTAGTGTACTTAATGTACATTCATATACTCTAACCTGTATACTCCTATGGTCTTCTTAATAGGTCAATTTACTAAATTTTAGCCTTACCTAGATGACTAAGCATGACATAAATCAATTTGAACCTTAACCATTCAAAGTATATGACCTCTAAAATGATATTACTAAATGTACAATGAGTAGTATCACATTGAGATAATGCAGAAAGATTTCAATTCACAAAACAATAATCATCATACTAAGCTTATTCATTCAATTATTTACATAATTTTATGACCAACAACACTTAAGTTTCATAATTTTTTCCAAAATAAATACGATCTATAGCATTTGGAAACACTTCCAAACTTACATGATGAGAGAAATTTTTTAAATAGCGCTACCTGCTTTTGTCACTTAATCATGACTATAGTTTGGATCAATTCACTAAGGATTTGTTTTCCATATCAGTTATATTTAGAATATTTTTCAATTGTAATCCAAATTAAATAAAGATGTATTAATTATTCTTATCATTGATGAACATTACCACAAAGTGGTTGCCACGTCATTTTTAATCACATGAAAAATATTCATAACAGAATTAGTTAATGTTAAAATTGAGTCACTTAATTGAAATAACTTGATCATTTGTAACATATCATATTAATAACTTACCATACATATATCATGTTGGTCATATGGTTCACTTGCATGTTTAACATGTTAATCAAATATGGATATCAATAAATAATCATAAGCAATTAGTTGATGTTTCAATAATCATGCTTCTCATTTGCATGAGAAAATCATAAAATTTAAGAGGCTTAGGTTGCATCAAATAACTAATTCATCAATTATAAACATTCATTCATGTATCTTTCCTTCATAGAAAATGATAGTTTAAAACCAAATATCTATACTCCACATGCATTATATAAATAATGACAATTATTGTAAGCATTTATATAAACATACTTAATTAATTAGCTTAGTATTTGAAAAAAAATCATTTCCGAAAGGATAATGTATAATGAGTATTATATATGAATTATTTCAACTATTGACCTCTCAATCCAAAGGATTAACTTAACAAATTATCAACACATTATCAATGTGACAAATTTTTCATTAACTTAATAAGCTAATAAATTAGCTGAGATGGTAATTATAATTCCACTATTCCATATGAATTCAAGAGATGATTTTAATTTAATATATTTTGTTACAAGACATAATCAATACTAAAATAAATTCTGATATAACATGTCATGGTATAAAGTTCATATTAGGACTTGCTACAATTAGGTTACAATATATTATCTAATACATTCATAATGCAAAAAAAGTATAACTATTAGCATAATAACTATTATTGTAATCTCCCAAAACCTATAATTATACACTTTCTCATTAATGAAAAGTCTTTATGAACATATTATAATTAAAAATGTTCAAGGAATTTTCATTCATTTGACCATTTGATTACTTCCCGAACCAAAGTATGAAAGACCAATATACTTGATCATCATCACAAGAAAAACCTCATTTTGAAGTCACCACCAAGTCACTTAAGCTAGTTATTAAAACCATAACACTGTATAACTTATTCACATTAATATATTTATGCTATAATCAAGGTCTGTAAAAGAACATGATATATAAGAATTTTCTTCTCATTACTAAAATTAATAATAACTTAGATAATAGTTATCATGTTTCAAAAAATATTTCAAAACTCTCCAATTGAATCATAAACTAATAATGATTATTTATTCTATACAAGAATGAACAAGTTCATATTCATATTATAATCATTTGCTTTACAAAATAGTCATATAACTCAAATAAGCAAGTAACAAAGCTAGTTCAATGAAGAGTCCAATGCAACTCAAAAATATTCCTACAGAGAAGAAGCAAACACTTGCCTTTCCATCCCAATGATCCCATCCATTAGTGGACCTAGACCACCCCATACATTAGTTGGATGTGTAACTAAATAGCAAAGATAGGTGAAAAAATGATGAGTTTACCAAGAAACTATGAGCTTAAGGTGACAAAAATCACTACACATGACTCAAGAGAGAGAAAGAGTAATATTTAATGAAATAAGAAATCCATTAAAGAAAGGTGTAGGTGTGATTAAGTTTCATCCCATAGTCCATCTCGGGAACTAATTTATATTAGCCTTCATGGATCTTCAGTTTCTTGTTTATCCATCAACCCTAATCCAATTTATACTTTATTCAAATATATTGAATAACATTAAAAATAGCCATACCTACATATTTATCCAAGTGTATTATAAAATAAGATAACACTAAAAGGAGTTAAAAAAATTAGACCTTGTTTGGCATCCATACAAGAATATGAATATCATTTCACAAGGAAGACACCATTTTTGGCAAACAAAATACTTTACCACATGAAATTAAATATAGAATAATAGAATAAACTCGAATCTAATTAAAAATCATCACACAGTTGACTTATCTAAGCCTCATGACATCTCCAATAAAGATCTAAAAAACAAAGTAACATAACTTAACCACACATCAATGCCCCTATAGATACATGGTTCTAAAATGAAAACTTTCATGGACTTAAGATAAAATACACATGTACAATTCACAAAAAAAATTGAGCTCAACCACATGAGGGAATCTAATAAGATTCATAATAAAACCACATAACAATTTTAGTAAAAAATCAATCAATATTCCTTCAAATCTTAACCAAGACATTTGTACTCATATAATAAAATAAAAGTAGGGTTCACAAATAACAAACTAGGGTGTTTTATAAAAAAAAAATGTTCCTTTAGGAAACGACATTTAAAAATAAAAACTTTGAAGCCCTACCTAGTTGGTTCCAAAAAAATTGAGTTTATGATATTTACCACAAGATTTATATATACCAACTCATGGTATAAAATCACTAAAAAATATGCAAGAAACACATTTTATGAAACATTATTCACTAACCAAATAGAGTTGAGTGTTTTCCACAAAAAACCCAAGACAAAAGAAAAAAAATGTGTGAAATAAGTTCACAACCAAGTTTAATAATTAACCATGCCTAAATACGTATCTAATATGTAATGTGTGGTCAACAAGAAGCCTCACGACATTCTATTGCATCCACCATGAAATGGTCACTTAATAACTATTAAGAGTAATAAACTAAAACAACAACAACATCACTTACTTGTTGTCAGCTCACAAATGCAACTATTTATGACATTCCTAACTTGTGTTAATCTGAACTCTCCTCGAATGCTTTATGGGTTTACAAAATAAGACCACCAACACAACCATCTTCATCATCAATGTCTATGAGTATTGATGATAGGAAAACCATATCTTCCCATGACTACCCCTAATCCCCAAGAAAAATGCAACTGCGTAATGGTCATTAACTCCATAGACTGCCCAACTCTCATGGCCTCCTACAATTGCATCAAATTTTTGATATCATGGAGCTAAGTTTTAGTTCTTCTAAGGCCAAGTGAACAAGAATGATAAAAAAACAAGTCCAAAATCCATTAAAAGTTCATTGACCTCGAGTATTAGGTAATTATGACCTAATATTCAACTAAATCCAAAATCTCAAATGATAATCATCGAATAATGAGATCCCCATGACCGATTCATGGTCCCCAACATAAACCAAAGTCCTAGTCATAATTCACATTATGACTAAAGCAAACAAACCATATGCATTCAACAAATTTATTTGAAATTTCTAACACACACAACAACCAAGATGAGATCCAAGATAAGTAAAATGAGTTCAAATCCATGATTGGTATAACGAATGACAATCAATATATTGATACAAAAAAGAATAAAACATCATGTAAAAAGACTAAGATGGAAAACATCATGCCACAGTCAAATATATAAAACAAAACAACTTTTCTCAAAAGTGAAAAAATCAAATGAACCCAAAAAGATAAGTTAAATAAAATACAACTAAACCAAGTCTACATAATATTAAAAAATGATTTTCACATAAAATAACATGAATAAAAAGGTGTAAAATGATCTCGAATAATATTAATGGTCAACTAACTCATCTTCACCTCTTATCCCATGTTTTTGAGGTCCACAATCAACCTAGATCATAAAACTTCTCCCCGTAATCACCAATGTAGAATATCAACAGTATTTGGACTAGGTACAAATATGATAAAAAAAATTCTAAATGAAATTAAATATCAAATGAGATGGATTCAAAAATGAACTAAATTGAATAACATTATGACAAGATGAAATGTCTAGAATAAATCAAAATCACATCACAACATCTCAATAATGAATCTTATCACTAAATGTGTAATAATAATAGTGAATAAGAAACTATATCAAATAGACCACATTTAACATCTTAATCCCACTAAACAGTATCCATCTAACCAATAGGAATAACCAAGAAATAGATGTATCATAAAATGGGGTCATGTTAATTGGATAAAGGGGACTATATATATAATCAATCATGCCATCTACAACACATGTATCAATGAAGGCTTTAATTTAATCCAAATTTAATCTACCCTAGTCATAACTCACTACTTCATATTCATTAGAATAATCTACCCATTAGTCTTCTAAATGTGGTTCTTGTTCATAATAATATCCAATCCCAAAGTAAGTTTGCACAAAGCACATCCAATCAAAATAAGTTTGATTGGTACAATGATGCATCATGAATTGTATAATTGAAGATTCAATTGTCTGAGCATTTGTGGCATTTCTACATGTGAAATGACACAAATAAATTTTGGGGAATTTAGGCTTCTTAATTCAAATTTTGGGGATTTTGAAAATGTTTTTACAAAATTTTACCTTCATGGGAGAGAATGGGAGCAAGCTTAGAATAAGAAAATGGATACCAAACATAGCTATTGTTGAGAATAATCCTTATGTGGATATTTTAAATATTTTTAGGGAGATATTTATTGTGATTTTGAGACCAACACTTCCACCATCCAAGTGTCATGCACCTAGGTGATCGTATCATCCTGAGTCCATGGAAGTGATGGATACAATGTCGTGCCTATGATGTCATGATACATGGCGTTATTGCCACCACATTTAAGAGGTTTTATTAGCCTATTATCATGGGTTTGGATTCTATGAAAGTGATGTCTATGGTTTCCTCTAATTTTTTATGTCCCAAACATTTTATGTGTTAGGCAAGCAAGTTATCAACGACTAGTAGGTCGATATTGACCAATGATATTGAATCAATCCTACGAAACTAACCCATCACAAGCAACAAATTAATTACTAAACTGAGTAAACTAGATTATTGAATATGCATATGTTTATGTTAATCTACCAATATATATGGTAAATAGAAATCATAGGCATTACTAATATGATTTAATCTACATAGCAATTCAATGAGGTATAATAACTTGTAATGTTGAATTGTAAATATAGATATATTTTTAATAATTTTCTTCTTTATTTGTGTAAATATCACTAACATAAATGTATTATCTATGAATTATTATCTAATTATGTCTAATAGTCCCATTGACATGATTATCAAGGCATCAAATGATGTAGTAAGGCCTCCTACTTATATATTTTTGAGAATGTGTAGAATCAACCTGAACCATCCATCTTGAGATTGAGATGTCTAGTTGAGGATTAATTCCATTTTTTTAATTAAGTTTATAATTATCCTCATCATGACATTGGAATAATGGTCAATTAAGAGGAATGGAGGGCATCATGGAAGGCATTGATGAGGCATGGAGGGTATGAATCTTGATATTTGTGGCATTTATGGCCTAGGGATGTCTTCCCAAGAAATAAGGTCACTTCATGATGTAGATATTCAATATTCATTTCTATAAACAAGTATTCAACAAGTTTACATGGAATTATTAATTAAGCCTTGATTTTGATTAATTAGCTCTTAAGCATGATTAAGCACTTTGTGCACAAATTACTCAAATTGATTAGAATGCCTTGTTATTGGTCCAAAATTTAACTAGATTAGAATTGGAAGGTGATGTCATATGCATTAGATCTATATTCCCATTTATGATGTTACCAACAACAAATAACAAAGTCACATGTCTTGTGTAGAAGATTTGATAGGAAAGAGAAATCCAGAGCACCTAGGTACAAAATTGGCATTTTAACTCAGAATGATCTAATCAAAGTTAGCTGGCTCATAAATTGCATTGCCCCATTTATGGATATCCTAGCCAAAATTGGCACTTAAATATGTCAATTTCACATTATTTAGTGTGCTTTAGTGTTTTTAGGCCAAATTGTTCATTTTCAATGGAAATTGGCCAAAAGCATAATTGGAGTTTATCAGTGGCCAGAATTAGGTGTCTACAGTCCTTAGGCATGTTTTCACAAAAATATCATCACCACACACTAATCCATATTTTGTGTTTTTATAGAGAATAAATATCATGGACAATTGTTTTAAATCTAAGTGATATTCCCCATAAAGGGTTATGTGAAATGATTAGGTCACTCTCTAATACTTAGGCATAAAAAATCATCCTTACATGGACTTGGGCCTTATGTACCACAAGGTAATTATGGGATGCTCCTAGATAACCTTGTAAAGAGCCTAGATTAAGGCCTTAAATGGTAAAAAACTATTAGTTAAGGGGAAACATCATCCCCTAAGATCAATCACCACATATAGGCATAGAGTGAATGTTGGGAAACCAACCTAGTCACCAATTTACATGATTAAATTAGTGGTCTAATAGTTGAGTTACACACCCTTATCTACTAGCATACGCTTGTGTCTTATCTATTTTTATCTATGTGTTATTGAGACTTGTGTTATTTGCCCCTTTATAGCTAGACCATCATTAGTCTGGGTGCAACTTATTTGCAATAACAACATCCATTTAATACCATCCAACATCTACCTATCAAATCGATATTGATCAACCATACCCAGACAATTATAATCATTTAAGCTAGATTATAATCCTAATACCACCAATCAAATCAACATCTAGGGTTACCCATACCCTAATTCAATACCAACATAAGGTTGTAAAATAATCCAATCATCCTTTGAGGTAATCCAAACCTAGATAAAAATCTAATCAAATCAACATATAGGGTTAGCCTAAATAACCTTAATCTATCTAAAATAACCCATCTAATCCAATTAATCCAAAAACATCAAACTATTACTTTATAAATCTTTATATTCAATATCACATGATTGTCAATTAGGACCCAAAAAATCATGACACCTGTCCTTTTTCACATCTCCATATGTTTAAGGCAAAGCTAGATCATATCCAAAATCAATCTAATTTTCTCAAACTTATCCAAAAACCCATCAAATCAAGTTGAACATCTCACCACCAAGCATCACAATCAATCCAAAAGTCAAACTTGATCTAAGATAACCACATAAATCCAAGGCAAGATTAACATCACACACATTAAACACATCAAACACATCTAAGATAAAAGTTATGGCACCACAAACCCATTACCGACTCAACATTGGGAAAACTTTTCATAATGAATACCTTGAAAAGCCTTGGCATATCAAACAAAATCATGATAGTGATGAAGAAAGACTTTTGAAAATAGAAGCACATGATCAAGATAAGCAAGTAATAACAATCAGAGTGTGCTTAATTTTAGATACATAATATTGCCATAGCACTCTAGGAGATTATTGAGATACAAGTGGGGATACAAACCTAAGTCCATTAGGCTACCCAAAATTTGTAGCACTTGTGGTCTTGTTGAATGTTTTACCTTTCCCCTATATATAGAATAAAGAGATGTGACAACTACTATCACAAATACAATTGATGTCAGTAGTGTTATTGAGAATGTAAATAGAAATATATTGGAAATTTTTGTATCCATATCTATTTGCATATGACATCCTGTATCGATTGATTATATTATATAAGAGGTATTTTTCATTGAAGAAGCCTGTTCCATCTTTCATCTAATTCATTTTAGAGTCATCTAATTATTTATTAAATAGCTAAAGTAGTTAGAATATTCATCTAATTAGTTTTAGTTTTAATCGTGTATTAGGTATTGAAATAGTTTGGTGGAAGCTACATATTACATTAATAGATATGACATGCCACTAAACTTCGCACTTATATTTTTTTGGGCTCCTTTGACTCCATTAATTGAAATAAAATGTAACATCCCATCACCATCATCACCTACCTTATCTTGAAATATTTTATTGCTTTCATGCTTTGTATGGCATTGTCTTTCCCCGCCACCTCACCATTACTCAAGATCATTGTGAAACAAAATGTCTCCTCATCCCACAACTCATTTTTGTATGAAGGAACACAGCCCCAATTTCCAACATCTCCTCCACCAAAAAGATCACAGGACTATTGCTTAACACTTTATGGACAAAAGGTGGTATAGAGTCAATGGCCAAGCATTTTGAATGAGGTATGACTAGTGATTTACACTTTTTGAATTTATAAAACCCCATTTTACGAAAATAAACAATTACATTCCTTCAAGCATAACTTGTATCATTGGGACAACTACTAGCATATTCAATTTATTGATTACATGTTGATAGTTTTATTTTTACGAAAATATATGATCAACCTATCTTATTTTGGTGAATCATTGCTCTTTTATTTTATACATTCATTTTCTATTTTCTTCCCCAAGCTTTCTTTTATTTATGAAAATTAACTTTGTTTACATAGATTAACATCAGAATAAGGATTAAAAGTAGCTTGCCTTAGAAACTTCCTTGCAAGATGAATATCAGACTAACAAGAATTCACATGTCATGAATATTGTGGAAATACTTCCAATTGAATACAATGGACCATCAACGTTAACATCATATAAAAAATTAAAATTAATTATATTATTTACTATTAAATTTAAAAACCTGTTTGCAATACATAAATAGTTTTAAATTTAATAAAACTCAAAACTAATTAAATTATAAAATAGCTTTCCCATCTAATTATTTATATGATAATTTTATTTTATATTTAAAATGCTTTATCCAAAACTTCTTCATAAACCATTCTACTTAAATATTAGTGGCCTGAGACTGAGATCCATGCCGTGTACTTCTGTCTTCATTGTGAAGAGCCAAGCTCATCAATTTTTGTTGGCAGCAAGGGACGAGGGGTGTCGTGAATGCAGAGTTACCCACAGCCCATTCTTCATGAACAAATTCGCTGCCAGCTTTGGCTCAACCACCACATCTTTCCTCACTTCCATTCGATAACGATAAATAAAAATTGCTGCCACCCATTTCATTTGCAAATACGCAAAGTCCTTCCCGAGACACACCCTCGGCCCTATATTAAACACCGGGTACTTCGCCCCATAATTCTCCTCGACGTACACGCCCTCTTTCAACCATCTCTCCGGCTTGAATTCCCTGCAGTCATTTCCCCAAACGCTCTCTGCCCTTCCCATGCCATATATGGAGATCATCAGCGACGTCCCCTTCTTTAAACGCCTTCCATCGGGCAATACCTCGTCTTCCTTCACTTGTTTGAAGTTTATTGGAAGCGGAGGATAAATCCGCATCGATTCAGACAGCGCTGCATGCAAATACTGCATCTCCCTCACCTCCTCCACCCTCAACTCATCATATTTCTCCTCGCCAGACCTCCTTTCCAAGACTTGCTGGATTTCCAACAAAATATTGCGCTCTACGACAGGATGTTGGCTAAGCAACCAGAAAAACCATGAGAGGCCGATCGAGGTGGTGTCTCTCCCCGCCAACACAAAGCTGATACACATGTCTCGCACCTCTTCATCACTCGCCTGATCCATTTGTATCAATTTCGACAGCAAGTCTTGTCGTGGAACGCCACCATTACCACCCAGCACTTGATTTCTTCTAATCGCAATGATTCGGTGGACAAATTCATGAATGACTTGGATAGACGCCTTCAGCTTTGCTTCCGTGCCCACGCCCAACATCCTCGCCGCTTTCCACAGAGTTGAAGGGACCATGAAGCGACGGATGGATGCATCCACGGCGTCCTCAAACGATTTAGCTACCGCGTCCAATTCCACCTCTTCAAACTCAATTCCGCAGCCAAATATAACCACGCACATATTTTCAAAAGTGAAACGAACAAGCAGACGTTGAAGATCCAAATCTGCGCCGCTTTCACATGCTGCTTCCGCAGCTGGCATCAGCCTGCGCTTCACTACTTCTTTAAGATTAAAAATCAAATGATTTTTATACCCCTGTGAATGGAAAATGGAGCTCATCATCTTTCTCGCCCGGACCCACTCTTGGCCGTCCACGTTGAGGATTCCGTTGCCCATTAGATCGTCGCCCATAGTCTTGAAGTAGGCACCCCTGGGAAAATTAGCAAATTTGGGTTTAACAATGTATTCAACGTTTTTGGGGTCGATGGTGACGAGCGAGAACATGTTTGTCATCCATGGAGGCTTGAAGTCGATGGTGCCACCGTACTGTATAAGTACCTCGCTACTCCACTCGTATATTTCATGCAGATGAAGGAAAACATAGGGAAGCATTCCCAGTAGTGGCCAGCTTGGAGGTTCTGTCCCCCTCTCCCTGGCCATAGCCCTTCTATTCTTAAAGCAATGGCATAGGATAACCCAGCTTAAGATGGAAATTCCTACGATACATGCAGCTTGAGCTCCCTTACCGAAAAACAGGCTGCACTCCATCGCTAGCTACCCGTCCTTAGCCATAAGACGATATTCATTTATATCTTGCGCCTCTTTGTAACAGCACAACAATTAGTTTGTTATGATCTGTTAGTAAATGTAGAGGAGTAGCACCGGTGGGAAGAGTAAATAAATCATGTGAGCAGCTTGCAGGAATGAGATTTGACGGGATAAGTGGACCCTATCCATTGTTTCAAAAAACAAATGAACGCCAACCTTATTGAATAGCCATCGCTGTATGCTTAGCTTGCATGAATGAGATTTTACGGGATAAGTGGACCATATCCATTATTTTAAAAAAACCAATCGACACCATCCATTTTAAATAGCCATCGGTTTATGCTTACTTATTCGATATGTTTTTTATTTAAAAAAAAAATAATCAATACCAACCATTTTAAATAGCCATCGATGTATGCTTATTTATTCGATATATTTTTTACTCAATTAGTTTTAGATGGACAGTTTTGAAGCTGATTACCTTAATTTAAGCACTTTAATTTGCTATTTTAGTTGCATGTAAAGGATGTTATATTGGGATATTTTAATGTAGGTTTAGTTGGTAGGGCTTTAAATAATCATGGTATCAAAGAAGGTAAGGAAGTTTGGGTCAAAGATGTTCAATGAGATACTTCTTCTAATCCAAAAACCCTTTTATTTGAAGTTATGTTTGACTTACTGGTTTGAACCCTTCACCCTTGTGGATTATTTTATGGGTTGAGTCCCTCTTAGAGCTTGCTCAAGAAATGAGTTCACAACTACTAGCAACCCTATGACGTGAAAATTGAAGGGGTGGAGAACATCCACCTTTACCATAACACAACAAAAGAGACATAGTTTCTACATACTTTAAATCCCCTTGAGACTCATTCGACTTGTTTTGTAAGTCCCTAAAAATTAGAATTGACTCTCAAAACATCAATAAATTGTATGGAACTAAAAGCTTAACATTATAATAAAAAACAAGCGCTCACTTTCTTTCAGATCATCAAACTAAAACCAAATAGAATCAAAATTCAAATATTCTCTACCCATTCTTAGAATGGCCACATATCTTACTTGCCATCGGGAAGCCAACCACTCAAACCAATCACTGCACTAATATTAACTTGATATGGATCACTGTTGTTGTAATTTTTGACAACACAATAAGTTGCTAAGTACAAGGCAATTATGGCACCCATGCTGAAACCTCTAACCCCAAGTTTTATTGTGTATTCAATAAAAATTACCATTGTTGGTACATATCATGCCATCTTGTCATGAATCCATCAATGAAGGTTGCGATCCTCAATCTTAAATTTGACTATTTACTAAATAAGCTATTGTTGTTAAGTCTCAAATCTTTTTTATATGAAGTCATTGGCAAATTTTAAAGTTATATATTCATTAATAACACCAGACATCAAAATTTATCACCATGCAAAATGAAGGATGTGGAGGCTATGGGAGGTAATAAACACATCGAGGCCGAGGAAGGGAATGGAGTGATCTCTTAACTATAGAATGGCCTAACATTGAGAATAGTGAAAGCACATCATGCATGGAAGATAAATTTCTAAACATACCATATGTGACAGATAAATTTATTGGTTTTTTAATTAAATAACAATACCATAAAATTGTCAAACTTTATACATGATCGCCTCATTAATTTATATATACATTTTTAATATTAGAAAGATTTATAAAATGAAAATTATTTATTTTAATTAATTAATAAATACTATATTTTCCTTAAAAAATTGTCTCATCATTAAATTTCAATCAATAAATAATAAATAATTTATTTATTTTTTTAAAGTATATATAACAAAATTAATATCAAAATTCAATAACATGACAAAATACTTTATTTGAACTGGTTACACAATTTTTAATGCAAAATTAATTAAGGGAATTACAATAGATACCGGCTTCCTATTGGAAGTAGGTACTAATAAACAGAGATCACATTTTAAAAGACAAAGTGTGATTCATATAAAAAGCTATGCTCAAATATTTAAAAAAAGCCATGTGACGGTCAAATCAACAATCACGAGGGAAATGCAGTCAAAAAGTCAAAGCAAGGGCATGGAACTATAAATATCACTTACAGCAAGGGTAGGTAGTTAGAGTTATTTGTTTGGTTTTTACTGATTAGCCCTGCAACCTACGAAATCAAGGCTCCATCTCATACCGTTGCTCCACATAATCATGAGCATGACCTATATTGTTTGCTACAGATATCAAGCACTTTGATCTAAACCATCACACATTTATGCTCGGACTGCAAATTACACAATCACTGAAGTTAATATATTGATAGATCATAATAATGTGTTAGTGTAGGCAATGCGTCAAGCTCCATCTATAAGTAATGACACTCACCAACCGCTCTATTATAGGTTATAGTAATAATCAAATAAGGAAAAGAAATGTCCATGTTCACCCACAATCTAGTGAACTCGCTCTACTAAACCATTCCCCATAATGTCACAGGTTACATTCCAAGTCAAAGTACATATGGCCCCATTTACCATTGTCAATCAATATGCATCCCCTGTAATATCAAATTACATAAATAAATTAAAAACCAATTTTAAAATAATATCAACTAACACAATATATAAATAATTATGTTCGGATACTGTAGTGGAAACAATAGCATAAATAAGGGCATGTACATCAATTGGTTGTGCTACACGTTAATTTATAGTTTTTACACTAGGATATGTTATAATTGATTCTCTAGTTCCATCTCTACCTCCTCCTTTTCCATCCCCTCCACCCTATATTAGGACCACAATACTAGGATCACCTACCACAACTATAAATAATACTTTCTACTGAGTAGTTATCTACCATTGTGTATAGATTGATGTACATCTTACATCATCACTCTCTACCTAGTTAACTACAATATCCCACTCCCTTGCTAGTCATGGAACCGCATCAACAACTCTAGGTCTAGACCTTACACTTGATCTAATAACTTATCTTTACTATTTTGCATACATGGAAAAGGTACTATAATCACATCTTCAATTATCCTAAACTATGAAGTAACCCACTCTTACTGAAATATCTCATATACACTATGAGATCAATCATGTATCCATACACTAAGTTGTATATGATGCAACTCTCTCCCACACTCAGGCCATCTTTTATATCCCATATATGGCTACCATTGAATCATTATTGGTGTCAATTTATTTGAATGAACTCTGTACTTCATATTGTTCAACCACCTCCACCATGATAACACCCACCGAGATGTGAAGACATTGAGATGAGCCAAATCATTATGAGGACTTCCAAATGCATGCAACACATTGTTATGCTCATAACCTCATATGTGTAACAATGTGGTCACTCCAAGACTTCCAGCATGAGCCTCCAATGTAAATTTATACAAGTCTTGATATAAATGGGTTAGCATGCTACACCCCCAATAATATATAATATGAATCTCATTAATTGACTAAATAAAATCATACATATGATATGAGATGAACCAAATCTTCCATCTAATGCTATGAATGACACAAATACACAACATACATTTGTTTGCAACCATGAAACTTCTAACCATACCATTTTCTCAAGTGAGGTCATGCTACCATGATCAACACCCTACCATCTACCTATCTAATATGTTTGGGCTCATCACATGTATCATAAACCCTCTACATCCATAAAAATGGTCCTCTCTAAAACCTAGTATTTATAAGATATACCACACATCCTAAAGTTTGATGGTCATCTCGATCGTTAGCAACCAAAATGTATAAGTATCAGGGTTCCATCTCTCAGTGAATGCAGTCATCAAATGCATATTATATAGAGATTAGTGAGTTTGATGGTCATCTCGATCGTTAGCAACCAAAATGTATAAGTATCAGGGTTCCATCTATTGAGATTAGTGAAATGAAATTTTGGTCCAAAATAAACTATTAACACTTCTTGGCACTGCACTCCCTATAACAAACACTCAAAAGCTTCACCAATTTGGATCAAATTGTTCAATGATTAAAGTACTTAAAGAAGACTCGTTAGAGTTCTAATAAAGGATAATAGACCATAATTTTACCCTTTTTAGAGAGCAGGTAGATTAGAGATGGAAGAACAAGGCTCACAATGATGTTATGGGATATTCCAATCAAACTAGTATGACATGCAAGTGAATTCAATCCAAAATAAAGTGAGTCCAACTAGAAAATATGAAAGACCTGGTAGGAAGAGATGCAATCTAAGAGAAGTTGAGCTAAGCTAATTAGGTACAACTAAATTTTTGGAAAAGGAGGTGTGCTTGTAAATTTCACCTTTACTCTTATACTTAGTAATAGAAAGTGTTTGATGCTTTTTTGTTAATCTTTTCTATATATTTTAATAAGCTCAATTGAAGAAGCTAGTTGATTCCTTAGACTTTAATGCTATACTATGGTATCTACTACTACTATTTGTAATACAACTATGTTTATGTCATTATTCCATCATAAAATAATGGACAAGTGTAAATAAGCAGTGGATGTCTATTTTCATAATGTTTGGAAAAAATAAAAGAGAAGGGCAAATTATATTTTCTTAGCTTTTTTATATCTTCTTTTCCACCTCATAGCATGCACCCAATGACAAACCCATTATACGAATTATATTCTTTTTACATGTACCCATTATTTTCAAGCATCCACATTTTATAAATAAGTAGGTATATACCACATGTAAGTATGAGAAGTCCCCTATAATAACTTATATATTTTTTCTTAATGTTATGGTCATGCTTCATCCTACAACATGGCTCTCTCAAATGTTATAAATACATTATTAAGGGAATTTGAGCCATACAAGCCAAGTCAATGTCCAAGTCATCCGCATGCTATAAACATCACCTCCTGATCCCTCTTTAAAGTCTATACAATTGTTTTAAACCATATTTTACAATTGATAATTTATTTCTACTTGATTGTTCCACAATATTACATTATGATGCAAAGGTGTAATGGATGGGGTTTTAGTCCAAATATATTTATATAAGAATATTTTGTAATAATAACATCCTTAGTTTTTTTTTATCAAAATATATATTTAAAGATATGATGAAAGGCATTTTAGAATATTAGAGATGATGTTCAAATGATTTTCTTAGAAATGAGGTCATGTATATTAGAAGGAGCATTAAATTTGGTCAATTGTATCATGAATTCATCTAAATTGACACATGGTGCATTTTCTATGCTTTAAGAAGGCTTATTGCATATCTGATATATGTTTTTATTGAGATGACATATGTTTCAATTATAGATTGGGTAACTGAAGTAATATGGTGAAAGGTTAAAATTGTATAAAGTTTGCATGTCTATTTAACCAAGTTTATTCATGTCAATCACGTAAAATAATCAATCATTGCCATGCCATATGAAAGAACACACCATATCAATTTCTACCATCACCTCCACATGGAATATTAGATTATTGTTGTTTAGCACTTTTAATGCAAAGGGTGAGATAGGATCATTAGTCATGGTTTTTAAGTGATGTACGACTACCGAATTACACTTGTTCAGTTTTAAAATCCTTGCTTTACAAAACCAAAAATTCACATCCATTTTGATGTAACTTGCCCTTTTCAATATGGCAGTTGTGACCTCCACATAAGAAACTATAATAATCAGAGTGTGCTTAATTTTAGATACATAATATTTCCATAGAACTCTAGGAGAGTATTAAGATACTAGTGGGGATATGAACCTAAGTCCATTGGGCTACACAAAATTGGTAGCACTTGTGGTCTTGTGGATTTCCAACAAAATATTGCGCTCCACAACAGGATGTTGGCTAAGCAGCCAGAAAAGCCATGAGAGGCCGATCGAGGTACTAATAAATAGAGATACTTTATTCGAACTGGTTACACAATTTTTAATGCAAAATTAATTAAGGGCATTACAATAGATACCGGCTTCCTATTGGAAGCAGGTACTAATAAATAGAGATCACATTTTAAAAAACATAGTGTGATTCATATAAAAAGCTATGCTCAAATATTTAAAAAAAGCCATGTGACGGTCAAATCAACAATCACGAGGGAAATGCAGTCAAAAAGTCAAAGCAAGGGCATGGAACTATAAATATCACTTACAGCAAGGGTAGATAGTTAGAGTTATTTGTTTGGTTTTTACTGGTTGCACATAATCATGGTTAAGCACTCGAGAAAATCAAAACATACTAAATAGACAATGGATGAAGGACAAATGACTCATTAAACAATGGTCTCGGGGCCACAAGAGGAAGGTTTCAGAGGACGGAATGAATCCCATGTTGCTTCAACAAAAACCTCATCCACATCTTCACCCCACTTTCACATGATTTTTTTATATATATGTTTTAGTTTGTAGGCTTTACAAATAATTTTGAAGTTTGGTAGGTTCATTCTCATTATTTAATTTGGAAAAATTATTTTGAAATTTTGGTATTTGTTTAAAAAGAAGAGTATTGTTGTCAATAAATTCTTTTTCTAGTAATAATTTTTAAATAGAATATATATTTTCCAATCTAAAATATATAATTTTACTAAAATTCCTTAAATTGATGTGTTAGCATTTTTTTTATTATCTAACATCAATAATTATGATAAAACATAATTACTCTATTTTCTTATTATAACACCTTGATTTATATGAATTAATCCCATATAACTTTTTAATGGGGATTATCGGTTAGCACAAGTCCTTTTCATAAAAGGAATTGATTAAATTGGCCAAGATGTGTTAAGTTTCAACAAATGGTCATAGTTTAAAGGGATGAAGACCCTTATGCCATTCAATTAGCATAAAATATTTGAATCTTGTACATTGTACTGTAAACTAAGAGACAAAATGTGGAAGAAACAAATGAGTGTCCTTAAATATTATGAGCAGGTTAGTGAGGTATGCATCATGCATATTTATCCCACTTTTGAACTATCGAATGTATTTTTATTATTTAAGTTTTTATAAGTGGTAGACGTAGCTGCTATGAAGAGAGTGACGAAGCTAGGGTAAAAGTTATAAGAAATAAGTATTTCTGGGAGGCCTTGCACATAAAAATGATGTTCTAATGGCAGTGAAGCTTAAAAGAGCATGAAAAATACAGATAAAAGAGTCGAATTGAGACATAAGAATTGCAAACTCTATAAATGCTTGTAAATAATAACAAACCCTCTGAATATAGAGAACATAGTCAGAGTGAGACATAAGACCAACTCTATGTGCGCTCTAATAAATGCTTGTAAATAGCAACTTGTGCAAATACGGAATTGATAAATATTAGCATTTTTTACCATTATTTGGATCCTCGCATGGAGCCTATAAATAGAACCCTGCCTGCAATCTAAACCTCTCATTCTTTTGCCCTAAGTATGGATTCGTTGACTTCAATCGTGAAAACATCATGTGTCAAATCTTTTTAATCATTTTAAACTGTACAAATGCCCTCTTAATACATAATTTTACCATTAAGCCGACAGTCTGTACACAAATTTATAATAGATCAACACCCAACAATTAAACTCCTCACATAAAATGTTGCACACATAAATTTAAAAAAAAGCTGTAAACACACTCGAGGGCACCCTCGACCCACCCCGTACCAGGTATTGCAATAGGCTTTACTGTTGCCTAGACCAACCCAATCCCTCCTTGTGCAAGCACAATTTTGAATAATCAAACTGCAATTAATAATCAATCTAAATAGCACCCTAACAATTAAATCATTAATTTAGTACTGCATCCCACAAAAGTGGTTGTAAATTTACCGATTTGTCATAAGGACCATAAATAGAAAAGCCCACTGGCGTAAGCATTGGGCATGCTTCAGCGATTAAAAATTAGTACATGTGCAAACCAAATGAACGTAATGAGAAGTTTAAACAAGATACATGCTAATGTAAGCGAGCTATTTTGGCACGATCCCACACATCAAATACTATTATTAATTATTTTATTTATTAACATAAAAATTTTAAATTAAAAAATTCTTCTTTTATATAAAATAATATTAAAAAAAATATTTAATATCAACTAGTACTGCACACACAGAACGAATTTAATACACATGTCAATAATTCTCAAAAACTGCAGGTGACCGAGGGTGCACCTGAAAGTGCAGGGAAGGCGCGTATGCTGAAAACGTGCTTTTAGATCTCATGTGCAGGGTCTAAGTAAATAGCCCTTGAAAATAAGAACGAAGTCGGACTGAGACATGAAAACTGTAAACTAAGTGCTCGTAAATAGCAACTTGCCTGAGTACGTAATTGATAAAGATTACCATTCTCCCGATGCACGCATGTAGCCGAAGACATCCTTGTTGCATGTAGTAGCCGCTTCGGATGAACACACGGAAAACACTTTTTACCCAAAGACAAAATCAAAGGTGGGATTTGACGTTTTAAACAATATTAAATTTTTGTATAGTTTGTAATATCACTTGCTAGTTGCTCGTCCACTACGAAGTGAACTTAATTCCAGAAACCGTAACTTCATTTAATATAAATATCCAAGCAATCTTAATAATGTTGTGACAAAAGCTTTAAACACTTGCTAGCATAGGAGTTGTTACATTTGAGAACAAGACAATAAAGTCATCTTCTTCTATTTCATTGCCTAATTATTTTAGGAGGACTAACACATCTCAAAACATTTTTATCAAGAAATAAATAGTCTATCAATGTTCACAAAAAGATATTATTATAAAAAGTCCTTCCACGATTTCACATCTTATTAAGAAGTTATTCCAAAACATTCCCTTTAAGGAATTATTGTTCATTTGAGCTCTTATAAAAGTGATACTAAAAGAGGCTTGGTTATAGACACGAAGAACCCAGAAGTTACAAGTATAATTATATCTTCTCTGAAGAAAGATGGAAGAAACAAGCAATTTAAATATCTATAGAGCAATTAAAAGTACAAGTCAACCGAGCATCGCAACAAAGAATGGAACCATTTTGAATAGTTGACAATAGATTCATCAACCAAATTATGCTTACTTTCTTTTTCCAAATGTTTTTATAAACTAATTTTGAGTAACATTATCACATATGCAATACTGACAAATATTAATGTTAATATGCAAACGACCTTATAAATACATATAATACATTCATACTTTTTCGATATTCTATTAACAAAAATTTAATTATGAAACAAATAAATTTGGAAATTAAAGTATCTATCACAATCATTTACATAATATTAACAATCAAAAAGATCTTGTGTGTATGTGTGTGTGTGTGTGTGTGTGTGTGTGTGTGTGTGTGTGTGTGTGTGTGTGTGTGTGTGTGTGTGTGTGTGTGTGTGTGTGTGTGTGTGTGTGTGTGTGCGCCTGCATGTGTGTAGGTACACATGCACGTACTTTTGTGTGTGTACACAAAACAAATGACAATCAATGATGGGGGCATCCTCGACATTTGAACTATCAATATTGATTAGACGTGCAACCTATGAAGTCAAGGCTCCATCTCATACCGTTGTTCCACATAATCATGAGCATGGCCTATATTGTCTGCTACAAATATCAAGCACTTTGATCCAAAACATCACACATGTATGCTCGGACAACAAATTACACAATCACTAAAGTTAATATATTGATAGATCATAATAATGTGTTAGTGTAGGCCATGCATCAAGCTCCATCTATAAGTAATCACACTTACCAACTACTCTATTATAGGTTATAGTAATAATCAAAAAAGGAAAAGAAATGTCCATGTTCACCCACAATCTAGTCAACTCGCTCTACTAAACCATTCCCCACAATGTCATAGGTCACATTCCATGTCAAAGTACATATGGCCGCATCTACCATTGTCAATCAATATGCATCACCTGTAATATCAAATTACATAAATACATTAGAAACTAACTTTAAAATAATATCAACTAACACAATATATAAATAATCATGTAAATACTCATGTTTAGATACTGTAGTGGAAACAATAGCATCAACAAGGGCATGTACATCAATTGGTTGTGCTACACATTAATTTGTAGTTTTTACACCAGGATATGTTATAATTGTTTCTCTAGTTCCATCTCTACCTCCTCCTTTTCCATCCCCTCCACCCTATATTAGGATCACAATACTAGGATCACCTACCACAACTATACATAATACTCACCACTGGGTAGTTATCTACCATTGTGTATAGATTGATGTACATCTTACATCATCACTCTCCACCTAGTTAACTACAATATCCCACTCCCTTGCTAGTCATCGAATCACATCAATAACTCTGGGTCTAGACCTTACACTTGATCTAATAGCTTATCTTTACTACTTGCATCCATGGAAAAGGTACTGGAATCACATCTTAAATTATCCTAAACTATGAAGTAACCCACTCTTACTAAAATATCTCATAGACACTATGAGATCAATCATGTATCCATACACTAAGTTGTATATGATGCAACTCTCTTCCATACTTAGGCCATCTTTTATATCCCATATATGGCTACCATTGAATCATTGTTGGTGTCAATTTATTCAAATGCACTCTGTACTTCATATTGTTTAACCACCTCCACCATGATAACACCCACCAAGATGTGAAGACATTGAGATGAGCCAAATCATTGTGAGGACTTCCAAATGGATGTACCATAATGTTATGCTCATAACCTCATATGTGTAACAATTTGGTCACTCCAAGACTACCAGCATGAACCTCCAATGTAAATTTGTATAAGTCTTGATATAAATGGGTTAGCATGCTACACCCCTAATAATATATAATATGAATCTCTTTAATTGACTGAATAAAATCATATATATGATTTGAGATGAACCAAATATTCCATCTAATGCTATGAATGACACAAATACACAACATATATATTTTTTGCAACCCTGAAACTTCTAACCATACCATTTTCTCAAGTGAGGTCATGCTATAATGATCAACACCCTACCATCTACCTATCTAATATTTTTGGGCTCGTCACATGTATCATAAACCCTATACATCCATAGAAATGGCATTCTCTCTAAAAATTAGTATTCATAAGATATACCACACATCCTAAAGTGTGATGGTCATCTCGATCGTCAGCAACCAAAATGTACAAGTATCAGGATTCCATTTCTCAGTGAATGCAATCATCAAATGCATATTATGTATAACTTTGCCCATATGACAACATGTGTTAAGCCATCATCCTTCAAAATTTTCCAATTGACATCATCTAAATGAAGCTCTATCAACGTATTAATAGTTCACACACATTGGAACTCTTGTGCATGAAGATTACATTCCAAAAGTAGAACAAACAAACAAACAAATTCATATCTATATTAGATCCAAATAAATGCAATATACATAAATATTCAAAAAGTGTTAGCACTTAAATGGACAACATTGAACAAAAAGGATAGAAACATTTCAACATAATGCCTTGTTGGGGATAGTAATGCCCCAAGGAAGAAAATAATGTTAGAAGTGGGATGATAGAAAATCCTCCATGAAAATAACAAGGGATCACTTCTTCTGAGGGCCTAAATTTTATGGTTGGCCTCCCTATCATGAAAATAAAGGTGAAGATGTCCAAAGTTATCCATGAACTCATGATTTTAGTGATAAAAATAAATGTCATATAAAAAAGAATGAAAATTAAGATATCTTGAATCATTGAATTAAGTTGCCACTAATCATGTCTACTCATTTTAATAGTGATGATAATCAAGAGAGAATCACCTTCCATGAATAGTTGCCTAAAATTTCAATCAATAGAAGTTCTCAAACCTCTTAGAAGAGTTAAAGCTTTAGTCAAATTGTTAAAATAACATGGAAAGTTGAAGGAAAAATATGATGAAATATTCCTCTTCCATAAAAAAGACTAGGGTTACCTTTGGATGCTCTAAATAAAATTAGATTGACATAACTTTCACTCTGAGACTTCTAAGAGGCCAATAATCTTTTTTTCTTTTGGGGAGGGAGAATGAAGTTGTTTTTCAATAAGTTCTATTTTAAGAGAATATGACAATCCTCTCCAGTAATTTTATTATTAGGAGGTGACAATTTAGCATTAAATAAATATTTAAAGAGCACCTCAATTTTAAGTGTGAGTAAATATTCAGTGAGGGACAAGTTCCTAAACATTCTATTTTTTATTTATTTTCAGAAGCTCCAAATGATCAGATATGGGGCCATTGTTAAAATATTTGTCTAGTTAAACAAAATTACATGAATAGAGTCAATTGCTACCTAAATTTTGTTCATATTATTAAATATCCAAGACCAAATTATCTAGGCAAAGAAGCAATGTATTAGGATGTGGTTTAGAGTTTTTGAATTATCTTTATAGAACATGCACTAGGAGGTCCCCTAAAAATCAATCCTTTGGAATCTGTCCCAAAGAATATATTTGTTCTTCATGATAAACCATAGATTTATGTTATCTTTAGGAAGACCTTAATGGATCTTAAAAAAACTTCATGACATAAAGTTGTATTAATGTGAGAGATCAACTTATCATAGCCTTGTTTCATTAAAAAATAGAAGTATCTCCAAAGCATTTTGATCCATTAGTATCCAATAAACTATTGATATGAAGATAGCATATGAAGGTTATCTTCCTCCATGCTTCTAGTTGTTCTGTTCTCCCATGTGCCCAACTCTTTCTCCAACCTATCTCCTATGCTTCTTCCCTGTGCCACCTTCTCCTTGGATCTAATACCACAATCAAGAATAAAATAAGACTCAAAAAAAAAAAATACTCATAGAAAGATATGGCTTATTTTTATTCAATTTTTTCTAATAATGAAAACCAATACATAGCCTCAATAAATAGAGGACAAACATATATTAAAGAAAATTTTATAATGAACACATCATAGGTTTAACACTAGCAAAAGCATATACAAGGAGAAGAATAAAAATTACTTTAAAAAAATTATTCTAAGAAGTGTGAAGCTTCATCTTTAAAGCTTACTTTAAAAACTGACAGTGTAGAAATTAGCAGATATTCTAACATTTTTCATCTCATGAGGATAATTATGATGAGTCATTTATCACATAAGAGACATTTTATCATCGCAAGGAAAGGTATACTAGTGTGTTTGTCATTTCAAGATGACTTCAATGATCCCATATTTATAGAAATACAAAGCATCCCTCATAGCACACAAGTATCATAAATGGTAGGTTTTGGGGGATTTTCTAATTCCTACTATTAATATATATATATATACATATATATATATATATATACATATATATATATATACATATATATATATATATATACATATATAGATAAAAAAAAATTTAAATATTGAAAGATAAAATAATTAAAATTTCTTGATGATGAATCATGGATGGTGATTTGAAATGTGATACATCAAAAGGAAGCACATAATTTTCACCTAAAAATCAGCTCTCAATTATAACATGTTTACACTTTTTAACTTAAAAAAGATTTAAATTGTGAGCTTTATTCCCATTCAATTTTGATTGTGTTTATAGCTACTACTTCCACCTTTATTAAACATTTATTTTTGACATGCATTATAACTATTCCCATATTGGGATCCTCATTAGTGAGGGGTAGATAAATTATGATGCTCTATCTTTACAACTTATGTTTCAACTTTTTAAAATGCATAGATGGGGCACAACAACGTGGAAGTGATACCTGTATTCATATTTCATCACCTTTGATTTCTTAAATTCTTAATCTACACTCTATGGTAAGCTCCCTCTTCCTTAGTAACAGAGTCACCTCCGTATAAATGTCAACAACTTCATTATTAGTTTCATTATGCTCAGACATGAGCTGTTAACCATTCAATAATTGCTCTTGTTAATGCTAGGTTAAAAAATACATGCAATTATTGTGCACTATATAGTGATTATTTATACATCATTGTTATGTTGGATAATACAATATTATACTCCTAAAATTCTCATTGGGGAAAATAATGTATCGAATGATTACTTTACATTGTTATTAGGTAAATGTTGGACAAGGATTAAAAAGTATATGTTTAATTTTTAGTACAAAAAATTCATCAATAAATATTGTTAGCAGGGATATTCTTTAATTAATACATGCTCAATAATAATATTCATTTTTGTTACAACATTTATTATTAAATCTAATGAAATATTTTTTTAGACTAAATTGTACATGAAATTTTAGCAAAAAATTTATAATTTAATCTAGAAAAATATATCATTGTCTTCATAAAATATGAAAACACTATTTTTATGTGCTTTTTAAAACTTTTATTACCATTAAAACACCATTTTTAACATTCATCCCTTGCCCCACATAGCCTTTGATGTCCAAGGACTTCCATAGACAATTAATCCTTATAGCTTTTACCATCACTATCTTCAAAGTAGCTACGTCGACCACTTATAAAAACATATAGAATAAAAATACATTGTGGGAAAAAGATACATATCGCATATCTTATTAATGTACTTATAAAATTTAAGGATGACCATAAGTTTATTCCACATAAATTCAATTATTTTATGTTAGTTGAATGACATAAGGGTCTACATTCATTTAAGACTATAGTCATTTGTTGGAACTTAAAACATCTTGTGAGATTTAATAAATTCCTTTTATCTAAAGGACTTTTGTTAATTGAAAATCCTCGTTAAGGAGTTATATGTGAATAATTCATATAAAGCACTTGATGGTACAATTTATAAAATTGAAACAAAGTTTATTTACATAGAATAAATATAAAATTAAACTAACTATTAATAGAGTTATTTAGTTTTGTAATAATTATTGATCTTAAATAATAAAAGAAGATACCAACATATCAAATTTGGTACTTTTAAAAAAAATATTAACCGTTTAAGGTAATTTAAACATACCACATTTTTATCATTTTACTAAGTGATTAGGGTTTTGAATTATAATCTCATAATAAAAAAATAAAACCTTATATTTAATATGAAATTAATCACATATTCGATGTAGAAAGTAATGATCTCTTGTACTTTTGTCATAGTTATCCTCATATACCAAGTGCCTAAATCATGGATTCAGATATTTTTTACCTAAACTTTCAAATAATAACACCTAATCAATTAAAAACAATAGATGTTATTTTAATTCCATATGTCAAACCCAAAACATAAAAAATTGCTTTAAAATACTTTTCTCCCAAAAAGGTTAAAGGCTACTACTACATTTTGTAATGGTATGTTAATAGATTGTCTCTATTTGTATAATTAAAAATGGTTAATGACTACCACTACATTTTGTAATGGTATATTAATAGATTGTCTCTATTTGTATGATCAAAAATTATATACACTTTGAATATATATACACAAAATAAACCTAAGATCCAAATAACATTTTTACAATAGAATTATTCAATTTGATTTAGCCTTGCAATTATTTGGGTATTTAAAATTGTCAAGTTGGTATGATTTTCTGACTCTAAAAATATTTTTGTAATGATCCTATAATTAATAATTATATATTCACAATATTCTTAGAATCTAAATAATATGACTACAACAATGTTTTGGCTTTACAATAATTTAGATAATAAAAATTCTAAACTGCACATATGATTTTAAGACTCTTTATATGCTTAGCAATCATTATATCATATGCTTGTTAAACATATACTTATAAAGCATACCTTGAATCTAAGAAAAAACACTAAGGTGGAGTTCCTTATCAACAATACTCTTACTTGCAGATAAATACTAAGATTTTAAAATAGTTTTTAAAACCTAAATTTACAAAGAATGAGCCTACCAAATTTCAAAATAATTTGCAAAGTCTATAATTCAAATAAATCACCTTGCCATACTCCAAAAAATAAATTCCATGCATTCATTTTCCCATATGTTCTCTGCCCTTTCCATGCCATATATGGGGATCGTGAGTGACATCCCCTTCTATAAATGCCTTCCATCTAGAAATACCTCCTCCTTCACAATGACAAACTTGTTTCACTTAGAAGTAGCTACAATGAGTTGCTCCCTCGTAGCTATAAGGAATGAAGGGATCACTAAATAATTATGAATGAAGGGAGCACTAAATAAATTATAAAAAAAACTCAAATTAAATATTCCAAAGGCACAAATAAAAGATCTTTCAGTACTATACTTAGTAGTTTATGAATAAAAAGTAGTTTCTAATCTAGTTGTAAGTGAAAATTAATGAGAGGTACTATACTTTTTAGTTTTATATATATATATATATATATATATATATATATATATTGGTGTTTCTTAATTGTGGAATATAATAAATAAATTAACAAATACATCTTTGTTAATTTATTTAGTAATTTTTTTACAAATGTTAATTAAGCAATATTTATTAAAGAAATGTTAATGAGCATCATGGAGACTTATATGTAAACACTGAATTTAACATATATAGTTATATGTAAATGTAAAAATTAGTGTGGATAGATATTGTACCATACTACCACATTATGAAGTATATATAAGATCAAATGAAACCTCATGTAATAAATTTAAAACTAGTTTGGTTGTGAATTCAACAATATATTTTGACACTTGCCAATAATTATTGTTGGTGCTAAGATTTGCACCATCTAATTTGAAAATTTTTCCCAATTTAGTATTAGTTCCTAGTTTTGCACCTCTTTCATTCAGCATTGCACACTTGAAAAAAATGGCAAACAAAGATGGAAAATACGTTGATATGTCATTATAGAAGGGGGAGGGTTTTGCATCAAGAAAGAACCTAACAACCAAAATGACTTAGAGGCATCAATAGAGGGTATGGTCAGCTCCATGGTACTTCTATCTCCACCTGAACTAAGGTGAGAGGACCTCAGGAGTAGCTTGCTCACATGGATTGATTTTTTAATTCAATTTCTATGGGGATTTTTGGCACATAAAAACACAAACATGAGTAGGACATAACCAAACTTATTCACTCCACTCAGATAGGGTTGTCACATGAAATGCACAAATGCACTAGGTCACATACAAGCTACTGAAGACAGATAGAAAAGTGCTTGCAACCTTTATTCTAAAGAATTTTCACCAATAAAGGGATGAATAGAAGACTGCAATGTTGTTCTTTAAAGCATAAAATGTAAACACATGTTAAGTGTGCAAGATTTATGCATCTACAGGAAAATAACACTCAACATATGCAAAGGGTGTATTATTTTTAGGGTAAGACAATCTGATAGCTATAAAAATAGGGTGGTGTGCTGGTGGTTTCCAAATAGCAAGGATTTTTTCAACATTCATCACATTAATTATTGTAAATATGCAAACAAAAATGACTTGTGAGTTACTGGGAAGTACCATGAGTGGTTTGCATCTATTAGTGTCAATACAATGCAAATAACCAAATGATTCTTGAAACCCTATAGCACACACTACAACTAAAATTTCAAATACTTTTCCCTATTGAATGCATAAACCTAGGTTGTCGTTAAAAGGTAAATATTTAACAACATATTTCCAAACATAACTATAGAAAGGGATTTATAACCTAGATCTATGATCAAAATGATAACCAATAATGAACATAAACCCAAATATCCAATTACCACAACTTGTAAAACACATTATTATATTTCATCAATAGGGAAGAGTAAGAACAACAAGTATTTTCCATTATCTTGAAAAGATATCTTACATGCATCAATGTTTCAAAATGCTACTATGGGGACAAGCATGGTGAGTTTACTCCATGTTAGACAGGGGAGGCATATAAACATGCTCTCCAAAATTGTTAATGGTTGTACATCGACAACCACCTTAGCAAGAGAGACAACATGTACATAGTAGTGATCCCAAAATTTGAAAGGGACTATACTTAAAGAGAAAAGAAAATACCAATAAAAACATTAAAATATAAGACAAGCTTTTTATTTATACATTTTTACCATGTTTCAATAATGGGAATATGGGTTGCAATTTGTAATATTACAAAATTACAAAATAGCCCTCCAAGTTCAACCAAGATGCTCCCAGCTGGAAAATATTCCTTTCCATGCTTGGAATCTTCATGTGTTTGCAAGGAAAATGATTGTTGTAGCTGCCTCTACAAGAAATGATGAATATTTTCAACAAATCTTTGTTGTCCTTTGCTAGAAATAAATTTTATACTAGATGGAAAGATAATATTCATGGTGGAGACTAAACAAACCATTTGTCTTCTTGTGTAACTACTTGGAGATGCCCTTTGACCACTCATTAGCACAGCTGGAACCTCTTGGACAACTACCCTTTCCTTTATGCACACCAAAGAGCAACCCAACTTTGTAATTGTCCTTGTTCTAGGGAAATCTAGGTCCCATTTGTAATTTTACAATTCCTTTGTATTGGGGAAATCTGAAACTCAGTAGTAGTTTTACAATTTGAAAATTACATAATTATAATTCATAGTTGTAGTTTTTTTGAAAAGTTCTCTTTGCAAAATATAGAATTGCAAATTATAGAATTACAAATTATAGAATTGTAATTCGTAGTTGTAGTTCCCCTAAAAATTTACCTTAGGGAAATGAGAACTCTAGCTGTAGTTTGTAATTTACAAAATTACAAATTGCAGTTGGGATTCCCATTTCCCTAAAAAACTTTCTTTAGGGAAATGGGAACTCCAGCTGCAATTTGTAATTTGCAAAATTATAAATTGCTCTTGGGGTTCCCATTTCCTTAAAAATATAACTTTAGGGAAATGGAAATTCCATATGCAATTTAAAATTTGTAAACTTGCAAATTGCACTTGGGGTTTATGTTTTCTTAAAAACTTATTTTAGAGAAATGGGAACTCCAACTACAATTTGTAATTTTGTAAATTTACAAAATTGCAAATGGCCTTGAAAGTTTTCATTTATACTACGACACTTTGTTGACCGATGTTGACTGGGGGTTTGGGAGACCCAACTACAATTTGCAATTTGCACAAGTGCAAAATTGTAAAATTGCATTTCTCTTCAACATCTCCCTGAAACTCCTCTTGAGTTGACTCTTCTCCAATATTTGGTTAGCAGGATTGCAAGAGTTAGATCACAATTTGCAACTGCATCTTAGAACCCTGCATTTTGTAAATTACTTTTACCACTGAAATCTCTAAGGGGCTTTTGGGGCCTCTTCTATAATTTTTTAAAATTTGCAATTTTTTCGATTTTTCCATTTTTTACCCAATTCCATTCTTGCTCCAATGAAGCACCCTGTAGAAGATTTTACCAGAAGCCAATCCTTTTTACATCCATTATTTCAATCTCAACAATATTGATGAATAGAAATATGTATTGCCCTTCCTTTTTCCATGGATTAGTTGCCAAATCTGAAAACTTGTTAGCATCACCATTTTGAGCAGAATTTGTTGCTTTACCAAGACTATCTACATTTTCTGCTAACTTTAAATCTGGATTTGACTCGCTATCCATACTACCATCTCCTTATGAAGAAATTTCAATGTCAAACATGTCATAATCTCGTCGTACTAAAGCCTCATGGGTTTCCTCCTCATCTCTTACAATTTTAGGATCTTCATTCTCGCTTCTTATTCTACGTTCATTTAAGTGTGATCCTAATGAACTCTCATCTAACCAAAATAAGATACCAAGACCCATGACAAGAGGATGAGGTGGGTGAAAAAATTTCCTTCCCCTAAGCACTCATGATAATCTTTGAATCCCATGCTTTGTTGTGGCACACAGTAAAACATCCAGCCTGATTTCAAAGTTTGCAACCCAAATGGATTGCAGAGAAACCCAAATGGAACACAGTCCATTCCTTAACCCTTCTCAACACTGTAATAAATTGCCTCCTTTCAATACTTTAACCTGGCATAATATGAATCATGACGCCACTCTTCTGCACCTTCAATGCCACATACCTCAATAGTTGGAGGTCCCAATTGAGCCACACCTTCAGATGAGCTATGTTGTCAACTACCAAAAAGAGAAGCATTCCATACCCTGTGAGAAGATGTTCGTAAATGTGTAGATGCATTTGGCATTATCTTCTCACTACTAATCAACTTGACTCATTTAGCTAAGTGAGCACGTTGGAGGACAAGGCCTACTGTGACCTTATTATCAACCTAAAAATCATTTTCATCCTTAAGTTCGAAACCATGACCTCTTCCACGCAGTCATTCCAGATGTTCAAAGGATTAGAATTGAAAACAAAAACACAGTTGGCGTTTCCTTCCTTGCATCCTTGGTCGCTGCCAAACGGTATGTTAACACATGCTGATACTTCTCTTGAACATTGAATTCAATTTTGAAATCTACGTGTCCTTTTGGAGGATGGTCAAAATTGCAGTCAAACCCAAGATGTCCACCATCCCCTTCAATTCACAAAATCCGGAGATCCACAAGCAAAATGCAGTTTGTTTATTCGCAAATTGCAGTTTTTTTATTCGCAAATTGCATTTCATTCTCCTTTTTCCGCCACGTCCTTTTCATTTCGGGATCTAGAGTCCGACAAATAATTTGCAGTTTTCTCAATGTCTTTTTGATAATTATTTTTTCCAAGTGTAGTCCCCGACTTAGAACCCCAGGGAGTTTCACCACCTCCTTTGTAATTTTCCCTCGGTCAACCTTGCAGCCAACTTCCACACTTCCGCCGTGCTTATTCGACTTCTAGAGCTTCTACGTGGTATGATATTAGATATTAGACACAAATTGCAAGTTGTGTTTTTTTAACATTTTCCTTTTGCAATTGTAATTCCTACTACAAATCCCCGCGAAACTTTTAAGTGGCAATTGTAATTTTATAAATTTGCATTTTGACGGCAAAGCTCCGTTGTTCAATCTACCCAGGCCCACGGCCTAAAAAATCTATCTTTGTCTTATTCCTTTACCATTCCCATGTGGCAAGGGCCCTGATAGCAAGGGGCTGAGTATTTTGGAATAGCATCCATGTAGGCAGCAAGCCCTCCACATCGGATGCTTAAAACACTTTGCTGTGCACATTTGCTATTGTCTCCATGCAATCATTCTACAACATTTTCCTCGGAAAATTTTAAAAATTACATGGTACAAATCTGAGCACCAACAAGTACAATAACAGGGGTCAATTAAACATATGTTCTTTGAAGTACGCAATTTTCCTTCCTTTTTGTTGTGTCCACCTAGGAAAAAATAGTGCAATACATCCTTGCCTAAGCTGTGATTCTTGAATTTACTATGCCCAATCAATAAAAAATGTATGGAAATCATTTGTAGGCCATGGGGTCACAGAGTAACGGAGACAGTCAAAGCTTTTGTTCTCAAGGGGCCTTATCTTTTTATGGATTTATTGATTTATTATATTTGGTTTATTTTTCGATATGCTTACTCAAATATTTAATAAAAAACATGTGGCAGTTGAATCAATAATCAAGAGAGAAATCAATGATTATAAAATGATTGGCTTATCAAATATTTAATTCCTCAAAGTTATGGGATTGCCAAAAACACAGAAGTCCTCATTGAAACTTACAAGATGTTATCCAACCAAAAATAATAAATTGGAAACAAATAATGAAAAAAATTATCTAAGATTTTTATAATAAAATCAATTAATTAATTATATTAAAAATAAATCATCAATAATTATTCAAACAATTATAAAAATAAAATTTATATAAGATACACTCATTGGTATAATAATTTAAATAAATAAATAAAACCCTTCAACTCATCAATTATAAATCAATTAATAAAATATGCAAACATAAAAATAGATCAATAGACATCCATCTCAATTATTTGTTTTCTAGGAGAGAAAAACATAGATCCATTTCTTTCACCACTATCAATAGTATTTTAAGTCCTTTTAACATATATTTAGTATCATCACCTCCCAAGATAGCTCATTATAGTCACGATCTTAATAATTATCGAATATTATTGGGTCTAACATGGTACTTTTCCTATATTGAAATAGAAGGAAAGGAATTGAGGGAACACACACCAAATGTGGAAACATTCCTTTCCAATAAGGATGGAATAGTCTTTCAGTTTTGTTCACATTGGTCATGAACTTTGACATACTCATTTCAATTCTTAATTAAACACCACATCATCATGCATAAAAGAAGCATAATTTATCATAAGATAATAAGGTGTTCATAAAAAACTATGTTCTCATAATCACATAAAAGATATATGTATCCACGTGTGTGTCTTAAAATATAATAATCTGTGACTAAATATATAGATTTTTGTTAATCAAAAATATTAAAAAATCATAAGTCCATAATATTAAATTGATGATGATGATGATGATGATGATGATGATGATGATGATGATGATGATGATGATGATGAAGGTGACTCACATAATCATGAAATATGACTATCAAGGTAGGGCATTAAAAATATAATTAATTAAGAAATCGTTAACACTTTAAACCTAATATCAATATTTTAATTTTAAAGACTTTGAATTATCATCTCTCATAACAAACCACATATAATCATGATTTGTGTATTAATAGTACTTAATGAAAGTAATTAATTTTTAACTCATTGATCAAGAAAATAAGATTTACAAAGGAATTTTTATTAAGAGAAAACTTTGAACCACTAAAACACACACCAATAATTTGTTAGTATAAAATGAAATTTCAATATACCTTATTTTTTCAACTAATAAGATTTTATATACATCTTTTCCAAGTTAATATAATGTTAAAATGATCTCATGTATATTTTATTAAATCTTGGAAGTAATGGAAATAAAATAAATTTGATGGAAGTTTTATGGGAGAGGACATAATTATTGAAATAGTACTTGGGCGTAAAATAACCAATAATTATTTACATTGTATTAAAAAGAAGATGTGTAATTTACATGAGATTCTAAAATTTTGAAAAAATAGTATTACAAAACATCCAATCATATAATGACCATAACACATGGCATATGGATAATGCACTTTATAGTGACCAAAACACTTGATCAAGCCAAGCCAAAAAAATTAACTGAGATAATGAGCAGGGGTAGTGTCATAAATGAGTAGAGGTGCTTTTGTCACTGGGTAGAGAAATATTTATTTACTACTTAACATGTCAAAAATATGCCCAAAACATGGCATTCTATCGATAGGACAACTATCAAGGATGCCATTCCAACTCCAAGCCCCTAGGCAATGCCATTTTGGATGGGAACAACCTTGATATTAAGGGAAGCATGACATAGCACTAGGGAAGTATAACTAAATATGTAAAGGGTATGGAGGATGTAAGAAGGAATATGCGAGTGCATGTCATCAGTATATAGGGGTGAACTTAAGAATGTTTAGTAGAATGCTTAAATAAAATAATCAAGAAAAGTTTACAATAGAGAGGATGGTTTTGTACATGGGTTTTTTTTTAAATTTCTAGCATGGGGAGGTAAAACAAATGTCATACCAGGTCATGATGTGGCATTGGGATGATGAAATATACGACTAATGGATGTTCAAAGGCAACCATTAAAAAAGTCAACAAAGATGTTTAAAAACTCATGAGGTCATCATACACTAAGTTTTTTGATTTTGGGGTAGCTCTAATTTTTGAAATATTGAAATATATTAGCTCTAAATTATTAAATTAAAGGTTTATTTTACATATGCTTGATATTTCAATGGCTAGAAATGAACAAAATTTTGAATGATTTAACTAACTGGTAAGCTACTACCCATGCTTTCACATTTCAAGGCATATTGTGTAGATTAAAAAATTTATGCAAGTTAACCAACCATGCATAGATTGCATCACCAAATTATTCATCTGAAAAAGTAGGTGGTGTAATATTTTTAATATACTTAATGATGGGGTCAACCACTCCTAAAGGCATCTCTTGGAGCAAGTGGTCACCATCTTGCCCTTCATTTATTTGGGGTAACTCTTTTTTTTAGACACCTTTAAGGTTATTCAACCTACATTCTTGGGTTTTCAATGTGATTTGAAGAGCATTAGAATGATTTAATATCCCATTGAGGATTTCTTCTTGGTTAGAATGTGGATTTTCTATAGAATCATTATTATTAGGTTCATCAACATTGTTTCCAGTATTGTTAAGGGGAGGTTCCTCTCTTCACTGGTTAAGGTTTCACATTCGATGCCTCTACCTCTTCCTTTACATCTTCCTTTACCTATACTTCTACCTAGGTTTTCATTACCCACATTATTATTGTAAACACCACCATATATGGTTATCACCATATTGAGGTAAAACAAACAAAAACTTAGGAGGCAAATAAATATCAATAAATAATTTCCCAAAGTTTCATAGATCTCAAAATTGGGGCTCTGATACCAAAATGTAACAACCCAATATTTTTTATATGGAAATATGTTAGTAATTTGATAAAATTTAATAAATTAATAATAACTAACTTAAAAGTGTAATGAAGTACATAGAAATTTAATATGTAGATTGGGGTATGCCAGTGTACTTAATGTACATTCATATAGTCTGACCTATATACTCCTTCTATGGTCTTCTTGATAGGTCCATTTACTAGCTTTTATCCTTACCTAAATGCCTGAACTTGAAATAAATCAATTTGCACTTTAACCATTCAAAGTAGTTGACCTCTAAAATGATATTAATAAATATACAATGAGTAGTATCACATTGAGATAATGCAAAAATATTTCAATTCACAAAACAATAATTATCATACTAAGCTTATTCATTCAATTATCTACATAATTCTATGACCAAAAACAATTAAATTTCATAAATATTTTCAAAATCAGTATGTTATATAGCATTTAGAAACACTTCCAAACTTACATGACGAGTGAAAGTTTTTAAATAGTGCTACCCGCTTTTATCACCTAATCATGACTATAGTAGGATCAATTCACCATGGATTTATTTTCCATACCAGTAATATTTAGCATATTTTTCAATGTAATCTAAATTTAAAAAAATGTGTATTAATGATTATTATCATTGATGAACATTACCACATAAGTGGTTGTCACATCATTTTTAATCACATGAAATTGTTCATAAGAAAATTAGTTAATGTTAAAATTGAATCACTTAGTTGAAATAACTTGATCATTTGTAACATATCATAGTAATAACTTACCATACATATATCATGTTAGTCATATGGTTCACTTTAATGTTTAACATGTTAAACAAATATGGATATCAATAAATCATCATAAGCAAGTAGTTGATGTTTCAACAATCATGCTTCTAATTTGCATGAGAAAAATCAACTAACTAATCCATCAATTATAAACATTCATTCATTCATTTGTCTTTCCTTCATATAAAATGATATTTTTAAACCACATATCTATACTCCACATGCATTATATAAATAATGAAAATTATTGTAAGCATTCATATAAACATACTTAACTAATTAGCTTAGTATTTGAAAAATAATTCCTTTCTGAAAGGATAATTTATAAGGAGTATTATATATGAATTATTTCAACTATTGACCTCTCAATCCAAAGGATTAACTTAACCAATTATCAACACATTATCAATGTGATATAAGGTATTCATTAACTTAACAAGATAATAAATTAGCTAAGATGGTAATTATAACTCCACTATTCCATATGAATTCAAGAGATATTTTTACTCTAATATATCATGTTACAAGACATAATCAATAATAAAATAAATTCTTATACAACATGTCATTGTATAAAGTTCATATTAGGACTTGCTACAATTAAGCCACAATATATTATCTAATTCATTCATAATGCACAAAAATCTAACTATTAGAACAATAACTATTATTATAATCTCCCAAAGCCTATAATTATACACTTTCTCATAAATGAAAATTTCTTATAAACATATTATAATTAAACATGTTGAAGTAATTTTCATTCATTTCACAATGTGATTACTTCCCAAACCAAAGTATGAAAGACCGATATACTTGATCATCATCACAAGACAAACCTTATTTTGAATTCACCACCAAGTCACTTAAGTTAGATATTAAAACCATAACACACTACTCCTTATAAAATGTAGTTGCTTATAACTTATTCACATAAATACATTTATGCTATAAACAAGGTATATAAAAGAACATGATATATACGAATGTTCTTCTCATTACTGAGATTAATAATAACTAAGAGATAATAGTTATCATGTTTCAAAACATAGTTTAAAACTCTCTAATTGAATCATAAACTAATAACCATTATTTATTCCATACAATAATGAACATGTTCATATTCATATTATAATCATTTGATTTACAAACCAGTCATATAACTCAAAATAGGCAAGTAAGAAAGCTAGTTAAATGAAGAGTCTAATGCAACTCAAAAATATTCTTGTAGAGAAGAATCAAAGACTTGCCTTTCAATCCCAATTATCCCATCCATTAGTGGAACTAGACCAACTCATACATCAATTGGATGTGGAACTAGATAGTAGAGATAGGTGGAATAATGATGAGTTAACCAATAAACTATGAGTTTAAGGTGACAAAAATCACTACACATGACTCAAGAGAGAGAAAGGTGTAGGTATGATTAATTTTCATCCCATAGTCCATCTCAGGAACTAATTTAGATTACCCTTCATGGATCTTCAATTTCTTATTTATACATAAACCCTAATCCAATTTATACTTTATTAAAATATATTGAATAACATTAAAAACAACCATACCTACATATTTTATCCAAGTGTCTTATAAAAAAAGATGATGCTAAAATGAGTTTAAAAAATCATACCTCATTTGACATCCATACAGGAAAATGAAGATCATTAGATAAGACAGACACCATTGAAACAAAATCCTTTACCACATGAATTGAAATATAGAATAATAGAATAAACTTAGATCAAATTAAAATTTGTCACATAGTTAACTTATCTAATCCTCATGACTTCTCCAATAAAGATCCAAAGAATAAAGAAACACAACTTAACCATACATCAATGCACCTATATATACATGGTTCTAAAATGAAAGCTTTCATGGACTTAAGATAAAATACACATGTATAATTCACAAAAAAAATTGAGCTCAACCACATGAGGGATTTTAACAAGATTCATTATAAAACCACATAACAATTTTAGTAAAAAATCAATCAATATTCCTTCAAACCTTAACCAAGACATTTGTACTCATATAAGAAAATAAAAGTAGGGTTCTCAAATAACAAACTAGGGTATTTTATTTTTAAAAAAATCCTTTACGAAATGAGATTTAAAAATTAAAAATTTGAAACCCTACCTAGTTGGTTCCAAAAAAATTGAATTTATGATATTTACCACAAGATTTATATATACCAAACCATGATATAAAATCACTAAACAATATGCAAGCAACACATTTTATGAAACATTATTCACCAACCAAACAAAGTTGAGTGTTTTCCACAAAAAACCCAATACAAAAGAAAAAAATGTATGAAATAAGTTCACAACTAGGTTTAATAATTAACCATGCCTAAATACGTATGTAATATGTAATGTGTGGTCAACAGGAAGCCTCACCACATTATATTTCATCCACCATGAAATTGTCACTTAATAACTATTAAGATTAATAAACTAAAACAACAACACCATCACTTACTTATTTTCGGCTAACAAATGCAAGTATTTATGACCTTCCTAACTTGTACCAATCTAAACACTCCTTGAGTGATTTATGGGTTTCCAAAAGAAGACCACTAACACCTACATTTTTATCATCAAAGTTTATGAGTATGGATGACAACAAAATCATATTTCCCCATGACTACCTCTAATCCCCAAGAAAAATGCAACTGCGTAATGGTCATTAACTCCATAGACCACCCAACTCTCATGGCTTCCTAAATTCCATCAAATTTTTGATATCATGAAGCTAAGGTTTAGTTCTACTAAGCCCAAGTGAACATAAAATGATAAAAACCATGTCTAAAATCCATTAGAAGATCATTGACCTCAAATATTAGGTAATTATAACCTAGTATAGAACTAAATCCAAAATCCCAAATGATAATCATTGAATAATGAAAACCCCATGATCGAGTCATGGTCCCCAACATAAGTCAAAATCCTAGTCATAATTCCCATTATGACTCAAGAAAATAAACCATATGCATCCAACAAAGTTATTTGAAGTTTCTAACACACACAACAACCAAGATGAGATCTAAGATAAGTGAAATGAGTTCAAAGCCATGATTGGTATAATGAATGACAAGTAATAAATTGATACAAAAAACAATAAAACAACATGTAACAAGACTAATATGGAAAACATCATGTCACAGTCAAATATCTAAAATAAAACAACTTTGCTCAAAAGTGAAGAAGTTAGATGAACCCAAAAAGATAAATTAAACAAAATAAGACTAAACTGATTCTTCATGACACTAAGAAATTATTTTCACATAAAATATGATGAATAAAAAGTTGTAAAATGATCTTGACTAATATCAATGGTCAAATAACTCATCATCACCTCGTATCCTATGTGTTTAAGGTCCATAATGAACCTAGCTCAGAAAAATTCTCCCTAAAATCACTGATGTAGAATATCAATAGTATTTTGACAAGGTAAAAATATGTTGAATAAATTCTAAACAAAATTAAACATCAAATGTGATAGATTCAAAAATGAACTGAATTGAATAACATTATGACAATATGAAATGTCTAGAATAAATCAAAATCACATCACAACATCTCAATAATGAATCTTATCACGGTGCAAAAGAAATGTTATCAAATAAACCATATTTAACATCTTAATCACACTAAACAATATCCATCTAACCAAAAGGAATAACCAAGAAATAAATGTATCAAAAAAGAGATAATTAGATAAAGGAGACTACTTCTATCATCAATCATGCCATCTAGAACACATGTATCAATGAAGGCTTTAATTTAATCCAAAGTTAATCTAACCTAGTCATAGCTCACTATTTCATGTTCATTATAATAATATACCCATTAGTCTTCTAAATGTGGTTCTTTCTCATAATAATATCCAATCCCAAAAGTGAGTTTGCACAAACCTCATCCAATCAAAATAAGTTTGATTGGTACAATGATGCATCATGAATTATATAATTGAAGACTCAATTATATGAGCATTTATGGAATTTCTATATGTGAAATGACCCAAATAAATTTTAGGGAATTTACCCTTCTTATTTCAAATTTTGGGGATTTTGAAATTATTTTTATGAAATTTTACCTTCATGGGAGAGAATGGGAGCAGGGTTAGAATAAGAGAATGATCCTCGTATGGATCTTTTAAATATTTTTAGGGAGATATTTGATTTGATTTTGAGACCAACACTTCCATCATCCAAGTGTCATGAACCTAGGTGATCGTATCATCCTGACTCCATGTGAGTAATGGATACGGTGTCGTGCCTATGATGTCATGATACATGACATTATGGCCACCACATTTGAGAGGTTTGATGGGCCTATCATCATGGGTTTGGATTCTATAAAAGTGATTTCTATGGTTGCCTCCAATTTCTTATGTCCCACACATCCTTTGTGTTAGGCAAGCAAATTATTAATGACTAGTAGGTCGATATTGACCAATGATATTGAATCAATCCTATCTAACTAACCCATCACAAGCAACAGATTAATTATTAAACTGAGTAAACTAGATTTTTGACCATATAATAGTGCATATGTTTATTTTTCTCTACCAATGTATATGGGTGATAAAAATAATAGGCATTACTACTATGATTTCATCTACATATCAATTCAATGAGGTATAATAACTTGTAATGTTGAATTTTAAATATAAACATATTTTAAATATTTTTCCTCTTTACTTGTGAAAACATCACTGACATGAATGTATTATCTATGAATTATTATATAATGATGTCTGATAATCCCATTAACATGATTAACAAGACACCAAGTCTTGGTTTTTCTCCCTTTCACACTCCTATTGTGAGGATCAACCTGCCATTGGACTTGCTAATCTAATCAAAGATGTATAAACATTTATTTACATATCACAAAAGTGTCTGTCCTAAAAATATTTCATATTCCATATTCAAAAAATAGTTATAAATGCATTAAATGCAAATCCCTCTATTTTCTCAAACTACAAACATTGTAACAACACAAGACTAGGTCTCTTGAATTTTCCATACAACATATGATCAAACTAGTTCTTATAGATCTTAGGCTTCCACAACCCATACCAATTAAATTACACTTATAGAATAACTTGCCTATAAATTATTTTAGGATTGATGTTTCCAATCACCCCATGTGGTTCATAATTAAAACTAATATTTATTCCAGTAACCTAATGATGATGAATTACACAAGTCATTCAAAAAATCAATTCTAAAATTCTCCACAAACAAGTTATTATAAAAATAATTAGTCAACTAGAAAACTTAATAAATAGTTTACAATTGTGTGCAATCCTATGATTGTGCATAAGTTCTTTCAATTTTTTATGTAGCCTTTATATGACCACATTTTTTTTCATGTAATGTCATTGGTGCAAAAATCTTGGCACCACTTGTAAAGTTTAACACAATTCTATTTTGGAGATCAATGTAGTTATCACCAAGTTAACAATATCCACAAAAAGAATAAGAAATAAAGTATTGTGACATTGAGGTAATTATGTGAATCTTTTATTTAAGAAGCTTAAGATATTTACAACCCACGTATGAATTTCTAAGGATATTTTATTTGTGGACCAATGTAAGATGATCTTGTGAATAGAAATATTCATGGAACTTGTTCATTGCACAATTAGTTTATGAATTATTGCAAATACCATCCATTATTGATATGGTATATCATGATGTCTTATGTTTAATTTTTTTATAGACCATTAATATTGTAATAGGTATTTATTGATTCTGACATAAAGAGTTATGTTATAGGTATGATGTGTTATGAATCCATGGGATTGTATATTATTTTCAATATGTGTAATGGGTTGTTGGTTTTATGGTGATGCATTATTGTATGTATGTGAGTATTTTTACTATATAAACATATGCCTATGGTTAAATTGAGACACATTTATATATATATATATATATATATATATATATATATATATATATATATATATAGAGAGAGAGAGAGAGAGAGAGAGAGAGAGATAACTAAACTTATGAAGACCATCAGTTAACAAGTAGATATCTAAAGATATGATGTTGTAATACATCTCATTTGATATATCAAGTTGATGTAGTTTAAATGGAAACTTCATTTCCATTAATTAAAATAAAATATATATTTTGAGTTACAGTTCTTGCATTTAAATGCAATGTTTCCCTATGTAATTATGTATGGTTTATAGTTCAAGGCATCTCTAAATTAAGAAACTTAAACATGACTACATCAATTAAGTATATATTATTCCAATACAAACATTTCTCTTCACATATTAGGAATAATCATTATCAAATAAATAGAATTTAAATGCTAATTTATGTTTATAGTCTAAAAAAATCTATCTATTAATAATATTTTTGTTATACTTTATGGTAAAAATGTGAATACAACCAAACATCACTCTAAATGATAAGTTTTTTTGCCTTTCTTAAAACACATTTCTCCCCGTTTACTCTGGTTGTCTCAAAATATGTATGGACTATATAAATGAAGTATATATGTTTTACTCTCAAAATTTCACATCGACAATGACTATAAAATATACAAATGAGGTTTGAAAGGAATACATTCATGCATTAAAAATAATTTATCAATGAGAAGTATTTCCCCTACTTCCCTAGCTATATTTAAATCCATAACCATACTTGTTTGAATTACAAGAATGTTGGATAAGATGGGTTGGACATCCCATCCCCAACCACTCCCTAATGAATTGTTGTATATATATCAAGAGAAGATGGAGAAATAATAGAGGATAAGTGAGATGTCATTTTTGGTGAATAAAATAGGTAAGTTTATTTTCCTTCATTATGTTTAAGTAGAAACTCAATCCATTACATCAAAATAAAAAATATATAAGTAAAATCTTTCAATTACACATAAAACTATATTATACATATGTTGATCCCATGGAAATAAGAAAACAAGTATAACTATACAGGTAATAGAATAAATAAAGAGGGAATGATTGTTTCTTCATCAGAGAGATTGACAACAACAACCTAGACCTTTTCAAACTTGATGGATATATCACACATATAAAAATCTCTTAGTTGTTCTAAAATATGTGGCCTCCTTTACTTTTTCCGTCAACTAAAACTTGATGTAATGATATTTTTATTCCAATATCATTTTGAATCTAACTCACATTATGAATTGTCACCTATTTCATATTTGTTTATTATTCTTTGATGTCATAATTATTCCTTGGAATAGATTCAATGTTTATAAATGTTTGTTTATCAAGGATACAATAATCAGAGTACTTGTTAGGATAGATAGATCCCTTTCATATTTGGCATCCAACTCCCACAACTATTGGATTGGTTGTTGAAATTTGGCAATGATTCAAAATTTGGAACAAATTAAATGAAGGTATATTTCCAACTATTTTTATAGTATTAAATGATAGATATATTTTCCATTGACAAGCTGACTCATGTTTTTTTTTTGATGTAGTCTCAATTGTATACATTGCTGGCATTTGATTAAAAAAAGAAAGACTTATTGTAGAATGGGTCATTATGTATAGGTTATGTACCAGGGACCTAATGTAATTGATTCAAACATATCCACATAGACTACACTTTAAAAACATTGAGTGGAAAATAAATTCCTTCATGGTAGATGGTTCTAATATAGAGACAAAAGCAATTAGATGCATGTTGATTAATTTGTATAGGCACAATAAATGTTTTATATTGAAGTTCATAAATATCATTGTTATATTATTTATAAATTCTTTGTATGTTATTGTATTATGCAAGGAAATTTAAGTTATAAAGTATATTTATGAAAATGGCATGTATGTCATGCATGGTTGAAGAATATCATAGCAAAGGTGAGATAATATGATGTTAAGTTTGAGATATCTAGTGAAATGGGATATATTATACATAGCTATGTTGATGAAGAAATGGAAAACATGCAGGCCATATAATTTCTAGAAATCAAATGCCAAATTATGAGTTTTCACTTTTTCTATGGTTTAATGACGATATTACTCTTAAATGATAGGATATTAACTACTTATCTATTATTTGTTGCCCCTTGGTCTTGTTTGAAATAGATTTATGTCCCTTGATTGTAGATCTTAACCTTATTAGATGTGACATTCATTTTCTTATTTATAACATCTTCATGTCCCTTGATTAAGGCCCTTTATCTTATGCATGGCATTGTGTGGATATGAGTGTATTAATATAGAATGTTATCTATGCTTGTTTATCTTATTTTGATTACTGAGTTTGTAATGCCTTGATATATATCATGCACCTCACCATGATTTAATATGTCAAAATGGGAATTTGTTTGGAGATTAATCTATGTGAATGTGAAGGTGCATTATATGAAACACTTATAATATTTCTAGTATGTTATGCATATGTTGATACTATGGAAGGAAGAAAATAGGTAAAACTATAAAGGTTGTATAAAAAATAAAAAGAGAAATATGAAATTGTTTCTACTTTGTCAAAGAGTTTTACAATAATATCGTATCTTTTTTCAAACTTGTTGGCCAAATTTCACATGGATAAGGAAGTTTATCATTCCATAAGATGTGTGGCCTCCCTCTTCACTTCCTCCCTCAACTTAAAGTCATTGTAATGATATTTTGATTCCAATACCACTCTAACTCTAACTCAAACTATTAATTGTCACTTACTTCAAAAAAATCATGGATGCCACAATTATTTATTGGAATAGATTTATTGTTCATAATTTTATTTAGGTGTTATTACATCATCACTTTTTAGGAGCATCATGATCAATTATAATTATGTAAATAATGAATTCTTATGTGTTTTTTGATGGTATTAGGATTCAATAATGGTCTAATTAAGGCCTTTTCTAGACTTTTTCACTTTGTTTTAGGTCTCTTAGGAGTCATTTAAATTTTCCTCCCAAAATGAGAAATTTGAAAATTTGAATTTGTTACTAAGAGTTTAGGAGGTTTATCATGTATTGAAGGCCTTGATCCTTTCTAAATGGATACTTAGGGTCTATTTATATGTTATAAGTGTATTTTAGTCCTTCCCTCAATACAAATTTATCTTCAACCCACTCTAGAAGCCTCCAACATATATGGAAGACTAAAAAAGCATGTTTTAGGATAAGTTTAAGGTTGTTGAGGACATGTTTTAATAGTTAGTTAGATATGATAATATTCATACCATTTAGTGAGGATATAAATAAATTATTACGACAAAATTTTCATGTTTTTATGTGATAAGATGATTGATGGACTACCTGTCTCTAGATCTATATAGTTTATAATAACTTGCAAAGACACATGTAGCAATTGGAAATATATTAATAAATAATATTATTATTATATTTTTGATATTTCTTAGACATGTTATGAATGAGTAAGTACATGTTTACATGTTTTATGATCTTGTTTTAACTTCTTAATATTATTTCAAAGGTCTACAATTATAGTGTTTTATGACATAGCCTGAAAAAAGAAGATTTCCCACGTACTTTGTGAGTATTATGTCATGGAGATGATTATTTACATTGAATAAAACCTAATTTTTCTCCAATTTTTAATTCTCAGGTATACTATAGTTATTAAACATAGTGAAATAGGGTCTATATAGTTAATAAAAAGATATTTTGTTTAATTATAGGTATGTTCAAGCGTAAACTTTGATTTTTTTAGTAGGAGAAAGGTATGATAGAATAAATAGATATAAAAGTATTCATAAATAAGACTTAATATTTTAAATAGTTATGTTTTTGAAGAAATGGAAAACATGGAGGCCATATAGTTTCTAGTAATCAAATGCCAAATTGTGATTTTTCACTTTTTCTATGGTTCAATGATGATATTACTCTTAAATGATAAGATATTCACTACTTATCTATTGTTTGTGGCCCCTTGGTCTTGTTTGAAATATATTTATGTCCCTTGATTGTGGCTCTTAACCTTATTGGATGTGACATTCATTTTCCCCTTATTTATAACATCTTCATGTCCCTTGATTATGGCTCTTTGTCTTATGCATGGCATTGTGTGGATATGAGTGTATTACTATAGAATGTCATCTATGCTTGTTTAGCTTGTTTTGATTACTGAGTTTATAGTGCCTTGATATATATCATGCACCTCACCATGATTTAATATGTCAAAATGGGAATTTGTTTGGAGATTAATCTATGTGAAGGTGAAGGTACATTATATGAAGCACCTGTAATATTTATAGTATGTTATGTATATGTTGATACTATGGAACGAAGAAAATAGGTAAAACTATAAAGATAGTATAAAAAATAAAGATAGAAATATGGAATTTTTGTTACTTTGTCAAATAGTTTTACAATAATATCCTATCCTTTTTCAAACTTGTTGTTCAAAATTCACACGGATAAGGAAGGTTATCATTCCATAAGATGTGTGGCCTCCCACTTCACCTCCTCCCTCAACTTAAAGTCATTGTAATGATATTTTGATTACAATACCACTCTGACTCTAACTCAAACTGTTAATTGTCTCTTACTTCAAAAAAATCATGGATGTCACAATTATTTATTGGAATAGATTTAGTGTTCATAATTTTATTTAGGTGTTATTACATCATCCCTTTTTAGGAGCATCATGATCAAATTTAATTATGTAAATAATGCATTCATATGTGTTTTTTGATGGTATTAGGATTCAATAATGCTCTTATTAAGGCCTTTTCCAAGATTTTTCACTTTGTTTTTGGTCTCTTAGGATTCATTTAAATTTTCCTACAAAAATGAGAAATTTTAAAATTTGAATTTGTTACTAAGAATTTAGGAGGTTTATCATGTATTGAAGGCCTTGATCCTTTCTAAATGGATACTTAGGGTCTATTTATATGTCATAAGTGTATTTTAGTCCTCCCCTCAATACAAATTTATCTCTAACCCACACTAGAAGCCTTCAACATATATGGAAGCTAAAAAATCATGTTTTAGGATAAGTTTAAGGTTGTTGAAGACATGTTTTAATAGTTAGTTAGATATGATAATATTCATACCATGTAGTAAGGATCTAAATAAAGTATTACAACAAAATTTTCATGTTTTTATATGATAAGATGATTGATGGACTACCTGTCTCTAAATCTATATAGTTTATAATAACCTGCAAAGACATGTGTAGCAATTGTCAATATATTAATAAAGAATATTATTATTATATTTTTGATATTTATTAGACATATTATGAATGAGTAAGTACATGTTTAGATGTTTTTTTTATCTTGTTTTAATTTCTTAAAATTATTTTAAAGGCCTACAATTATAGTGTTGTATGACATAGCTTGAATAAAGAAGATTTCCCACATACTTTGTGAGTATTATGTCTTGGAGATGATTATTTACATTGAATAAAACCTAAGTTTTCTCCAATTTTTAACTCTCAGGTATACTATAGTTAGTAAACATAGTCAAATAGGGTCTATATAGTTAATAAAAAGATATTTTGTTTAATTCTAGGTATGTTTAAGGGTAAAATTTGATTTTTTGAGTAGGAGAAAGTTATGATAGAATAAAGAGATATAAAAGTATTCATAAATAAGACTTAATATTTTAAATAGTTATGTTGCTGAAGAAATGGAAAATATGGAGGCCATATAATTTCTAGCAATCAAATGCCAAATTGTGATTTTTCACTTTTTCTATGGTTCAATGATGATATTACTCTTAAATGATAAGATATTCACTACTTATATATTAGTTGTGGCCCCTTGGTCTTGTTTGAAATAGATTTATGTCCCTTGATTGTGGTTCTTAACCTTATTGGATGTGATATATATTTTCCCCTTATTTATAACATCTTCATGTCCCTTGATTATGGCCCTTTGTTTTATGCATGGCATTGTGTGGATATGAGTGTATTAATATAGAATGTCATCTATGCTTGTTTAGCTTGTTTTGATTACTAAGTTTGTAGTGCCTTGATATATATCATACACCTCACCATGATTTAATATGTCAAAATTGGAATTTGTTTGGAGATTAATCTATGTGAATGTGAAGGTGCATTATATGAAATACCTATAATATTTCTAGTATGTTATGTATATGTTGATACTATGGAAGAAAGAAAATAGGTAAAACTATAAAGATAGTATAAAAAATAAAGATAGAAATATGAAATTGTTTCTACTTTGTCAAAGAGTTTTATAATAATATCCTATCCTTTTTCAAACTTATTGGTCAAATTTCACATGGAGAAGAAAGTTTATAATTCCATAAGATGTGTGGCCTCCCTCTTCACCTCCTCCCTTAGCTTAAAGCCATTGTAATGATATTTTGATTCCAATAGCACTATGACTCTAACTCACACTATTAATTATAACTTACTTCAAAAAAATCATGGATGTCACAATTATTCAGTGGAATAGATTTAGTGTTCATAATTTTATTTAGGTGTTATTACATCATCACTTTTTAGGAGCTTCATGATCAATTGTAATTATGTAAATAATGCATTCATATGTGTTTGTTAATGGTATTAGGATTCAATAATGGTCTTATTAAGGCCTTTTCCAAGCTTTTTCACTTTGTTTTAGGTCTCTTAGGAGTCATTTTAATTTTCCTACCAAAATGAGAAATTGGAAAATTTGAATTTGTTATTAAGAGTTTAAGAGGTTTATCATGTATTGAAGGCCTTGATCCTTTCTAAATGGATACTTAGGGTCTATTTATATGTCATAAGTGTATTTTAGTCCTCCCCTCAATACAAAGTTATCTCTAACCCACTCTAGAAGCCTCCAACATATATGGAAGACTAAAAAAGCATGTTTTAGGATAAGTTTAAGGTTGTTGAGGACAAGTTTTAAGAGTTAGTTAGATATGATTATATTCATACCATATAGATAGGATATAAATAAATTATTACAAAAAAAATTTCATGTTTTTATATGATAAGATGATTTATGGACTACATGTCTCTAGATCTATATAGTTATAATAACCTACAAAGACATGTGTAGCAATTGGAAATATATTAATAAATAATATTATTATTATATTTTTGATATTTCTTAGACATATTATGAATGAGTAAGTACATGTTTATATTTTTTATGATCTAACTTCTTAATATTATTTTAAAGGTCTACAATTATAGTGTTGTATGACATAGGTTGAATAAAGAAGATTTCCCACATACTTTATGAGTATTATGTCTTAGAGATGATTATTTACATTGAATAAAACCTAATTTTTCTCTAAATTTTAACTCTTGGGTATACTATAGTTAGTAAACATAGTCAAATAGGGTATATATAGTTAATAAAAATATATTTTGTTTAATTATAGGTATGTTCAAGGGTAAAATTTGATTTTTTGAGTAGGAGAAAGGTATGATAGAAAAAATAGATATAAAAGTATTCATAAATAAGACTTAATATTTTAAATATTCTTTTTTGAATGTTCTCAAGTTTGTTAAACCCAAGTCAAGGTTTTAGGACACTAAAAACCCTATAAAAAGATATTTGACACTTAAAATGATTTGAAAATTTATATAATTGTTAAATAATATGTTCTAGAGAGGATCCAAGTGGTTTAAAAGGGTAAAAGTTACTAAGAAGAGATATATTAAGGATTGTGCTCTTGTAGGATTGTAAACATGATTAAACAAGGTTTTAGCTTAATGAATGTGTAATATTTTACAAAATATCCATCCAGAAGTATTGAAAATTACTAGTAAGTTAGTAGATAAAATGTCAAAAGTGTTAAAACTTGTTTAAATGATTTAAAGCTTTTGAAGAGAGATAAACTATGAAATTTTAGTCTATAGGTTTGTATATTCAGTTAGCAAAATTTGTTTGTTGTTTCCTCACCTAAATTCAACTCATGGAATAATGTGAAGCTGTAGAAAGGTTTGAACATACTATGGTGAGGTATTGTATTTTATTAAATGGTTTGTAAACACCATAAATATAATATATAATAAGAACACATTATGTATGTATAGAAATTATCATCTTATTCCTATTTGAGAGCTCTAAAGAAGAACATAGCTTTAAGAGGACTAAATCAAAGTGATTGAAGCTTTGTGAATTTTTGAAATAAGTTGCTTAATAAGTTTCTTAATTGATTTTAGGAGATAAAAGTGTCAAAAAAATAAGATATCTATGAAACTCAAAAAATAGGTCTACAAATAAGCCTAAAACCCCTATTCTGAGAGTCTAAAAGAGAGTACGACTCTAAATTGGGTGAGTGTGAAAGTTTGAAACATTTATTAGAGGATAAACATTTTTTATGTGAAAATTTAAATGTCTTTTCAAGATTTCATGACCTTTCTACCTCACATTATGTCTAATGGATCATTTTGTACGTTTATATATAAGGCCTAAGATATAGAATCTTGTTTTCTGACTAAAGATTAATAGAGAAGGGTCCTTGAAAGTTATCATATGAAGTATGAGGTATTATTAGAAAAAAAACACCTTGACACAATGAAGTAATTATTAATGTGGAAGAAATTATTCATAGATCAAGTCTATGATCCATTAAAGAAACCCTAATTCTGATAAGGTTTAAAGGAATACTTATTTACATTAATTAGGTAAAAATGCATAATGAATGGCAAAAACCAAGGTCAAATGAGCTAGGATTTAGAACACACTGAGTTGATAGGTCATAACCAAAAAGTGGATATGGAAAAGAGGATGGATAAGGATGGTATTTGTATAAATAAGAATAGTGATAAAATGGCATAATCGAAATGGTCCTTACAGACAATACACCTTATCACTCAAGCATAATACCACTTGAGATTAATAATATTCATCAGCTCTAAAAGTTCATCTCTGTCTGATGTGGCAAGCCTGCATGCTCATGATCCATAATATATAGTAATGATGAAATGCCTATCTAGTTTGGTTTGAATTTTACTTTATGCTTCTTCTCATCCATGGTATTCTTTTGGTTTTATTTAAGAACAAGATCACCAAATTTAAATGTTCTATACTTAACATGTTGATTATAGTGGCCTTTCAGTTAGTTCTGATATGCTTGAAGATTATTGTTTGTGTTTGTGCATTTCTCATCAAGTAAGTCTAGCTCTTACTGGTGAGCTATTCGATAGTCATGATCATCTAGGACATGCTTGAAAGAGATGCATAGTGAAGGTAATTTGACCTCAATGGGAATGATGGCTTTAATACCATAAACAAGTGAGTATGGAGTGGCTCCTGTGGGGATATGATGATTTGTATGGTATTCCCAAAGGGCAAGGAATATTATCAAGTGCCAATCATGACTGGTATCATTGATAATCTTTTTGAGAATACTGACAATGGTTTTGTTGGATGCCTCAGCCTGGCCATTACCTTGAGGGTAATATGCTATAGAAAAATGTTGTGTGATGTTATATTCAATACATAAATGTTCTGCATCCTTGTTTTTTAATGATCCTCCATTATCAGATATAATATTAGAGGGGATACCATAGCAGCAAATGAGATGGTTGAAGATGAATTTGGAAATTTGCTTTCCAGTCATGTAAGTGAGGGGTATAGCTTCAACCCACTTAGTGAAATATTTAGTGGCGATAAGGATATGCTTATGGTTATTATATGAAGTGGGGTTAATCTTCCCAATGAGGTCAAGTCCCTATGTAAAAAATGGCCATGGTTTCAATGTCAATTTTAGAGTTTTTACTGGGATATGAATTAGATTAGCATGTCATTGACATTTATCACAATTTTTTACATATGTAGTGGCATCAGCATCTATTCTGGTCCAATAATAACTAATACGCAAGAGCTTTTTGGATAGGATTACCTCGCTAGAATGAGCTCCACATACTCCTTCATGAACTTCTTTTAATGCTAGTGTAGACTCTACGAAAGTTAAACAATAAAGCAGAGTTCCATCAAAACTATGATGATAAAAGGTGGATCCTAATAGAGTATAACAAGTGGAATGATGAATGAAGGCTTTGGTTTGTTTTTGAGATAGGTTAGGTGGTAGAAATTAGTCATGAAGGTAGTTGTAAAGGTCTGAGTACCAGATATAATTAGGACCTAAAATATCACAAATCATGGAAATGGTTGAAGGATCATGAGCTGGTGCTGATAAATTCTTGATGAGAAACTGATACTCTCTAGCTTTATCTATTTGTTGAATTAAAGAGCCAATAGTAGCCATGGCATCTTCCATTATATTGCTAGCCCTTGGTATGTGCTCAAATTAAATGTTAGCAAATTGTTATTTAAGAGTGTTGACCATGGCTTTATATGGAACCAGCTTGTCATCTTTGGTCTGAAAATGATCTGTGACCTAATTGATGATTAACTAAAAATCACCATAAACTTAGATATGAGCTATATTCTAGTGTACTACTTGTCAAAGTCCTGTAATAAGTGTTTCATACTTAGCCATGTTGCTTGTACAAGGAAAGTTGATTCTGAATGATTTAGGGATTAGATCCCCCTATAGTGTAATAAAAAATAAGCCTACCCCTGATCTATGTGTAGTGAATGAACCATCAAAATGTATCTTCTAGGGCTTCTCATGAAGGGGTGTGTCAATTATGGTCATGATGGATTCATTAGGAAAATGAAACATGAGTGGTTGTGTGTCTATGAGAGGTGCTTTAACAAGGTGATTTGCAAGAACTTATCCTTTGATTACCTTCTGATTGACATACTCTATGTCAAACTCACTAAGAAGAATGATTCATTTAGCCATTCTAGTTTTCAAATATATTTTATATAGTAGATACTTGAGTGGATCTACTTTGAAATGACCATGGTCTTATTATTCAACATGTAATGGCATGGTTTTTGAGCTACGAAGACCATGGCTAGACAAGCTTTTTCAACAAGTGCATAGTTATGTTCATATGTAGCCAAGGTATGACTTAGGTATTATACAACATGTTCTTTTCCATTGTCATCATGTTGAGCTAAGAGTGCCTCCAGAGCATGGTCAGTAGCTGATAGGTATAAAAATAATGGCTTTCCTGGCATAAGAGGTAATAAAATAAGTGGATTAACAAGATATTCTTTAATTTGTTGAAAAGTTATTTGGCAATGATCATCACATTGAAATGAAACTCCCTTCTTCTAAAGTTGTGTAAATAGATCGCACTTGTCTACTAACTAAGAGATGAAGTGGTGGATTGACTGGATCTTACCCTGTAAACTACAAAGTTACTTGAAATTGGTTGGTGTCAGTATTTTAGTTATAGCATGGACTTTAGCTGGATCAACTTCAATACCTCTACAAGACACAATGAAGCCAAGTAGTTTTCCTGAAGTTACACTAGACACATATTTTTTTGGATTGAGTCTAAATTTGTATTCTCATAATCTTTCAAATATCTTATGCAACACTATTGGATGGTCGACCCTGGTTTTGGATTTTCCTAATATGTTATCGACATAGAATTCAACAATATCATGCATCATATCATGGAATATGATAGTCATAACCCTTTGATATGTGGCTCTAGCATTATTAAGGTCAAATGGCATTACTTGATAACAAAATTTTCCCCATGGAATGGGGAATGCTATTTTATGTTGGTCTTCTAGTGTTATTCTGATCTGGTTGTATTCTGAAAATCCATCCAAGAGTGAAAGCATTTCATAACCTAACATAGAGTTGATGATCATGTCGATATTAGGCAAGGGAAAATCATCTTTAAGACAAACTTTGTTGATGTCTCAAAAATTAATTCAAATTTTGATCCTTTTAGGGTTTTTACTAATAGGTACCACATTAGAGATGAATTTTGAGTAGTCAATGGATCAAATACATCTTGCTTCTAAGAGTTTTTCCAACTCTTTCTTTACTAGTACAGTAATGTGAGGTTACATCTTACATAGATTTTTTTTATCAGTTTGGCATTAGGATTGACCATAAGTTGGTGCAGAACCAAGGTGGGGTCTTAACCTAACATGTCATAATAGGCACATGCAAATATATCTACAAATTCTCTCAATAGAGTTGTAAAGACATCATGTTCCTCCTCAATGAGGGATGTACCTAATTTTATCCATTTTAGGTCTGATGGAGTCTTGATGTTTACCTTTATTGTATCTTTGACTAGAAGGGTTGAACCATATTCTAGGATAATAGGTAATGACTTGAATTGTTAGACTATGTCAGGGTCCTCTGTTAGGACTTATTCTTCAATTTCTCTTAGGTAGGATGAATTTGAGTCCCCTAATGAGAGATTTGGACATGTGACAAAAATAGTCAAATATTATTGAAGAATTTGATCAAATACATGTTTTTTCTCAAATTTGAACTTAGATCCATAGGCATGTTCATCATTGGTGGTCTTCTGGTCTAAATTTGAAGAAGAATGAACACCCCCTTGTAATAGCACCTAAAATAGGTTTTCACCACTAGACTAGCCTTTATCTTTACTTTTTCCCTAGTCAAAAAGTGTCTCAAAGAGGTTTTCACTTTGGGACCTCAATGTTTTACTTATTTCTTTTTGGCTAAGGGTGTTCACTTGCTCTCCAAAATAGGCTGCAGGATCCAATGTGATTGAGAATCTTGATTTGTGATCTCCCAACGAAACATTGTCTCTAAGGCCTAAGAAATCATAGAATGCCTCATCATTCTAGAACTCATCAATCGGTAGACTAGATTCTTGTTGGTTATAATCTACCAGTTGGGGACAATATAATGGTAATGGGTTGTGATGAATGGCCAGGGTAAGCGTAAAAATGGCATAGTTACAAATAGGTTGGTTTTAGCTAGGTTATCAAAGGTGAGGCTATGACCAGACTCTACTTTATTATTGACATTATCATCACTAGTCACTGGTGATGGAATTTGAATAAGATATGTGGGGTCACCCATAGGTGGTTTAAATCCAAGTACATAAGGTCCTTCATACTTAATCATGGAAATTGGCTCAATGGTTCCTTGTTGATTTGGTCCAAGGCCTCTTCCTTCATAATTGTGACAATCCATGATCCTATTGGGAACAAGATACTTTGTACATTTATAATAATTAATGTGGTTGTCATTATATAAACATGATTCATCCTCTTCAAGAGGGTCAGGTTCTAGGCCAGATGCTAGTATAAATGTGACAGGTCCTTTATCTTTGTTCTTTTATTTCCAATGCATATGTGGGGTGACTTTAGGTCACCCAAAGGTTTTTGGATTCTGAGGAAGATTGTAAATATGAAATGTATCATGGGTCACATACTCTCCCTATCCATTATCTAAAATGGTGAAATAATTGGAAGCTTCAAGAGGTGGCATGTGGGAAAGGGAATCTAAGGTATTAGGATCTATGTAATTATCTAGTGAAGGATCAATAAGTATAACCTTTCCTTTATCCTGCTTGGAATTTAGATTCATACCATACTGATAATTATAGCTTTGAAATTTGGCCTCAATATGTTTTCAATGTTCATATGGATTTACATCTCTTGGAATATTCATTTCCATCCTTGAGTGGGAAAACTTGATACATTGGTGCAACATTGATGGGACTGCATGAATCTCATGTAACCAAGGCTTTCTTAGAAATATATTGTATGATAACTCAAGGTCAAGCACATGGCTAAGTGTATCATGGGTCAAAGGCCCAATGATAACTGGAAAACTAATGATGCCTTGTGATTCTCTTTACTGATTATCATAGGCTTTGATAGTTAATGTTTTTGGCTAGAGATCTACCATTGTGTACCCAAGAATCTTGATGAGCTTTAGAGACACTATGTTGAGGTTGGATCCATTATCTATAAGGACATATTTCACTTAATGCCATCTTATATAGACTTCTATGTATAATGGATTATTATGGAGTGGGCCAAGGGAACATAGATCATTTTGGTTGAATGTGACTTGTTGGGATGGAGTTAGGTGTCTAACCAAAGATTGAAATTTATTAAGAGATATGTCACTAGAAATAGTGGATTGGGTCAAAAACTCATTCAAGATGTTTTTGTAGATTATTGATGTTCACAATAAATCTAAAATAGAAATTTATGCTGGTGTCTTCTACAATTATTCCAAAATATCAAACTTCATATCTTGGTTAGTAGTGAATGTTTATTCCAAGGTTGAACGGTTGGTTGGATGACAAGCAAAGTGGTGGATGGTTGTGGGCCTAGGATAGAAATCTTCAACCTTCAAGTTGTTATTACATAATCTGGATTAAATACTGGACCATTATTGTTAATTGATGTTATAAATGGTGTGGGACCAAATAGGACAAGTCTCGATTATCAGTTCACTTACATGTGGTCATGTGGCAAGAATGAGTTGTCGATATAAGGTCAAAAAGGGGAGGTCCTAGTTTGTTGGTTTACCTATATGTACTCCCAAATCAAATAAGGATTATCCATGTAATTTTACTAAATATTATTGTTTAGCAATGGTCTACGCTGATTAGTGCTTGGTCTAGAATTAATGGAGATGGTATTAATGCTATCCCTTGTAATATGACCTACAACCATATTGTAATCATGTGAAACTGCATGGTAGGTTTGTTGGTTGTTACCATTTTGACCTTGGTTTTATCCACTATTCTATCATTATGGGTTTTGCTATTGATTTTGTTGATTTTACTAGTTTAGCCTTTGATTTTGATATTGTTGATTTTACTATTGTACTGGCCATTATTGTTGTTGTCGCTAATTATTTTACTACTATTAATTGTTATGTTGGGGAAATGGGTTTTGATAAATGCCAAGAGTTTGATTGGAAGTGGAAGCACCATTATCCAATGTTATCTCCCCATTGTCCAACATATTCTCAATTAAATTCTTGATTTGGACACATCTTCATAGATTATGCCCATTGACCTGATGATAGTCATAGAATTCATTTTCATGATACTAATCAGGATAAAGAATGCCTTGCAGATAATGATTTGGTATAGGCCAACTAATTATATTATCAGAAACAAGTTTGTGAAATACAGACTCAATAAGTTCTCCTAGGTCACTAGAGACACGACGTGCAGGAATAGTTCTCCTAGGAGGAGGGGTTTTCAATGGTAAAGGTTGTTGTATTCATTGTGCAAGTCTTGGTTATTGTGCTTGTGCCATTGGTTGGAGAGTTTTTTGGATCAGAGTTAGTTGAAAAGGTGGTACAAATGATGTTTACACCATTTGAACATGATGGGATTCAGTTACTCCACTTCTCACAACATTCCTATTGCAGTTGAGTTACTTCAATCTTTCTTAGTTATTGGCCTATGCCAATTGCGATGCTTGCACTTAAATAGGATGTTGATGTTGGCCATTTTCTTGATTGGTACCTTGATTTTGATTAGTTGAATTAATATTTATGATTCTTTTATTGATGAGTGCTCGCTCAATCAACAAACCTTTATCAATGATCTCTTTAAAAAAATGTACACATTACAGTTCTAAGTGATAAACTATCTCACTAAACAAATTTTTAGTAAACATAGTGGCTAATTTTTTATCTAGTAAAATATGGGTGAAACATATTTTAAGGGCTCTCCATTGCTATAAATAACTTAAAAAACTCTCACCAACTTTTTGCTTTGTTTGTGCTAAGTCCACTAATGAAATCACATGCTCAAGATTATAGGAAAAATGTTGCACAAACTTATCAGAAAGATCATCAACATCCATTAATAATTTTTTTGGGTAACTTCAAAAACCACTCCAAAGCTTGTCCAACCAAACTCCTTGGAAACAACATCAAAAGGTATATGTCGCTATATGCCACTAGTTGACATGCAATAAATAATTCGATCAAAGGAGCCTTAGGGTCACCTTTCCCTTTGTATTTGTCAAATTTCAATGGTTCATATCTTGGAAGAAATGGTATCTATAAATACTCCATGTTGAATGGATAGCAACACACATCATCTAATTTAACCCTTTTAGTTTGTTTACCTATTTGAATGGTAGCAATTACATCTTTCATCTGTTACAATTCTTGGGATAGGAAACTAGAAGGAACATTAGTTTGAGGGAGAATATTAGTTTGGGTAGATGGTTGGGAGATCAAAAGTGGGACACTTTGACCAGGGTATGATGGAGATACTTGTTGGGGTATATTAGGTTAGTTAGGGAATGGACCTAGAATACGCATACGTGGATTAGGATGTACATGAAATTGTACATTTAGTTGCATGATATTTTAGTTTGGGTTAGTGATAAAGATTTGATTTGGAGAATTTTATGGTTGGGATGGTGAGATATAACTATACTATGCCTGATGTGGTTAAAAAGGGACATGATGTATACTAATCAAACCTTGTTGTAGAGAGAGAACTTGTGGACAAAGACCCTGTCTCTAAATTTATGGCACATTTTGAACCAATAGTTGTCTAGTAGGTACTTGAGAAACACAAAGACTTCCTTGTTGCATAAATCCCTATGAGGAAGTGAAAGTACAATGCACATTCAACATTTATCACTAACCAATATTTGCATGTTGTCAACTAGTCATTGCTTGGTTTTGAATTGGCATATTAGTCTGCAACTAAAGAGGTATGTTCATTATTACATAGCGAGGTGGAACATTCATTGCCCCTAATTGAAGTGGCAATGTATTTTTCTTATGTTCTGTTGATACACTAGATTATGTCTGCTATTGTGGAATAATACATGTCACTTATTGAGGGGGAAGAGAATTTGTCACATTCTATCATTGAGGTATGACATTAGCCATTATTTGATTACCTAATCCCATAGGTTGTACACTTGAGGAAGTAGTCGATTGAGGTTGGGGTGTATAAAATCCTATTCCCTGGTATGATGATCTACTCATGGGATTAACTACAGGCACATGTTGTTTTCTAATTGTTTATGCATTAGTACCACTTTGATCTAGATTGGATGTTGTTTGCATGTTTTTTGGCTCACTATTCTATGTAGAGGCTAAAGACACTTCTTCAATAATGGACATATGCATCAATTTATCTATCAAAGTAGTTTGTACAAATGGATCACAACTCAGGTCTTCTTGTCCAGTTAACTCTATTAACACTCCTATTGAAGGAACTAGGTCAATAAAAGGCTTACTCACCATGTTCATCTGATTGAAATTATGTGTTAGATTCAAGTAGGTTTGATATACTATCTACATTTGGTTAAAGTGATCTTTCATGATGCTTTTGCCTCAATTAGATATATTAGGGTCTTAATACATAGGATTTCTAGAAGAAGCCTATTGATCGTAAATGATATTGTGGGGCACTCTTACTAGACTTGGTAAATTGTCATGGGGGAAGTCTACTGGAAACTTGGCCCCTACCTCTATGGCTCTAGCCAAAACCTCATCTTTATTCTCTAAAAAATATCACTCAAACAAAAATGGAACATACATGAAAGCTATATTAGTAGAATATGACTATTGACGACCTGGCTCATCCACTATGGGTATTGTAGCTAGGTATTGCATGGTTTATTCTTGGTCTTATTTTGAATAAGGTGGTGTGTTAACCAAATAGTTAGCCAATGGATCTTGGCTTTGTGCCCCTGATTGAGTATTATAAGAGGGATAAAAATCCATCTCATAAGTAATATTATCTACATAGGGGTCTTGCACCATTTCTTCTTGTGCCACCACAATACTAATCCCCAGATTGTACATGAGTCCACTACAAGTGTAGGAATACATTTTGGGATACATAGTCAATGCTTTATGATAAAATATCTAAGAGTTATATAAACTCTAAAAAGGACAAAATCTAAAACAAATGATGTTTTAATTTGGTCTAGATTTGTCAAAAGGATTAAAAATATTTATGCAAAGATTTGTGGGGAAATAAGCTAGCGTAAAGTATCTAACATTTCACTGTTCACACAAAGATAATCAAGTACATGGATCAAAAATCAAAATACCAAACTCTAAGGTTGAAGTGTTTCAAATTAGTCTAATCTAGGAATTTAAAAGTTGCTAGGTCTTTTGGCCAAATACGGCATCAAAAGCTTGGCTTAAACAAGGTATGTGCTAGGAATCTTGGCCAAATGGCATCAAAATCTAGACTTTGAAATAGATAAAAGTTTTTAATCTAACAAATTTGAAACACTTCTAACAAACACTATGAATTTGATTCTTGGACGTGAACTTGATCAACTAGGTATAAGGTATGAAACAAAAGGCACTTTTAGAGATAGTTTATTTTCTCATAAATAATAGTATAAAACTTGGTTCTTTTGACAAATAAGCTAGACAAAAGTGAATGGTATAACTGTGCTTTAGAAAAGAATCATAAAAGTGCACTTAGATTGGTCTAAAAATGTAGGAACAAATTTGGAACTCTATGCGAGAAAGTCTATGAAATAATATTTGAAATGTTTTAGGTAGTGTAACAACACTATACTACACAAAAGGTGGGACAAAAAAGTTTGTTTCAAAAAATCTCTAAGGCAAAGACAATTTCCCCTAAATTTGATATCATAACACTACTTTTATTGACTTAAAATGTTTGGGCCATAGACTTAAAGTGCAAATTTTTATCATAAAATGGCTTAAGTCTATCAAGTGATGAGAATGATTATGAGTCTTAAACAGCGTTTAACCCAAATTGGAAATTAAACCTAAGTTCCCTCAAGTTTAGTGTAAATGATGAACCCACTTAACACATCATTCCTATGAATGTATAAAGGTGCAATTCTAAATTTAGATTATAAGTGAAGGACTTTAAATAATGTTAGTAAAGGTCTAGACTCAATTGGGTAGCATAACTGTGCTAAAGTGAATGATATGACCTTCAAGCTTTTGATAAAATTTGAACAAGGAAAATTGATGATCTTACATGGGTATCATAATGCCTCTTTGTTCAAAGGAAAATTAATAATATGTGTTTGGCTTGGTTTGTTTGTTAACACCAATTTTTGACTTGAAACAAGACATTAATCTAGTATAAGACGAACTAATTAATCACTCTTAGATCCTACACTGACAAGGTTGCTTAGTATTGTTAAAATCCATCAATATACATCATTTGAGAGGATTTTAAGTGTTCATCCAAAAGTAAATGTGCATTATATAATAGGGTTTTTACACCTCCCCTTCTCTTAAATGACATTACTGTGACATGGACCTTAAGGTGCACCTTGCACCAACAATACTTTTGTGGCAAGTGGGGATTTGTCTAAGATATAACAAGTTTTTGAATGATATATGGGAATAAATTATAAAATGAATTTCATGCCAAACAATGCAAAATAAAAAAATGGATTTTAGGTCCGTATCACTTGGCTTGTTGCAAAAAGGTCTAGTCTTTTTTACAAACACTACATCCTGTTATTCGTTCAGTGTAATGTGATGTCCAAAGTGCCACTGCATCCTGTGTGGAATTCCAAAGGAGAAATATGAAGTCAATACCAGGAGATGAAACCTCAGGTCAAAGCTTCCCTAAAGAACTCATGGGAGGTGATGAAATCCCCCTCACAAGCCAAATTTGCATAAAAATGAAGAAATCATGAAAGTAGAAAGACTTTAGGGTCATTTTCAAGGTCACCGAAACTTTGACAAATTTTTGGGGAGTGCTTTAGATGAGTTTATTTCTAAGCCTTGGATTAGGATACTTGCAATAGGAATATTACTTTTGATTCCAAGGGTTTCCTAAATGGGACAAATGGAAGACCATACATGCAACATCCCTATTTTTGCCAAACAAAATTTAATCTAAATAACTAAGTAATTAAAAAAGCTTTGAAAAGGTGAGTTCATTTTTAAGCCCAAAGGGAAAGTGAGGTGGTGTTAATTTGACCCCTTGGTCTTAGTTGCAAACTTTGAAAACATTCACCATAAAAATCTAAATTTTTTGTTAAACACCAAAAGAAAGGTTCCTAATTGATTTTTAAGCATGAAAAAGGTGATCTAAACATGTTTTTAGAAAATGTCAAGTTTGGTCCTACAACAAAAATATTAGCATGTCCTTTAGCTTTGAAGCTCTTTTTGGTTTGAAACAATGAGCTTTAGAAAAATAGCTCTCGATTCTGTGTTTTAAGAAAAACATAGTGATCGACGTCGATTATATACAACCAACGATGGTTACTTTGACTAACCAATGTCAGTTATTTAACTAACATCTGTTATACCAATGTGATAGTCTTCATAGGTATCTAACCAATGTCAGTTTTGCTAACCAATGTCGGTTAAGTTATGCAATTGATGTTGGTCTTACTTGTCGATGTCGATTATTATCTAAAATTGTGGCAAACAAAAATGGCAAAATAAAGTTAGAAAATCAATTTTTAAGACTTTTAAGTGTCCAAATGAATATTTTAAAGTTTCAAAATGATCTTATTTATGTGTGAGATGCATCTAGTCCCACCAAGTGTGCCATTATGTGATCTAAGAATTTGTCTCAAGAGATGATGGTTAGTATGGTGTTAGTTCTAAAATGAAAACAAAATGAAAGAAACACACTAATTAGCATAACATCTCTACGCCTAGATAGTAGGTAGAGTTTAGTTAACAAAAATAAATGATGAACACAACTAAAAAGTAAGGAATAAAACACAAGAATTCTTTCACCTTCATTAGATGTTCCAAATGCCTTTATAGTGGTGGCTTACTCAGCTTGTGCTCATGAAGTCCTTGGCAATGGAAGCTTGGCTACCTCCATCTTTCCTTAGCACCTTTGACTTGTGGCTTGGCTTGGCTTGGATTCAATTTGGCATGGTAACACTAATTTCTTGAAGATTTTGGAACCATTTTTGCATTATAACTCAATAGTTGGAGGTCCTAATTGAGCCACACCTTCAGATGATCTATGTTGTCAACTACCAAAAAAGAGAAGCATTCCATAACCTATGAGAAGATGTTCTTAAATGTGTAAATGCATTTGGCATTATCTTCTCACTACTAATCAAATTGACTCATTTAGCTAAGTGATTACATTGGAGGACAATGCCTATTATGAACTTATTATCAACCTAAAAATCATTTTCATCCTTGAGTTCAAAATCGTGACCTCTTCCACACAATCATTCTAGATGTTTAAAGGATTTGAATTGAAAATAAAACCATAGTTAGCATTTCCTTCCTTGCATCCTAGGTCGCTACCAAAATGATATGTTAACACATGCAAATACTTCTTTTGAAAATTAAATTCAATTTTTAAATCCATGGGCCCTTTTAGAGGATGGTCAAAATTGCAATCAAATGCAATATTTCCACAATCTCCTTTAATTCACAAAATTTGGAGATCCACAAGAAAATTATTGTTTATTTATTTGTAAATTACATTTCATTCTCCTTTTTCCACCATGTCCTTTTCATTTCAAGATAAAAAGTCCCACAACTAACTTTTATTTTTCACAATGTCTTTTTGATAATTGTTTTTTCCAAGTGTATTCCTCGACTTAGAACCCTAGGGAGTTTCACCACCTCCTTTGTAATTTACCCTCGATCAATCTTGCAAGAAACTTCCACACTTTTGTTGTGCTTATTCCACTTATATTTCCCACTGAGATCTTTTATGTGGTGTGATGCCGATTTGGGGAACCTAGACACAAATTGCAAGTTGTGTTTTTTAATATTTTATTTTTACAATTGTAATTCTTGTTACAAATCCCCATAAAATTTTTAAGTGGAAATTATAATTATTAATAAAAAAATGACAAATAAAGATGAAAAATACATTGATATGTCATTATAGCTAGGGGAGGGTTTGGCATCAAAAATGAACGTAATAGATAAAATAACTGAGAGGCACCGATAGAGGGTATGGTTAGCTCCCTACTACTTTTGGCTCTACCTGAAATAAGGTGAGAGGACCTAAGGGGTAGCTTGATCACATGGATTGATTCTAAAATTTAATTTCCATGGGGATTTTTGGCAAACAAGAAGAAAAACATGACCAGGACACAACCAAACTTGTTCACTCCACTAAGAAAGGGTTGTCACATGGAATGCACAAATGCACTAGGTCGCATAAAAACTAAATGCACTAGGTCACATACAAACTAATGAAGACAGATGGGAAAGTGCTTGAGATATTTATTCTAAAGAATTTTTAATAATAAAGGGTTGAATAGAAGACTACAATGCTGGTCTTTAAAGCACAAAATGTAGACACATGTTCAATATGCAATATTTATGCATCTATAGGAAAATAACACTTAACATATGCAAATGGTGTATTATTTTTAGGGTAGGACAATTTGATGGTTATAAAAGTAGGGTGCTATGCTAGTGTTTTTCAAATATCATGGATTTTTTCAACATTCATGACATTAATTATTATACAGACGAAAAAAATGACTTATGAGTTAATGCAAACTACCAGGAGTGGATTGCATCTATTAAGGCCAATACAATGCAAATACCCAAATGATTCTTGAAACCCTATAGCATATAATACAACTAAAATTTCAAATACTTATCCCTATTGAATCCATAAACCTAGGTTATCGTTAAAAGTTATTCAACAACATATTTCCAAATATAATTGCAAAAATGGATTTATAACCTAGATCTATGCTCAAATGACAACCAATAATGAACACAAACCCAAATATCTAGTTAATATTTATTGTAAAACACATTATTATTATATTTCATCAATAGGAAAGAGTAAGAACCACAATTATTTTCCATTATCTTGAAAAGATATCTTACATACATTAATGCTTCAAAATGCTACTATGGGGACAAGAATGGTGATTTTGCACCATGTTGGATATGGGAGATATATAAGCATGATCTCAGAGATTGTTAATGGTTGTGCATTTGTAACCACCTTAGCAAGAGAGATAAAACATGCACACAGTAGTGATCCCAAAATTTAGAAGAGCTTATACTTGGAGAAAAAAGAAAATACCAATAATAAATTTAGAATATAAGACAAGCCTTTTATTTATACATTTTTACCATGTTTTAATTCCAAGAATATGGGTTGAAATTTGTAATATTACAAAATTGAAAAATAGCCCTCTAAGTTATACAAAGATTTTCTCAGTTGAAAAATATTCCTTGCCGTGCCTAGAATCTTCATTTGTTTGCAAGGAAAATGATTATTGTAACTGCCTCTATAAGAAATGATGAATATTTGCAACAAATCTTTGCTCTCCTTTGCTAGAAATGAATTTTATACTAACTAGAAAGGGAATATTCATGATCAAGGCTAAAATAACTATTTATCTTCTTATGTAACTACCTGGAGATGCCCTTTCACCTCTCATTAGCATAGCTAGAACCTCCTGGATAGCTTCCCTTTCCCTTATGCACACTAATTGGAGCAACCTTGCTTTGTAATGATTTTATGGAAATATTTTAAATCCATGTCCATTTAAATGATCTTCATCTAATGGCCTACCTTGGCCTTTCAATCCTACAATATTTCTCCCATGGAGGAGCTTGAACAAGAAAAACATGAGAAAATGCAATACTTGGGTCATTTTTACCTTTTTAGTTTTTGGATACAACTTTCATTTTAACACTTTGCATTTTGCATCTTTGCTTTTTTGAAATTTTTATTTTAGGGTTGCCTCCACATTATTTAATGCATCAGTGTGTTATTTTTCAATTTTTGGCCTTTTGGGGATATTCTGGTCCCTTTTGTAAATTTGTAATTTTCCTTATTCTGGGGAAATCTAGGTCCCATTTGTAATTTCGCAATTCCTTTGTATTGGGTAAATCTGAAATTCAGTAGTAGTTTTGCAATTTACAAATTACATAATTATAATTCATAGTTGTAGTTTCCCTAGAACATTCTCTTTGTAAATTATAGAATTGCAAATTTTAGAATTGTAATTCATAGCTGTAGTCTCCCTCGAAAGTTCCCTTTGCAAATTGCAAAATTACAAATTAAAAAATTGTAATTCATAGTTGTAGTTCCCTTGGAAAGTTACCTTAGGGAAATGGTAACTCCAGCTTTAGTTTTCAATTTGTAAAATTACAAATTGCAGGTGGGGTTCCCATTTCCTTGAAAAACTTTCTTTAGGGAAATGGGAACTCCAACTATAATATGCAAGTTTAAAAATTATAAATTACGCTTGGGGTTCCCATTTGACTAAAAATATGACTTTAGGGAAATGGTAATTCCATATGCAATTTACAATTTTCAAAATTATAAATTGCACTTGGGGTTCTCATTTCCCTAAAAACCTCCTTTAAGGAAATGGGAACTCCAACTATAATTCATAATTTTTCAAATTTGCAAATTTACAAATGGCCTTGATAGTTTTCATTTGCATTGGGACCATTTTTTCACTAGTGTTGACTGGGGTTTTGGGAGACCCAACTACAATTTATAATTTACACAAGTGCAAAATTGTAAAATTGCATTTCTCCTCAACATCTCCCTGAAGCTCATCTTGAGTTGACTTTTCTCCAATCTTTGGATAGTAGGATTGAGATAGTTGATCACAATTTGTAACTACATCTTGAAAACTTACATTTTGTAAATTAATTTTACCACTAAAATCTCCCAGGGGCTTTGGGGGCCTCTTCTGTAAATTTTTAAAATTTGTAATTTTTTAGATTTTTCCATTTTTTACCATACTCCATTCCTACTCCAACGAAGCACCTTGTAGAATATTTTACTAGAAGCCAATCCTTTTTACATCCATTATTTCATTCTCAAAAATAACTAGTCATCAATAGAAATATATATTACCCTTCATTTCTCCATGGATTAGTTACCAAATCTAAAAAATTGTTAGCATCAGCATTTTGAGCAAAATTTGCTACTTTACCAGGACTATCTACATTTTTTTCTAACTTTAAATCTGGATTTGACTCATCATCCATACTACCATCTCCTTATGAATGAATTTCAATGTCAAACATGTCATAATCTCCTCATACTGAATCTTCATGGGTTTCCTCATCTATTACAATTTTAGGATCTTCATTCTTGCTTCTTATTATACATTCATTTAAATATGATCCTAATGAACTCTCATCTAACTAAAATAAGATACCAAGACCCATGACAAGAGAATGAGGTGGGTGAAAAACATTCCTTCCCCTAATAACAAAACTTCCAACTGTAAGATACTCTCCTATTAGTGTAGTCTTACTGACTTGATAAGGATGCACCCACTAAGAACTCATGATAATATTTGAATCCCATGCTTTGTTGTGCCACACAGTAAAACATCTAGCCTGATTTCAAATTTTGCAACCCAAATGGAATGTAGTCTATTCTTTAACCCTTTTAAGCACTATAATAAATTGCCTCTTTTGAATACTTCAACTTGGCATAGAATGAACCATGACACCATTATTTTGTACCTTCAATGCCACATAACTTAATATTTAGAGGTCACAATTGAGCCACACCTGTAGATGTGCTATGTTGTTAACTACCAAAAAGAGAAGCATTCCATAACCTATGAGAGGATGTTCTTAAATATGGAGATGTAGTTGGCATTATCTTCTCACTACTAATCAACTTGACTCATTTAGCTAAGTGAGCATGTTGGAGGAAAAGGCCTACTGTGACATTATTATCAACCTAAAAATCATTTTCATCCTTGGGTTTGAAACCATGACCTCTTCCATGTAGTCATTCCAGATGTTCAAAGGATTAGAATTGAAAACAAAACCATAGTTGGCATTTTCATCCTTGCATCATTGGTCACTATTAAATGGTATGTTAGCACATGAAAATACTTCTCTTGAACATTGAATTCAATTTTAAAATCCATGGGCACTTTTGGAGGATGGTTAAAATTGTTGTCAAACCCAAGATTTCCACCATCCCCTTCAATTCATAAAATCTAGAGATCCACAAGAAAATTATAGTTTGTTTATTTGCAAATTGCATTTTATTCTCCTTTTTCTTCCACATCCTTTTCATTTTGAGATCTAGAGTCCCACAAATAATTTGCAATTTTCACAATGTCTTTTTGATAATTATTTTTCCAAGTGTATTCCCTAACTTAGAACCCCTCAGAGTTTCATCACCTCCTTTGTAGTTTTCCTTCCTTTTTGTTGTATCCACCTAGGAAAAAATAGTGCAATACATCCTTGCTTAAGCTGTGATTCTTCAATTAAATATGTCCAATCAATAAAAAATGCATGGAAATCATTTATAGGCCATGGGGTCACAAAGTAATGGAGACAGTGAAAACTTTTGTTCTCAAGGGGCCTTATCTTAATATGGATCTATTAATTTATTATATTTGGTTTATTTTTCAATATGTTTAATCAAATATTTAATAAAATCATGTGGCAATTGAATCAATAATCATGACAGAAAAATTAATGATTATAAAATGATTGGCTTAATATTCAATTCCCCAAAGTTATGGGCTTGCCAAAAACACATAAGTCCCCATTGGGACTTATAAGGTGTTATCTAACCAAAAATAATAAATTGGAAACAAATAATGAATTAAATTATCTAAGTGTTTTATAATAGAATCAATTAACTAATTATATTAAAAAAAATCATCAATAATCATTCAAACAATTATAAAAATAAAATTTATATAAGATACACTCATTGGTATAATAATTTTAAATAAGAAATAAATAAAACCCTTCAACTCATCAATTATAAATCAATAAATAAAATATACAAACATAAAACTAGATCAATAGGAATCCATCTCAGTTGTTTGTTTTCTAGGAGAGAAAAACATAGATCCATTTCTTTCACTACTATAAATAGTATTTTAATTTCATTTTAACATATATTTAGCATCATTACCTCTGAAGATAGCTCATTATAATCACCATCTTAATAATTATCATCTATTGTTTGGTCTAATACGGTACTTTTCCTATATTGAAATAGAAGGAAAAGAATAATCAAAACACACACCAAATGTGGAAACATTCCTTTCCAAGAAGGATGGAATAGTCCTTCAATGTTTTTCACATTGGTCATGAACTTTGACATACTCATTTCAATTCTTAATTAAACACCACATCATCATTCATAAGAGAAGCATAATTTCTCATAAGACAATACAATATTCACAAAAAACTAATATCTCATAATCACATAAAATATATGTGTATCCACATGTGTTTCTTAAAATATAATAATCCATGACTCAATATATAGAATTTTGTTAATAGAAAAAAATTTAAAAATCATAAGTCCATAAAATGAAAATGATGATGATGATGATGATGATGATGATGATGATGATGATGATGATGATGATGATGATGATGATGATGATGATGATGATGATGATTATGATTATGATGATGATGATGATGATGATGAAGGTGACCCACATAATCATGAAATACGGGTGTCAAGGTAGGGCATTAAAAATCTAATTAATTAAGAGATTCGTTAACATGCTAAGCCTAATATCAATATTTTCATTTTAAAGACTTTGAATTACCATCTTTTATATAAACCACATATAATCATGATTTATATATTAATAGTCCTTAATGAAAGTAATGGATTTTTAACTCATTGGTCAAGAAAATAAGAATTACAAAGGAATTTATATTAAGAGAAAACTATGAACCACTAGAAAACACACAATTAATATACTAGTATAAAATGAAATTTCAATATACCTTATTTTTTCATCTAATAGGATTTTATTTACATGAATTACAAGTTAATATAATGATAAATCGATCCCATGTATATGTTATAAAATCTTGGAAGAAGTGGAAATAAAATAAATTTGATGGAAGTTTTATGGGAGAGCACATAATTATTGAAATAGTAATTGGGAGCAAAATAACCAATAATTATTTACATTTTATTGAAAAGGTGTGAAATTTACATGCAATTATAAAAATTTGAAAAAATAGTAGTACAAAACATCCAATCATATAATGACTAGAACACATGGCATAAGGATTAAGAACTTTATAGTGACCAGAACACGTGACCAAGCCAAGGCAAAAAAAATAATTGAGATAATGAGCAGAGGTGCTTGTGTCACTATGTAGAAGAATATATATTTACTACTTTACATGTGAAAAATATGCCCAAAACATGGTATTTTATCAGTATAATAACTATATGGGATGCCATTCTAATTCTAGACCCCTAGGCAACATCATTCTGGATTAGATCGACCTTGATATTAAGGGAAACACCACATAATACTAGGAAAGTATAAATAAATATGTAAAGGGTATAGAGGATGTAAGAAGTTTTATGTGAGTGAGTTTACTCAATACACAGGGGTGAACTTTAGAACATTTAGTATGATGCTTAAATAAAATAATCAAGAAAAGTTTACAATAGAGAGGATGGTTTTGTACATGGGTTTTTTTTTTTTAACAATTTCTAGCATGGAGAGGTAAAACAAATGTAATACCATGTCATGATGTTTAATTTGGTGGATGAAATATATGACTAATGGATGTTCAAAGGTAACCATTAAAAAAGTCAACAAAGGTGTTAAAAAAACTCATGAGGTCATTATAAACTAAGTTTTTTAATTTTGGTTAAGCTCTGAGTTATAAAATATTGAAATATATTAGCTCTAAATTATTAAATTAAAGGTTTATTTTACATATGCTTGATATTTTAATGGATATAAATGACAAAATTTTTGAATGCTCTAACTAACTGGTAAGCTACTACCCATGATTTCACATTTTAAGGCATATTGTGTAGATTAAAATATATTTGCAAGATAACCAATCATGCATAGACTGCATCACCACATTATTCACCTAAAAAAATAGGTGGTGGAATATTTTTAATATACTTAATTATGGGGTCAACCACTCTTAAAGGCATCTCTTGGATCAGTTGCTCACCATCTTGCCCTTCATCTATTTGGGGTAACTCTTTTTTGGAGACACCTTCAAGGTTATTCAACCTACATTCCTAGGTTTTCAACTTGATTTGAAGAACATTATAAGCATTTAATATCCCATTGAGGATTTCTTCTTGGTTGGAATTTGGATTTTATATAGAATTATTATCATTAGGTTCATCAACATTGTTTCCAGCATTGTTAATGGGAGGTTCCTCTCTTCACTAGTTTAGGTTTTAGGTTCCATGGCCTCTACCTATTCCTTTACCTATACCTATACCTAGGTTATCATTACCAATATTATTATTGTAAACACCACCATATATGGTTTTCACCATATTGAGGTGAAACAAACAAAAACTTAGGAGGTAGATAAATAACACTAAACAATTTCCCAAAGTTTGATAGATCACAAAATTGGGGCTCTGATACCAAAATGTAAAAATCTATTTTTTTTTGTATCAAGATATGTTAGTAATTTAATAAAACTTAACAAATTACAAATAACTAACTTAAAAGTGTAATGATGTACATATATATTTAATATGTAGATTGGGGTATGGTAGTGTACTTAATGTACATTCATATACTCTAACCTGTATACTCCTATGGTCTTCTTAATAGGTCAATTTACTAAATTTTAGCCTTACCTAGATGACTAAACATGACATAAATCAATTTGAACCTTAACCATTCAAAGTATATGACCTCTAAAATGATATTACTAAATGTACAATGAGTAGTCTCACATTGAGATAATGCAGAAAGATTTCAATTCACAAAACAATAATCATCATACTAAGCTTATTCATTCAATTATTTACATAATTTTATGACCAACAACACTTAAGTTTCATAATTTTTTCCAAAATAAATACGATGTATAGCATTTGGAAACACTTCCAAACTTACATGATGAGAGAAATTTTTTAAATAGCGCTACCTGCTTTTGTCACTTAATCATGACTATAGTTTGGATCAATTCACTAAGGATTTGTTTTCCATATCAGTTATATTTAGAATATTTTTCAATTGTAATCCAAATTAAATAAAGATGTATTAATTATTCTTATCATTGATGAACATTACCACAAAGTGGTTGCCACGTCATTTTTAATCACATGAAAAATATTCATAACAGAATTAGTTAATGTTAAAATTGAGTCACTTAATTGAAATAACTTGATCATTTGTAACATATCATATTAATAACTTACCATACATATATCATGTTGGTCATATGGTTCACTTGCATGTTTAACATGTTAATCAAATATGGATATCAATAAATAATCATAAGCAATTAGTTGATGTTTCAATAATCATGCTTCTCATTTGCATGAGAAAATCATAAAATTTAAGAGGCTTAGGTTGCATCAAATAACTAATTCATCAATTATAAACATTCATTCATGTATCTTTCCTTCATAGAAAATGATAGTTTAAAACCAAATATCTATACTCCACATGCATTATATAAATAATGACAATTATTGTAAGCATTTATATAAACATAATTAATTAGCTTAGTATTTGAAAAAAAATCCTTTCCGAAAGGATAATGTATAATGAGTATTATATATGAATTATTTCAACTATTGACCTCTCAATCCAAAGGATTAACTTAACAAATTATCAACACATTATCAATGTGACAAAGTTTTCATTAACTTAATAAGCTAATAAATTAGCTGAGATGGTAATTATAATTCCACTATTCCATATGAATTCAAGAGATGATTTTAATTTAATATATTTTGTTACAAGACATAATCAATACTAAAATAAATTCTGATATAACATGTCATGGTATAAAGTTCATATTAGGACTTGCTACAATTAGGTTACAATATATTATCTAATACATTCATAATGCAAAAAAAGTATAACTATTAGCATAATAACTATTATTGTAATCTCCCAAAGCCTATAATTATACACTTTCTCATTAATGAAAAGTCTTTATGAACATATTATAATTAAAAATGTTCAAGGAATTTTCATTCATTTCACCATTTGATTACTTCCCAAACCAAAGTATGAAAGACCAATATACTTGATCATCATCACAAGAAAAACCTCATTTTGAAGTCACCACCAAGTCACTTAAGCTAGTTATTAAAACCATAACACTGTATAACTTATTCACATTAATATATTTATGCTATAATCAAGGTCTGTAAAAGAACATGATATATAAGAATTTTCTTCTCATTACTAAAATTAATAATAACTTAGATAATAGTTATCATGTTTCAAAAAATATTTCAAAACTCTCCAATTGAATCATAAACTAATAATGATTATTTATTCTATACAAGAATGAACAAGTTCATATTCATATTATAATCATTTGCTTTACAAAATAGTCATATAACTCAAATAAGCAAGTAACAAAGCTAGTTCAATGAAGAGTCCAATGCAACTCAAAAATATTCCTACAGAGAAGAAGCAAACACTTGCCTTTCCATCCCAATGATCCCATCCATTAGTGGACCTAGACCACCCCATACATTAGTTGGATGTGTAACTAAATAGCAAAGATAGGTGAAAAAATGATGAGTTGACCAAGAAACTATGAGCTTAAGGTGACAAAAATCACTACACATGACTCAAGAGAGAGAAAGAGTAATATTTAATGAAATAAGAAATCCATTAAAGAAAGGTGTAGGTGTGATTAAGTTTCATCCCATAGTCCATCTCGGGAACTAATTTATATTAGCCTTCATGGATCTTCAGTTTCTTGTTTATCCATCAACCCTAATCCAATTTATACTTTATTCAAATATATTGAATAACATTAAAAATAGCCATACCTACATATTTATCCAAGTGTATTATAAAATAAGATAACACTAAAAGGAGTTAAAAAAATTAGACCTTGTTTGGCATCCATACAAGAATATGAATATCATTTCACAAAGAAGACACCATTTTTGGCAAACAAAATACTTTACCACATGAAATTAAATATAGAATAATAGAATAAACTCTAATCTAATTAAAAATCATCACACAGTTGACTTATCTAAGCCTCATGACATTTCCAATAAAGATCTAAAAAACAAAGTAACATAACTTAACCACACATCAATGCCCCTATAGATACATGGTTCTAAAATGAAAACTTTCATGGACTTAAGATAAAATACACATGTACAATTCACAAAAAAAATTGAGCTCAACCACATGAGGGAATCTAATAAGATTCATAATAAAACCACATAACAATTTTAGTAAAAAATCAATCAATATTCCTTCAAACCTTAACCAGGACATTTGTACTCATATAATAAAATAAAAGTAGGGTTCACAAATAACAAACTAGGGTGTTTTATAAAAAAAAAATGTTCCTTTAGGAAACGACATTTAAAAATAAAAACTTTGAAGCCCTACCTAGTTGGTTCCAAAAAAATTGAGTTTATGATATTTACCACAAGATTTATATATACCAACTCATGGTATAAAATCACTAAAAAATATGCAAGAAACACATTTTATGAAACATTATTCACTAACCAAATAGAGTTGAGTGTTTTCCACAAAAAACCCAAGACAAAAGAAAAAAAATGTGTGAAATAAGTTCACAACCAAGTTTAATAATTAACCATGCCTAAATACGTATCTAATATGTAATGTGTGGTCAACAAGAAGCCTCACGACATTCTATTGCATCCACCATGAAATGGTCACTTAATAACTATTAAGAGTAATAAACTAAAACAACAACAACATCACTTACTTGTTGTCAACTCACAAATGCAACTATTTATGACATTCCTAACTTGTGTTAATCTGAACTCTCCTCGAATGCTTTATGGGTTTACAAAATAAGACCGCCAACACAACCATTTTCATCATCAATGTCTATGAGTATTGATGATAGGAAAACCATATCTTCCCATGACTACCCCTAATCCCCAAGAAAAATGCAACTGCGTAATGGTCATTAACTCCATAGACTGCCCAACTCTCATGGCCTCCTACAATTGCATCAAATTTTTGATATCATGGAGCTAAGTTTTAGTTCTTCTAAGGCCAAGTGAACAAGAATGATAAAAAAACAAGTCCAAAATCCATTAAAAGTTTATTGACCTCGAGTATTAGGTAATTATGACCTAATATTCAACTAAATCCAAAATCTCAAATGATAATCATCGAATAATGAGATCCCCATGACCGATTCATGGTCCCCAACATAAACCAAAGTCCTAGTCATAATTCACATTATGACTAAAGCAAACAAACCATATGCATTCAACAAATTTATTTGAAATTTCTAACACACACAACAACCAAGATGAGATCCAAGATAAGTAAAATGAGTTCAAATCCATGATTGGTATAACGAATGACAATCAATATATTGATACAAAAAAGAATAAAACATCATGTAAAAAGACTAAGATGGAAAACATCATGCCACAGTCAAATATATAAAACAAAACAACTTTTCTCAAAAGTGAAAAAATCAAATGAACCCAAAAAGATAAGTTAAATAAAATACAACTAAACCAAGTCTGCATAATATTAAAAAATGATTTTCACATAAAATAACATGAATAAAAAGGTGTAAAATGATCTCGACTAATATTAATGGTCAACTTACTCATCTTCACCTCTTATCCCATGTTTTTGAGGTCCACAATCAACCTAGATCATAAAACTTCTCCCCGTAATCACCAATGTAGAATATCAACAGTATTTGGACTAGGTACAAATATGATAAAAAAATTCTAAATGAAATTAAATATCAAATGAGATGGATTCAAAAATGAACTAAATTGAATAACATTATGACAAGATGAAATGTCTAGAATAAATCAAAATCACATCACAACATCTCAATAATGAATCTTATCACTAAATGTGTAATAATAATAGTGAATAAGAAACTATATCAAATAGACCACATTTAACATCTTAATCCCACTAAACAGTATCCATCTAACCAATAGGAATAACCAAGAAATAGATGTATCATAAAATGGGGTCATGTTAATTGGATAAAGGGGACTATATATATCATCAATCATGCCATCTACAACACATGTATCAATGAAGGCTTTAATTTAATCCAAATTTAATCTACCCTAGTCATAACTCACTACTTCATATTCATTAGAATAATCTACCCATTAGTCTTCTAAATGTGGTTCTTGTTCATAATAATATCCAATCCCAAAGTAAGTTTGCACAAAGCACATCCAATCAAAATAAGTTTGATTGGTACAATGATGCATCATGAATTGTATAATTGAAGATTCAATTATCTGAGCATTTGTGGCATTTCTACATGTGAAATGACACAAATAAATTTTGGGGAATTTAGGCTTCTTAATTCAAATTTTGGGGATTTTGAAAATGTTTTTACAAAATTTTACCTTCATGGGAGAGAATGGGAGCAAGCTTAGAATAAGAAAATGGATACTAAACATAGCTATTGTTGAGAATAATCCTTATGTGGATATTTTAAATATTTTTAGGGAGATATTTATTGTGATTTTGAGACCAACACTTCCACCATCCAAGTGTCATGCACCTAGGTGATCGTATCATCCTGAGTCCATGGAAGTGATGGATACAATGTCTTGCCTATGATGTCATGATACATGGCATTATTGCCACCACATTTAAGAGATTTTATTAGCCTGTTATCATGGGTTTGGATTCTATGAAAGTGATGTCTATGGTTTCCTCTAATTTTTTATGTCCCAAACATTTTATGTGTTAGGCAAGCAAGTTATCAACGACTAGTAGGTCGATATTGACCAATGATATTGAATCAATCATACGAAACTAACCCATCACAAGCAACAAATTAATTACTAAACTGAGTAAACTAGATTATTGAATATGCATATGTTTATTTTAATCTACCAATATATATGGTAAATAGAAATCATAGGCATTACTAATATGATTTAATCTACATAGCAATTCAATGAGGTATAATAACTTGTAATGTTGAATTGTAAATATAGATATATTTTTAATAATTTTCTTCTTTATTTGTGTAAATATCACTAACATAAATGTATTATCTATGAATTATTATCTAATTATGTCTAATAGTCCCATTGACATGATTATCAAGGCATCAAATGATGTAGTAAGGCCTCCTACTTATATATTTTTGAGAATGTGTAGAATCAACCTGAACCATCCATCTTGAGATTGAGATGTCTAGTTGAGGATTAATTCCATTTTTTTAATTAAGTTTATAATTATCCTCATCATGACATTGGAATAATGGTCAATTAAGAGGAATGGAGGGCATCATGGAAGGCATTGATGAGGCATGGAGGGTATGAATCTTGATATTTGTGGCATTTATGGCCTAGGGATGTCTTCCCAAGAAATGAGGTCACTTCATGATGTAGATATTCAATATTCATTTCTATAAACAAGTATTCAACAAGTTTACATGGAATTATTAATTAAGCCTTGATTTTGATTAATTAGCTCTTAAGCATGATTAAGCACTTTGTGCACAAATTACTCAAATTGATTAGAATGCCTTGTTATTGGTCCAAAATTTAACTAGATTAGAATTGGAAGGTGATGTCAGATGCATTAGATCTATATTCCCATTTATGATGTTACCAACAACAAATAACAAAGTCACATGTCTTGTGTAGAAGATTTGATAGGAAAGAGAAATCCAGAGCACCTAGGTACAAAATTGGCATTTTAACTCAGAATGATCTAATCAAAGTTAGCTGGCTCATAAATTGCATTGCCCCATTTATGGATACCCTAGCCAAAATTGGCACTTAAATATGTCAATTTCACATCATTTAGTGTGCTTTAGTGTTTTTAGGCCAAATTGTTCATTTTCAATGGAAATTGGCCAAAAGCATAATTGGAGATTATCAGTGGCCAGAATTAGGTGTCTACAGTCCTTAGGCATGTTTTCACAAAAATTTCATCACCACACACTAATCCATATTTTGTGTTTTTATAGAGAATAAATATCATGGACAATTGTTTTAAATCTAAGTGATATTCCACATAAAGGGTTATGTGAAATGATTAGGTCACTCTCTAATACTTAGGCATAAAAAATCATCCTTACATGGACTTGGGCCTTATGTACCACAAGGTAATTATGGGATGCTCCTAGATAACCTTGTAAAGAGCCTAGATTAAGGCCTTAAATGGTAAAAAACTATTAGTTAAGGGGAAACATCATCCCCTAAGATCAATCACCACATATAGGCATAGAGTGAATGTTGGGAAACCAACCTAGTCACCAATTTACATGATTAAATTAGTGGTCTAATAGTTGAGTTACACACCCTTATCTACTAGCATACGCTTGTGTCTTATCTATTTTTATCTATGTGTTATTGAGACTTGTGTTAGTTTCCCCTTTATAGCTAGACCATCATTAGTCTGGGTGCAACTTATTTGCAATAACAACATCCATTTAATACCATCCAACATCTACCTATCAAATTGATATTGATCAACCATACCCAGACAATTATAATCATTTAAGCTAGATTATAATCCTAATACCACCAATCAAATCAACATCTAGGGTTACCCATACCCTAATTCAATACCAACATAAGGTTGTAAAATAATCCAATCATCCTTTGAGGTAGTCCAAACCTAGATAAAAATCTAATCAAATCAACATATAGGGTTAGCCTAAATAACCTTAATCTATCTAAAATAACCCATCTAATCCAATTAATCCAAAAACATCAAACTATTACTTTATAAATCTTTATATTCAATATCACATGATTGTCAATTAGGACCCAAAAAATCATGACACCTGTCCTTTTTCACATCTCCATATGTTTAAGGCAAAGCTAGATCATATCCAAAATCAATCTAATTTTCTCAAACTTATCCAAAAACCCATCAAATCAAGTTGAACATCTCACCACCAAGCATCACAATCAATCCAAAAGTCAAACTTGATCTAAGATAACCACATAAATCCAAGGCAAGATTAACATCACACACATTAAACACATCAAACACATTTAAGATAAAAGTTATGGCACCACAAACCCATTACCGACTCAACATTGGGAAAACTTTTCATAATAAATACCTTGAAAAGCCTTGGCATATCAAACAAAATCATGATAGTGATGAAGAAAGACTTTTGAAAATAGAAGCACATGATCAAGATAAGCAAGTAATAACAATCAGAGTGTGCTTAATTTTAGATACATAATATTGCCATAGCACTCTATGAGATTATTGAGATACAAGTGGGGATACAAACCTAAGTCCATTAGGCTACCCAAAATTTGTAGAACTTGTGGTCTTGTTGAATGTTTTACCTTTCCCCTATATATAGAATAAAGAGATGTGACAACTACTATCACAAATACAATTGATGTCAGTAGTGTTATTGAGAATGTAAATAGAAATATATTGGAAATTTTTGTATCCATATCTATTTGCATATGACATCCTGTATCGATTGATTATATTATATAAGAGGTATTTTTCATTGAAGAAGCCTGTTCCATCTTTCATCTAATTCATTTTAGAGTCATCTAATTATTTATTAAATAGCTAAAGTAGTTAGAATATTCATCTAATTAGTTTTAGTTTTAATCGTGTATTAGGTATTGAAATAGTTTGGTGGAAGCTACATATTACATTAATAGATATGACATGCCACTAAACTTCGCACTTATATTTTTTTGGGCTCCTTTGACTCCATTAATTGAAATAAAATGTAACATCCCATCACCATCATCACCTACCTTATCTTGAAATATTTTATTGCTTTCATGCTTTGTATGGCATTGTCTTTGCCCGCCACCTCACCATTACTCAAGATCATTGTGAAACAAAATGTCTCCTCATCCCACAACTCATTTTTGTATGAACACAGCCCCAATTTCCAACATCTCCTCCACCAAAAAGATCACAGGACTATTGCTTAACACTTTATGGACAAAAGGTGGTATAGAGTCAATGGCCAAGCATTTTGAATGAGGTATGACTAGTGATTTACACTTTTTGAATTTATAAAACCCCATTTTACGAAAATAAACAATTACATTCCTTCAAGCATAACTTGTATCATTGGGACAACTACTAGCATATTCAATTTATTGATTACATGTTGATAGTTTTATTTTTACGAAAATATATGATCAACCTATCTTATTTTGGTGAATCATTGCTCTTTTATTTTATACATTCATTTTCTATTTTCTTCCCCAAGCTTTCTTTTATATGTGAAAATTAACTTTGTTTACATAGATTAACATCAGAATAAGGATTAAAAGTAGCTTGCCTTAGAAACTTCCTTGCAAGATCAATATCAGACTAACAAGAATTCACATGTCATGAATATTGTGGAAATACTTCCAATTGAATACAATGGACCATCAACGTTAACATCATATAAAAAATTAAAATTAATTATATTATTTACTATTAAATTTAAAAACCTGTTTGCAATACATAAGTAGTTTTAAATTTAATAAAACTCAAAACTAATTAAATTATAAAATAGCTTTCCCATCTAATTATTTATATGATAATTTTATTTTATATTTAAAATGCTTTATCCAAAACTTCTTCATAAACCATTCTACTTAAATATTAGTGGCCTGAGACTGAGATCCATGCCGTGTACTTCTGTCTTCATTGTGAAGAGCCAAGCTCATCAATTTTTGTTGGCAGCAAGGGACGGGGGGTGTCGTGAATGCAGAGTTACCCACAGCCCATTCTTCATGAACAAATTCGCTGCCAGCTTTGGCTCAACCACCACATCTTTCCTCACTTCCATTCGATAACGATAAATAAAAAGTGCTGCCACCCATTTCATTTGCAAATACGCAAAGTCCTTCCCGAGACACACCCTCGGCCCTATATTAAACACCGGGTACTTCGCCCAATAATTCTCCTCGACGTACACGCCCTCTTTCAACCATCTCTCCGGCTTGAATTCCCTGCAGTCATTTCCCCAAACGCTCTCCGCCCTTCCCATGCCATATATGGAGATCATCAGCGACGTCCCCTTCTTTAAACGCCTTCCATCGGGCAATACCTCGTCTTCCTTCACTTGTTTGAAGTTTATTGGAAGCGGAGGATAAATCCGCATCGATTCAGACAGCGCTGCATGCAAATACTGCATCTCCCTCACCTCCTCCACCCTCAACTCATCATATTTCTCCTCGCCAGACCTCCTTTCCAAGACTTGCTGGATTTCCAACAAAATATTGCGCTCTACGACAGGATGTTGGCTAAGCAACCAGAAAAACCATGAGAGGCCGATCGAGGTGGTGTCTCTCCCCGCCAACACAAAGCTGATACACATGTCCCGCACCTCTTCATCACTCGCCTGATCCATTTGTATCAATTTCGACAGCAAGTCTTGTCGTGGAACGCCACCATTACCAGCCAGCACTTGATTTCTTCTAATCGCAATGATTCGGTGGACAAATTCATGAATGACTTGGATAGACGCCTTCAGCTTTGCTTCCGTGCCCACGCCCAACATCCTCGCCGCTTTCCACAGAGTTGAAGGGACCATGAAGCGACGGATGGATGCATCCACGGCGTCCTCAAACGATTTAGCTACCGTGTCCAATTCCACCTCTTCAAACTCAATTCCGCAGCCAAATATAACCACGCACATATTTTCAAAAGTGAAACGAACAAGCAGACGTTGAAGATCCAAATCTGCGCCGCTTTCACATGCTGCTTCCGCAGCTGGCATCAGCCTGCGCTTCACTACTTCTTTAAGATTAAAAATCAAATGATTTTTATACCCCTGTGAATGGAAAATGGAGCTCATCATCTTTCTCGCCCGGACCCACTCTTGGCCGTCCACGTTGAGGATTCCGTTGCCCATTAGATCGTCGCCCATAGTCTTGAAGTAGGCACCCCTGGGAAAATTAGCAAATTTGGATTTAACAATGTATTCAACGTTTTTGGGGTCGATGGTGACGAGCGAGAACATGTTTGTCATCCATGGAGGCTTGAAGTCGATGGTGCCACCGTACTGTATAAGTACCTCGCTACTCCACTCGTATATTTCATGCAGATGAAGGAAAACATAGGGAAGCATTCCCAGTAGTGGCCAGCTTGGAGGTTCTGTCCCCCTCTCCCTGGCCATAGCCCTTCTATTCTTAAAGCAATGGCATAGGATAACCCAGCTTAAGATGGAAATTCCTACGATACATGCAGCTTGAGCTCCCTTACCGAAAAACAGGCTGCACTCCATCGCTAGCTACCCGTCCTTAGCCATAAGACGATATTCATTTATATCTTGCGCCTCTTTGTAACAGCACAACAATTAGTTTGTTATGATCTGTTAGTAAATGTAGAGGAGTAGCACCGGTGGGAAGAGTAAATAAATCATGTGAGCAGCTTGCAGGAATGAGATTTGACGGGATAAGTGGACCCTATCCATTATTTCAAAAAACAAATGAACGCCAACCTTATTGAATAGCCATCGCTGTATGCTTAGCCTGCATGAATGAGATTTTACGGGATAAGTGGACCATATCCATTATTTTAAAAAAACCAATCGACACCATCCATTTTAAATAGCCATCGGTTTATGCTTACTTATTCGATATGTTTTTTATTTAAAAAAAAACTAATCAATACCAACCATTTTAAATAGCCATCGATGTATGCTTATTTATTCGATATATTTTTTACTCAATTAGTTTTAGATGGACAGTTTTGAAGCTGATTACCTTAATTTAAGCACTTTAATTTGCTATTCTAGTTGCATGTAAAGGATGTTATATTGGGATATTTTAATGTAGGTTTAGTTGGTAGGGCTTTAAATAATCATGGTATCAAAGAAGGTAAGGAAGTTTGGGTCAAAGATGTTCAATGAGATACTTCTTCTAATCCAAAAACCCTTTTATTTGAAGTTATGTTTGACTTACTGGTTTGAACCCTTCACCCTTGTGGATTATTTTATGGGTTGAGTCCCTCTTAGAGCTTGCTCAAGAAATGAGTTCACAACTTTCACATGATTTTTTTAGATATATGTTTTAGTTTGTTGGGGTATGTTAAAGGTGATTTATTTTATTTGTAGGCTCTACAAATAATTTTGAAGTTTGGTAGGTTCATTTTCATTATTTAATTTAAAAAAAATATTTTGAAATTTGGGTATTTGTTTATAAAGACGAGTATTGTTGTCAATATTTTTTTTTTCTAGTAATTATTTTTAAATAAAAAATATGTTTTACAAGTATTTATTTAATGAATATATTATATAATGATTGTTAATCATAAAAAGAGTCATTAAATCATATATTTAATTGAGAATTTTGATTATGTAAATGTTTTAAGGCCAAAATTTTAATATAATAATGTTATAATTTAGACTCTAAGAATATTGTGAGTATACAATCATTAATTATATAATCATTAGAAATATATTTTTTGAGTTATAGTATCATATTCATTTGAGTAGCATTCTCCCCTAATTTGATCACCATGTGCGATTTTTATTGTTGAAAAGCCCACTGGCATAAGCATTGGGCATGCTTCATCGATTGAAAAATTAGTACATGTGCAGATCAGACGAGTGTAATGAGAAATTTAAAAAAAATACATGCTAATGTAAGCCAGCTATTTTGGCACGATCCCGCACATCAAATACTAAAAGACTTCAATCCATCTCAACACTCGAAATTTATTATTAATTATTTTATTTATTAACATAAAAATTTTAAATAAAAAAATTCTTATTTTATATAAAATGATATAAAAAAATATATTTAATATCAACTAGTACTGCACACACAACGAATTTAATACACGCGTCAATAATTCTCAAAAACTGCCGGTGACCGAGGCTGCACCTGAAGGCGCAGGGAAGGCGCGTACGGCTGGCCTGCAGAGGCCCCTAAGGATGCTGAAAACGTACTTTTGTGTGTGTACACAAAACAAATGACAATCAATTGTGGGGGCATCCTCGGCATTTGAACTATCAATATTGATTAGCCCTGCAACCTACGAAATCAAGGCTCCATCTCATACCGTTGCTCCACATAATCATGAGCATGACCTATATTGTTTGCTACAGATATCAAGCACTTTGATCTAAACCATCACACATTTATGCTCGGACTGCAAATTACACAATCACTGAAGTTAATATATTGATAGATCATAATAATGTGTTAGTGTAGGCAATGCGTCAAGCTCCATCTATAAGTAATGACACTCACCAACCGCTCTATTATAGGTTATAGTAATAATCAAATAAGGAAAAGAAATGTCCATGTTCACCCACAATCTAGTGAACTTGCTCTACTAAACCATTCCCCATAATGTCACAGGTCACATTCCAAGTCAAAGTACATATGGCCCCATTTACCATTGTCAATCAATATGCATCCCCTGTAATATCAAATTACATAAATAAATTAAAAACCAATTTTAAAATAATATCAACTAACAGAATATATAAATAATTATGTTTGGATATTGTAGTGGAAACAATAGCATAAATAAGGGCATGTACATCAATTGGTTGTGCTACACGTTAATTTATAGTTTTTACACTAGGATATGTTATAATTGATTCTCTAGTTCCATCTCTACCTCCTCCTTTTCCATCCCCTCCACCCTATATTAGGACCACAATACTAGGATCACCTACCACAACTATAAATAATACTTTCTACTGAGTAGTTATCTACCATTGTGTATAGATTGATGTACATCTTACATCATCACTCTCTACCTAGTTAACTACAATATCCCACTCCCTTGCTAGTCATGGAACCGCATCAACAACTCTAGGTCTAGACCTTACACTTGATCTAATAACTTATCTTTACTATTTTGCATACATGGAAAAGGTACTATAATCACATCTTCAATTATCCTAAACTATGAAGTAACCCACTCTTACTGAAATATCTCATATACACTATGAGATCAATCATGTATCCATACACTAAGTTGTATATGATGCAACTCTCTCCCACACTCAGGCCATCTTTTATATCCCATATATGGCTACCATTGAATCATTATTGGTGTCAATTTATTTGAATGAACTCTGTACTTCATATTGTTCAACCACCTCCACCATGATAACACCCACCGAGATGTGAAGACATTGAGATGAGCCAAATCATTATGAGGACTTCCAAATGCATGCAACACATTGTTATGCTCATAACCTCATATGTGTAACAATGTGGTCACTCCAAGACTTCCAGCATGAGCCTCCAATGTAAATTTATACAAGTCTTGATATAAATGGGTTAGCATGCTACACCCCCAATAATATATAATATGAATCTCATTAATTGACTAAATAAAATCATACATATGATATGAGATGAACCAAATCTTCCATCTAATGCTATGAATGACACAAATACACAACATACATTTGTTTGCAACCATGAAACTTCTAACCATACCATTTTCTCAAGTGAGGTCATGCTACCATGATCAACACCCTACCATCTACCTATCTAATATGTTTGGGCTCATCACATGTATCGTAAACCCTCTACATCCATAAAAATGGTCCTCTCTAAAACCTAGTATTTATAAGATATACCACACATCCTAAAGTGTGATGGTCATCTCGATCGTTAGCAACCAAAATGTATAAGTATCAGGGTTCCATCTCTCAGTGAATGCAGTCATCAAATGCATATTATATAGAACTTTTCCCATTTGAAAACATGTGCCAAGCCATCCTCCTTCAAAAATTTCCAATTGACATCATCTAAACCAAGTTCTATCAATGTATTAATAGTTCACACACATTGGAACTCTTATGCATGAAGATCACATTCCAAAAATAGAACAAACAAACAAATTCATATCTATATTAGATCTAAATAAATGCAATATACATAAATATTCAAAAAGTGTTAGCACTTAAATGGACAACATTGAACAAAAAGGACAAAAACATTTCACAATAATGCCTTGTTGGGGACAATAATTCCCCAAGGAAGAAAATAATGTAAGAAATGGGATGATAAAAAATCCTCCATGAAAACAACAAGGGATCACTTCTTTTGAGGGCCTAAATTTTATGGTTGACCTCCCTATCATGATTTTTTTATGATGATTATCTTTTCAACATTGACCTTGAAATGCTAATATAATTCATATTGGAATACATAAACATTAAGAATATATGTATTTATGTATACATATACATATGTATGTGTGTGTGTGTGTGTGTGTGTGTGTGTGTGTGTGTGTGTGTGTGTGTGTGTGTTACATACACACACACACACACATTCCTTTACAGTTTTTGTTGGTTTGCCTCAAATTTTACCTTTGATCTATTATGGTCTCCTAAATAAATTGATTGTATTTTATGGATTAAAAATGAAATTAAGGCCTTATGTCCATCAATTTTAGGCCTTGATCTTTCCACAAAGCTAATTTTTCTTGAGAAATTTTCTCCACTAGAGAGAAGTTGTTGCAAAAAATAATGGATTCAATAATGTCAATAATTAGATGATGCATGTTGTATATAAGTAGGCCATTCAGTTTGTGTTTTATGACAAGAATGGTATTATTATTTAGATTGTGAATAAAAAGTTATAAATTAGGAGATGAAACATTTGGCCTTAGAAAAAAATATTTGTTTCTTAACATTACCAGACTCTCATCTTTGAATATCATCAAACCATCAATTTCTATTTATTTATTTTATAAATGATAATAAGGTAAAATGGGCCCTTAGCCCATGGTACAAAAGGGTTTGCCTTGTATATCATACAAAGGGAGATAAAATAATACTCTAGGAGAACTAAAGAAATTTGGTAGAAATCAATAAATACATGAAAAAAGACCAAAGAAATGAAGTCTAAAAGCTACACATACTAGATTAGTCCATGAGTGCTAGAGGGAAACACCACCATGGAACTACTCCCAAGAATCATGAATAATCCAACACCCAAAGCCTTGGTCACAAATGACCATGTCCATGAAGCATTAACACTATTGTACACACTTTAAAATTAAGACCACTAAATCCCTCTAAGATAACTTGAACAAAAGGGATGTTGTTAATGGATCAAAGATTTTTTAACTAATTCTCTACATTATTCCCTAGGAGGGGGTCCTTATCAATACTAATATTGATTTAAATAAAGGTGAAGATGTCCAAAGTTATCCATGAACTCATGATTTTTGTGATAAAAATAAATGTCGTAAAAAAAAGAATGAAAATGAAGATATCTTGAATCATTGAATTAAGTTGCCACTGATCATGTCTACTCATTTTAACAGTGATGATAATCAAGAGAGAATCACCTTCCATGAATAGTTGCCTAAAATTTCAATCAATAGAATTTCTCAAACCTCTTAGAAGAGTTAAAGCTTTAGTCAAATTGTTAAAAGAACATGCAATGTTGAAGGCAAAATATGATGAAATATTCCTCTTCCATAAAAAGGACTAGGGTTACCTTTGGATGCTCGAAATAAAATTAGTTTGACATAAATTTCACTTGGAAACTTCTAAGAGGCCGATAATCTTTTTTCTTTTGGGGAGGGAGAATGAAGTTGTTTTTCAATAATTTCCATTTTAAGAGAATATGACAATCCTCCCCAGTAATTTTATTATTAGGAGGTGACAATTTAGCATTAAATAAATATTTAAAGAGCACCTCAATTTTAAGTGTGAGTAAATATTTAGTGAGGGACAATTTCCTAAACACTCTATTTTTTATTTATTTTCAAAAGCTCTAAATGATCAGATATGGGGCCATTGTTCAAATATTTGTCTAGTGAATCAAAATTACATGAATAGAGTCAATTGTTACCTAAATTTTGTTCATATTATTAAATATCCAAGACAAAATTATTTAGGTAAAGAAGCAATGTATTAGGATGTGGTTTATAGTTTTTGAATTATCTTTATAGAACATGCACTAGGAGGTCCCCTAAAAATCAATCCTTTGGAATCTGTCCCACAGAAGATATTTGTTCTTCATGATAAACCATAGATTTATGTTAGCTTTAGGAAGACCTTAATGGATCTTAGTTGTATTAATGTGAGAGATCAACTTATCGTAGCCTTCTTTCATTAAAAAAATATAAGTATCTCCAAAACATTTTGATCCATCAGTATCTACTAAACTATTGATACGAATATAGCATATGAAGGTTATCTTTCTCCATGCTTCTAGTTGTTATGTTCTCCCATGTGCCCAAATATTTCTCCAACCTATCTCCTATGATTCTTCCCTATGCCACCTTCTCCTTGGATCTAATACCACAATCAAGAATAAAATAATACTAAAAAAAAAATACTCATAGAAAGCTATGGCTTATTTATATTCAACTTTTTCTAATAATGAAGACCAATACAAAACCTCAATAAATAGAGGATGAAGATAGATTAAATAAAATTCTAGAATGAACACATCATAGCTTTAACACTGGCAAAATCATATACAAGGAGAAGAATAAAAATTACTTTAAAAAAATTATTCTAAGAAGTGCGAAGCTTCATCTTTAAAGCTTACTTTAAAAATTGATAGTGTAGAAATTAGCAGATATTCTAACATTTTTCATCTCATGAGGATAATTATGACTAGTCATTTATCACACAAGAGACATTTTCTCATCGCAAGGAAAAGTATACTAGTGTGTTTTTCATTTCAAGATGACTTCAATGATCCCATTTTTATAGGAATACAAAGCATCCCTCATAGCACACAAGTATCATGAATGGTAGGTTTTGGGGGATTTTCTAATTCGTACTGTTAAAATACATATATTTATAGATAAAATAATATAACTATTGAAAGATAAAATAATTAAAATTTCTTGATGATGAGTCATGGATGGTGATTTGAAATGCATTACATCAAAAGGAAGCACATAATTTTCACCTAAAAATCAGCTCTCAATTATAACATTTTTACACTTTTTAACTTAAAAAATATTTAAATTGTGAGCATTATTCCCATTCAATTTTGATTGTGTTTATAGATGCCACTTCCACCTTTATTAAACATTTATTTATGACATGCATTATAGATATTCTTGTAATGGGATCCTCATCAATGAGGGGTAGATAAATTATGATGCTTTATCTTTACATCTTATGTTTCAACTTTTTAAAATGCATGGATGGGTCACAACAACATGGAAGTGGTGCCTATATTCATATTTAATTTCCTTTGATTTCTTAAATTCTTAATCTACACTCTATGGTAAGCTCCATCTTCTTTAGTAACAGAGTCGGCTCCGTATAAATGTCAACAACTTCATTATTAGTTTCATTATGCTTAGATATGAGTTGTTAACCATTTAATAAATGCTCTTGTTAATGCTAGGTTAAAAATTCATGCAATTGGTGTGCACTTTATAGTAATTATTTATACATCATTGTTGTGTTGGATAATACAATATTATACTCGTAAAATTCTCATTGGGGAAAATAATGTATTGAATGATTACTTTACACTGTTATTAGGTAAATGTTGGACAAGGATTAAAAAGTATATGTTTAATTTTTAGTACAAAAAATTCATCAATAAATATTGTTAGCAGGGCTATTCTTTAATTAATACATGCTCAACAATAATATTCATTTTTGTTACAACATTTATTATTAAATCTAAAGAAATATTTTTTTAGACTAAATTATACATGAAAATTTAGCAAAAAAATCATAATTTAATCTAGAAAAATATTTCATTATCGTCATAAAATATGAAAACACTATTTTAATGTGCTTTTTTAAAATATTATTACCATTAAAACACCATTTGTAACATTCATTCCTTGCCCCACATAGCCTTTTGATGTCCAAGGACTTCCATAGACAATTATTCCCTAAAGCTTTTACCATCATTATCTTCAAAGTAGCTACATCTACCACTTATAAAAACATACATAATAAAAATACATCATGGGAAAAAGATACATATTGCATATCTTATTAATGTACTTATAAAATTTAAGGATGACCATAAGTTTATTCCACGTAAATTCAACTATTTTATGTTAGTTGAATGACATAAGGATCTACATTCCTTTAAGACTATAGTCATTTGTTGGAACTTAAAACATCTTGTCAGATTTAATAAATTCTTTTTATGTAAAAGACTTTTGTTAATTGACAATCCTCGTTAAGAAGTTACATGTGATTAATTCATATAAAGCACATGGTGGTACAATTTATAAAATTGAAACAAAGTTTATTTACATAGAATAAATATATAATTAAACTAACTATTAATAGAGTTGTTTAGTTTTGTGATAATTATTGATCTTAAATAATAAAAGAAGATACCAATATATCAAATTTGGTACTTTCAACAAAATAACCTTTTTTGGACTTGGAAATATATTAGTGGATGCAATGCCTCATAAGCCTCTTTTGTCTCAAAATTATTAACCATTTAAGGTAAGTAAAACATACCACATTATTATCATTTTACTAAGTGATTAGAGTTTTGAATCATAATCTCATAATAAAAAAATAAAACCTTATATTTAATATGAAATTAATCACATATTCAATGTAAAAAGTAATGATCTCATGTACTTCTGTCATAGTTATCCTCAAATACCAGGTGCCTAAATCATGGATTCAAATATTTTTTACCTAAACTTTCAAAGAATAACACCTAATCAATTGAAAATAGTAGATGTTATTTTAAGTCCATATGTCAAACCCAAAACTTAAAAAAATTCTTTAAAATACTTTTCTCCCAAAAAGGTTAAAGGCTACTACTACATTTTGTAATGGAATGTTAATAGATTATCTCTATTTGTATAATTAAAAATGGATAATAAATACCACTACATTTTGTAATGGTATATTAATAGATTGTCTCTATTTGTATGATAAAAAATTATATACACTTTGAAAATATATACACAAAATAAACCTAAGATCCAAATAACATTTTTACGATAGAATTATTCAATTTGATTTAGCCTTGCAATGATTTGGGTATTTAAAATTGTCAAGTGAGTATGATTTTATGGCTCCAAAAACATTTTTGTAATGATCCGATAATCAATAAGTATATATTCACAATATTATTAAAATCTAAATAATATGACTACAACAATGTTTTGGCTTTACAATAATTTAGATAATAAAAATTCTAAACTACACATATGATTTTAAGACTCTTTATATGCTTAGCAATCATTATATCATATGCTTGTTAAACATATACTTATAAAACATACCTTGAATCTAAGAAAAAACACTAAGGTGGAGTGCCTTATCAACAATACTCTTACTTCCAGATAAATACTAAGTTTTTAAAACCTAAATTTATAAAGAATGAGCCTACCAAACTTCAAAATAATATGCAAAGTCTATACTTCAAATAAATCACCTTGCCATACTCCAACAAATAAATTCCATGCATTCATTTTCCCATATGTTATATGCCCTTTCCATGCCATAAATGGGGATCATGAGTGACATCCCCTTCTATAAATGCCTTCCATCTAGAAATATATTCTCCTCCTTCATAATGACAAACTGGTTTCACTTGAAAGTAGCTACAATGAGTTGCTCCCTCGTAGATATAAGGAATGAAGGGAGCACTAAATAAATTGTTAAAAAACTCAAATTAAATATTCCAAAGGCACAAATAAAAGATCTTTCAGTACTATACTTAGTAATTTATGAATAAGAAGTTGTTTCTAATTTAGTTGTAACTGCAAATTAATGAGAGGTACTATACTTTTTAATTATGTGTGTGTTTTTCTTAAATTAACAAATACATCTATGTTAATTTATGTAGTAATTTTTTTACAAATGTTAATTAAGCAATATTTATTAAAAAATAAGTTAATGAGCATCATGGAGACTTATAGGAAGGTAAGACACTAAATTTAACATATATAGTTATATGTAAATTTAAAAATTAGTGTGGATAGATATTGTACCATACTACCACATTATGAAGTATATGTAAGATCAAGTGAAACCTCATGTAATAAATTTAAAATTAGTTTGGTTGTGAATTCAAAAATATATTTTGACACTTGCGAATAATTACTGTTGGTGCTAAGATTTGCACCATCTAATTTGAAAAAATTTCCCAGTTTAGTATTAGTTCCTAGTTGTACACCTCTTTCATTCAGCATTGCACACTTGAAAAAAATCGCAAACAAAGATGAAAAATACATTGATATGTCATTAGAACATGGGGAAGGTTTTGCATCAAGAAAGAACCTTAAAAAAAAATGACATAGAGGCAGCGATAGAGGGTATGGTCAGCTCCATGCTACTTCTATCTCTACCTGAACTAAGGTGAGAGGACCTCAGGGGTAACTCGCTCACATGGATTGATTTTTTAATTCACTTTTGGCACATAAGAACACAAACATGACCAGGACATAACCAAACTTATTCACTCCACTCAGAAAGGGTTGTCACATGGAATGCACAAATGCACTAGGTCACATACAAGCTATTGAAGACAGATAGGAAAGTGCTTGAAATCTTTATTCTAAAGAATTTTCAACAATAAGGGGATGAATAGAAGACTGAAATGTTGGTCTTTAAAGCATAAAATGTAGACACATATTAAGTATGCAAGATTTATGCATTTACAAGAAAATAACACTTAACATATGCAAAGGGTGTATTATTTTCAGGTTAGGACAATTTGATAGTTATAAAAATAGGGTGGTGTTCTAGTTGTTTTCAAATAGCAAAAAAAAATTCAACATTCATTGCATTAATTATTGTAAAGATGCAAACAAAATGACTTGCGATTTACTGGGAAGTACCATGAGTGGTTTGCATCTATTAGTGTCAATACAATGCAAATACCCAAATGATTCTTGAAACCCTATAACATACACTACAACTAAAATTTCAAATACTTTTCCCTATTGAATGCATAAACCTAGGTTATCGTTATAAGGTATTTAACAATATATTTCTAAATATAACTGTAGAAAGGGATTTATAACCTAGATCTATGCTCAAAATGATAACCAATAATGAACACAAACCCAAATATCCAATCAGCATAACTTGTAAAACACATTATTATATTTCATCCACAGAGAAGAGTAAGAATCACAAGTATTTTTCATTATCTTGAAAAGATATCTTACATGCATCAATGTTTCAAAATGCTACTGTGGGGACAAGCATGGTGAGTTTGCTCCATGTTGGATAGGGGAAGCATATAAACATGCTCTCCAAAAATTTTAATGGTTGTACAACAATAACCACCTTAACAAGAGAGACAACATGTACACAGTAGTGATCCCAAAATTTGGAAGAGCCTATACTAAGAGAGAAAAGAAAATACCAATAAAAACTTTAGATTATAAGACAAGCTTTCTATTTATATGTTTTTACCATGTTTCAATTATGGGAATATGGGTTGCAATTTGTAATATTAAAAAATTACAAAATAGCCCTCCAAGATCAGCCAAGATGCTCTCAGCTGGAAAATATTCATTTACATGCCTGGGATCTTCATGTGTTTGCAAGGAAAATGATTGTTGTAACTACCTCTACAAGAAATGATGAATATTTGCAACAAATCTTTGTTCTCCTTTGCTGTAAATTAATTTTACACTAGTTGGAAAGAGAATATTCATGTTGGAGGCTAAACAAACCATTTGTCTTCTTGTGTAACTACCTAGAGATGCCCTTTGACCACTCATTAGCATAGCTAGAACCTCTTGGATAGCTACCCTTTCCCTTATGCACACCAAAGACTAACCCAACTTTGTAATTATCCTTGTTTCGGGGAAATCTGGGTTCCATTTGTAATTTTACAATTCCTTTGTATTGGGGAAATCTGAAACTCGGTAGTAGTTTTACAATTTGAAAATTACATAATTATAATTCATAGTTGTAGTTTTTTTGAAAAGTTCTCTTTGCAAAATATAGAATTACAAATTATAGAATTGTAATTCGTAGTTGTAGTTTCCCTAAAAAGTTACCTTAGGAAAATGAGAACTCCAGCTGTAGTTTGTAATTTACAAAATTATAAATTGCAGTTGGGATTCCCATTTCCTTGAAAAACTTTCTTTAGGGAAATGGGAACTCCAGCTGCAATTTGTAATTTGTAAAATTATAAATTGCACTTGGGGTTCCCATTTCCTTAAAAATTGAAGTTTAGGGAAATGAAAATTCTATATGCAATTTATAATTTGTGAACTTGCAAATTGCACTTGGGGTTTTTGTTTTCTTAAAAACTTATTTTAGAGAAATGGGAACTCCAACTATAATTTGTACTTTTACAAATTTACAAAATTGCAAATGGCCTTGAAAGTTTTCATTTACACTGGGACCCTTTGTTGACCAGTGTTGACTGGGGTTTTGGGAGACCCAACTACAATTTGCTATTTGCACAAGTGCAAAATTGTAAAATTGTATTTCTCTTCAACATCTCCCTGAAACTCCTCTTGAATTGACTCTTCTCCAATATTTGGTTAGTAGGATTGCGAGAGTTGATCGCAATTTACAACTGCATCTTAAAAACCTACATTATGTAAATTACTTTTACCACTGAAATCTCTCAAGGGCTTTGGAGGCCTCTTCTGCAATTTTTTAAAATTTGCAATTTTTTGGATTTTCCCATTTTTTACCCAGTTCCATTCTTGCTCTAGTGAAGCACCCTTTAGAAGATTTTACCAAAAGACAATCCTTTTTAAATCCATTATTTCATTCTCAACAATAACTAGTCATCAATAGAAATATGTATTGCCCTTCCTTTCTCCATGGATTAGTTGCCAAATCTGAAAACTTGTTAACATCACCATTTTGAGCAGAATTTGCTGCTTTACCAGGACTATCTACATTTTCTGCTAACGTTAAATCTGGATTTGACTCGTCATCCATACTACCATCTCCTTATGAAGGAATTTCAATGCCAAACATGTCAGAATCTCCTCGTACTGAAGCCTCATGGGTTTCCTCCTCATCTCTTACAATTTTAGGATCTTCATTTTCGCTTCTTATTCTGCGTTCATTTAAATGTGATCCTAATGAACTCTCATCTAACCAAAATAAGATACCAAGACCCATGACAAGAGGATGAGGTGGGTGAAAAAATTTCCTTCCGCTAACCATAAAACTTCCAACTGTAAGATACTCTCCTATTGGTGCAGTCTTACTCACTTGATAAGGATGCACCCACCAAGCACTCATGATAATCTTTGAATCCCATGCTTTGTTGTGGCACACAGTAAAACATCCAACATGATTTCAAAGTTTCCAACCCAAATGGAATGCAGAGAAACCCAAATGGAACGCAGTCCATTCCTTAACCCTTCTCAGCACTGTAATAAATTGCCTCCTTTCAATACTTCAACCTGGCATAATATGAACCATGATGCCACTATTCTGCACATTCAATGCCACATACCTCAATAGTTCGAAGACCCACTTGAGCCACACTTTCAGATGAGCTATGTTGTCAACTGCCAAAAAGAGAAGCATTCCATAACCTGTGAGAAGATGTTCGTAAATGTGTAGATGCATTTGGCATTATCTTCTCACTACTAATCAACTTGACTCATTTAGCTAAGTGAGCACGTTGGAGGACAAGGCCTACTGTGACCTTATTATCAACCTAAAAATCATTTTCATCCTTAAGTTCGAAACCATGACCTCTTCCACGCAGTCGTTCCAAATGTTCAAAGGATTGGAATTGAAAACGAAAACACAGTTGGCGTTTCCTTCCTTAAATCCTTGGTCGCTGCCAAACGGTATGTTAGCACATGTTGATACTTCTCTTGAACATTGAATTCAATTTTGAAATCCACGGGTCTTTTTGGAGGATGGTCAAAATTGCAGTCAAACCCAAGATGTCCACCATCCCCTTCAATTCACAAAATCCGGAGATCCACAAGCAAATTGCAGTTTGTTTATTCGCAAATTGCATTTCATTCTCCTTTTTCCGCCACGTCCTTTTCATTTCGGGATCTAGAGTCCGACAAATAATTTGCAGTTTTCTCAATGTCTTTTTGATAATTATTTTTTTCAAGTGTATTCCCCGACTTAGAACCTCGACACAAATTGCAAGTTGTGTTTTTTAACATTTTCCTTTTGCAATTTGTAATTCGTAGTACAAATCCCCGCGAAACTTTTAAGTGGCAATTGTAATTTTATAAATTTGCATTTTGACGGCAAAGCTCCGTTGTTCAATCTACCCAGGCCCACGGCCTAAAAAATCTATCTTTGTCTTATTCCTTTACCATTCCCATGTGGCAAGGGCCCTGATAGCAAGGGGCTGAGTATTTTGGAATAGCATCCATGTAGGCAGCAAGCCCTCCACATCGGATGCTTAAAAAAATTTGCTGTGCACAGTTGCTATTGTCTCCATGCAATCATTCTACAACATTTTCCTCGGAAAATTTCAAAAATTACATGGTACAAATCTGAGCACCAACAAGTGCAATAACAGGGGTCAATTAAACATATGTTCTTTGAAGTACGCAATTTTCCTTCCTTTTTGTTGTGTCCACCTAGGAAAAAATAGTGCAATACATCCTTGCCTAAGCTGTGATTCTTGAATTTACTGTGCCCAATCAATAAAAAATGTATGGAAATCAATGAATTTACTATGCCTAAGCTTTTGTTCTCAAGGGGCCTTATCTTTTTATGGATTTATTGATTTATTATATTTGGTTTATTTTTCGATATGCTTACTCAAATATTTAATAAAAAACATGTGGCAGTTGAATCAATAATCAAGAGAGAAATCAATGATTATAAAATGATTGGCTTATCAAATATTTAATTCCTTAAAGTTATGGGATTGCCAAAAACACAGAAGTCATTGAGACTTAAAAGATGTTATCCAACCAAAAATAATAAATTGGAAACAAATAATGAAAAAAATTATCTAAGAGTTTTATAATAAAATCAAGTAATTAATTATATTAAAAATAAATCATCAATAATTATTCAAACAATTATAAAAATAAAATTTATATAAGATACACTCATTGGTATAATAATTTAAATAAATAAATAAAACCCTTCAACTCATCAATTATAAATCAATTAATAAAATATACAAACATAAAAATAGATCAATAGACATCCATCTCAATTATTTGTTTTCTAGGAGAGAAAAACATAGATCCATTTCTTTCACCACTATCAATAGTATTTTAAGTTCCTTTTAACATATATTTAGTATCATTACCTCCCAAGATAGCTCATTATAGTCACGATCTTAATAATTATCGAATATTATTGGGTCTCACATGGTAGTTTTCCTATATTGAAATAGAAGGAAAAGAATTGAGGGAACACACACCAAATGTGGAAACATTCCTTTCCAATAAGGATGGAATAGTCTTTCAGTTTTGTTCACATTGGTCATGAACTTTGACATATTGATTTTAATTCTTAATTAAACACCACATCATCATGCGTAAAAGAAGCATAATTTCTCATAAGACAATAAGGTGTTCATAAAAAACTATGATCTCATAATCACATAAAAGATATATGTATCCACATGTGTGTCTTAAAATATAATAATCTGTGACTCAATATATAGATTTTTGTTAATCAAAAATATTAAAAAATTACAAGTCAAATGATGATGATGATGATGAAATATGACTGTCAAGGTAGGGCATAAAAAATCTAATTAATTAAGAGATTCGTTAACACTCTAAACCTAATATCAATATTTTCATTTTAAAGACTTTGAATTATCATCTCTCATAACAAACCACATATAATCATGATTTGTGTATTAATAGTTCTTATTGAAAGTAATGGATTTTTAACTCACTGATCAAGAAAATAAGAATTACAAAGGAATTTTTATTAAGAGAAAACTTTGAACCATTAAAACACACCCCAATAATTTGTTAGTATAAAATGAAATTTCAATATACCTTATTTTTTCAACTAATGGAATTTTATATACATCTATTCCAAGTTAATATAATGTTAAAATGATGGCATATGGATAATGCACTATATAGTGACCAAAACACTTGACCAAGCCAAGGCAAAAAAATTAAGTGAGATAATGAGCAGAGGTAGTGTCATAAACGAGCAAAGGTGATTTTGTCACTGGGCAGAGAAATATTTATTTACTACTTGACATGTGAAAAAGATGTCCAAAACATGGCATTCTATCGATAGGACAACTATTTGGGATGCCATTCCAACTCCAAGGCCCTAGGCAATGTCATTCTGGATGGGAATAACCTTGATATTAAGGGAAGCACGGCATAGCACTAGGGAAGTATAACTAAATATGTAAAGGGTATGGAGGATGTAAGAAGGATTATGTGAGTGCATGTCATCAGTGCATAGGGGTGAACTTAAGAACGTTTAGTAGAATGCTTAAATAAAATAATCAAGAAAAGTTTACAATAGAGAGGATGGTTTTGTACATGGGTTTTTTTTTTAAATTTCTAGCATGGAAAGGTAAAACAAATGTCATACCAGGTCATGATGTGGCATTGGGCTGATGAAATAGATGAATAATGGATGTTCAATGGTGACCATTAAAAAAGTCAACAAAGATGTTTAAAAACTCATGAGGTCATCATACACTAAGTTTTTTGATTTTGGGATAGCTCTGATTTTTGAAATATTAAAATATATTAGCTCTAAATTATTAAATTAAAGGTTTATTTTACATATGCTTGATATTTCAATGGCTAAAAATGACCAAAATTTTCAATGCTCTAACTAACTGGTAAGTTACTACCCATGCTTTCACATTTCAAGGCATATTGTGTATATTAAAATATTTATGCAAGTTAACCAACCATGCATAGAATGCATCACCAAATTATTCACCTAAAAAAGTAGGTGGTGTAATATTTTTAATATACTTAATGATGGGGTCAACCACTCTTAAAGGCATCTCTTGGAGCAGTTGGTCACCATCTTGCCCTTCATCTATCTGGGGTAACCATTTTTTTGAGACACCTTTAAGGTTATTCAACCTGCATTCCTGGGTTTTCAACATGATTTGAAGAGCATTAGAATGATTTACTATCCCACTGAAGAGTTCTTATTGGTTAGAATTTGGATTTTCTATAGAATCATTATCATTAGGTTTATGAACATTGTTTCCAGTATTGTTAAGGGGAGGTTCCTCTCTTCACTAGTTAAGGTTTCATACTCCATGCCTCTACCTCTTCCTTTACATCTTCCTTTACCTATACCTCTACCTAGGTTTTCATTACCCACATTGTTATTGTAAACACCACCATCTATGGTTCTCATCATATTGAGGTGAAACAAACAAAAACTTAGGAGGCAAATAAATAGCACTAAACAATTTCCCAAAGTTTTATAGATCTCAAAATTTGGGCTCTGATACCAAAATGTAACCCAATATTTTTTATATGGAAATATGTTAGTAATTTGATAAAACTTAATAAATTAAGAATAACTAACTTAAAAGTGTAATGAAGTACATAGAAATTTAATGTGTAAATTTGGGTATGCTCGTGTACCTAATGTACATTCATATACTCTAATCTATATACTCCTTCTATGGTCTTCTTAATAGGTTCATTTACCAACTTTTAGCCTTACCTAAATGCCTGAACTTGAAATACATCAATTTTCACCTTAACCATTCAAAGTAGTTGACCTCTAAAATGATATTACTAAATATATAATGAGTACTATCACATTGAGATAATGTAGAAAAATTTCAATTCACAAAACAAGAATCTTCATACTAAGCTTATTCATTCAATTATCTACATAATTCTATGACCTAAAACAATTAAGTTTCATAAATATTTCCAAAATCAGTATGTTGTATAGCATTTAGAAACACTTGCAAACTTACATGACAACAAAAAGTTTTTAAATAGTGCTACCCATTTTTATCACCTAATTATGACTATAGTTATGATCAATTCACCATGGATTTATTTTCCATATCAGTTATATTTAGCATATTTTTCAATGTAATCCAAATCAAAAAAATGTGTATTAATGATTCTTATCATTGATGAACATTACCACATAAGTGGTTGTCACATCATTTTTAATCACATGAAAATGTTCATAACAAAATTAGTTAATGTTAAAATTGAATCACTTAGTTGAAATAACTTGATCATTTATAACATATCGTAGTAATAACTTACCATACATATATCATGTTGGTCATATGGTTCACTTGAATGTTTAACATGTTAAACAAAGATGGATATCAATAAATCATCATAAGCAAGTAGTTGATGTTTCAACAATCATGCTTCTTATTTACATGAGAAAAATCAACTAACTAATCCATCAATTATAAACATTCATTCATTTATCTTGCCTTCATATAAAATTATAGTTTTAAACCACATATCTATACTCCACATGCATTATATAAATAATGAAAATTATTGTAAGCATTCATATAAACATACTTAACTAATTAGCTTAGTATTTGAAAAACAATTCCTTTTCGAAAGGATGATTTCTAATGAGTATTATATATGAATTATTTCAACTATTGACCTCTCAATCCAAAGGATTAACTTAACCAATTATCAACACATTATCAATGTGACATAAGGTATTCATTAACTTAACAAGATAATAAATTAGCTAAGATGGTAATTATAATTCCACTATTCCATATGAATTCAAGAGATACTTTTACTCTAATATATCATGTTACAAGTCATAATCAATACTAAAATAAATTCTTATACAACACATCATTGTATAAAGTTCATATTAGGACTTGCTACAATTAAGTCACAATTTATTATCTAATTCATTCATAATGCACAAAAATCTAACTATTAGCACAATAACTATTATTATAATCTCCCAAAGCCTATAATTATACACTTCCTCATAAATGAAAAGTTCTTATAAACATATTATAATTAAACATGTTGAAGTAATTTTCATTCATTTCACCATTTGATTACTTCCCAAACCAAAGTATGAAAGACTAATATACTTGATCATCATCACAAGACAAACCTTATTTTTAATTCACCACCAAGTCACTTAAGTTAGATATTAAAACCATAACACACTACTCCTTATAAAATGTAGTTGCTTAGAACTTATTCACATAAATACATTTATGCTATAAGCAAGGTATATAAAAAAAATGATATATATGAATGTTCTTCTCATTACTGAAATTAATAATAACTAAGAGATAATAGTTATCACGTTTCAAAACATATTTCAAAACTCTTTAATTGAATCATAAACTAATAACCATTATTTATTCCATACAAGAATGAACACATTCATATTCATATTATAATCATTTGATTTACAAACTAGTCATATAACTCAAAATAGGCAAGTAAGAAAGCTAGTTAAATGAAGAGTCTAATGGAACTCAAAAATATTCTTGTAGAGAAGAATCAAAGACTTGCCTTTCCATCCCAATGATCCCATCCATTAGTGGAACTAGACCATCCCATACATCAGTTGGATGTGGAACTAGATAGTAGAGATAGGTGGAATAATGATGAGTTGACCAAGAAACTATGAGTTTAAGGTGACAAAAATCACTGCACATGACTCAAGAGAGAGAAAAGTGTACATATGATTAAGTTTCATCCCATAGTCCATCTTAGGAACTAATTTAGATTAGCCTTCATGGATCTTCAATTTCTTGTTTATACATAAACCCTAATCCAATTTATACTTTATTAAAATATATTGAATAACATTAAAAACAACCATACCTACATATTTTATCCAAGTGTCTTATAAAAAAAGATGATGCTAAAATGATTTCAAAAAATCATACCTCATTTGACATCCATATAGGAAAATGAAGATCATTACACAAGGCAGACACCATTTTTGGCAAACAAAATCCTTTACCACATGAATTGAAATATAGAATAATAGAATAAACTTAGATCCAGTTAAAAATTATCACATAGTTGACTTATCTGAGCATCATGACTTCTCCAATAAAGATCCAAATAATAAAGAAACACAACTTAACCACACATCAATGCACCTATAGATACATGTTTCTAAAATGAAAACTTTCATGGACTTAAGATAAAATACACATGTACAGTTCACAAACAAAATTGAGCTCAACCACATGAGGGAATCCAACAAGATTGATAATAAAACCACATGACATTTTTAGTAAAAAATCAATCAATATTGCTTCAAACTTTAACCAAGACATTTGCACTCATATAAGAAAATAAAATAGGTTTCTCAAATAACAAACTAGGGTATTTTATTAAAAAAATGTTCCTTTAGGCAATGACATTTAAAAATAAAAACTTTGAAACCCTACCTAGTTGGTTCCAAAAAAAATGAGTTTATGATATTTACCACAAGATTTATCTATACCAAAGCATGATATAAAATATCTAAACAATATGAAAAAAACACATTTTATGAAACATTATTCACCAACTAAATAGAGTCGAGTATTTTCCACAAAAAACCCAACACAAAAGAAAAAAAATTAGTGAAATAAGTTCATAACTAGGTTTAATAATTAATCATGCCTGAATACAGATCTAATATGTAATGTGGGGTTGATGGGAAGTCTTACAACATCCTATTGCATCCACCATGAAATGGTCACTTAATAACTATTAAGAGTAATAAACTAAAACAACAACACCATCACTTACTTGTTTTCGGCTAACAAATGCAAGTATTTATGACCTTCCTAACTTGTACCAATCTGAACACTCCTTGAACTCTTTACGGTTTTCCAAAAGAAGACCACCAACACCTCCATTTTTATTATCAAAATTTATGAGTATGGATGATAACATAACCATATTTCCCCATGGCTACCTCTAATCCCTAATAAAAATGCAACTGTATAAATGGTCATTAACTCCATAGACCACCTAACTCTCATGGCTTCCTAAATTCCATCAAATTTTTGATATCATGAAGCTAAGATTTAGTTCTTCTAAGCCTAAGTGAACATAAAATGATAAAAACCAAGTCCAAAATCCATTAGAAGATCATTGACCTCAAATATTAGGTAATTATAACCTAATATAGAACTAAATCCAAAATCCCAAATGACAATCATCAAATAATGAAAGCCCCATGATCGAGGCATGGTCCCCAACATAAGTCAAACTCCTACTCATAATTCCCATTATGACTAAAGCAAACAAACCATATGCATCCAACAAAGTTATTTGAAATTTCTAACACACACAACAACCAAGATGAGATCCAAGATAAGTAAAATGAGTTCAAGGCATGATTGGTATAATGAATGACAAGTAAGAAATTGATATAAAAAAGAATAAAACATCTAATAAGACTGATATGGAAAACATCATGTCACAGTCAAATATCTAAAATAAAATAATTTTTCTCAAACGTGAAAAAGTTAGACGAACCCAAAAAGATAAATTAAACAAAATAAGACTAAACTGATTTTGCATAACACTAAGAAATGATTTTCACATAAAATATCATGACTAAATAGGTGTAAAATGATTTCAACTAATATTAATGGTCAAATAACTCATCATCACCTCGTATCCTATGTTTTTAAGGTCCACAATGAATCTAGCTCATAAAAATTCTCTTTAAAATCATCGATATAGAATATCAATAGTATTTTGACAAGGTAAAAATATGTTAAATAAATACTAAACAAAATTAAACATCAAATGAGATAGATTAAAAAATGAACTGAATTGAATAACATTATGACAATATGAAATGTCTAGAATAAATCCAAATCACATCACAGCATCTCAATAATGTATCTTATCACTAAATGTCTAATAATATCAGTGCAAAAGAAACTTTATCAAATAAACCATATTTAACATCTTAATCACACTAAATAGTATCCATCTAACCAACATGAATAACCAAGAAATAAATGTATCAAAAAAGAGATAATTGGATAAAGGAGACTACTTCTATCATCAATCATGCCATCTAGAACACATGTATCAATGAAGGCTTTAATTTAATCCAAAGTTAATCTACCCTAGTCATAGCTCACTATTTCATATTCATTATAATAATCTACCCATTAGTCTTCTAAATGTGGTTCTTTCTCATAATAATATCCAATCCCAAAGTGAGTTTGCACAAACCTCATCCAATCAAAATAAGTTTGATTGGTTTAATGATGCATCATGAATTATATAATTGAAGACTCAATTATATGAGAATTTATGGAATTTCTACATGTGAAATGACCCAAATAAATTTTGGGGAATTTATCCTTCTTATTGAAAATCTTGGGGATTTTGAAAATATTTTTATGAAATTTTACCTTCATGGGAAAGAATGATTGCATGCTTAGAATAAGAGAATTGGAACTAAACATAGCTATTGCTAAGAATGATCCTCATGTGGATCTTTTAAATATTTTTAGGGAGAGATTTAATGTGATTTTGAGACCAACACTTTCATCATCTAAGTGTCATGCACCTAGGTGATCATATCATCCTGACTCCATAAGAGTAATGGATACGATGCCGTGCCTATGATGTCATGATACATGACATTATGGCCGCCACATTTGAGAGGTTTGATGGGCCTGTCATCATGGGTTTGGATTCTATGAAAGTGATGTCTATGGTTTCCTCCAATTTTTTATGTCCCACACATCCTATGTGTTAGGCAAGTAGATTATTAACGACTTGTAGGTCGATATTGACCAATGATATTGAATCAATCCTATGAAACTAACCCATCACAAGAAATAGATCAATTAATAAACTGAGTAAACTATATTTTTGACCATATAATAGTGCATATGTTTATTTTACTCTACCAATCTATATGGGTGATAAAAACCATAGACATTACGACTATGATTTCATCTACATATCAATTCAATGAGGTATAATAACTTGTAATGTTGAATTGTAAATATAAACATATTTTTAATATTTTTCCTCTTTACTTGTGAAAATATCACTGACATGAATGTATTATCTATGAAGGATTATCTAATGATGTCTGATAATCCCATTAACATGATTATCAAGGCACCAAGTCTTGGTTTTTCTCCCTTTCACACTCCTATTGTGAGGATCAACATGCCATTAGACTTGCTAATCTAATCAAAGATGTATTAAAAAAAAATCATATCACAAAAGTGTCCATCCTAACCATATTTCATATGCCATATTCAAAAAATAGTTCCAAATTCATTAAATGCAAATCCCTCTATTTTCTCAAACTGCAAACATTGTAACAACATAAGACTAGGTGTCTTGAATTTTCCATACAACATATGATCAAACTAGCTCTTATAGATCTTAGGCTTCCACAACCCATACCAATTAAATTACAATTCTATAATAACTTTCCTATAAATTATTTTAGGATTGATGTTTCCAATCACCCCATGCGGTTCATAATTAAAACTAATGATGATGAATTACATAATGTCATTCAAAACATCAATTCTAAAATTCTCCACAAACAAGTTATTATAAAAATAATTAGTCAACTAGAAACACTTAATAAATAGTTTACAATTGTGTGTAATCCTATGATTGTGCACAAGTTCTTTCAATTTTTTATGTAGCCTTTATATGAGCATGTTTTTTTTTTCATGTAATGTCATTGGTGCAAAAATCTTGGCACCACTTGTATAATTTAACACAATTCTATTTTGGAGATCAATGTAGTTATCTTCAAGTTAAAAATATCCACACAAAGAAAAAGAAATAAAGTATTGTGGCATTGAGGTAATTATGTGAATCTTTTATTTAAGAAGCTTAAGATATTTACAACCCACGTATGAATTTATAAGGATATTTTATTTGTGGACCAATGTAAGATGATCTTGTGAATAGAAATATTCATGGAACTTATTCATTGCAATATTAGTTTATGAATTATTGCAAATATCGTCCATTATTGATATGTTATATCATGATGTCTAATGTCGAATTTTTTTATGGACCATTAATATTGTAATAGGTATTTATTGATTCTGACATAAAGAGTTATGTTATAGGTATGATGTGTTATGAATCCATGGGATTGTATATTATTTTTAATATGTGTAATGGGTTGTTGGTTTTATGGTGATGCATTATTGTAAGTATGTGAGTATTTTTACTATATAAGCATACCCCTTTGGTTGAATTGAGACACATTTAGAGAGAAATATATATATTTCTCTCTAAATGTGTCTCAATTCAACCAAAGGGGTATGCTTATATAGTAAAAATACTCACATACTTACAATAATGCATCACCATAAAACCAACAACCCATTACACATATTAAGAGAGAAATATATATATATATATATATATATATATAGAGAGAGAGAGAGAGAGAGAGATAACTAAACTTATGAAGACCATCGGTTAGCAAGTAGAGATCTAAAGATATGATGTTTTAATACATCTCATTTCATGTAGCAAGTTAATGTAGTTTAAATGGAAATTTCATTTCCATTTATTAAAATAAAATATATATTTTGAGTTACAGTTCTTTCATTTAAATGTAATGTTTCCCTATGTAATTATGTATGTTTTATAGTTCAAGGCATCCCTGAATTAAGAATCTTAAACATGACTACATCAATTAAGTATATATTATTCCAATACAAACATTTCTCTTCACATATTAGGAATAATCAGTTTCAAATAAATAGAATTCAAATGCTAATTTATGTTTATAGTCTACAAATATTTATCTATTAATAATATATTTTTTATATTTTATGGTAAAAATGTGAATACAACCAAAAATCACTCTAAATGATAAGTTTTTTGCTTTTCTCAAAACACATTTCTCCCCGTTTACTCTTGTTGTCTCAAAACATGTATGGACTATATAAATGAAGTATATGAGTTTTACTCTCAAAATTTCACATCGACAATGAATATAAAATATACAAATGAGGTTTGAAAGGACTACATTCATGCATTTAAAATAAGTTATCAATGAGAAGTATATCCCCTACTTCCCTAGCTATATTTAAACCCATAACCATACTTGTTTGAATTACAAGAATGTTGGATTAGATGGGTTGGACATCCCATCCCTAACCACTCCCTAATGAGTTGTTTTATATATATTAAGAGAAGATGGAGAAATAATAGAGGATAAGTGCGATGTCATTTTTGGTGAATAAAATAGGTAAGTTTATTTTCCTTCATTATGTTTAAGTAGAAACTCAATCCATTACATCAAAACAAAAAATATATGTAAAGTCTTTCAAATACACATAAAACTATATTATACATATGTTGATCCCATGGAAATAAGAAAACAAGTATAACTATACAGGTAATAGAATAAATATAGAGGGAAAGAGGGAATGATTGTTTCTTCATCAGAGAGTTTGACAACAACAACCTAGACTTTCTCAAACTTGATGAATATATCACACATATAAAAAGCCTTTAGTTATTCCAAAATATGTGTGGCCTCCTTCTTTACCTTTTCCCTCAACTTAAACTTAATGTAATGATATTTTTATTCCAATATCACTTTGAATATAACTCACATTACGAATTGTCACCTATTTCATAGTTGTTTATTATTCTTAGATGTCATAATTATTCCTTGGAATATATTCAATGTTTATAAATGATTGTGTATCAAGGATATATTAATCAGAGTATTTGTGAGGATAGATAGATCCCTTTCATATTTGGCATCCAACTCCCACAACTATTGGATTGGTTGTTGAAATTTGGAAATGACATCTTATTGGTGATGGATTCAAAATTTGGAACAAATTAAATGAAGGTATATTTCCAACTATTTTTATAGTATTAAATGATAGATATATTTTCCATTGACAAGCTGACTCATGTTTTTTATTTCGACGTAGTCTCAATTATATACATTGCTGGCATTCGATTAAAAAACCAATGACTTATTATAGAATGGGTCATTATGTCTAGGTTATGTACCAGGGACCCAATGTAATTGATTCAAATATATTGACATAGACTATACTTTAAAACCATTGAGTGGAAAATAAATTCCTTCATGGTAGATGGTTCTAATATAGAGACAAAAGTAATCAGATGCATATTGATTACTTTGTATAGGCACAATAAATGTTTTATATTGAATTTCATAAATAACATTCTTATATTATTTCCAAATTCTTAGTAAGTTATTGTATTATGCAAGGAAATTTAAATTATAAAGTATATTTATGAAAATGGCATGTATGTCATGCATATAAAGTATATTTATGAAAATGGCATGTATGTCATGCATGGTTGAAGAATATCATAGCAAAGGTGAGATAATATGATGTCAAGTGTGAGATATCTAGTGAACTGGGAAATATTATACATAGTTATGTTGATGAAGAAATGGAAAACATGGAGGCCACATAATTTCTACCAGTCAAATGCCAAATTGTGAGTTTTCACTTTTTCTATGGTTCAATGATGATATTACTCTTAAATGAAAAGATATTCACTACTTATCTATTTTTTATGGCCCCTTGGTCTTGTTTGAAATAGATTTATGTCCCTTGATTATGGATCTTAACCTTATTAGATGTGACATTCATTTTCCCCTTATTTATAACATCTTCATGTCCCTTGATTATGGCCCTTTGTCTTATGCATGGCATTGTGTGGATATGAGTGTATTAATATAGAATGCCATCTATGCTTGTTTAGCTTGTTTTGATTACTGTGTTTGTAGTGCCTTGATATATATCATGCACCTCACCATGATTTAATATGTCAAAATGGGAATTTTTTTGGAGATTAATCTATGTGAATGTGAAGGTGCATTATAAGAAATCCCTATAATATTTCTAGTATGTTATGCATATGTTGATACTATGAAAGGAAGAAAACAGGGAAAACTATAAAGATAGTATAAAAAATAAAGATAGAAATATGGAATTGTTGCTACTTTGTCAAAGAGTTTTACAATAATATCCTATGTTTTTTCAAACTTCTTGGCCAAATTTCACACGGAGAAGGAAGTTTATTATTCCTTAAGATGTGTGGCCTCCCTCTTCACCTCCTCCCTTATCTTAAAGTCATTATAATGATATATTGATTCCAATACCACTTTGATTCTAACTCATACTGTTAATTATCACTTACTTCAAAAAAATCATGGATGTCATAATTATTTAGTGGAATAGATTTAGTGTTCATAATTTTATGTAGGTGTTATTACATCATCACTTTTTAGGAGCATCATGATCAATTGTAATTATGTAAATAATGCATTAATATGTGTTTGTTAATGGTATTAGGATTCAATAATGGTCTTATTAAGGCATTTTCTAGGCTTTTTCACTTTGTTTCAGGTCTCTTAGGAGTCATTTAAATTTTCCTACCAAAATGAGAAATTTGAAAATTTGAATTTGTTACTAAGAGTTTAAGAGGTTTATCATGTATTGAAGGCCTTTATCCTTTCTAAATGGATACTTAGGGTCTATTTATATGTTATAAGTGTATTTTAGTCCTCCCCTCAATACAAATTTATCTCCAACCCATTCTAGAGTCTTCCAACATATATGGAAGACTAAAAAAGCCCTTTTTAGGATAAGTTTAATGTTGTTGAGGACATGTTTTAATAGTTAGTTAGATATGGTAATATTAATAAAATGTAGTGAGGATATAAATAAAGTATTACAACAAAATTTTCATGTTTTTATATGATAAGATGATTGATGGACTACCTGTCTCTAGATTTATATAGCTTATAATAACCTGTAAAGACATGTGTAGCAATTGGAAATATATTAATAAAGAATATTATTATTATATTTTTGATATTTCTTAGACATATTATGAATGATTAAGTAAATGTTTACAAGTTTTTTGATCTTTTTTTAACTTCTTAATATTATTTCAAAGGTCTACAATTATAGTGTTTTATGACATAGCCTGAATAAAGAAGATTTCCCATGTACTTTCTGAGTATTATGTCGTGGAGATGATTATTTACATTTAATAAAACCTAAGTTTTCTCCAATTTTTAACTCTTAGGTATACTATAGTTAGTAAACATAGTAAAATAGGGTCTATATAGTTAATAAAAAGATATTTTGTTTAATACTAAGTATGTTCAAGGGTAAATTTTGATTTTTTGAATAGGAAAAAGGTATGATAGAATAAATAGATATAAAAGTATTCATAAATAAAACTTAATATTTTAAATATTTATGTTGCTAAAGAAATGGAAAATATGGAAGAAATATAATTTCTAGCAATCAAATGCCAAATTGTGAGTTTTCACTTTTTCTATGGTTCATTGATGATATTACTCTTAAATGATAAGATATTCACTACTTATCTATTGGTTGTGGCCCCTTGGTCTTGTTTGAAATAGATTTATGTCCCTTGATTGTGGTTTTTAACCTTATTGGATGTGACATTAATTTTCCCCTTATTTATAACATCTTCATGTCCCTTGATTATGGCCCTTTGTCTTATGCATGGCATTATGTGGATATGAGTGTATTAATATAGAATGTCATCTATGCTTGTTTAGCTTGTTTTGATTACTGAGTTTGTAGTGCCCTGATATATATCATGCACCTCACCATAATTTAATATGTCAAAATGGGAATTTGTTTGGAGATTAATCTATGTGAATGTGAAGGTCCATTATATGAAACCCCTGTAATATTTCTATTATGTTATGTATATGTTGATGCTATGGAATGAAGAAAATAGGTAAAACTATAAAGATAGTATAAAAAATAAAGAGAGAAATATGGAATTATTGCTACTTTGTTAAAGAGTTTTACAATAATATCCTATCTTTTTTCAAACTTATTGGACAAATTTCACACGGAGAAGAAAGTTTATTATTGCATAATATGTGTGGCCTCCCTCTTCACCTCCTCCATTAGCTTAAAGTAATTGTAATGATATTTTGATTCCAATGCCACTTTGAATCTGACTCACACTGTTAATTATCACTTACTTCAAAACAATCATGGATGTCATAATTATTTAGTGGAATAGATTTAGTGTTCATAATTTTATTTAGGTGTTATTACATCATCGCTTTTAGGAGCATCATGATCAATTGTAATTATGTAAATAATGCATTCTTATGTGTTTGTTAATAGTATTAGGATTCAATAATGGTCTTATTAAGGCCTTTTCCAGGCTTTTTCACTTTGTTTTAGGTCTCTTAGGAGTCATTTAAATTTTCCTACCAAAATTAGAAATTTGAAAATTTGAATTTGTTACTAAGAGTTTAGGAGGTTTATTATGTATTGAAGGCCTTGATCCTTTCTAAATGGATACTTAGGGTCTATTTATATGTTATAATTGTATTTTAGTCCTCCCATTAATACAAATTTATCTCCAACCCACTCTAGAATCTTCCAACATATATGGAAGACTAAAAAAGCATGTTTTAGGATAAGTTTAAGGTTGTTGAGGACATGTTTTAATAGTTAGTTAGATATGATAATATTCATAAAATGTAGTGAGGATATAAATAAAGTATTACAACAAAATTTTCATGTTTTTATATGATAAGATGATTGATGGACTACCTGTCTCTAGATCTTATAGTTTATAATAACTTGCAAAGACATGTGTAGCACTTGGAAATATATTAATAAAGAATATTATTATTATATTTTTGATATTTCTTAGAATGAGTAAGTACATGTTTACAAGTTTTTTATCTTGTTTTAACTTCTTAATATTATCTCAAAGGTTTACAATTATAGTGTTTTATGACATAGCCTGAATAAAGAAGATTTCCCAAGTACTTTGTGAGTATTATGTCATGGAGATGATTATTTACATTGAATAAAACCTAAGTTTTCTCCAATTTTTAACTCTTAGGTATACTATAGTTAGTAAACATAGTCAAATAGGGTTTATATAGTTAATAAAAATATATTTTGTTTAATTATAGGTATGTTCAAGGGTGAAATTTGATTTTTTGAGTAAGAGAAAGGTATGATATAATAAATAGATATAAAAGTATTCCTAAATAAGACTTAATATTTGAAATATTCTTTTTTGAATGTTCTCAAGTTTTTAAAACCCAAGTCAAGGTTTTAGGACACTAAAAACCCTATAAAAAGATACTTGACACTTAAAATGATTTGAATATTTATATAATGGTTAAATAAGGGTAAAATTTACTAAGAAGAGATATATTCAGGATTGTGCTCTTGTAGGACTGTAAACATGATTAAACAAGGTTTTAACTTAATGAATATGTAATATTTTACAAAAGATCCATCCAAAAGTCTTGAAAATTACTAGTAAGTTAGTAGATAAAATTTTAAGAGTGTTAAAAGTTGTTTCACTGATTTAAAGCTTCTGAAGAGAGATAAACTAAGAAATTTTAGTCTACAAGTTTGTATATTCAGTTAGCAAAATTTGTTTCTTGTTTCCTCACCTAAATTCAACACATTGAATAATGTGAAGCTCTATAAAGGTTTGAAAATACTATGGTGAGGTATTGTATTTTATTAGATGGTTTGTGAACACCATAAATATAATATATAATAAGAACACATTATGTATGTATATAAATTACAGTCTTATTCCTGTTTGAGAGCTCTAAAGAAGAACATAGATTTAAGAGGACTAAATGAAAGTGATTGAAGCCTTGTGGATTTTTGAAATAAGTTGTTTAATAAGTTTCTTAATTGATTTTAGGAGCTAAAAGTGTCAAAAAAATAATATATCTGTGAAACTCAAATAATAGGTCTACAAATAAGCCTAAAACCCCTGTTTTGAGAGTCTAAAAGAGAGTATGACTCCAAATTCGGTGAGTGTGAAAGTCTAAAACATTTTTTAGAGGATAAACATTTTTTATGTGAAGATTTAATTGTCTTTTCAAGATTTGATGACCTTTATACCTCATATTATGTCTAATGGATCATTTTGTAGGTTTATATATAAGGCCTAGGATATAAAATCTTCTTTTTTGACTAAAGATTAATAGAGAAGGGTCCTTGAAAGTTATCATATGAAGTATGAGATATTATAAAAAAACATAAAAACCTTGACACAATAAAGTAATTATTAATGTGGAATAAATTATTCATAGAGCAAGTCTATGATCCATTGAAGAATCCCTAACTCTGATAAGGTTTAAAGGAATACCTATTGACATTAATTAATTACAAATGTCTTGATTGAAATTATTATTTTAAAGGTTTTAATAAGTTTTGTAGGTTAAAAAGTAGTCAAGTGACTAAATTACCACAAATAAGACATCTATAAGACCTATTTAAGTAGACATAGAAGAGGTCTACTTACATTAAAGTGGTAGCAGAGCTCAGTTGAAGCTCTTAGGATTAGTTTTTGCATAAGTGTAAGTTATATTTAAAAGATGTTTAAGGGTGATTGAGAAAGTATAAATTTGAGAAAGGTTCAATAAGTTCTATAGCTCATTGAGGCTAAAGTAAGAGGAAAAAACACATTGAGGCTCAAGAAATGGTTCTATAATAGACTTGGAAAGAGTGTCAATAGACAAGGCAAAGGATAGAACCTAGGGTGATACACAAGGGGAAACATAATTTTTAGAGGAAGTTTAAAAATAATTGTTAGAGGAAAAATAAGTAGAAAGATAAATTAAACAACTACAAATAGAAAAGACCCAGATCAGAAAAACAAGTGGGAAGAGAAAAAAGAGCATTTTCAAAAAGAGATAGTTGAGATAAATAAAACCTTGATAGGATTAATTAAAGGTTTATATGAATAAATTCAAAAAAAAGAAAATTAAGGATCCATAGTCATAAATATGGTCAAAAATACAATAAATTAAATGGAAAAGATAATAAAGAAGCAATAAGAAACTATAAATTGTAACAAAATAGTAAGGATGCTAGAAAAGTAACCCAAGAATAAAATTGGAGAGGCAATAAGGTCTCAATATTTTGATTCTAATGATTTATTTTAATTTGTGAACACATGTATTTAAGTTGATAAATAGGATGCCCAATTTGAGATCTCAAGCATTAAAAAGGCCATGGAGAACAAGCTATTGATGAACATGCAATTAGAGCATGAGAAGATAAAAATTTGCTAACTAAAAAGAGTGATGTTAGAAGAAGAAGAAAATTATCAAGAATAAAATGTCTCATTGAGGAAATGAGAGAAGGAAGAATGAAAGGAGGAGTAGTGTTGAATCAAAAAGCATTTGAAGAGGTTATATGGCATCAACATTTTATTTCTAATATTGATTCTGATTATGTGCATGCATATTTATAAGTTATAGTGTGGTATGATATAACCTGAAATAGTGAAGATTTCCCACATACTTTTGTGAGTATTAATCAGGTTAAATAAAGATATATATGTCTTAATATAATGGAAAAGATACTTTGATAATGAATAGAACTTGATTTTTTACCAATTTTTTGTTCTCGAGTATACTATAGTTAGAGAACATAGTAAAAATATGTTCATATATAGTTAATAAAAAGATATTTTTTAATTTCTAAGTATATTCAAGTATAAAACTTGTTTTTATAAGTAGGATAAAGGTACGAGATGCATCATAGATACACAAGGATTCATAAATAAGGCTTAAGATTTGAAATCTTCCTTTTTTATGCCCTCGGGTCTGTTAAAACCAAGTCAAGGTTTTAGGACTTAAAAACCCTCTTAAAATATATTTAACCTTGAAAATGCTTTAAAATTTTGTATAATGCTTAAATAGGGTGTTTTTGAGAGGATCTAGGTGATTTTAAATGGTAAAAGTTACTAATAAGAGATATATTAAGGATTGTGTTCTTGTAGGACTACAAAGAAGCTTAAACGTGGTTTTAACTTTATGAATATGCAATATCTTACAAAAGATACATCCAAATGTCTTGAAAATAAATAAGAATTTACTATAGAAATGTGTAAGGTTTTTATAGTGGTTTCATTAATTTAAATCATGCAACTAGAGATAAAATGTGAAATTTCAATCTATAGGCCTATATATGCAGTCAGTGAACTTTGTTCTTGTTTTCTCATCCAAATTCAACTCAATGAAGAATGTGAAGTTTTATAAAGGTATTACAAGACTATAGTTAGGTATTATATTTGATTATATTATTTTTAAAGACCATCAATAGGATATATAATAAGAACATGGTCTTTTTGTATAGAAATTATAGTTGTAACCCTATTGGAGAGCTCTAAAGAAGAACATATATTTAAGAAGACTAAATAAAAGTTATTGAAACTTTGTGGATGTTTTAAATAAGTTTTTGAAGACAATTTTAAATTGATTTTAGTATCTAAAAGTGTCAGAAAAATATAGTAAACTCAGAGAATCTTGTTTTCTGACTAAATATTAATAGAGAATGGTACTTGAAAGTTATCTTATGAGGTAGGAGGTATTATTAAAAAGGTAAGCACGTTATCATAGTAAAGTAATTCTGAATGGGGAATAAATTATCCATAAAGGAAAACTATGAGTCATTGAATAAGTCCTAATTCTGACAAGGTCTAAAGGAATCCCTATTTAAATCAATTAAGAATAAATTCTTGATTTAAATTATTATTATGAAAGTTTTAATAAATGTCGTAGGTTCAAAAAGTAGTCAAGTGACAGAGTTACATCAAATAAAACATGTAGAATACCTAGTTAGGCAGACATAGAATAGGTCTTCTTGCATCAAGATGGTAGAAAGGTAGGATTAAAAATTACACCTTCTAGTTCAAAACCCAAGCAAGAGGTTTATTTAGATGCAATGATATAAAGTGGTAAATTTTTACCATATGGTGGTGAATCAGTGTTAGTTTAAATTTTTTTTCCCAAATTCCATAGTTGTAACTATTAGATTATAATCATGCACTCTACTTTTTTCTAACAAATATTTGGCATATTTATTTTGGCATATAAGAATAACATAACTATTTTTCCAAAATTCTACGCCTAGACAATATTGAAGTATGCCTAGATTAGTCATTTCAATTACCAAAAAAATGTCAAATTTTAACTAATGAAACTACTTCTGGTGATCAAAAGATCATCGCCATAGACAACTAGAACCACTATGTCATTATCAACCAGTTTAATTTAGATATTAGATTATGAATCACTTTTTGCAAAACCAAACTCTCTAAGATATTTATCAATTATAAAATACCAAGCTCAATGATCCTACTAAAGTCCATATAAGGACTTCACTAACCTGAAAATAATATACTCTTTTCTAAGAAACTTGAATCCATATGGTTGAACCATGCACACCTCTTATTCTATGTATCCATTTAGGAAAATAATAACATATATATGATGTACCTACCAACCAAACTTACATCTATAACAAAATCTATTTGAAATGTTACCATTTTCAATATATAAGCAAAAGTTTCTTCATAATATACTCTTTCTTCCTATGCATATCTCCTCCTAGCAAAAAGATGAATTTTACACTTATCTAAGGAACCATCTAACTTACATTTTTATTTGTAAATCCACTCACATCCAATGAATTTATTACCTCGGTGTAGATCTAACAAAACCCAATTTCAATTTTTAATCAATGCATCATACTCTGATTTCATGGAAGATTCCTATTTATTCTCTCCTTTAACCTCTACAAAATTATTTGGCTCAAATATTTGTGAGATAATTTAATTTATATTAAAATTTACATGCTCTTTATTTTGCACTTCTTATTTCCTATATCTTGTGGATCTTCCTTTTATTGATAGTAAAATCTCAACCTCGTTTACATATTTTAATTTGGCATATTACCACTTTGGTCTTTTTTGTTGGCTATTATGATCTAAATGTGAATCATTTATTGCCTCACTAGATCCATATATGGGTCGTGACTTCTTTATCATATGCATCTTTTATTCTTGTTCCACTTTAATAGTTAAACTTTATTCAAAAAAATCAATAATTATCCATTCATTAATAATATCAATGGGTTTATCATTGCTTTAAGAAAATAAGATTTTCTCATCTATTGTGACATTTCTATTTACAGAAAATATATTTGTAGAGTATTTAATAATCTATATGCTTTGGATTGCTCATAGTAGCTAACAAACATGTACCCTTTAAATTTTTCATCTATACCATCCCTTTTTTATTTAGTAATTAATACAAAATAAGTACAAAAACAAATGTGCTAATCACTTACATCAGATGTTCTACCTAATCATGCTTCTTCAGGAGTGATGTTATGCAAAGATTTATATGGACGTATTTGAAAAATTACATTGTAGTATTAAGTTTTATATCTTCTATTACTCCTTTTTTCCAAAAGGGAACCTAAACCTTATGCTTATCCTTCATGAATATTATGGTAGGATAGAGGATCAAACCATTATTCTCCTTGAACATAGAGATATCATTTCTAATGATTTCTTATAACACAAAAAAATAAATATTCAACCTCAAAAGAAAAAATTATACAAAACTATAACATGTCCTTAATACTTTACATACTTGGAGGTAAGGGGGATAAGTATTAGTTATCATTTCCTCCTCCTTATGAGCATTTTCATTTTTTTCTTTACCTAGTTTGGTCTCGACTAATTTGGTTTTGAAATCAATTACCTCAATAGGGGCATAGCTAATTGTAATAACTTGATGTGCATGGTCTTGATTAGCATCAATGGCCATATATGAAATATCACATGGAATCAATTTCTACTCCTCATTAATAAAATATTTAACCAAAGAGATAAATAGTTGGAAAATTCACCCCTAAAAACACTTGATTTTAAGAAGTAAATAAGTTACAATTAATACAATATATTCCATATTCCTATAAAATGTTTGTGTCCCACTAGTTACCGTACCTTTATGTGCAATTGAAATTCCTATAAAATTTTATATTTTTTATGGTGTTTACAACGACACCAAAAGGTGTGGTAGCTAGTAACAGTTCTTAAATTTATTCTGATGATAGACTATAAATTATGGTTCCAAAAATCAATTTTATAAACATCATAATTTTATTGAAAATATCAAAATTTCAAATTATGAACTATGAGAAATTGAAGTATTTAAATAAATAAAACATTATTTTACATTATTTTTAATTTTTAATATTTAATTGGTATTGGTCATTTAAGATTTGAATTTTATCTGCTTCATTAAGTGTGTTAATGATATACCTAAAATTACAATATTCATATTTTAGATGTTTTTAATTAATAAATAAAAATTACATAATTGACAATATTTTTAGATAGGTATTTGCTTTTGACGAGAGCTCCAACTAGTATGGGACATAGTTAGGGGCCCATATCTACAAGTGCTCATCTATCACAAGTGCCATATTTACAAACAATAGCTACAACTGACCTAAGAATAACAAAGAATGGCCACAACTAGCCCAATAATACCAATGATCGACCATGACTAACCCAAGAATACTAACGATCGGCCACATCTAGCCTCTGATACCATACTGAGATTTAAACATAGGTGGTGCTTGAAACTACGAAGTCACTTTACTAACTCACCCATATCTCATCGGTAATAATTGACTATATTAATTATTAAATATTTATAATTACAAAATTTAAGGTTTATTAATATTCAAAAAATTGAATTTTTCAAAATGATAAATGTATTCAATCAAAATCAATATATAAAACGATAAATGTTGAATAATTTTTTAACTTTGATATATTTAAGTTTTTACTTTCTTAAATATGTAAATTAAACTATAAATTTATGAATTTCAATATATTTTTTATAATGTTTTTTTAATTAACTAATTATTAGAGGATTTTTTTTATTAATCAAGAATTTTATACTATTATCTTTTTTTAATTTGAACTCATAACATATACCTTTAAAATTTTAGAATAATTTAAAATTTATTTATTGGAAGGTGATCGAGTTTTTATATATAACTTATGAAGAGTTATTATCCTTAAAATAAAGATTACCTCTAAAACATATGGCATAAAAAATGCCAAAAAAAACAAGTGAATTAATGAGACTAAAATAGTTAAACATAAAGTAAATGTTTTTTAATAATATTATAATAAATAAAATGATTGTTCACCACCACCACCACCAAAAACAAAATTAAAAATGATAACAATAACATCTCAATTTAAATTTTACTATGGACCAGGAAAATTAAAATAGAAACTCATAATACATGTTAATGCTTATTTTGGAAATGAATTTAAACATATGGAATGAGCCATTTAGCAAGAGTGTGTGTGTGTGTGTATACATATATACATACGTGTGTGTGTGTGTGTGTGTGTGTGTGTGTGTATCTATATATGTATGTATGTATGTATGTATATGTATATGTATATATATGTATATGTGTGTGTGTGTGTGTACACACACACACACACACACACACACATATATGGATCCATTTAGCACTGAGGTCGATCAAGAGGAGGTGGTAGTTTTTACGATTTTCCTTGTCCATCCTCTGTAATAAATACTATATCAAAACCATGTTCAAAATGACTTAAGAAATAGTAATGCATCAACCAAGCTCATGTAATGTTACAACAATCCAAAAAAAACTTGGATTTAGTTGTGAGGAAGTAAAATATATTTTTTATTCAAGAAAATATGAATAAATAAAAACTAGGTAATAACTTGGATTTTCAGCTCTAAATCTAATGGTGGCCCACTCTTCAATAGGAACTCTGGTAGAGTTCCACATATCTTTATCTACCATGATTAAGTTTGAAGGATTGATTTAGGAGTTAATCATTACTTAACCCTTTCCCCACAAACAAAAATCTGAATTTAAACATATGGAATCAGCCATTTAGCATATATATATATGTGTGTGTGTGTGTGTGTACACACACACACACATATACATATCTACATACATATATACATGTGTGTGTGTGTATCCTTTTAGCACTGAGGTCGATCAAGAGGAGGTGGTAGTTTTTATGATTTTCCTTGCCCATCCTCTGTAATAAATACTATATCAAAACCATGTTCAAAATGATTTAAGAAATATTAATGCATCAACCAAGCTCATGTAATGTTACAACAATCTAAAAAAAACTTGGATTTAGTTGTGAGGAAGTAAAATATATTTTATATTCAAGAAAATATGAATAAATAAAAACTAGATAATTACTTGGATTTTCAGCTCTAAATCTAATGGTGGCCCACTCTTCAATAGGAACTCTGGTAGAGTTCAACATCTGATTATCTACCATGATTAAGTTTGAAGGATTTATTTAGGAGTTAATCATTACTTAACCCTTTCCCCACAAACAAAAATCCTCGCTATGAGGATGTATGGGATGCTTTTGTATTATAATAATGGAGGTTTTCTAAAATTCTATTTGTACATTGCTATCATATTTTCAAAAAATTATCTTATTCCCTAACTCGGGTTACTAAAGACTCCTTAGCACATTTACAGTGTAATCAAATTCCAATGGAGGATTGTTTGGAAAGTCTCTCATTAAAAAAACATCTTTACAATGATTATAATAAGCCAATAATTGAGCTTCCAATCACGAATGAGCAACCAATTCATGTGCAAAAATTATTTGGGTAACTTGTAATAATTTTCACAAAATTTACACTAGATATCCTAAAACTCGATAGTATGATGCCAAATTATTATTCAAATGAAGGGTTAAGGTTATAAAAACCATATCAAATGTAGGCATATGGATAATTACCTAACACTGCTCTTCCTAAGATTGTTTCTCCCAAATTCATTGGAATTATCTTTAAGTTTGATAATTGTAAAGTAATCCTTTCCATGCACATGTGAATGATTTTTTATATGTTTTGGGTGATATTTATTCAAAAGAGATATTGAAAATTCAAAATTGCATTACTAACTAATGGGGAATAGGAGGGGTGATACAACTGAGACATCGGATGCTCATTTAATAAATGTGTCATGAATTTTAATGAAATGAATGGGAGACATCATAGGTAAATAAATTGATGATAAAAGGGGGTTGTGGGACCAGAACTAACACTGATGGTTTGTACAATGTTTTTATCACTCATTTAAAAACCTTATTTCATGTACATGCACCAAAATCAACACAATATTTATATTGTATGAAGATATGTAACTAAAACATATTAAAAAAATGTTTATTTATTTTAATATAAATAAATATATCTTCTTTTGTGATCCAATAAAATATCACCAAAGGATATATAAAATAAATCATAATAAAAATCATGAATAGAAAGCATATCAATGTGTCCAACCCTTATTAATACTTAACCATGTATTTAAGCCAAGGTAAGTCTAGTTAGGGCATTTACCCAAATGAAAGGCCATCTATTTTTAGGCATTGTTATCTATGTGTTGTTTGTGCACATGAAATTTTTATTGGAAATTAGTTTTGATTTATTTGATAATGTTTTTTGATTTTTTTCATATAGGCTTAAGAATGCACAAAGTGGGTATCGAATCATGTTCAATAGATCTATCAATTACGTAAGATAGTTTTTAATGGGTGATGTCTAATATGTAGGTTATTTAATTTAATCCACATTATGTCTAGATCATTTGAAATTATGTGTGCTTTGAGTTATCCATTTCAGCCATTGAGTCCTCCATCTTGAATGTCATAATTACCAACATACATTTCAACTAGTATTCTAGGATTCAATAGAATGATAGAAGGTAGCATTGATGAATGATGATAAGATTATTTTGCATCATACAAATCTTATTCTTTGTGAATTCCATATATGATAATATTATTTCCATGAACAATGGACAACATCCTAGCATTGTGTATTAAAATCATCATTTTTATAAAAATGTTAGATTTTTAGGTGTAAAAAATAAAAAAAAATAATATAAGCTATGTCATCATTTTTTGATATCCTGTGTGAATATAGTTAATAAATACTATAAATATTTTGTTGTATTGATACATTATTATTTGTGATTGGTAAAAGTTTACACTTTTTTCGAAAAGTCATATGGAATGAGTTCATTATTTATTTATAGATGTTCAAAGATTAGACAATAATTTAAAGGTTATGTTTGAAAAATGTCCCCATAAAGAATCATTTTACATTTCAAAATTAATTTTAAGGAAAATGAATTATAGTTCATAGTCTCTTTTCTCTTGAATACAAGAATCAGGAACCCACAAATGATATTTAGTCTATAAAAATGACTTTTAGTTTTTCATAGTGCTTTGAATATACATGAATAATTTCAGAATTAAGTGGAATAAGTTTTGACTTGTAGAACATAGTATAAGTGCAAAGTGCAGTGTTACTCAATAAACATTTTATGGTGTTCTTCCATTTTATACTAGAACTAGTCCTTTTATCTTAAATGGATATATATCAATGAATTTTTATATAAATAAACTAGTGTCTCATTTATAACATTTTTGGTAAATGTTTTATATGTGCTAACACTGCCTATTAATAATAAGTATAATGGTTTTCAAAAATCATTTTATTTTTTCATCGCTATATATTTGATGATTGCATGTTTCTCTTTGTTTAATTTTATCCTCACACTTTAGTACTCAATGTTATCAAATATAAATATGGTATTTACTATGTCAAAGGGTTTTACTTCGCAGACCTTTCTATTTAAGTCATGTACGAAGGGTAAATTAGATTTCAAATCATAATGTTCATTATAAATATTATTGTTTTCTATGTTTGATTTCATTCTCTTAATGATGTCATTGTCAAATTTATATTTGTGGCTTGACGTTCTTTATGGATTATTTTTAATGTTATTATCACTGACCTATCAAATTTTTTCATATAAGAAGTGGAATAATAAACTATAATAAAAGCATTTAGTAAATATTATGCATATGTATTTGCTTTACATAGATATGAAATTTTAATTCAGAAACTATTACTCCATGCTTGTGATGTTTTTCATTTCAAAAAAATTGTTTATTGTCTGTGTGTTTTTATTGCTTTCTATTTGTTTTATATCTTCAATTTAATTTTTTTCAAATATATAATAATATGTTCCATGTTCCATGTTCATTTCATTTCCTATGCTCATCATTATGTTGGCCACAGATGGTCTTTTCACCTTTTTTTACAATCATGGGTGCCTCATGGGGATCTTCCCTCTTTAAGACATAGTTTCCTTAAATAGAATTCATGATGGTTTTTTCAATTCATACACTCATCAATTTAGCTAAGGCACACATTATTTTCATTAACCAAATATAACATTTTGTTAGCCTTAAATTGTGGAGATATACCTATGTTGGTCATGTTATATGCACTAATTATCTTATTCCATTTTGAGTGGCCTTGTCTAGACAATCAATCAGCATTCACATATTAGTGTTATCTATGGTAATGTTATTAATGGCTATGTTGTGCATGTGAGAGTATTTTTACTACATAATGGGTTCAATTTCCACTTGGACATGTTTTAAATACAATATCTAGCCATGTTAATTTTAGAGAGTTGGGCACCCTTTTATAATATATTACTTTTTGATGAACCTTGATATGCATATGTTATTCATTATCATTTAATAGGATGTTGAGCATAAATTTTTTGTAATTTTTTATTGTTTTATAAATATATATCACTATTATCTTGATATTCTATCAATATGATTTATTTCCTTCATTATTATGTGAGAATTTGGTATTTGTAAATAACGGAATTATATATAATATGTGTGCATGTTGATTTAATTATTGAAGAACTTGTTATTGACATTTAATTAGCATTGCAATTATAGTTATGAAATGCACTCGGCATTGATTAATTAGATTACAAATTTTATTATTTCTCTCTTCATCTACTTTATTTTATCTTATTGATGTGATATGGTTTTAAATATAGAGATAATAAATGAGAATTTAGAATTATAGACAATAACTCATGTTGGATACATTATGCTCAACATGCATAGTTATTTTTAATACTTATTTGGATTCAAATACGATTATTATTTAACTTATATTAAGAAACCGAGATCATTCCCCATGCAATCCCCCTGAAGCATGATGCCAAGGCTTTTAGGCAAATCAACCTATCCATTGCACGTACAATTCAGAAATAAGTAGACAAATTGGTGCATGGTGGAATATTAAATAGAATAAGGTATTCTTCTGGGGTACAAAACTTGGGGCTAATGAGAAAGAAAAACAGAGAAATAAGATATTGTGCACCAAGATGATGTTGAACACAACTGTCTACTGAGAGGGGGGTGAATCAGTAGATCAGCTGAAAAACTTGTTCTTTAACCTTTTTAAAGAGGATACAAAACATATGCATATCAAAGAATAGATGTAGAGAGCATACACACTAAAAACCCACAATACACCAGATTTATACATGAAAAATCTAAAGGGAAAAACCACGGTGAGAATAGCTGCTAGAATCTACTATTCTAATCTAGCATCACAGTTAAATCCCTCAGTGACAAACCTCATTGGTTACATTCAAGAGCACCCACTCTAAGGAAGCACCCACTTCCTAACTAAGCACCAACTCAGTCTGTCTGATAGCACCAACCTATCAAATTTATGAAGCTACAACTTCATAATACAAAACAGATTCATAAATAAATCCAGCTCTATTACTCTATTACAAGTCTGGTTTGTAACTGCTTAAACACTGCACATTCTCTATGTATTCACTTCCTCTCTACCTTACACTCTAGATGCCTGGGTGTATTCTGTTTGGAGACACTTCATTCCCTTTTTCCCTCTTCTTTTTACTCTATCTGCATACGTCTGGATATGTTCTACTCAGACATGCTTCATTCCCCTTTTTTTCTACCTTTTACTATGTTTGCATATATCTATCTTTGACAGCGTTTCACTCACTCAAATATCGACAGCAACAGCATTAACACAACAATGTTTTCGATGTCATGTATATACATTGAATCTTAGGGTTTCATGTCTCCAATTGCATTCACACTTCAATTGCACTTAACCGGTTCTAGTTATGGATTCTCATTTAATGCGACTTTGCCTTACATGCTTTCCCGTGTTTTGGATCATGCATCACACTGCAATGTTCAAGTCTCTTTTCTATTTTTGACAACCACTGGAATCCGGCAATAACTATGCCATTTCCTTAATCGAGGATTGATCGGTTGGATCGATCAATCTAGAGCTATGTGTAATCATTCAAAGGGTTTGTCTGTTCCTTCATTTGTCCGTTGAGAACATGTTAAATGCAGGCCTTTGATTTTTTTCTTCACGCCAAGTCTAACCATCGAGCTCCTTTTTGCATTTCACTATTTCCTATATATCAAAATCGCTTTCGCTCCTTTCGATTTATTCGAATATGCTCGATCCATAACTTTAGTCAAACATTAATCTTTGGTAGATTTGACTTCATCTTGCTTGTCGCAGCATTCATGAGAGATTTCGCTCTGATAGATCTTACCGGACTTGCTTAGTCTTTAACTTTGCCACTGTGCATTAACCTTCAAGCACTTTTAAGGCTTTGAATCCACTTACTCCGTTGGATCTTCTTAGTCCTGACTTGCGTGTGTCGTTGGATCATCAAAAATGCTTGCTCTTTATATTGACTAGATTGTTAACCTTCGACATGTTGACTTTATCTCGCTTCTTTCAGCATCTTTGAGATGCGAGCCCTTCGTCGATCTCTTCAGACTTGCTCGATCTTTAATCTCACCTTGATCCTTCGACAATATTGCGAGTGTCCTATACTTCATCTGAAATATCCTTCGGAAATTTTGTAAGCATCCACTTGCCCTAGACAAATTATCCGAAAGAATTCATCTATGCCCTTCTTTCGAAAGTATCATTTGAAAGCTCTTGTTTGTGGCACATACCCTTTGGATCATATCCTTCGAACAAATTGTTGAGGGCTTTTTGTCTACGTGCTCTTCGGGACAATTTTCCCAAAAGAATGTCTAAGTGCCCTTCGAGATAATTTTCGCGAGCTTTTTGTCCAAGACATTTCGGGACAATTTCTCCAGTGTTTTTGTCTAAGTGCCCTTCGAGACATTTGAATTGCCCTACAATTCTTTGCTCGTTTGTTTAGGACACATACCCTTCGGGATTTCGTAAAGTACCTTTCAGAGCCTTGGTTTGGGTCACTTATCCTTCGACATTTTTGTAAAGATCCACATACCCTTCAGCACTTTGCAAATGTACCCTTCAGCTTTTTGAAAAGATCCCTTCGAAAGCTTTTGAATGATCCACATACCTTTCAACTTTTTTGTAAAGGTCCACATACCCTTCGGCCTTTTGCAAAATACCCTTCGGCATTTTTGCAAGAGTCTACATATCCTTGGGCTTTTTGTAAAGGTCCACATACTCTTTGGCTTTTTGCAAAAATACCCTTCGGCTTTTTGCAAAAATACCCTTCGACAACTTTTGATCTGATCATTTCCTTTGGGACTTTCCTTCGTGACACAATTGTTCTGAAAGAATTCTCAGGCAAACTCATTTCCTTCGAAAACTGTGTTGCGGACAACTATTCCGAAAGAATTGTCTTCACCAATATTTTCGAAAGAATTTCCTGAGTCAATTCTCTCAAAATAATTCCCAAGCACTTTCCCGAAAGAATTCCCAAGCTTGTAAAATCGACTTAAGTGTTTATATACCGTTCAACTACCTAAGAGCCCTACTTTGCACTGGCATAACTTTTGCTCCTTCCATCCTAATGACTTAAAACTTGGATCATAAGAAATAGGCACAAACCTGAGTAGCTTGGTGTGATTGTTGCCTCCAGATGCTGCCATCTATGCAAATGTAGTCACCAGCAAACTATATACTAAGCCATACTCAACAAACTGACAGAGGCATTCATATGACTATTCTGGGAATTCAAGGTGCACACACAATCTCCATGAGGACTCTACAACTGATCTGTTCAACTCAACACAGCACAACACCTTTGTCATTAATGCTTGATAGAATATTTATCATTTTACATCAATGACAATATTACAGACAACAATCTCCTTGTACACCATGACACTCAAATTGCCAACAGATGATCTCACCATGTTCTCCAAGACAGGGGAGCATTTTGACCATTTGAGGTAGATTTTCTAGTGTTGTAGGGAGTATAGCATCTCTCTCAATCCTAAAGAAACCATAAATTGCTTGGTCATATAATCTGCAATGAAGGTGTTTGTATTCATCCTCAGTGTGTCAAAGCCATTGATGACATCCCATTGCCTCATTCTAAAAAGGGTCTGAACTCTTTGTTTGGTAAGATCAACTATGTTAGAAAGTTTGATCCAAATTTTGTAGAGATTTCTCTCCCTATTTCTGATTTGTTGAAGATACGCATTTTTCATGGAATTATGTTTTCGAATCTGCCTTTTTTTTCAATTCAGCAAGCTATTGAGGAGGCAAAAGGGCTTGTTTCACTCAACTTAAAATAATTTGAGCTTTACTCATTTACATCAGAACACACCATAGTTGTTTTTTTTATAGAATAATAAGTAAGGCTATGGACAACCAATTGCTTTCATGAGCCAATGTCTAAAAGATGTTGAGCCAAGGTATACATTTTTGGAGAAGCATGCTGACGCTTTGGTCAAAGCTTTGCAATTTTTCAGACCTTACATTTGGACCTCAAAGGTCATTCTGTATATTCCTTATGCAGTTGTAAGGGATGTATTGGTACAACAAGAACTCAGTGGGAAAAGTGCCAAATAGATGGTCAAAATTCAGGAGCTTGATTTAGAAATCAAACCCACTAGGCTCAAAAAGGAGAAAGGCTTGGCATAACTCATGATTGAGAAGGATTTCGAGCTGATTGATGATGATAAGGTTAGTGTTCAGGTAAATATTTCACTTCAGTTCTTCTTCATAATGATTGGTATGTTGATATCATTTATTATTTGCACAATCGGAATCATTCTTAAAACATGAGCAAATCTGAAAAGAGATATTTGAAATTAAATGCTGCCAAGTATTGTATTACACAAACTGGGATGTTTTGGAAAAGTCCTAATGATGTCTTGCTAAGATGTGTGAATAAAGATGAAGCTGATAGGTTGATTCATGACCTTCATAATCACTATTATCATGGGCATTTTGCTGAAAAAACAATAATGCACAAGGTCTTATGAGGTGATTACTATTGGCTCACTTTATTCTCAAATGTGCACCAATATGTCAGGCCATGTTTTGCTTTTCAAAATTTTGTAGGAAGCAAAGGTTGGCTACCTTACCACTTCATCCACTTATTGCTAATGTCCTTTCATCATGTGGGGCTTAGACCTTATTGGACAATTCAAAGAAAACTCTACTGCTGTGCTTTGTTGGATTGTGGCAGCCACTGATGAATATGAAGCAAGGATAAATCGGTTAGAAGAGCTTGACGAAGAATGGAGAAAAGCTCACAACAAGTTCATGATCAACATTTGACCAACATGCCAGAAGGAGGATTTTCAGCATAGGAGACATTGTCTTTTGTGGGACAAGAGGCATCAGAACAAGGGAGAGCATGGGAAATTTGATGGTTGGTGGTCGGGACCTTTTAGGATCTCTGTGATGGATGGCCCCAAAACTTACTACCTTGTTGATTTTCAAGGAGTTCAATTGAAATAGTGAGGCTTTGCCTCGCCTTGTAATTCAACATTGTACATAGTAGGTTGTTGTTAGTCTCCTAAGTCTTGTGTAGTCCTATTTCTTTGTCGGGTGAAATAATACGCAGCCTCTTGCTGCCATTAGTCCAATAATACGCAGCCTCTTGCTGATGTATCTTGCATGTCTTGTCTTGGGTCTGGTCTTATAATTAGTTTCAGGATTCTAAGCATTTTGTAGATCATGGTGTCCCCATGTAGAGCCATTGTTATAATAATAATATACTTTTGTAGCATGCTTTTGTCATGTTATGGGTTTTGGGTAGGTAGGGTGGTTGATAATCTAAAATCATAAAGTCCACCTCACATTCCATGGTACAATTTCCAAGATAGGGTTCTAATGAATGTGTTTCCAGGATAACTTGATTGTTTTGAGATGAAGAAATAAAAATGTTCATCGCATGGTTGTTCTCAGACACTTGGCAGCTTCCTATTATTTGGTCATCTACCCTCATTTAATCCTCATTTAATGTAGTTCTTCTTACATGTGAGGCAGGGGTGCAAGTTTCTATTGGTACTACATCAATCAAATTGAATTCTCCTCTCTTTCTTAGTCATAGCACAGAAAATGGACTTCTTAGACAATGCATTAGCAACTACATTGTTTTTCCCTTTGACATATTCTATATCAAAGTCATAAGATTGTAGTTTACTTACCCATTTTTGCTGCCTATTGCTCAAATTAGTTCCCAATTTAGTTACTCTAGGATGGAGGTAAGGTGTACTGATTACCGTATTAGTTCCCGTTTTCAACTCAATGATGTGCTCAAAACCCCTATCTGGGGGTAGTCCACAAGGAATACTACCAAAAACCTTTGCATATCTATAAAAGAATGGGCTGAATATCCTCGTGATAATGTTGTTTTATCAAATCAGAATTTGTAGTGCTTATCAAAGCAACCTGCCCTCTATGAAAATCCATTTCCATCATCTTTGAAGTCACACTCATGGATGCTCCATTACTCAATCCACGTAGCACTAATTCCTTACCGGCTAATCTGAATTTTAGTTCCATTGTTTGATAATTTTGGATGAATTCCTCAAAAGAGTGCAGCCATCGTAGCACAAGGACTAAATCAATCTCTCCAATGCTGACTACATAAAAATCATCTTCAATTTTGAGCTTACCCAACATGACATTCAACCTTGGAATCTTCTTTGCACACGAGATGGTGAAGCCATCTACCACGATCACATTAAAGTCTTTGAAATCAGTAGTTTGTAGCACACATTTAGCTGCCAAACCCTTATCAATAAAGTTGTAGGTGGCCCCAGTATCAATGTGTACAGTGACTTTCTTACCTTGCAAAACCCCTGTCACTCTAAAGGGGTGATATCTAGGATCTCCAAATAAGGTAGCAAGGGTGCCATCCATGTTGTCACCTTCCTTTTCAACTTGTTCCTACTCATTAGAGGTTATCCCCTCTTCTTCTTCTTCCTCTTCCTCTCCATTTGTAATTACTTGAATGTAGTGAACTTGCCCTTTTCCACGACAACTATGTCCCAGTGTCCAAGGGTCCTTGCATGTAAAACACAATTTTTATCTTAATTGATTCACTGACTCCACCTCTTTGTTCATCTTTGACATTTCTTTTTGCTGCCCAAAACCCTATTGATAAGGCTTATTTTGCTGCCCAAATGGGACAAATATTGGCTGTTCTAAAAGTGCAGTCCTAGGCTGCCCAAAAGTATTTGTTCTTTGCTGTCCAAAAGGAAAAACTTTGCCCTTAGGAGCTGTAAATTCAAGGTCAAGATCCTTTTTAATGGCTTCTTGAAGATTAAGAGGGTTGAAAGCCTTGACTAAACCCTTGCATGGGTCAACCAATCCTTCCATGAACAAAACTACAAGCCTTCTTTCCGAGACATTCGGTACCATCACTGAAACCCTCTGAAAATTAGTCACATACTCATCCACTGAAGTCTTTTGTTTCAGCTGCGCCAATTCTCTAAAATGAAGCTCAAAATCAGCACTATCAAACCTTTCAATTAATCTTCTACTAAACTCATAGGAATTTATGAGATTGTGCCCTTTTGTTATCAAACGGTGACACTGCCACTCATAGGTGGTTCCCTTCAAATGCAATGTTGCGAACTTGATGGCCTTATCCTTCATCATACACTAAAGTGTGAGATAGGTGTCTACCTTTTGTATCCATGCCCTAGTTGAACTTTTTGTGGATCCATCAAAAGTGAAAAGCATGAGCTTTCCCAAAGCATGTTCTAGATCTCCTGGATTGTTCCTTGGTCTATGACCAACCCTATAGTCACCCTTGTCTTTCTTCAATGTCACGAAATCTGTAAGGCTCATTTCCCCTTTGATTCCGGGTGGAAGAGTTCTATATTCCTCATAGCTTGCAGCCACATCATCTACTATAGAAGGTTGTTCTTCCTCTCTACAAAGGAAGTTGGGCTGAAAAGGCCTTTGTGTAGATCCAACTGTCACCCTTGGTGGAGGGGGAAGGTTGTGTGTACTGAAACCCCTTTCCTCACCATTGTGAGGCCGATGCCCTTTCATGTTCTTCATGATTTTGATGAATTTAGCCAACATATCTATCAAGCGCTCTTGATTTAGAACAAACTTCTCAAACCTAACACAATCCAGGTCATCTAAGTCTCCGTGCCTTGGCTGCTCCAACTCTTGCCTTGGTTGTTCCTGCTCTTCTACCTGATGTTCTAGAGTCCTTTTCTTTTCTATTTCGTAGTATCTAACCTCTTTGTCATTGTTTGGCATGTAGACAACTCACTTCCCCTCAACTAGCCAAGAATTTAGCTATGATACCACTGTAATGTTCCACTTGGAACAAAATTTAGCAATTATGGTAATCACTACAAACCCTTGAAATGAAAATGCGAATTCTAATTTTTTAATCAAACCCTAACAACATAAAATTTCATAATTCCGAAACACTTATTTTAGATCAAAATTCAATATTTAATTGCCACAAACCCTTGCAAAAATTAAAAGAAGTATAGCCATACAAAATATCTCAAGCTTTGAATTTTTGAACCACATATATAACTGAAAAATATTATAAAAATACTAGCTGAAGGAGTGTATGATCAAACACCAAGCTCAATCTCAAATCGCCCCAAAAACTGTAATCTCAAACCCTCAAAGGGGATCACTACCCTAAAAGAAAGCTAACAACTAAGTCGTCCTTGCAAGCGCTAATTACTACTGTGCACCACCTCAACACGCTGCCCAACTACTGCGCTACACTTGGAAAGATGCCCTAGACCTGATATTTGTCAATTATTGCTCAAATATGACCTCTGAATGAAATCACCCACTGAACATTGAAGGGTTTCATCCTTAATATATGAATACCAAAGAGGGTTTTCGTCCTCTAGGGATGAAAGCATAAGCAAGCTGCTCCTACTTTGAATTTTAGTTGATCAAAATGGCATGAGCCTCAAAATGAACCTTTTTTTTCTTTTTATATCCTTTCCCTCCAAAAGACCTTCCCAGAAGGGGAGCACTCCACTTGAAGAGGAAATTTAAATATTCAAAAAGCAATTTACTTATAATTTCACTTAAGTGCTAACATGCCCATCAAAAGGTTCCCTCAAGTCAAAATTAGAAAAAGGTTGCCAATAAAGCACTTTTGACAACTTGAATAGAGTACCAATGTTTCCCTTCATTCTTTCTTCCCTTAACCTCTGGAAAAAATAAAATAGGCTAAGGGTCTTCAACCACTCTAATATTGAGAAGGGGACATTACATTCCAATTATGTCTTGTTTAGATGTGTGAACAAAGATGGACCTGACAACTTTATTCATGACTTTCATAACTGCTATTGTGGTGAGCATTTTGATGCAAAAACAATAGCTCACAAGATCCTAGAGGCTGGTTACTATTTACTCACATTATTATTAGATGTGCACCAATATGTCAGGTGTCGTTTTGCTTGTCAAACTCTTGCAAGAAAAGAAACCCCAGTTGCCTTACCACTTTAAGCAGCTGTTGCTAATCGTCCTTTCATGATGTTGGGTTTAGACTTTTTTGGACAGTTCAGAGAATACTCTAGTGTTGGGTATTCTTTGATTGTGGGAGCCACCAACTATTTTACAAGGTGGGTTGAAGCCATACCTACTAGGACAGGAACTTCTAAAGCAATGCTTAAGTTCATAAAGGATAACATTACAACAAGATTTGGGGTTCCTTTTGAGTCTGGTAACTGAAAATGCATCGGTCTTTAGATCAATGGAGATGTTTGCCTTTGTCGCAAATATGGAATGCAGGTTTCACAGTCAGCCAATTATTGTCCTCAAGGTAAAAGCCTCGCTGATTTATCAAATAAGAACCTCATTTATATGCTGAAAAGAAGCTTGGTTGAGAACAATAGATAGTAGGATTGGCTCTTGAAATATGCATTGTGAGATGATCATATCACAGTAAAGAATAGCACAGGTAAAATCCCTTTTGAGCTTGTATATGGCATGGATGAATATAATATATTTCTTCTTCTCAAAGTTTCCCTCCACCATTTAATCTTGCTGCTGCATTGAAAAGATCCGTTGTTGTTGTCGCCACAAATTTGTTTATAAATTTAACAACCTGGTCTAATGGAGGGGGATATTGCTCCAATTTTTTTGCCTCAGATGGCTCCATGTAATTATAAAATAATAAAAACTACGAATTTAAATATCTTTGCTATATCATTAGTAGTGGCTATTTCCAGGAAGCATTTTCAGGTGTATGTAAAGGTCAAGGCATAGGGAGGCATAGAGATTTACAATGCATGCAAAGAATATTTTAGAATAGAAATATTAGTTTACAACGAACCGAAATTTATCTATAAGTTTTTTTAAACTTTTTTAATGATCCCTACAAAAAAATTCTATTTAAGTATGATTCTACCAGCCTCTAATATGAAAAGTTTCTTAGTAGAACCCCCAAAATTGTTGCCAGCATCAAAATTTTTACATTTCTTCTTGGAGCAGAGCATTGGATTTAACTTGAAAATCTCTTTTTAATTTACCCAAAAAAAAATTATTTAATGATTAAAAAAAACTAGAAACAGTCTTGAGAAATATTTTACCTATTGCAAATTTGGATTTTAAAAAAAATATATATTATTACTGTTCATTGAGAAAAAATATCTTTAAAGGAAAATATATGGTCACTAAAACTTGCTACTTCAACATACAAACGAAGAAAGAACCATACTTAACTAGTAGTATTTTAAATAATGGAATTATATATAGAGTTTTGCCAATTAAAAGTAAAATACAATTGTGAGACTGAATTGTGAGGCTGCTAATCAAGTTTGTTCTCCATTGTGTGTTGATGGGTAGAGAGAAAACCAAGAAGGAGATGGCTTAAGAAAGAGTCATGAAGTAGAAGGATGGCCAAAAGTCACTTCTCTCCATGAAGCTAGAGGATATCATAGCCAAGTTAGATATGCTATAGAGAAGATCAACAAGAAAATAAAAGAGGGTTACTGGGACAAAGAATCCCATGCAAAAGAAAGAACCCTCTATAAGGAGAAGAGAACAACAAAAGAGCTTGAAGTTGGAGCACCTATGTTTTTAGGGAGAGAAAGCGTTGTTGATTTGATGGATGAAGACTCCTAGAAAGGAGAGTACATATGCAAGAGGCTATATGACAATACAATAGACTGTTGGAGAAGTCTCCAAGAGAGGATAAAATTGCACAAGAAGGATGAGATGAAGAGTTAGGACTAGATGGTCTACGAGATGCTAAATCATGTGTTGGGCCTAAAGATTGGCTAGATTAGTTAAGTGGATAGAAAACCAATGGTGTAAAGAAGTGGGAATAAGGGTTTCCTTAAAAGGCAATACACAAAGAGGATTGTCAGAGGAATAGTGCAAGACCGTTATGCAGAACAAAAAACATGAAAAGGACTAAGCATAGTCATTAAATTAGGGGGAGTAACCTAATGAAGAGATGGAGCCAAAAGAAGGGAAGGATCTAGAGGATTCTCATACAAATTAGACTTCCTTGATGGAGGCACAAAGTGAAGAAGATATTTCCTCAGATGAATATGCAGAGAAAGGGTTGCCTTGTGCACAACCCAAAAATGTTGTGCACAACAAGGAGATGGTTATATGAAGCCTTGCAAGGTTTAAATCTGATCCAAGTCAGATAAATTGCAGAAAGAGAAAAATTATCACACAAGGAAAATTTTATGACAATGAATATAGAGATATCAAAACTCTAGAAAAGGAAGACCTGGAGAGAGGAGCTGCACAAGAGAGCGATAGCAACTATGGTGTGGATGAAGTATTCCCTTCAAAAGGCATAAAGTGGAGAATACATGCAAGTTCCTTTGCACAAGGCATGTGTCTAATGCTTAAAAGAAGAAGAATGAAGATAAGTTTGCTTGCTTGCAGCTAAGGATAATTTTTCTTGAAGACAACTAATTATCACTCCTAGCAGATGCGTGGAGTAGCATTGGAAAATACCAACCTGGATGCACAGAAGCTAGTACTACGTTGTAGAATAGTCATGCACACATGGAAGGGTAGTGTGATGGGCATATACAAGAAGTCTTCTTGACAAAGGATAAGAGAAGAAAATACGTGAAGAAACGAAGATGGAAACTCTTGATTCCATAGAGCCAGAGATTGCTATGCAGAGATAAAAATGGGGAAATTAAAGTCCCCTTACAGTTAGATACATTTTATGCAAGGAGGAAGAGAGAAGAGGTAGAAAGGGTTAAAAAAATTATTAAATACCATAGGAAGGGATGAGTGTCGATGCCAAGCCTTTCGAGCCAAAGTGGCAAGCATACTAGAGGAACAACCGTCGCAATAGAACTTCAAGAAGTCAAGGATGAGATTGGAAAAGTCTTCTTTGTTGCACAAATGGGACCTTGGAAACCAAGGAAATAGAACACAGGTTCGCCAAATAACCTTTCAATTCTCAATTTTCTAATAATATATGTTGCTCCTCCAAACAATTGGTATGTATCTAATGCTTGGAATCAGCCACCCTAATTGCCACCTCAAAATAAGAATTGGCCAAACTAATATCTGCAATTGTAAGGCTAGTGGCAACAATACCAAGGCCAATAATGGCAGCCACAACCTCAACGCCAAAAATGAAGGTTAGTTGCTACATACACGGGAGGCGCGGGGGGGGGGGGGGGGGGGGGGAGGCGGCGGGGAATCAACCATGGCCAAACCAAAACATTGAATTCCAACCATAGAAATAACAACCACAAACTTTACCAACCCAAAATCAAACCAACCACCCACTCATGCATCAAAACTCCCTTTCCAACATGCACCCAAACCCAAAATAAATTGACTTAGTTGGTATACAATAACAAAATGATAAAATATCCTATGTATCCAATGGATTTAAATGATGTGCAACTTCATTCATGAAGGGTATTACAGAACCTCGCCACACCCATAATAACAAAACCTCTTGAAGAGGTTTTCAAAAACACAACTGACCCACCACCACCACCACCACCACCAAATAATAACCCATCCCTAAACTTGGTCCATCAACAAATCAAGCTGTAACACCCAACCCTTCCTTCCCTGAACGTTTTAACCATCAAATGGAAGAACCCAAGCTTGAGTTCGACTTTGTCAACAAATTGAAAAATGTTTGTATTTGTATACCCTTGTTCCAAGCCATCAAAGACATGTCCATCTACACCAAGGCTATATGATAACTTTTCTTGAGAAAACCTAGTCGAAAGAAAATAGACCCAATATTGTTCAAGTAATTGGGATACTTGCCAGTATTATGTTACGAAACATTGTTACTCTAAAATATTCCAATCCAAGCAACCTGATTATAGATGTGCACATAAGAGGTCTCCTCATTCAAAATATTCTTATAGACCTAGGTGTTTCCATCAACATCGTGACTAAGGAAATCATGAAACAACTTAAACTATAGGGCCTTAGATAAATGCATTGTCTCTCAAATGGTAGATAGATCCATTGTTCAACCTAAAGGGGTAATCGATGACCTTTCTATAGTGGTATATTTATGGGAATACCTAGTGGATTCTATGATCCTACAACCCAAGGCTAGTCTAGGAGGATATCTTCTCATTCTAGGTAGACCTTGATCAATTAGGGTGGATGCATATATAAGTTGTTGAACATGACCATTTCTAATAGGAGTGGCACCAAGAAATTAATGTTGTACTCATACACTCAACCCTCCCTTGGGATTGAACAACCTCTTTGTTTGGAAATGGAAAAAAAATGATGAGATTCCTATCCAACACATCCTAACCATTGATCAAAGCTTATCCTTGAAGCAACCAAATAAAAACACAATATCTCCATTTTTTAATAGAATGTATATACCATAAATTAGCCCAAAGATATTTTTCTTTAATATATTTACTTCCCCCTCTCACACATCTTTCCCATTGAAGGATCTAGAGATCTTACTAATGATATTGTTACTTTACACTAGATTCTACCTCATAAATGTGGCATTAATCTTTTTTTTTAGTAATATTGAGATGATGGCCTCCTGGTCAAAGATAGTTGACATCTTTCTTGGCCAACGTCTTAATATCAGTAATCAAATCAGACCTCATCATCAATATGAGTAAGTATCGATGCTTCAAAGATTAAAAAAATAACATTTGCTTGGGACTATCATAATATGAGAGGAATACACCTAGATTTATGCACCCACCATATTTTTATCAAAGACGAATGCAAACTTGTTTGCAAAACGCAAAGACAAATGAATCCCACTATATAAGAAATTGTCAAAATAAAGTTAGAAAAACTCCTTGATGTAGCACTGTAGAGAGATTAACACCATCAAAATAGTGTCAATAGAAAGGTGGGAAATGGCATATTTTCATGGGTTGTAGAGAGATTAACACCGTCACTCGTAATGATCACTTCCCTCTACCATTTACTGACCAAGTTTTTGACACTCTTTCTGGGAAGAAATGTTTTTTTTCTTTGATGCATTAAACAGAGACAAATAGATAAGAATTTCCCCATAATACCAAGTTAAAACTACCTTCACATGCCCCTAGGGAACATAGACATATTATGTCCTTCTCTTTGGGATATGTAATGCCCCAAACACGTTTTAGATTCATGTCTTTAAGTATCTTTTCTGATCTTTCTCATGAGAGTGTAGTGATCTACATAGACGACTTTACCATCTATGTGAATACCTATAAAGAAAACATCAGTAACTTGGAAAAAAAAATTCAACATTGTCAAGACAATAGCCTCTCATTAAGAGATGGGAAGTGCCACATAGTTAGGACCAAAGGAATTGTGTTAAGACATCACCTATCACTTAGAGAAATATAGGTAGATCCAGCCAAAATCAAATTAATTAAAAACTTTCCCACACCATAGAAACAAAAAGATGTTAGAAGCTTTCTCGGACAGACAACCTATTACAGGAAATTGATTAATTATTTTAGCAAAATTGCATCTCCATTGTTTGTTTTATTATCTAAGGATGTTGATTTTATTTAGACTCATGCATGTTAGGAAGCATTTCAGGGCTCAAAATATTGTTTGGTGTCAACACCTTTTTAGAGCCAAAAATTGCTATGCAGAGATAGAAATGGGGAAATTAAAGTCCCCTTTTGGGGCATCCTTGGTAAAAATGGAGAGTTAAATTATGGAATATATTTCATTTGTAAAAAACTTGTTAATACAAACCTCAACTACATGGTAACATAGAGAATTTTTTTATATAGTATATGTTATTAATAAGTTTCGCTTCCTCCCTTCAGGCCTAATGTTCTTCTGTTGTGGGTTGCTTGGGTGTGAGCTCTTCAACCTCTTGAGCTTGTGGTGATGGTGGCGAGTCGCTTCGCTGGACCACGGAGCTGGAAACTTGTGCTTTCTTTCGTTAGAGGGTGACCAATTATTTTGGGTGGTGGGAAAATAGAGGATGGAGCAAGTTGTACTTCCTATGTGGTGGTTGGCCGACCATATGTGCGTTCTTCAAGGGTAGGTGAGACCCTAGCCTCATGCCTGGTTTATGGTCTGCGCACAAGCGACTCTGGTGGGTTTTTTGGAAGTGGCACAAAGACATCCTTAGCTGCAAAGGTAGTAGAACGCTGAGGTGGGAAAAAATCAATCCTTCATTACAGTTGATCTTCTCGCACAGTGTCGACAACGATAGATGTAGGGCACAATGGTAGGTCAACTCATAGATTTGGAGGACCCTATTTATGCACTTGGACCATGCACACAACCTTCCAGAAGAAATCCTTCTCCTCTCTATCATAGAAATCACCGACCATGTCAGCAATCATTAGTCTTCTTGTTCGTCTGTGCCCATCTGTGGTAAGTCGCACGAGCTTGCAATTTGGGGCGCCTTGGGATCATCTAACCAAGTCGCCATTCTTCGTGTCTTGTGCTTCAATGGAGGAGACGCATATTGAGGCTCAGTGGAAAGCTTGTGCTTTCCCTTCCCTTCTGTGGCTGCGAACTGGTGGCTTCCTCTGGTTGCTGCACTACAGGGATGGCTACGCCAGGTGGTATGGCCTATAGTCACGTCACACACCAAGCTACAAAGCTTTCTATTTGGCGACTTCGGTCGACACCATGGCCATGGTGACAAATAAAGGTAGAGGTCCAAAGGGCGACCTCGAGAACTCATGAATGTGCAAGGATACACCTTTTGGCAGCAAGGTGATATCAACGTACTGGCCCAAATATTGCATTACATCCAAAGGCACTCAAGGATGTGTGGCGATCGACTCTAGACACTCCTCCCACCATGCTTGGAATTTGACCTCATATGCTAGGGCTCCGCACTTACGGGTTCATATGAGGTTGAGGAATTGTTGTACTAGCCAATAGTCAATGTTAGGTTGTACCTCTCCCTCCGAGGAATTCCACTGTGTGAAGCACAACAGGAAGATAAGGAACTAGTACTGAAATGTCTGCTTAGAAGATGTGTGGCACTTATCAACGTTTGTGAGCAGCTCCTAAACGAAATACTCTAGCAAGTTGAATTGCTCGGTCCGGTGGATCATGCAGTGGGCAATGTCCACAACCCCTTTTGGAATTTGTTTCGTAGACTTGGTCCTCTACCAGAAACTCCATGTGATGCATTTCACGAGAATGCACACTAGCTCGTCGTGAATTTTTCCTCAATTGGGATCCCTCTAGATCCCCAAACATACAAATCTCTGACCTCTTGTAGAATAAGCGGTGTTCTTGTCTTATATGGAGCAAGGGAATCTCCTAGCGCAAGCATGCCCAAAGCTCAGGTCATGGCTTCTATGTTGATGACAATGGTGATGTTCGGGCCAAGGTAGATGTTGTCGTCATTGTATCGGCCGAGCAAGACTTGTATGATCTCCCTCAAGTCCCCAAAAGTAGGCATTCAAAGCAAGTGCTTGACATCTATATTGTGAAAGCGGGGGGGCGAGGGGGGGGGGGGGGGGGGGGGGGGGGCAGGGGGGCTACGAGAGCATGTGGTTGTGCAGCATCAATGAGGTATGGATGAAATAGCTTCCTCTTTGCTGCTCAAAGGAAGTCAAAGGGCTCTAGATGATTCAATTTTGTCTGCCTTAGAGCCATATCAACGCCCATTGCTTCTTTTTGTGCGTCTGTCAATCCCTTGATGAGTTGTGAAGTATCCATGATTTTTGAAGTGACGAAATTGCAATGCTATTAGCTCTCTGCGCAATAAAACTAGCTTGGCTCTTTGAAATTGCAGGGTGCAAAAATATTTGTAAGAATGAAATGCAAACTTGGTTCGCGAGCTTAGGCCTTTATAGATTTCGCCCCTATTGGTTTCCGCATAAATGTCGTGCTTCGCTGTCCATTCGACATGAATGCAATTGTTGTGGCAAATCTTATCCGATCTGGCAATTAAAATAGTTAGTCGTTGGCACATACATCATTATGCTCTTGGCTGTCCGTATGGGAGTATGAGCAAATGATGTTGATAGGCCGCCAATTTGTTGAAGAATAAGTCAATTGAACCTTGGATCTGGCATTAACTGCTTGTGGATGACCATTATACGGTGAAGATTTTGTTTATGTGACTTGTATGTACCTTTCCTAGACTTAATTGCTTTCTTTCGTACCTATTGACATCCACGATGGCACACGTCAATTCCCCTGCGCATGGTTGATGCACACTATACTTGGTATCTTGGTTCTCTAACGATAGTGAAGAGATCATCTACAAATACACACAAACAGAAAAAGAAACACACCAAAAAAACATGCAGAAATGAGAAATCCTAATCTACTCAGTGCTACTCAACACCCACTCACTTAGCAGAATGAGATCAATTAAGACTATTGGCAGTATGGCTTAAGGCTACAGCGATTCACCCGCCCTAGTAAAACAGTTCCCTGAAGATCTCTCAAAAGAATGATTCTTTGCTAAGATAGTTCATGTTTAGCATAAGGCCCTTTCCATCGAATCTGTAATTTTCTCGAGAATGCTCTGAAACCACTGTCATAAAACAAAACTGGTTGATTTTTATGTAAGTTCTTATGGCACAGATTCCTGTCATGCCATGCTTTTTGGCTCTGCTTATGAACTTCTTGCATCCAAGATGCTCTGCGTCGATATTCATCCATTCTATTCAATTCAAGAAGTCTGTTGGTGAGAGACTCTCGATCCCTTAGTCTCATGACCATTGCAATGCACAAACTGGGTACCAAATATTCCATTGGCATAACTGCTTCAAGCCCATAGACCAACTGGAATGGATTAAAAACTGTAGCTCTCTTATAGTGCGTGCGATATGCCCACAGAATCGCTGAAATGCGACCTTCCCAATCATCCCTCTTAACATCGCAGATTTTTGCCAACATTTTGCCCAACACTTTATTAGAAGCCTCAGCTCATCCATTAACTTGCGGATGGTACACAATATTTTTATGATGAGAGATCATGAATTCTTCAGTAAGAGCCTTGATGTTGTTGTTCAGGAAGTGCATCCCTCAATCGCTGATGAGCTTGATGGGGCATCCAAACCTTGTAATAATGTTCTCGAAGATAAACTTTGCTACATCCTTGGCACCATAGCTAGGTGTCACAGCAGCTTCAACCCACTTGGTAAAGTAATTTGTTGCATTGATAATATACCTTGCTCTATTGTGTTTACTCAGTGAATTGATAGATCCAACAAAGTCAATTCTCCATTGCTCAAGAGATTGTTCAGTTAACAAAGACTACAAAGGCATTTTATCTCTTTGGAGTGGTTTACCCATGCGTTGACACACATCGCAGTGTTGCGCTACTCTATGTGCATCCTGAAAAAGATTCGGCCACCATAACCTACTCTGTAACAACTTCCTGGTAGTAGCTTCTTCAACAAAATGACCTGTTATTCCTTGGTTTGCCTCTTGTAAGAGCTATGGTCGTTCATGATCCAGAACTACCACCAAATGATACAAAAGCCCATTGATGATGGTATATGGCAAAGCTCTGGTGACAAACTGCTTCTTGTCTCTTGCTTGGTAGTGCACAGGGAATACTCCTTGTTCGAGGAAGTTAGCAATTACTTGAAAATTTTCAGGGATCGCAAGAATGCGAAATAGGTGAACATCAAGAGAATCTTCCTGTAATCCTTCTGGTCCTTCACCATTGGGAATGCAACTGAGATGATCCGGCCCCACGTTTTCTCTGCATGGCTTGACGTTAATGTGAAATTGGAATTCCTGATATAGTATCAACCATCTAGAAATGCATCCTCCAAGCATTAGCTTATTGACCAGGTAGAGCAGAGCTTGATGATCTGTAAAAACATCAAATGATGTCACAAGAAGATAGTGTTGAAATTTTTGTAGTGCGAACACTAGCCAGTGCCTCTCTTTCAATTGTTGTGTAATTCTTTTTTGAGTTAGAAAACTTGCGAATTGCAAAGTGAATGGGGTGTTGACTGCACAAGCACAACACCGAGTGCAATACCCGAAGCATCAATGTGCACATGAAAGGGCTTACTCCAATTTAGAAAGACAAGGATAGGTGCAATAACCAATCTCTATTTTAGTTCAATAAAGGTTGCTTGGCACTCTGAAGTCCAGAAAAACTTCACACTTTTGTGCAGTAAGTATTCCAAGGGAGATGAAATCGTTGCATATCCTTTGATAAACTTGCAGTGGTACCCTGTATAGCCAAGAAAAGAGAACACTTCCATGGCGTTGATTGATAGAGGCATACTCAGAATGACTGCAATTTTGGCCTAGTCTACCAAATGCCTTCACTACACACTACATGACCTAGCAGGACACCAAACGGTGTAAAGAATAAGCATTTTTTTAAATTCAGAGTAATGCGCAGAGCTGGACATCATTCTAACATGAGGAGCAGTTTAGACAAATGTTCTTTAAACAAAGAAAATACTGCCCAATCATCAAGATAGACTTCCAAGAGGTCATGAATGAAGTCCTTGAACGCAGTCACCACTGCACGAGAGAAAACCGCAGGTGCGTTCTTGAGGCCAAAAGACACTACCTTGTATGCAAAGGATCCTTATTTCATGGCAAAAATCATTTTAGCTCTGTCTTCTTCTGCGATGGGTATTTGATGATAGACACTGAAGCCATCCATAAAAGAGTAGACTTCATGGCCTGCGACAAATTCCAAAACTTCATCTCTGAAGGGAATTGGGAATGGATCATTCAGAATGCAATAATCCCCACATACTCTGATCTCCCTTGTTTTCTTAAGGTGCAGTAGCATGGGACTAATCCAATTTGTCATTTCTAAAGGATAGATTATCCCTGCATCTTGCATTCTATCAAGTTTAGCGTTCACTTTCAACTTTGTGTTTTGATTCAATTTGTATGGCCATTTCTTTATGAGTTGTGCGCACTGTTAGAGTTCAATATGCATTTCGCCTAGAGATGGATCAACTCCTCTGACCACTGAAAATTTAGTGGGAAAGACATCTTGATAATCTCACAGGAGTTGCATATCTTGAGAAACTTCAACTTTTGTCCAGTAATCACCTATATGCACCAATTTAGGACTCTCCTCGGTTCCAATGTTTGATACATGCTTTTTAATGGGCTGCTCATAAATCTTATGCTTTTCCTCATCAACGAATTTTTGTATCATTTGTTGCCCTCCCTGTTTTGGAATTTGTATGTTGCGCAACTTGTCTTCTTCAGTAGGTTCTACGACGGGGTCCTTTGTTGGTTCTACTAGCCATTCAAGTTCAAATAAATCTGTCAAATCGATATCACCATCAATATCTGAATTTTCAATGTCTTATTCATTTTGTATATTGTGGCATCGTTGCGTAAGAGATTGTTCTTCTTTCTTTGCAGCTCTATATCTTTGTAATGTCGTACTTAGAGCAAAAGTTGTGTTCTTCTGCGTAGTGGATTCTGTCGTGGTGCTTAAATCTTTTGTGCACCCATGGCATAGGAAATGTTTGATTTTCAATAGTGCGTTGTGAACCAGAGGATTTTCATCTTCAAAAACAAATGTCTATATAAAGTCGCTTCGTACATGTGCCCAATGCTTTGTCTCCCTCTTGCATTCTTGATGCATCTACCATGTTGATGGTAAAGGTGCGGGTGTATAATGAAAGATGTGAACCCAATACTTCAGAACCACACGTTCTTTAGTCCAGACTTCAACACATTTGTGAATATGGATTTCAGGGCAATCACCTTCTTGGAAGAAAGGCCAATTGCTTATGATGACCTGCAGTAGTTGGAACCTGCTAATCATGAGCTCGCACACATCGTCCCACTTGAGGTGATCACTTCTATGAATTGCCCACCATGTCGCTACAACTCCCTTCAAAGTATAATTCAAAGAACTGACCCGCTGACTGATGGTAGGTACATGAACTTGTAGGCGCAAAATGAACTGATTAATATCCTCAGTTGCATAATACACAGGTAGTTGTCTTTCATGTGCAAAGACCATTCTCATAGGTCGAAGTTCATGATCACCATGAACCCAGTTTAGTAGGTGCATGTCTGAGTCTCCACTGACAAACGAAGTTATTTCCCAAGGCAAAACACCTTCTCTTGTCGGCTCTATATAATCCTGCATATGATTATCTACTTGATAGAGAAAGTCAACTTCTAAATGAGTAAGGGATTTAGCAAACATGAACGCAAAATCCTCTATGACAAACTGGGTTGCCAATGGCTGAGTAACTATTGGTTTAGGCCTCCATTGTTCAGATATCTTCAACTGTAGAGTGAGTAAAGATTGTACCTAAGATTGAGTATGCTCATACAAGAAGTTGCACTCAGCTACGCGCAGAGCTCTGGGTTCTCTTCAGAGTTTACCTTCATCCAGTTGGTTTTTTGTGTGACATATGGAGAATTCGGTTCACCCAGAATGATGTAAGATATGTGCACCCTATTCAGAGGAATGATGACAACCTTATCTCCTTGATGTGCCTCGAGTTGATTTTGCATAGTATTGATGGTCATCTGACCATCCTACGCCCATTTCTTGCCAATCAACACAGGGTAATGTGTCGCTGATGTCTTCATATCAATGACTTCAAAGTCACCTCAGAGGGTCGGTTTTGCGACTTTGATCTCAATGTCTTCTAATCTGTCAATGGGCTCAACTCGTCCATAGTTGGCTAAGCTCAAAATTACTGGGCTATAATTTAGAACCGGGTATCCAATAGACTCACATGTAGACCTAGGAATCATGTTAACTATGCTACCAAAATCAAAGACAACATTTGAAAATTCATATCCTACAACCTCAATGTCGATTCATGTATCTACATCCCATGGCTTCTTGTTTTTGATGTACCAAACAAGCTTTTCAGTCTTTTGTTGCCCTCACTGCACACAGTCCAATAGATTATGTAGCAAGCTTGTGATATTTTGAGAGATGTCTTCATTGTGCAATGTGCTTAAAAGATCCAGTAGATCTATCAGGGTAATGATAACTCCATCCTAACGCATAATGCGCACGATCTAGCCATACATTTGAGCATCTATTGCTACAACATCTCCTTTAGTAGTGTCTTGATGTTGAATGTTTTTCAACATTTACACAGCTTCATACATGATCCCCTTTTCTATAGCTAGGTCCGAGTATTTGCCCTATTTTCCTTTTCAAAGTCCCTGACCATGAGACATTTCAAGAGGAGGCAAACCTCTTTATGCATGTTGATGATGTGTAACAACATTCCATAAGGCATCTTCCTTAGGCTGCACATTCACCATATTCACATTCCTGACGGCCTTATCCTTTCTTTGCTTTTCCAAGACAAGACAGTCTTTTGTCTCGTGCTGATCATATACTCTACAGTATGCGCAATAAGACTATCTTCAGAGATTTAAAAGGCAATTGTGTTGCACATGATTATACTCTCCACACAAATAGCATTGCAAAAGAGGTCGTGGATAATTATTTCCTCTGCCACCTTGGTAACCTCCTCTGTATCCGCCCCTAGATCCTCCTCTGTTGGATTGATAACCCCCTCTATACACTCTTTGTTGCTGCACTATGTTCCAATGTTGATGTTGAGTATTATCTCCAATTCCAAATTGTTGTTGCGCAATTGGTGGGGTACAACTAGCTTGTTGTTGCATCATTTCTGAACTCTAGGGTGTTGCACACTGGTATTGCAGTGATGGTGGTGTCCAACTTGACGAAAGAGGGGTCCAACCGATCAGACCTTGAGGTTGATATTGTGGCGAACTAGGAATCCACTGTGGACCTGCTTGGGTTGCGAAACCTTTAACGACCTTTGGGCCTGGAATCATCTATTTTGTCAAGGATACTTGTGCATCAACAGCGAATACATTTTTGATGATGTCTTCTTTGAGCTCCTACAAAGCCCTACAGTTCTTTTCATCATGATTGTGCTACTTACAGAAATTACATAAAAATTATGTGGGTTTTTTACATGCTGTTGCAAAAGGTGGCATTGAATTGTTGCGTGCCCTACTACTCGATAGATTTCACATAATTCTATCTTGATCTTAGGACAATCGTCCCTATGATGACCTTCTTTCCCACACTCCATACACCATAAATTTAACTTAAGTTTATCTGCCTCATGATATTGTTCCATTCTCTTCATAAAAGCTTGCAATGTATTTTCAATCTTAGAATTTATGACAAGAGCTTCCCCAGAGTATTTGCTCTACTCGTAGGGCAACAACTCTAGCATCTACTTTAGTGGCATATTGAGTCTACGCAGCAGCAAATCTAATTCTGGTATGCAGTCCTACAAACCACACAGCTTTATCTTTGTCTGTTAAGGAAAATTCCACCTTATTCATAACATTAGAGAACTAGTGATCATAGTCGTAGACTAATTCTCCCATCTTCTGCCTTATATCTTCAAGTCTTGAACAATCTGACTGGTACATTTCTTTATCTTGAACTCTGTGACAAGTCATTCCTTGTAGCCTTGCTGCTAAATTTCGCTACGGTATATAAACTCAAGTGCTCTTCCGGTTAGTGCCCCTACTAACTCGCACTTTTTGACAACTTCATTAGTAATGCCCTTAGCTTGCCATTTCATTTCTCAAGTTAGTAAGTATTGTTCAGGATCCATAGACCCATCATATGTCGCAAGATTTATAAATCCTCTTGCATGACCCATTGTGTAAATTGGTGGACGGGATCTGTTGCGTAGCTGTTACAAGAGGAGGCTACATTCTGTGCGATCCTGCTTGTGTACTATGAAGATTTATTTGCACACTAAAAAAGTCAACCTACGCACTCTATTTTTTGATGTTTCCTTCTTTTCTCTGCTTGATTTCAATAAACCCTGTGACCTTCAAAGCCTTTCAAATTGATGTTTTAATTTCAGTACCCCAATGATGCACTTGTTCTGAAATTGGTCCTTCCTAACTACTATCTCCCTGTCCCCCTGGTGGAAAATATCTATTGGAATATAATAAATTGGGCTACGAGGACTTGTGCTCTTATGGTAAATGATTCTTGTGACTTCTTTTTCTACACTTGACCCTATGATTACTCCGCAACTGTGCTCTGCTTCTTCGTTGATTTCTTCATGGCCTGATAGTACTTGTTCTTATCGTTGTGCACTACATCTATCATCTAATTGTTCTACTTCTACACTTCTCGCCTTCTTCGAACATCTCTTATTCGTCTCGTTCTTCATCACTTCTTTCTTTCTGCCGGCATTCATCATCTTTTTTCTTTCATAATTATTTCATCTCGCTCATCACATCTTCTTACTCGTTCATCACCTATTTTACTACTACTCTTACCTCTACTACCAGCTACCTGGGTATTCTTTTGTTTACTCCATCTATTCTGTTGTCACAATTCACGTTCAGAATCCAAACTTCTCTTCTAACTCTTCTTTTCTCGTGTCTCCATTATGGATTCAGGTTCAAGCCTTATCTACTCATCTAATCATCATTCACTGTCATGTCGCACACACACCCATACATCTGAAGTGACTACTCCATATTGGCTAGAGTAGGCCCCATGGCTTGTCCACAACCAACATCTTCACAAGGATAGGTAGTCGTTGCAAAAATTTCCCTCTAATTCCTCTGACAAACAAGTCATGTGCAACTTCGAAAGCTATGTATCTTTGTATTGAAACTCAGTTATGTATATGTCTATAGTAGTAGAAACCCAATAATTTATTGCTCTTGTCTAGTCAGTTTCCAATTTCTGCAACCAGTCTATCTTTTCTTCAATCCAGATGATTGTTTCTTCTGTTCTTAGGTTAAAAGATTTCGTAAATCTCTCTTTAAATATGCTCTCGAATAATTTCTTGTATGGTTAAACTAGTCCGTTTTGATTCTTCTTCCGCAAAATTACATATTTTTTGGTCTAACCATGCCTCAATGTCTCTTTGCCATGGGTAACCATCTTAGCATAATTTTCCCCATGAGTGTTTCCACGTTCACTGCACCATTGTTAGCAGAGGTTCCTGAAGCATCGGAACACGCTAAGGACGAGGATAGTTAGGGTATACGTTAGTGCACAAAATAGAGAATCATATTCGTATAGGAGGTTAGAAAGCAGGGACATATAGCAAATATGAATTATCGTGCGTTAAATAGGAAATAAGAACACCCACTGATTCATTAACATAAACAAAGTATTCAGATTAAATTAGACAAAAAGTAAGCAAACATTATACATGAGAATGTGCACAAGGAACAAAGAAATCACATGGTTAACCATAACCAGATAGTCTCTATTGATCTCTTCAAAAGGTGGAAGTTTATTCTTCTTACAAACATAAGTATATATATAGACGTTTTCAATCTATGATTGTTTATATTCTTCTCGTACTTGGCGCCAAAAGTATAGTCTGTTCATATTCTAACTTATTACAAATCGTGGAGATAGAACAAAATAGACATATATATGACAAAATGTGTATATAACACTCAAATATTAGACAATATCTTGTGTAGCTTTACAATCCAATTTCTTCTCCCAACAGAGATAAACTCCTTTCCTTCACCATTGTGCTTAAAACACGACGACTTAGCTAATATCGACAACTGCTCTCAATTTGTATGCCTTGTTGCAACACGGGATTGGCATGTACGTTGAGAGATGAAATCCAAGTCATTGCGCCCTAAGGACTCGTATTTGGTGATTAAAGTCCAACTTGTGCAACCAAAAACGATAAAAATGAAGATGAACTATTTTTGATCCTCAAGCCCATGAGGGGCAAGAGGAGACCATACACAACATCTCTTCAGAAAGGGGGGAAAATAACTTAAGTGTTTTTATCACCCATGATCACAAAATTGGGCAAGGAGAGAGCATACACACATCAAGTTACTACAAACAACAACACAAAAAAAAAAAGCAAACTCAAACAAGTTCATTTTATGCACCAAAACTAAGTGTTCTTTTTAAATGTGCCGAAATAAGCGTTTGTTTGAATCTTTGACAAGAGAAAATCTGCAAGACAATGGATTAGTAGTTTAATTTTGATCTTGATGGACAACCGGCAAAGAACATTAAAAGTTTGATTTGGAATGTCTTCGACAAATGATACATGTAAAAAAGGCTCTTTCACAAACAATCCACATGAAATGAAGTCAAATCAATTGAAAATTCAGAAAGTTCATGAAAACAAACGCAGTTTCAAAAATAAAGGCACCCAAAACGAAGTCCGAATGAGCAAGAACAAACCTCTAGAAGTCAAGCTGTAGATTTGCAATCCAGCTTACGTCCTGAGGTGAAGCTAGGTTGCGGATTTACAGTTTGTGAAAATACATGCAAAAAACTTGCAGATTTGGGCAAATTTAGGTTTGAAACAGCACCAATCTATCTGAAAAACAAGTTCGAATGGCCTTCAAAAGTGATTGTGGGGTGTAGAATCCCACCGAGCATGCCACATGTAATAGACGATTACAAAACAATCAATTACGAAGGTTAATTATGGGTTAGGCTAGGGATGTTAGTGCAGCAGAGAACTAATTAAGACTGACACAAAGTGTCTAATTTTAGGTGTCTACAACAACGACGACCAAGACCGGGAGGCTATAAATGGCGACGCAAAGGCTCAGAAGGAGTTGTTGATTGTTGGCAGTCTAAGAACGCCATAGAGAGGAATAGATCCAAGTCTAAGGATTGGATATAGAGAGAGAGATGAAGATCACCTTAAAAAACTATGAAGCTACAAATATCTTGTAACCACATGTTTATCAATACAATCCATGAGTTTTGTATCCATTGTGCAAGTGTTGATGAGCGATTTGGTGAGAATATCACTCGGTTGTGTCATGTAAGGCGACCCTTCACTAGGACCTTTAACCGCAGTTACACCAGTTGCTATCAAAGCAAGGTTTTGAACCTTGTGAAATGTTAAGAGAAAGGGTTAAACTTGCAAGTGAGATGTAAGATGGTGGAAAGAAGGATGGTAGATCGCCAAATGTGAGGTAGCTAGAAAAGCGTTTTTCTTCACTGTGAGGTTGGTAGAGAGCAAAGACCAGTGACACGAGAATAAAAAAGGTTAGTATTTCACCAATTGTGAGGTAGTTAGCGAAGCATTGTTATCAACTATAAGGTGGACTGAGAGCAAAAGAGTGGAAAGTAAACCAAAGGTAAGAAAAACTCGATAAAGAGGATGATATGCATATAATAGAAGAGGGAGGCTTCAAGGTAGTGGTTCACAAGTCCAAAGCAACTATGTAGAATTGCAACAAAAGAGTGCAACAATAGGTGGCATGTAATGCAAAGTTTAGAGTAACCCACAAGCATCGGTGTTATAAAGGGATGATAGATCACCAAATGTCAAGCAATCAAGTGCATAGGAAGAAAAAGCATCTTCCAATCAAATTATTGAGTAGAAGGTGCAAGGGAGGAAAGTTGTTCTCCATCAAGCAAAACAAGAAGTGAAGAAGATGGATCAGCAAAAAGCCATGACAGGATGTGACTCAAGCCGTAGATCTTGAGGAAGATGGAGGACATAACCTCCATGTTACAAGAGTCGTAGAAAAGGACAGTGCGGGTGGAGAGAGGAGTTGTTGGGAGGAAGGATCCCACAGACAAACTAGGAGAATCCTGCAGGAAAGATCAGCCCACAAAGGTTCTGAGCCGCATGGAGAGTTGCCCTAAAGCTTAAGTGCAAATGTTCTCCAAAAGAGATGGCCCTGAGGAAATGGAATGGGTTCTAGATGTCGAGCACTAATTTGCACTTACGGATGTAAAGGACTCCTTGAAAATGGAGGGACATGTGGTAATGTGGTAGAGTTTTGGAGAGATCTCCAAAAGAAAAGATGGTAGGGAAAAAAGAGGGTGCAAAAATGGGAAAATATGGTTTCTAAACAATTGAACCAAGTAGTGCATCTAGAAAGCCAACTAAAATTGAGGAGAAGACTCGAGAGTTTTAAGGAAAAACATGTAAAGCCTTGCTGCTAGAACAAAGAGGAATGACTTGCCTTGAAAGGAAATGCATGGAGGAGTCGACAAAGGTCAAATAGAGCCCCACAAGAGAATGGAGGATACACAAGAGTAGAAGGAAAAGATGCAAACCCTAGATACCAATAAATCAAAGGCTTGTTTAGAAGCAACAACAATCAAGAGTAATGTTGGATCGGGAGAACAATAACCTCTCACCTCAATGTCAAACGAGGAGAACCCTATAGATGAAACTACACAAAAGGCATCCCAGGATGCGTGAAGCACAGAGAGAAGTCAATATGCAACTTACAAGGATGCATCATTGTTTGCGCATGAAGCAGAAGGGTTTCGAAGGAGCAAGATGAAAGTAGCCTAAAACTGATGAGGAAGGCACAATCCTTATTGCGTAAATTTCAAGGAAGTCGAAAGAGGATGGAAAAGCAGAACATCAGTGAAAAGTTGATGAGAGCACATTCCAAACTATACACAAGGAGGGAAAGTCTACCAAAAGATATCAAGGCAAGAATTCATTAACGTGAAGCTGACCAGGCAAACAATTGATGGAAACATCAGTCCAAACGTGCAAAAGGCAACATGAGAACATTAAGGAAGAGATGAGAGGGATGGGTGTTGCTAAACCCCATTGAGATGGAAATGCCATCAAGGACATCAAGTGAAGGAAGAAGAGAGGATACAGCAAGAGTATCGCGTAGACATGCCTTGTGAGAGACACATGGAAGAGTAGTGCATAAGTATGCCTACTTTCTATGACCGACAAAAAAAATAAGTGTATTAGAGGAAAATCTAGAGGAGCACAAGTGGAAAAAGACAAAAGGTATTTTTGTCACTCGAACCTTGCACCCGCTGAATTGGAACATGGTTCGGTGAGACGATCGGATCGTCCCCCAAGGTGTGGGACTCTTGCACTCCTTGGGACAAACCTCTAGGGAAGGACGACTTCTTTCTAATCTAAATGCATCTGATTTAGAATCAGCTTGTAGGCCTACAAACAGCAGAAAAGAAACCTAGTGCTAACACAGTCTAAAATCTTTTGTAGGGAAAAGGGAGCAAGAATACTAAAAGAGAAATGGTGATGCACCAACATTAAACAAAGCACCTCTATAGGCCCTGAAGAAAACACTACAACTGCATAGAATGATAAACTATTATACAGAGTCCAAATGACACCGCTCCTACATAAGTATTTCGCATGGAGGTGCGGGGACATAATGTGACACTAGGAGGGATGACAAAAGGTCCACAGATCACGTTAGCACAATCCAGGGTGTGCACAACATACGACCTGCAAGAGAAGTCAAGTTCTGCACAGAGACGAGAAGGGATGGACAACAATGAGAAGGACGAAAATTATCCACAGACACATATCAACAAACCATCATAATGCAGACAGAACGCAAGAAACATGAAGAGAGGCAAACTCAATTCTCATTAATTGCAAGGCTCATGCGGTAGAGAGCTCCTAGATGGCAATTTTCGACAACATTACTGTGCCTAAAAAATATCGACCTTTTTACAATGTAAAACTCGAGATTTTATAGAAATGAGATGCCCACATGTCATTATTCAATCTCACCCACTATTACGGTGGTTATAATAATTTAATGTTTAGTGGGAAGCAGTTGAGACTCTGATTGAAACGAATGGGTGCCCATGATAAATCACAACAGACATGAATGGGGTGGCTCAACCACTCTGACCACCTCAAGATTGCCCTTAATCATGTCTGTGCAGTTGTCCACCATGTGTCTTTAAGGTTACAGTCATCTTTAACGTCCTACTCCCCATGCGCAAACTAACATAATGATTTGATTGAATTTTGCTATTTTTTCAACCCAATTTGCGAGTTGCAGTCGAGCCACAATGCAAATCTTGCCTTTGTCGGTCAGACAACCTGTCAATTTTAATCCAATGCACTTATGACAACCTTTTCCTTTGCTGCACTATTGGCTTTGCTTCTACAGGCTCTCATTTTGCCACTTGGTGGCTCGTCGGCATCCATGGGTTTAGCTTTGCAGCTTTCCTTTAATATCATTATAGCCATGCGGCCTCTTCATGTCCTCTTGGGCAGTTTAGCTTTTGGTTTTACTGCTGTCACGCGTCGCTCCTCAGCGCTTTATGCTTTATGCTAATGATCAATTACTCTGGTTTCTGCGTAATCTTCGCGACTTTTGTTTTAAGTTTTCAGAACTTTTGTTGTCGCAAAAGTTCCGACTCATCTTCGCAAGTTTTGTCTTTACAAAAGCTCTGACTAGTCGCAAACAATTTTTTCAAAGACCTAAATACTTAGAAAATTCTCGCAAAGTCTTTGGAACTTTTGTAGACTTCATCCGCATAAAAGTTCCGACTCATTCATTCTAAAGACCCAAGCCTTATTCTTTCGCGAAAATTGATTTCGCAAATTTTGGTTCAAAGACCTCCAAAGTCACAAGCTTTCGGAACTTTTGTTCACAACTTTTGTTCGTAAGTTTTGTTTCTAAGCCTGCACGCAAAAGTTCCGACTTTTGCTCCTTTCTTTTCCAACTTTTGCTTTAGTTTTCGAAACTTTTGTTCCGACAAAATCACAACATTTTCTCCAAAGACCTAAAAACTTGAACAATTTTTTTTAAGTCTTCAAAACTTTTGTAAACTCTTACTCACGCAAAACCTCCGACTACTCTTTTGCTGAAAAGAGCAAAGGCCAACCTCTTTTACAAATACGCTAAGTCTTTTTGCCCCTTTGATTTACCCCCTTTTTTTCCCAAACTTCCACTGAACTTTTGAAAAAGCTGCAGGTGATCCTGAAACCTGAAATAAATTCAGACGCTACCCCTCCATGGTGACTCAAAATGGTCAACATTCTAGCAACCTCTGCGGGTTGCTTGTTGGCTAAGCATGAATCCAGTAGCCATTGAAGCAATCCATTGGACATGGAGTCATAGAAGCATCCAAAACTTATCATAATCCAAAAGTACAACCTAGCTGCAACCGAGTCAACTTATTACTGAATAAACTGAGTTGAGAATTGCTTAAAAAGCATTTACAAAGATTATCAAGGTTTGTCTCTATATACTCCTTGAAATTCTCAAAGCTTCATGATCTCCTTCATACACCATTCCTTCTGCCCTAAAGTTCCAATTCTACCTTGTTTTCAGGCCTTCTCCCTGAGCCAATCTTTAAAACTGAAAGTGCCTTCAACAAAACGAGAGAAGGAAACAAAACAATGTCATAGGTACTTAAGAGGAAGATAAAAAAAACTAAACCTATTTGCAGTGTGCATGCAGGTACTTAGGAAAAATAAAACGTCTAACCTACCCTAAACTAACCAATCAAAAAGTTATCTAAGCAAAGCCATTGACATGTTCTACAAAATAACTATCATTTCTTATCAACTTAGAATGTTTTTTATGTTTGAGGGCAGCCAATCAAAGGTGGAGAAAGAGTGGGTATTCAGCAAATTGGGGATATACTTCTCCAAGGACAAAAACAAACTCACCTACCCACATAAGTTGGCTATAAATACAATCGTCTTGGAATGAATAGGGAGGTTGATTCTGGCATTCTTGATGCACAATCTTGTGCTTTGAATTAAGCAAAACATCTAGTGACTTCTCGTTGTTGGCCTCCAACTAAGCCAGTTACTTGATAGGGCATCCTCATGACAAGACAAAGTTTGAGCAATCAGAGTCCCTCTCATATTTGTGTTCTCCTTCTCTATCATCCTACTAATTGAGAGTCTCTTGTCTTGGTAATTGGCTTGGAAACACATCCACTTCCACTTGTTGTGCATGTTTCTTGTGGGTTTCTTCCTGAAGGGATGTTGGTTTAATGTTGAGGCTTGAGCATTGGTCCTCTAGCTCATCCCAAAAGAAGTCTTCTACCAATTGCTCCTCACTCTTTTGCACGAGAGGCCTCATCACAACATTCATAGTAGCTCTCCTGAGTGTTTGAAGAAGTTTTAGGGTCCTCCACTTGAAGCATAGATTCTTGTCCAACTTGATGAATAACCTTATGCACATCAATCTCTTCTTTCCCACAAACTAGACTATTCTCATGCTCTTGTTCATGACTGAATGGCATCTGGTGAAACAAAAATACTAACACCTGCTTCTCATCCTTGCTCATTTGCTCATTGTTCTATTGTTCCAGCTGCTCAAGTACATCTCTTTGTAGCAAGGCTAAATTTTCTGGTTTGGTGGCACAAAAAGGGTTGTGAATATTTATTTCCTCATCATCTTCACTTGATATATCTGCATCTTCATCTAAATGGCCTTCATATTCTCTCCATACAACGGGTCCTCCTTTGAAAAGGGAGATGATGGGAGGGCAAGAGATTTCAACTGATGAAGTAGGAGTGGTCTTAACAAGGTTGGGCATGCTGAAATCAGGATGCTTGGTCCAAGAAGGCTTCCAAGGTTGAGTAGTTTGAGGCTCTTGAAGAAGAATGGGCTTTGAAGGGCTGTCCCTGAGGAATATTACGATGAGTTTGTATAGAAACGGGTTCTTTCAAAAAATTGAGACTTCTAAAACATGGGATTTTAAAACAAGGAGACTCACTTAGAAGTTTTGAAGGTTTCCCCTACTTGAAGCTTGGGATATTGAATGTGGGAGCCTCCTTTTGAGTGGGTTGAGCCTGAGCTATTGGTGAGAGAAGCTTGTTTGAAACCGGGAATAGAGGAGTTTGATCGAGGTTCAATCTTTTATAGTTGCATAAGCAATTGACGCATCTACTCCTCTTCGGCTACAATCTGCCTAGCCAATCATTCCTCATGATATCTTTCTTGCTCGCTCACCTCTTGATTATGGAAATAAGCTTGATAAGCAAGCTCTTTCTGCTGCCTACTATAATCCTGTTCTCTTTCAATCTCCATCAACTGTCTCTCAAAATTTAGACACATATCTTTGAGACTTTCTTGGGATTGATTAGGAGGGTCATAATACTTATTGGGAGCAATGTATTCTTCAAAAGGTTGATTATAAGCATGATCAGCCTGCCAAGAATCCTCAGCAAGGGTGGGAACGAAGTAACACCATGTGAAGCTCGAATGGGAAGCCACTACTTGTGCATCTAGATAGTGTTACAATTTGGCCACCCTTCGCTCAAAATATCCATAAACTCCAAGTGACACCCCTCTTTGAAAATTTTATGAACTCGGATTGCCTCTTCCAATCCCATTTATGAACAATTTTTATAAGGAAGCAGTGTGTGAAGGAGGTAGACCCCAATACCAAAAGCCTATATCATTACCACTACAGTCCCTTTCATCATAAACTTACTTGAAACTATCTATAGATTGCTATCTAGTACTTTGCTTATAGCCAACTTCCTTTCACATTAAAAATCATTCTTACTAATCTAATCAACATTCTAGGTTGACCAAGTAGCTAGCTTTACTTTCAAGTTGTTTGCTTGCTCTTTGATCAATTGTGTGTGCAAAAGCTTGTATTACCCAGTGTTAATGCAAGATTTTGCTTTGTGTGCATCAGTTGGATTGGCCAGCATCAATTCAATTGATTGTTTGTTTCCCTTTCAGTACTTACTGCTTTCTTACATAACTTGCAATTATCTTGCTTTAATTCATAACTTGTTATCATCTTTCTTTCCTATCTATTGTACTAGGTCAACCCTGTATCTTTTTCAGCCCTGTACACTGTGCTAAGTCGACCCAATCGACCTTGTACTGTTTACAGCATCTTTTCCCCTTTCTATCAATCTCTGTTCACTATACTGGATCAACCCTATGGACCCTGTACAGTTTTACAATCCCTGTTTTTGCACTAGGTCGACCAGGTCAACCTAGGACTGTTTTCTGTCACTTTGATGTTTGGGATGCTTGGATGAATCAATGGTATGAGAAAAAGATTGAAGTTGTTTGAGATGGTTCAAATTGATTCATACGAAAGTCTTGCCTTTTTGCTTGATCTAAGGCTTCTTCTAAAATTTTAGGTGAAAAGATTTGAATGGTATTGAAGGGAAGGTTTAAGAGCAATGACATATGGTTTTAAAAAAGTATCATCATTCATATTATGGTCCACTTTATGAGTGAGAGATTTCCATCGTTTGATGAAAGTATGAGCAAATTCATTAGGAAGTTGTTTGACATTGATGAAATAGCTAAGGTAATTTTCAGGAAAGTCATCATGTTGGAATTCCTTCACTAGAGCATTGACTAAATCCTTTAGTTGTGAGATGGAATGTCTAGGAAGTTGGTTGTACCATTCAAGTGCATCACCAATAAAAGTTTTGGCTAAGAGCTTGGTAGTAGCAAAGGTGTTAGTTTGGACCCATGCCTTATAAAAATTGTCAAAAGACTTAAGAAAGATAGTAGGATCCTTAGTCCCATTATATGTGATAATTAGAGAAATGTTTCCAATATTTATGGATGCAATGAATGGGGCGAAAGGTTCATTTTGAAGATGTTGAAGCATTTTGTTATTCATTGGAGGTTGAGGGATGATATTCCCATTGGCATCTCTAAGAGGAGGGACAAAATTTTGATTTAGTTGAGTCATGATAACTTGAGATGGTTGACTAATCATGTTGCATAAATGTTGCATGTTCATCATTTGAGATTGATTGGAAGTTTGCATGATGTTCATTCGTTGAATGAATTGGGAAAGAAGTTGGGTTGTATGAATAGGTGGATTTGAAGGTGGGGTATTAGTGTTGATAGGAAGAGAATTGTTAGCGTTGGTGAGAGGAGGATTCTTTGTAGGTGGAGGATTCCCAACATTAGTGTTAATTGTTTTTAAGTGTGGTAGAAGAAGGAAGCTTAGTCAAGCCACCATTATTGTGAGGATTGTAAATAGTATTGTCATCAAGGTTTTTGAATATTTGGAAACCATCTAAATTATCAATTTGAATGGTATGATGTGATGAAGAATTCCCAATATTGGTATTGGGAGGAGGATTATGACGAAGGATCTCAACTGCATTGCATTGTGTAGTGAGTGGTTTTGGTTGAGGAGAAGAAGGAATAAATTGGATAGTTTCATCAGAGGTAATGAAATAAGTAAGGTTATTATCCAAGTCCTTAATAATGCATTTTTCTTGACTAAAGGAACGCTGCAAAGATATCATGATGAAAAAAGACTAGATAACCACACAAGAACAAAAAGTGAGAAAACAATACTAGGTCGATCTGGTCGACCTAGTGCAAAAATGACGACTGTAACATTGTACAGGGTCCACAAGGTCAACCTAGTATAGTGAACAGAGATTGGCAGAAAGGGAAAAATATGCTGTAAACATTACTATGTTGACCAAGTCGACCTAGAATAGTGTACAGGGGCTGTAAAAGACACAGGATCGATAGGGTCGACCTAGTACAACAGACAAGGAAGAAAGAAAGTTGATAGTAAACTGTGAATTAAAGCAAATAATTGCAAGTAATGTAAGAAAGCAGGAAGTAATGAAAGGGAAACAAACAGTGAATTGAATTGACGCTAACCAATACAACCAATGCACACAAAAGAAAATCTTGCACTAACACTGGCTAATGCAAACTTTTGCACACGTAATTGATCAAAGAGCAAGCAAACAACTTGAAAGTAAAGCTAGCTACTTGGTCAACTTAGACAATTGATTAGATTATTAAGAATGATTTTTAATGTGAAAGGAAGTTGGCTATAAGCAAGTTACTAGATAGCAATTTACGAATAGTTTCAGGTAAGTTTAGGATGAAAACAATTGTAGTGGAAATGATACAGGTTTGGTATTGGGGCCTACACTTTCACTTTACACACCAAAACAATAAGGGTAATGGGTGCTTAGCCAAAATATACAATTAACCAGAGCATCAAGTTGGTGTCCCCCTTGGTGATGAAATCCAAGTAGGTAGACTTGGGTAGTCAAATGTTTAAATGCTTGTTGATGTTTATGTGATTTGGTCGTATGTGCAAAAGAATAAAAATAGTGCAACTAAGCGATTAATTGAAAATCCCCTAATTAGACTATGTGAACTATTATAAGCATGAAAGCAACTTAAAAGAAAGATGTGATTAACATATATGGTTCTTTCCAACTTTGAAATAAGGTATAGTTGAGAAACTATATGGACAATCATACAGAACAAGGTCGACCCTGTATTGCATAAGCAAAGTCTAAAAGTGAACTAAGTCGATCAGGTCGACCTAGTTATTTCAAAGAACATAGAACATATAACTAGGTCGACCAAGTCAATCCATTTGATTGTGTTAAGCACGAAATACACTGAGAGGGGGGATCAATCAGTATATTATATATCTTTTAAACTTTTTACTCAATCAAATTCCATCTCTTTAACTACTTAATCATATATTCAAGGTATGCAATAAAACTGAAACAATAACATGCACCACACAAGAGAGAGACCAAATTTTTATGTAAAAACCCAATGTAGGAAAAACCACAGAGAACTATCACAAGTATGTAAATGAGAACCAACTCAAGTTTACAAAGTTCGCAAGCACCAACTTAAAGGAGCACCAACCCCTTTATTGAGCACCAACACAGCAATGATTTGTGAGCACCCACCCACAGGAGCACCAACCCCTCTTGTATAGAAAACACAACTATCTCTTAATGTTGTTTTCTCAACAAATGGTAGAACACTACTATATCTCTTTCTTTTCTCTCCTCTTCTCTTCTAAGTTATATAAAACAATTATAAACCATGCCCTTGCATATTACAAATGGCTTCCCAAGCCTCTTTTTATAGCTTTCCAAATAACCTTTGGCATTTACCCTTTGAGACCTTTCAATTTACATGCATAATGGCGCCAAACTTGCATGACCCTTTGAATTCTTTCATTTGAAAAGTCACATGGTGACCCTTCATGGGGAAAAGCGTCATTTCTCTCATTTGTCTTTAGTGGTGACTCTTTGAATTCCTCGTGGTGACCCTTCATGGGGAAAAGCGCCTTTTCTCTCTCTTGTCTTTATCTGGTGACTCTTTGAATACCTCATGGGCCCTCTTTTGTCTTTATGCAACCAAAAATATATCTGTTAATATTTAAATAATATTAACACTTTAGCCAAAATATGAACATTAAAAACACCTTTAGACATTAAATGCTACACGGCCTTTGTCTCCAATACTGCTAGACCTTTGACATCAATGACAATATTTTCAACCATAGTTGGAAAACTCGCCAAAAACTCACTTTTTCGAAAAACTCGCGAGTTTATTTTTTTGAAACGAGTATTTCATGCAAGAACTCGCAAGGAAAAACTCGCCAAAAAACTCATGCGATCCGAGTATGAAGCCCATGGATGGCAAAAAGGGCATTTCATTTTGTTTTTTCATCTGTTCTTCACTCTTGCTTGACCCAAAACCCACTCCAAACCATTTTGCACCATTTTTCAATGATTTTGCATCGAGGAGACAAGATTTGAAGGAGATTTTCATCGGATTTCGAAAACAAATTGGATTTCCAGGTAGGTTTTCTAATTTTTCTTGTTCTTTCATTTTTTTTTCCTTCCTTTTTGTTGATTTTATGTTTAAAAAACATCATGAATGTATTGTAAAAAAGATTTAAATACATTTATATTGTTGAAAAGGAGATTTAGATTCATCAAAACAAAAAAATTGACACATTTTTTTATTTTTTAACATATTTTGCTAATTTTTTCATTTTTTTTAAATTTTCTTCAAACCCTGATTTTTTTTTATTTTGAATCCTCGTTTTTGTTGAAAACATGTTTACAATCTTAGATTAGCTTAATTTTTTACTAATTTAAAGTATTTTTCTGATTTTTACATTTTTTCCATATTTTTTTAAAACCTAATTTATTATTTTCTTTTTTTAATCCATTTCTTTTTGATGAAAATGTTTAGAATCTTAGATTAGTTTAGATTTTTACTAATTTAAAGTAATCTATTTTAATTTAATCTAATTTAACTTGTTTTTAAATTTTCTATCAAAAAACTAACAAATTGTGCTTTCACTTTGTCATTGTGTGTAGGTTAATTGATAATGGCTTCTAAATCTGCTTCTATCTCAGGCTCAGCCCCATCGATTCTTGAGGGATTTGTAGGCACTCATCCAGCAGGAGCTAGAGATCCTGCTTGGAAATATGCATATGAAGGACCAGAACCTAATTCAATCTATTGCATTACCTATAAAAATGTATACCGTGGAGGCATCAATCGCTTCAAATACCACCTTGCTGGTATCCCTCAATGTAATGATAAGGGTTGCATAAACACCAACGAAGAAATAAAAAGACAAAAATGCATGCCATACTTGCGGCTACAGAAGAAAAAAAGGTGCAAAGAGCGACAACAAAAGCGGCAATGCAAGTAGCCATAACTTCTTCTCAAGGTGCTCCAGTCAACCTTGAGTCAGATGATGATGTAGCAGGCATAGTGGGCTCTCTTCATGGTCTACATATGCAAAAGCGACCGTTGCAACCCACCACCACCTCGATCCTTTCATCTACCTCCAATAGAACACCAAAATCAGCACCTACGAGTTCACGCATGCATGATTTTTTTACGCCTAGAAACAAACCTGGTGCACAACCTTCTTTGGAGTCAACTAGGTGGAATAGGAAGGTGCATGAGCAAGCAGGTATTGCTTGTGTGAATTTTTGGTACTTCAACAGCCCTTTCAATGTGACAAGCTCATCTTACTGGCACAATTTGGTGACCGCATTGATAGTTGCAGGGAAAGGCTACAAGACGCATTTTCGCAAAGATTTGAATGAGAGGTTAGTTTATGTTCTTTAATTTATGTTTTATAAGTTTAATTTATGATTAAGTCACGCTATTTTTTGTTTACAAATTAAAATTGTGTACTTAATTTCACTTTGTACTTGTAAGTTGCTTACTAGAGCAACTGAAAGAGCAAGGGCAGCAATAGAAGAACAAAGAAAAGAATGATAAAAATATTGCTGCACTATTCTTTCTGATGGGTGGACATATGGTAAAAACCGTACTATCAATAATTTTTTAGTTTCTTGCAAAGATGTGGTGTTTTTGAAATCCGTGGATGCCTCCAACATAGTAAAAAATGCAAAAAATTTGACTCAAAAGTTGGAGAAAGTGTGCATGGATATTGGGATTGAAAATGTGATGCAAATCATAACTGACAATGCAGCAACATATGTGGCAGCAGGAAGAATCCTCCAAGATAAACACTACACAATTTTTTGGACACCATGTGTTGCCCATGTCCTTGACCTTCTTTTGAAGGACATAGGCAAATTAGATTGGGTCACACCGATTGTAGAGGATGGAAGGAGGATCGCTAATTTTATCTACAATCACCCTTGGGTTCTTCACTTGATGAGGGAGCACACCCAAGGGAGAGAATTGGTGAGATCCGGTGTGACAAAATTTGCAACGATTTTCTTAACGTTGTAAAGCATTCTTGGTGCATTGATGGCTTTGAAATAAATGTTTGTGAGTCAAGCATGGCTAGACTCAACTTATTCGAAGAAGCCGAAAGAAGATAGAATTTCAAGCATTCTCTTCGACATCCTCTTTGCACAAAGAGCTACGAAAATTGTGAAGGTAACTTCAAAACTTTGAACCTAAATTCAAATTGATATTTTTTTTAATGTTTACCATTTCAAATTTGTAAATTGTAACTCTAATATTTTTTGCATTTTTAAATTTATATTGTAGGCGTCAGAGCCCTTGGTTAGAGTTCTTCTCTTGGTGGATGGAGATAAAACTCCAATGGGGTATTTTTATGAGGCCATGCATAGGACCAAGGAGGCTATTAGAAATTATTATAAGGGGGACCGCCTCAAGTTTGATCCTATTTGGGAGATTATTGACAGGAGGTGGAACCATCAACTCCACCAACCCATCCATGCAGCAAGGTACTTCTTGAACCCCCATTTTTTCGTTTCAGGGACCTATGCAGATCCTTCTAGAGAGGTTATAGAGGGCCTCACTACTTGCATTCAGAGGATGACATCCACGACTGAGGAGGCAAACCTCATTGTTAATGAATTGCAAAGTTATAAGGAAAAAAAGGGTGCACTCTTCTCTTCAGACCTGGCAAAGAGAGCAATAACAAATCAGCCACCAGGTATAAAATTTGAAATTTACAAGTTACAAGTTACAAAAATTGATAATTACAAGTTACAAATTTCTAACTCTTTTTTTTTTTTGTAAATGTTTGGTGGACAAATTGAGGTGAAAAAGCCCCAAATCTTCAAAAATTTGCCCTCCATAACTTATGCCAGCCTTGTAGTTCGTCCAATTGTGAGTGCAATCAGAGCTTGTTTGAGCCCATCCAAACAAAGAAGAACAAACTAGCTCAAAAAACCCTCAATGACCTTGTCTATGTGTAATATAATCTTCAATTGTGCACAAGAAAGGTAGAGAAAATATCAAATCATCCAATTGATTTGGATGAGATAGATCCATACAGTGATTGGACAGGGTAGGGGAAGCAGCCTCCATTGTTTTTCGAGAATGACATTTATGATTTAGAGCAACATGGAATGGAGGGAGCGGATTTGCATTCTCATTGAATGACCTTGAGCATGACCCTGAGGAGTCATTCTCAGTGCCACCACCAGTAGCTGCCGCAAGATCTACATCCAGGGTGGAGGTAGAGAAGCCACAGGGACAATAGAAGCAAAGTCCTACGATTAAACCCTCCATCGGTGCCCTATTGAGATCTAGACATAGGAAGAGGAAGATTTGAATTTGTACAAACTGAAATATATTAATGTTTATATAGTATTTACTTTTAGTTTTACAAAAATAATTTGCTATTTTCATTTTGTTTCAAACTTGTATATCAGTGCTTTGAGCATTCTACATGAGGATGCCATTTTGTATCTAATTTTATTTCAGAACAATCAAATACAGATTGTTTCTTTTATGTACTCATTTATTGACTCATTGGATGCATCTTTTCTTTGAATTTTGCAAAAAAATGTTTTTTTAGTGAAGCTTAAGCAATTTTTTAAGTTGCCGAGTTTTTTGCCAAATTTTTATCGAGTTTTTTCCAAACCAAGTTTTTCAGGGTTTTCGAGTACCTGCAAATGCCGAGTTTTCCAACTATGTTTTCAACAATATCTCCCTTTGTCATTGATGGTAACTTCAAACTGAAACTAGCACATTCTAAAACTTGTACTACACATGCCAACCTAAAACTAAGCCCTGCACATACTACCAACTGAAAACATACAATAACTCCCCTTTACTATAGCATCATGTTTTTTGACCCTGTTCCTCTACTTGTTCTTTGACTTCTCCCCCTTTGACATTAATGGCAAAGGGTCTGTTCTGGAGCTAACACTTAGCTATCCCTCAACTGATGCCGATCCTCAATGGCAGAGAGTAAAAAAAATTACTCCCAACTTCTCTTGCAGAAACTCGAATGTGTCTTGTAGTAGTGCCTTTGTGAAGATATCTACAATCTATTCTGTAGCACTGATATATTCCAACTTAACCTACTGATCTACAACTTGCTCTTTCAAGAAGTGATATCTAATAAGAATATACTTTGTCTTTGAATGCGTCACTGGATTTTTAAAAATATTAATAACACTTGTGTTGTTGCAGTAAATAGAGATAGATTCATATTTTACCTTGATGTCTTCTAAAGTTTGCTTCATCCAAAGCACTTGAGTACAACACAACACTGTTGCAATATATTCTGCTTCAGTTGTAAGAAGTGATACTGAGTTTTGTTTTTTATTTAGCCAAGATACTAAGTTATCACTGAGAAAGAAAGCTCCTCCACTTGTACATGTCATGTTGTCTAAACAACCTGCGCAATCTGAATCTGTATAAACAACCAAAGTGAAATCTCTACCTGTAAGATACCACAATCTGTAATCCAATGTCTCTATGACATCTAAATATTCTCTTCACCAACTGAACATGACTCTCCTTCAAAGCTGCCTGATATCTCGCAACCATGCCTACTGCATGCATGATGTCTGACCTCGATGTTGTTAGATATAAAAGACTACCAATCATAAATCTATACAAGCACTGATCCACATCAAGTGAATCTTCATCCTTACTCACCTTGTTCCATGTACCTATTGTTGTGCCAACTGGTGCACAATCTTCAAAACCAAACTTTTTCAACATCTCCTTGCCATATTTGGTTTGAGATATGAAAATATCTTTATCTGATTGAAATATTTGCAATCCTAACAAAAATGACAATTCTCCAAGCATCGACATCTCAAATTCTTTTTGTATATTATCAAAAAATTAATGTCATCTTTTCACTGTTACCTCCAAATATTATGTCATCAACATATACCACAACAATCAACTGGTTCTCACCTTCTATTTTGATGTAGAGATTATTGTCAGCAAAACCTCTCTTGAAGTCTTGATTTTGCAGGTACCTATCAAGCCTCGCATACCAAGCTCTGGGAACTTGTTTCAATCCATACAGTGCTTTCGTCAATCTGCACACATATCTGTTGTCATTTGAGAGAAGAAATCTCTCAGACTGCTCAATGTAGACCTCCTCTTCTAGCTTCCCATTAAGAGAAGCAAACTTCACATCTATCTGAAACACTTTGAAATTTTTAAACACTGCATATGCAAAAAACATTATGATAGCCTCTAGCTTCGCCACTGATGCAAAAGTTTCTTCAAAATCTATACTCTCAATATGAGCACATCCTTTCCATACTAACCTTGATTTATTCCTGGTAACTTCACCATCTTCATTTAACTTATTTTTGTATACCTATTTTGTTCTTATCACATTTTGATCTTTCGATCTAGGCACTAATTCCCAAGTATCATTTTTTTCTATCTAATTTGATTCTTCATCCATTGCTTTAACCCAATGCTCATCATGTCTAACTTCTGAAAAAGTTATAGACTAAATTTTAGATAACAAAGAAAAATTAACTTACTCAGATTCACTTACTATCATTCTTCTAGTGCAAACTCTATTTATGTTTCCGATGATGTCACTTTCATTATAATTTCTTTGGACATATTTGGACGGGGTTTTGGTGTCCTTTCGCTCCTCATCTTCATCTGATTCTTCAAAATCTTGTTTTCAATAATTTTAGAAATGTCTACCGAATCACTGGCTCTTTGTGCTACATTTTCATCTACCCTGACACTTGAACTTTCAACCATCTTCTTATTTCTTTTGTTATAACATTTGTAAGTTTTACTTTTGCTGGGGTATCCAAGAAATATACCTTCATCTGCTCTGGATTCAAACTTACCCAATTTTTCATCGGTTCTTTTTATGAAACATCTGTTGTCGAAAACTTTGAAATAATCAACAGTAGCTAGTCCATCTTTCCATAACTCATAGGGAGTCTTGTCATCGTTGACTCCCAACAACGCTATATTCTGGGTATGCATTGTTGTGCCTACTACCTCCAATATTTGTTTGGTATCTTAGATTCATTTAGCATTGTCCTTGCCATCCCCTGAACTGCTCTATTTTTTCGCTCTACTACATTTTGCTATGGAGTTTTGGCTGCTGAATAATGTCTCTTTATCCTATGATCTTCATAATACTCAATAAACTCATCTGACATGAATTCTCCTCGATCTAATCTCAAGCACTTAATCTTCAAACCAATTTCATTCTCAACTAATGCCTTGAATGCTTTGAAGTTGCTGAAAACTTCTGATTTTTTTTCAAAAACATCACCCAAGTCATACGTGTAAAATCATCAATAAGCAACATGAAGTATTTCTCACCTTGACTACTTTGAGTTCTGGGAGGTCCACACAAATCAATGTGAAAAAGCTCTAATATCTAAGTAGTCGAGTATTCCTTTGTTTTGAACCGTCTTTCAGCTTGCTTCCCATGCTAACATGGTTCACAAAGCGTGTTGGGGGGCATTGTAATCTTTGAAAGATCTTTAACTATTTGTTTTTTGCTGATGTTGACAAGATTGTCAATATTTATGTGTCCCATTCTCTTGTGCCACAACGAAGCTTCTTCAACTTGACTCAAACAACATTTTTGACCTTTGACATTTGATAACATATATAAATTATTGCCTATCCTCTTAGCATTTGCAATCAATACATCTAAATCTTTTCTTCTAATCTCACAACTTTTTACATAAAAATTTAAAGTCTCTCTGATCACACACTTGACTTACACTCAACAAATTATGATTAAGATCTTCTACTTACAATACATTCTTAGTCTTGATTTTACTATTATCCAAACTTAATGTACCTTTTTCCGCTATCTTGACAGTGGTATTGTCTCTGAATTTCACTGTGACACCATTGATCTTTTTTAAAGTTATGAACTTGCTCATCTCCTATCATGTGCCTCGAATATCCGTTGTCAATGAACCATGGTTGTTCTTCGTTTCTTGCATGCAAAGATGTTTTAACTAACATAGACTCTTCAGGTTGTTTCTTCTGCCATGAAGCTATCTAAGCTCTCTTCTTGATGAATGAAGCTTTGAAGCCTTGGTCCTTCTTGACTAACTCAAACACATTTCTACAATGCCTGGCTATGTGTCTGAAATTATTACACTTGCAACATATTATGGCTTCTTCGTTAAAGTCTGATAGAGGAGCAAAAGAGTTGTAGCTTCTGCTTGACTTTGCATGAGATCCCTTCTCCTTGATTTTGAAATTGTTAGCTCTTTTCCTACAGAGTATTTTCTTATGACCATAACCATTAAAATAAAAACAGTAACCATGAAAATAATAATTACTAATCATGTTTCGGTTTGTCTATCTTTGACCTGGTGGTCTTTTGTAGCTTTGTTCTCTCCAACGTTCTTTGTTTGTGCTGGCCTCTGCATTCTTGACTTCTTTTTTTATTTATACTTTTACTTGCAAAGGCATCTTCATGTATGATCATGAATAGAATCTTGTCTTCATCTGAATCACTGACTCCACTGTCTTCAGCTGAGCAAAGATCTTTAGAATATAAACTCTTTTTCTCGAATCTGAGGGCCATCAAATAAGTCATCATCCTTATGCTCTAAAAGGCATAATTTGTCCCATCAAACAAATGTGTCTTGTTTGTATAAAATCTTTCATGTGCTCCGACCATCGTGCTTTCCCCGATCTACCTTCAAACTGTTAAACTTTTTCTGAAAAACCCTGCTCTGATACTAATTGTTAAGCACGGGATATAATGAGAGGGGGGTAAATCAGTATATCATATATCTTTTAAAACTTTTACTTAATCAAATTCTTTTTCTTTAACCACTTAATCATACATTTAAGATATGCAATAAAACTGAAACAATAACATGCACCACACAAGAGAGAGAGAAATGAAATTTTTACGTGAAAACTCAATGTGGGAAAAATCATGGAGAACTATCTCAAGTATGTAAATGAGCACCAACTTAAATTTACAAAGTTTTCAAGCACCAACTTGCAGGAGCACTAACCCTTTTGCTATGCACCAACACAGCAATGATTTGTGAGCTCCCACCCACAGGTGTACCAACCCCTCTTATGTAAAAAACATAACTATCTCTTAATGTTGCTTTCTCAACAAATGGTAGAACATTACTATATATCTTTCTTTTCTCGCCTCTTCTCTCTAAGTTATATAAAACAATTACAAGCCATGCACGTGCATATTACAACTGGCTTCCCAAGCCTCCTTTTATAGCTTTTCAAATGCCCTTTGGCATTCACCCTTTGAGACCTTTCAATTCACATGGAAAATGCAGCCAAACTTACATGACCCTTTGAATTCTTTCATTTAAAAAGTCACATGGTGACCCTTCATGGGGAAAAGCGTCATTTCCCTTATTTGTCTTTAGTGGTGACTCTTTGAATTTGTCATGGTGACCCTTCATGGGGAAAAACGCCCTTTCTCTCTTTTGTCTTTATCTGGTGACTCTTTGAATTCCTCATAGTCCCTCTTTTGTCTTTATGCAACCAAAAATATATCTGTTAATATTTAAATAATATTAACATTCTTTAACCAAGATATGAACATTATAAGCACTCTTGGACATTAAATGCTACAGGGCCTTTGTCACCAATACTGCTAGGCCTTTGACATCAATGACAATATTTCCAACATACTGTGTGGAGGCAGTTTTGAAGATTGCAAACTTGAGAGGAAAGTACAAAAAAAAAGATACAAAGGAATAGACACTGACCTTGGTGGATCAGAAATGAAAATGAATAAGATTGTTGATCAAGAACCTTGGAGAAAATTGGTAGTAACCCGCAAATTGGGTCGAGCTGGTCGATCAAGCTATACAAGAACCTATTGAAAAAATGTTGAAAATGCACTAGATCGACCTGGTTGACCTAGTAAGCTGAACTCGAAGTCTGAAAATTCATTAGGTCGAGCTAGCCGACCTAGTAGGCTAAACTGGAAGTCTTGAAAACTGTAACCTATACTGAGTCGAGATGGTCGATCCAATTGCCCATTCAACCTATGCATAGAGAAAAAGAACTAGGTCAACAGAATCGATCCAATATGTCAAAATATATGATCAAAATGATGATCAAAATAAAAAAAAATCAATGTATTCATTAACCTTCTCCTAGTTTGCACTCTAGCATCAATATCACCGATGATTTGATTTTCTGCATGATTTTTCTGAACAAAACTAGATGGTGCCCTTGTATCTTCATTTTCTTCTACTTCTTGACTTTTTTCTACTACTTTCTTGAAGTCTGATTCTTCTGAATGAATATTAGTTGGTACACTCACTTGTTGAGGCCTAATTTCATCCATTCTAACACTGACACTCTCTACAATTGTTTGCAGCCTTCTATTATAACAACTATAGACTTTACTCTTTGACGAATAACCAAGAAAAATACCTTCATTGGCTCGTGTCGAACTTTGCCAAGTTTTCATCATCTCTTTTGATTCAGCATTTGTTTCCAAACACTTTTAAGTATTTGACCAAAGTTGGTCTACCCTTCCAAAACTCATTGGGTGTTTTACTATTGTTTACCCTAATTTGTCCTCTATTCAAGATGTAAACTGTGGTGTTGACTACCTCTCCAATATCTATTTGAAAGCATGGATTCGTTTAGCATTGTTCTTGCCAGTTAAATATAATTCAATTTTTTCTCTCTACAACTCCATTTTGCTGTGTCCTAACAGCTACGAAATATCTCTTAATTCCATGCCCTTCACAGAATTCAATGAATTCATTTGGGAGGAACTCACCCCCTTGATCTGACCTTAGGGATTTGATCTTTAGATCTACTTCATTTTCAACCAAAGTTTCAAAATCCTCAAACTTTTTGAATGCCTCAGATTTCTCTTTTAGAAAGGCAACCCATGTCATTCTAGAACAATAATCATCAATAAGCAGCGTAAAATGACTCACCTTGTATGCTTTGCGTTCTTGTGGGTCCACACAAATTTGTATGGATCAATTCCAATGGTTTGGTTGTATACTCTTTCGATCTAAAACTCGCTTGTGTCTGCTTCCCATGAGGACATTGCTTACAAATAGTGTTTGAACATTTTGTGAGTTTTGTCATGTCTCTTATAGCATTCTTAGTGCTGATTTTCACTAAATTGTCAAAATTCATATTGCCCATTCTTTTATGCCATAGCTAGTTTTCATCAACATGACTCATGTAGCATTCCTCTCCTTTTACTTCACTAAGTATGTACAAATTATTTGATGTTTTGTTTGAGTCTACAACTGATTTCCTTGTGTTTGCTCTCCGGATCTCGCAGCGTTAAGCATAAAATGTGAGCATGTGTCCTTGATCACACATTTCACTGACACTCCATATGTGATGCTTCAACCCTTCAACATACAAAACATTTTCAGTTTTTTCTTTCCATTATCAACGTTGAGGCACCTTTTCCGACAATCCTAGCCGTAGCATTATCCCTAAACGTTACGCATTATCCTCAAACTTTACTGTACCTTCACTCATTTTCTTCAAAGTGAGAAATTTACTTTTATTACCTGTCATGTGGCTTGAACACCCATTGTCAATATACCACTGCTGCCCTTTCTCTTGTGCACGAAATGTTGTTTGAACAAGCATAAATTTTTATTTTTATTTATTAACTTTCTCTTGCCTCTCTCTCCATATTTTTGTAGATTCCTTTCTCTTTATGACCGGGGTATTCACCTTCTTGTTTGTTTAGGAGTTTCTATGAAAACACCCTTACAAAATCGTGTTATATGTCCATAGTTGTTACAATTATAACATATAGTATTATTCTCATTGTAATTTAATAGTGGGACAAATGAGTTATATTTCAATTGGAAACTCCATAAGTGTCTTTTCCATAGTTCCATACATATTTATTTCTTGCATGTGCATTACACTCTATTGCTCTATGACCAAATTGATTGCAAGAATAACAATAACTATAAAAGTAGCTTGTGTACCTTATCACATTGTTTTGCCTTGACAGAAATCATCTTCTGAGTTCTCTAACAAGGATGTTCTTACCTCTGTTTTCTCTATGAGTAGAATTGGCATGCTCTTTCTTCTTTTTGCTTTCTATATTCACAGACCTCTTAAGTGCATCCACATAGTTCTTTGGCTTCTCCGTATTTACTTTCTTTGATGAGTCTGTAGATTTTGAACTTTGCCCTTTTTCAGTGTTCTTTTGGTTCTCATCATAGCCAATGCCATAATGAATGGTGAAATTTGACTATTTAGTATGTTACTCAACATTCTGGGACTCTTCTCAAATTTTGATATGTTCTTCAACTCATTTGTTGTCTTCTCATATTCTAATTTCAAGTCAATTATTTCAAATCCTTGCATTTTGCACTCGTCCTCCTTTTCAATCTGGCTCGTATTTCCTCCTCGATTCTTTTCCTTTCCTCTAATTGACTTTTTAAGCCATTGATAACCTTCCCTGATTCTTCAACATTCCGTGTCATCTTTGTTTTCAATGCAATATCTTCCTCTTCATATTTTTGAATTTGTACTCTTTGTTTCAAATTATTTTTCTTCAACATTTTTCTCTCCCAAGGCATAAATCAACTCTTCTTCAAGATCTACCACTCCATTTTTGACATCATCCTCTTCTTCCAATGTGTCTGTACTTATAGAGGCTTTGGGTTTTGTTTCTATTGCCATGAACAGAGTTTTCTCCCTGTCACCATCTAATATTTCATCGCTCTCCTCGACTGAGCTACTATCTTTTTTGGATTATAGGCTTTTCTTGTAATTGGAATTTTTCTCATACACATTTTGTTTGAAGTTTTTCTTGAAGTGAGGCTTGGTTTCCTTCTTTTTCCTTTCATCATTATCATTTTCTTCATCTTCACAGAGGAAGAAGAGAGAATGCAAGAGTACCACGTAGACATGCCTTGTGAGAGACACATGGAAGACTATTGTAATGTCCCATCTTAGCCTCCTATGCATTTTTGTCTCCTTTAGCCTATCCTTGAATTCTCGTAGGTTAAATGGCGTTGGTAAGGGGATTTGGTTGGTCTTGGATGATTATTTTGGTGGTATTTCCAGCTTGAAGGCTAATACTAAGGTTATATTATTTTAATTTAATCTTTTATTCCTCGAAAGGTGATCTTCATAAAGTAATTTTCTAATTTTAACTTGAGGATAAAGGGGCCACTTTTTGTAACTTAGTGCCTAATGTGATGACTTTAAGTTATTTTTAAAAGTGTTTTTATTGGCCAATTAGAAAAGGGACACCTAAGTTAGGGTTTTGCCCTAACTCATCATTGAAGATTATAGAACACTTTGTTGGAGGCTCATTATGGAGGGTTGTTGATGTGTTAACCTGGGGAGATGCTGTTGGAATTATACCAAGAGGTCTAGAGTGAGTTAAAGATGAAAACCCTCAGTCATTATTGTTGGTTTCGATAGTGAAAGACCTACTCTAGCTACTGAAGGAGTGGCTTCACACAGAGGTCACAGTTAAGGCATCAAAGTTGCATATTTTGGAGTTTTCTGGATGATGGCAGCCATGCCCTGATTTTGAAGATTCACTCATAACTCCATATCAGCTAAATATATTTTTGTGGGTATTGATTTAAAACTTTCCTAACGCTGTCGCAATCATTTCAAGCACACATTTGCAAGGTTTAAGGTTGGCATTATTTTCTAAGGCAAAATTGCCCTAGGAAGGAGCGGCTCACCTTTAGAAAAGTTTTGGCATACTACATCGGCGTTTTGGGACTCAAAATGAAGACAAGACATCTCCAAGCAAGGACGTTTCAGGTTTGGTCAGCTTTCATGCATTCTAAACAGGTCTGAAAATACATTGTAATTCTGAAGATTATTCAATAGAAAATTCTAAAGACTGCTGTCATTAAAAATCAATCTTTTGTATGCTCAAAAAATTGCTATTATGTGATTTATATGTTTGGTTATTTGCTTGCAATTATTGTTCATTGTTTGGCAAGGGTTTTTATATGTGGTTGCTATTGAAGACATCAATATTCAGACTTAAGACAGGGTTTTCAAACTCAGGAATTTGTGATCAACAAATAGTGATCTTAAAAAAAATCATTTTGGGGTTGGTTACTACAACTTCGTGCAAGTATTCCTAACTACAGTGATTGACAAAAAAGAAGGAACTGAGGATCCAACTAAGCATCATCGTGAAGACGTCACTCTCTCTAAGTTCTGCTGCTAAAGTTCAATGCAAAATACACAAGCCTCCATTGTGCATTGCTTTAGATGTTTCTCTTTCACAAGTTCACGCTCATGTAATCACTTATCCATATGCATAACTTACTATACCTTTCCATTCACTAGAGTGACCACTTGCTCATAAACAAAAACCTTTTGAATCTAAGTTTGTGTAAGTTAGGTTTATTGATTGGGCTGCTCCTAGGAGTAGCCATGTTGAACCTCTATCTAGTTCCTCAAGTCTGTAACTGTAAAGGTAGCGTTGTCATTCTCATTCTCCAGTTGGCATTGCTCACACATGGTTGACTAGAGCATCATATAAAGGTATTGGAAGGAATGCTCGACAGTGTGTAGGAACTCCAAAACACTAAGGACAAGAGAAGTAACACCATGTGAAACTCGAATGGGCAACCACCACTCGTGCATCTAGGTAGTGTTACATTTTGGCCACCATTGGCTCACAAAGATCTGCATAAACTAGAAGTGACATCCCTCTTGGAAAATTTTCTGAACTTGGGCTGCCTCTTCTAAAATAAGTTGTATCTATTACTATCAAACAAAAACATACAAATTCCCAAACACAATGGAAAATTATGGAGTCCTTATGCCATGGTCCCCATAGTCTATAATTATTTAGATAAACTCTCAAAGGGGTTGGCAATGTTCAAACAAGGAAGAAGTGAAGGAATGAGCTCATCATTTGAGAATCACTTGGATCATTCTAAGAGGGGCCTACCTCTAATGACTGCAACTTTGTGTTATCCCCAAACTAGACATGTTCTTCCTTTGTCTCTAGCACTATTTTCTTACGTATGTAAATGGTTGAATAGGAATACCAAAGTTGGATTAACCAGTTCCCTGATTTGGTTCAGTCGTTCCTCTATTTACTGAAGAAACCAACAAATTTGATTGTTTGTGAAAAGTCAAAGGAACTTGAACTTGCAGAGTTGGGACTTGTTGTGGGTGGCAATGTCATTGTGGAGGAAACTGTGATGAGTCTAGTGGGCCCTGAAAGTGAACCAAAAAAAAGGTACAAAGCTAAGTAGAGGCCCAATTGCACCTGTGCGCAATGGGTGAAGGCAAGGTGGATATGATTCCACATTAGCTAGCAAAAACACAAGAAGATGCGCAAGGGGTGGGAGCAACCTCTATAGAGATAGGGGTGCAAAAGAGAGACTCTGAGGAGAACACAAGTGCTCTTATGCATAGTGTAGAGCATACACTGGAGAAGTAAAAGATGGGAACCTTATATTCCAATGAAACAGAGGATTATTGTGCAACAACAACAATCTAGAGGGACATTGGAGCAAATGTCTATATGCAATTGGGCGTGATGGATAGAAATGGAGAAAACCTTACCCCAATGGCAAACGAGGAGCTTGTGGATGAAACTTCCCAAAAGACATCTAAGGATGTGTGAAGCGCAGAGAGAAGTTAGCCCACATCGGAAAAGGATGCAACGTTGTTTCCACATGACAATGAGGAGTTCCAAAGGAAATTAGTTGAATTCAACTTGACGCTGATGAGAAAGGCACAATCATTATTGCGCAAAATTCAAGGATGCTTCCAAAGAAAGGAAGAGAGGATTTTCAACTCAAAGATTATTGTGTAATGTCCCCGTTTTTACTCTAGAGCTTTGGAGGACCTTTGGTTAGATTTGTTCCAATAACTAAAGATGAAAGAAGGAACTTGGTGCACCACTTGTGAAGAGGTATTTCAAAGGAAAAGTAATTTTAATTCTAATTTTGTATTATGTTTTGATGAAAAAGTACTTTATGTTTATTTCACTTAAGTGGAGAGTTTTGGATATTAGATTGTAAGACTTGAGTTGTTTTTAAAATTAACCATCTCTTTCTATTTTGGAGAGCTTCACTTGAAAGAGAGTATTTAAGGAAGAGGATTCATTTGAAGATTATGTGCATATGATAATTGGCTTTGGTGATCAAGTATGTCAAACTTGGTTATTGAAGGTAGACGCTTGAAGAATGTACCCTTCAAATTCTATTGATTGTTCTACAAACAATGTCTATCAACACCACCCATTGATTGGAAATTGTGCTAAATCCCATAAAAAAAAAATTGAAGTTTTATCTAACATCTGCAATGTGTGGCAAATTAGCTTAGTGATTTAGGTGATCTACTTGGAAGGGTTCACTAGGTTTGGAGTGGCGATTTGCTTCTTGAGGAAGAATTGTTGGTTTTCCTCCCTTGGTGACTTGCTTGGGGCTTGGAAACATCTTCGGTGGGCTTGTCTATTGGTAAAAAACCCTCTCCTAGGGTTTGGTAATTTTCTGAGTAATTTTTTTGATGGAGTGAATTGTCTTGAGGTATGTTGGCATGTTATTTGGGCTAATTTATGCCTAGAAAACATTCAAAAATTATTTGCATAATTTTGAGGGAAAGACTAGGGTTTTTTGAACTTCGGAACATCATTTGGGAGTCTTTCAGTAGTTGGCAAATTATGATTATTATTTCAATTGAACGAGTATATTTTTATCTTCAATTCAAGCTATTATTTGCTCAGAAAATCCAAGTATTTTGCAAGTTATTAAATTTATAAGTTTCAGCTGTATTTTCGCCATATAAATTCATAAATTTGGTTTGTCAAATCTGATTGGAAAAATAAATCAATTGTATTTTTCCCTACATTCCTACAAAGTTTCATAATTTTTGAAGGTGTTTTAAGCGCTGAAATCACCACAAAACCCTAATCGCCTAGGGTTTGGGCGATTTATGTGTTAAGGATGAAAAATTACAAATAAATTCTGAATTGTAAAGTTATTGATTTATATTTCAAAATTTAATTTGTGTCATTGGAATTGGGGTTTGAAGAATATTATTCTTTTTAGCATTTGTTCCAATTTGGGGACATTACAGTAGTATCAAAGACATGTCTTGGCCATATGTGGGGTTCAAGGTTTTTAGCTAATAGTAACATGAATCAAAGAAGGGTTGTTTAGTCTTTCACAAGGAAGACATTACCTTTAGTTCGATGGAATATGAAAGACAACTATGATGAGTATTTGACACTTGCACCACGAAACAAGGGAAGGAGTTTTGAGGATTGGTTGAGATCGAGATATGGTAAAGGGCACATAGCTACACATGATCATTTTGGGGAGATAGTTCGTCCAACTTTTGATGGTGATCCGTGTGTTCTAATAAGTGAATGGGTGGACAAGGTAAGCAAATACCCAGATGTGAGATCAAGGGATAGGAATGAGGCCCTCACTTTTGTCATTCAACACTTTGATGGAATCGCTTGGGAATGTAGCATCAAAAAAAAGAATCGGAAGGGAATGTTGATACAAGAACTTTTGAAGACTTCTTCAAAAACATAATTGAGGAGTTTGATAAAGGTAAGGATCTTTTATTCGTATAAGATGTCTATCTATTTTCTAATAATTGTATGCATGACAATGAAGTCACAAAGGGTGAAAGCAAGGAGCATGTAAACAAAAAAAACTTAGAAGTTTGTGGGCAGCCATCATGTGAATGCGTTGGACCTCAAAAATCTGAATTTTTGGAACAACAAAGAAGGCTGCAAGTTGATAATAAAAAAATAAAAAAACCAATGAGCATGAAGTGCAAGGTAAAAATCTTTCATTGGTAGAAGATATTTCTTTCTCTTCTAATGATTGTATGCATAACAATGAAGAAACAAACAAAAGCATGGGATTTGAGCCAAACAATGAAGAGATTTCAGGTCTACAAGTTTTAGAAGAAAAATTGGTGATTGAAACACCAATTCTACATAGAGGTGGACATTTTCAGCTCGTTGTCATTCTCAGAATAGCAGCTCGTAGGGAGCATAAAGAAGGTGTCAAACCTTTAACAGAACTTTCCAACCCCGTCAATGAAGGTAGAGCAAATAAGGACATTTCAAGGTATGAGAAGGTTAAGATATTGTTGCATATTTTGTCATCTCAGATTTGTTTCCATCATGAGAAGTATGCAAGAAACAGTAATAAAATGAAGGGTTTGGTCTACAAAGGGAGACAAGAAGATTATGTAGTTCAAGATGACTTCTATGGGCACCCTAAGGTGTGGAATCTGGATAACATTTTGCATTTTACCCAAGATAATAATTATGATTTTGAAACTTTATTGGCTAATTTCATGAGAGCAAGTGAAAATTCAAAGTTATATATGATGAGCAAGAATAGTGGCAAGCATGGTTTGGCTTTTAGAAATCCAAGGGTAAGAAGGAAAAATAACTCACAAGGTACTAATGCTGATTTTCTGATTGGAAAACTTGTTATGGTAGCTACTAAGGGTAACCAAGTTTATTGTCTTCATAGCAAAGATTTTGTGTATCATCACCACACTTTTTGCATTATGTTGATTATCATGAGTATGCTAACTTGGAAACTAAGATGAAGGGCACTAAATGGAGAGTGGACAGCAAGAGGAAGACTCAGAATTTTGGTAAAACACTTCATGCCATCCGTGTTGATTTCAGATTTGATATTATTTCTTAGACCACTTATTTTATGATAGAAGGGTGTTTCGTGAGTATGGGGTGGATTGAGAAGGGTGAACAAGAAATGGCACTTTTGGATCATGGACAGCCCATGGCTTCAAAGATGGTACAAATTTTTTCATACTTGGCAACTGAAGGAAATTCTAAATTTTACATTTCATTGGATAAAAATAAGAAGATAGGCTATGGCAAGGGCTGCCCTTAACTTGTTTAGGACAACCACTTGAGGTGAAGTTGGTGCATGTTTTGAGAAGCTTTCAAGGTTGGATTGCACACCAAGAAGGTTAGGCAAAGGCCCTAGTGGAAAGTAGGGGAAGAAGGAATGAAAAAGGGATGGAGAAGTGGTCTTATAAGCACTTAGAAATTTATGGGCGTCTTCTACCACATATATGTTCGTTTGCTCCTTACAAAGTCAAAAAATTGCTCAAGTTCCAACCAAGGACAAATAAGGTGGGTACACATAAGAATGTTGACTTATAACTTTTCAAAAAATCAGAATTATTTATGCATATACAACAGCCTTTGAAGAGGAGAAGTATGAACTTTTTGAGCACTCTTCCGCCTTGGATATAAAGACAAAGGTTTGTATGAGTTCTACAAATTATTTCCCAGAAAAATCAAATTTTAGAGTGTTAACACAGCCATGCATTAGAGGGGAAAATTCTGAGTTTTGTGAGGCATTCCGACTTTTGGACCATGAGGGGTATATATACAATCATTTCTACATTTGCCTACATGAAAAAGCAAAGATTTATTTGCATATACAACCATGTCAACATCAAAAAAAAAATTATTTACTGTATACAAAACAGTATGCTCAAGATTGTGGAAATGTATTTTTATTGGCAATGTGTAATAGTGACGTAAGGAGCTTCGTCACCGGGAAGGTACATCTTTCTTGTGAGAATGTTGGGGAGCTATTGGGGAGCATGAAGGTCATATGCATGTTAGAGGAAAGTAACATGGGGCAGCCTTTTATTTGGTGCAAAGTTCACACTTGGATGTCCATACTTGATGGCATATGTGTCTTGGAGTTCTTTTCCCATAGATGGTACAGTTCTAATTATTTTTTTTTGCATTGTTGGAGGCATTTGAGAGGACATCACTTATGGGACAGCAAGGTAATTATCTTTTATCATATTTTTATTTGCAAATCTAAACCACTTATTGAGGATATAAGGGAAAGAAGCTTGTTTATCTTCACCTTGGAATAGAAAAGGATGGTTGATGGGGAGTATATAGAGCCTTTAGATGGCTATGAGGACACTTTTGGTACTTAGGGACAGCCCCCAAAATACAGGTTTAAAGTTCAGTTTGGAGCTTCCACTTCGTGGGAAGTAGGAACAGATAAAGCTTGCATAGTAAAAGATTTGGGACACCTCTTGGTATTTTGCAATTGCTTGAGGACAAAAAATTTTGGACGGGAAGGACTGTAATATGCCCGATTGTACTCTAGAGCTTTGGAGGATTGGTTATTTTTGTTCCAATAACTAAGGGTGAAAGAAAAAGAAGGAACTTGGTGCACCACTTGTGAAGAGGTATTGCAAATCAAAGGTACTTTTATTTCTAATTTTGTATTATGTTTTGAGGAAAAAGTATTTTATGTTTATTTCACTTAAGTGGGGAGTTTTGGGTTTTAACTTATAACACTTAAGTTGTTTTTAAAGTTAACCTTCCCTTTCTATTTTGGAGTGTTTCACTTGGAGGAGGGTATTTAAAGAGGAGGATTCATTTGAAGATTATGTGCATATGATAATTGATTTTGGTGATCAAATATGTCAAGCTTGGTTATTGAAGGTAGACGTTTGAAGAACGTTACCCTTTAAGTTCTACTGATTGTTTTACAAATGGTGTCTATTAACACCACCCATTGATTGGAAATTGTGCTAAATCCCTTGAAGAAATATTTGAGGTTTCATCTAACATCTGCAGCGTGTGGTGAATTGGCTTGGTGATTTGGGTTATCTACTAGGAGAGGTTTGCTAGGTTTGGAGGAGTGGTAATTTGCTTCTTAAAGAAGAATTGATGGTTTTCCTCCCTTGGCGACTTGCTTGGGGCTTGGAAACATATTCGGTGGGCTTGTCTATTGGTAAAAAAACCTCTCCTAAGGTTTGGTAATTTTCTGAATAATTTCCTTGATGGAGCGAATTGTTTTGAAGTATGTTGGCATGTTATTTGGACTAATTTATGCCTAAAAAACATTCAGTAATTATTTGCATAATTTTGAGGAAAAGACTAGGGTTTTCAAAACTTTGAAACATCATTTGAGGTCTTTCAGTGGTTGGAAAATTCTGATTATTATTTCAATTGAAAGAGTATATTTTTATCTTCAGTTCAAAGCTATCATTTGCTTAGAAATTTCAAGTATTTTGCAAGTTATTGAATTTACAAGTTTCAGTGGTATTTTGACCATATAAATTCAGTTTCAGTCAAATCTAATTAGAAAAACAAATCAATTGTTTTTTTCCAATTTGGGAACATTACAAATCAGGGGAGCACATTCCAAACCATGCATAAGGAGGGAAAGTCACTACTAGAAGATAGCAAGGTAGGAAGCCGTCAGCCTAAAGATGAGTAGGAGAAGCGACTAATGGCAATATCAGGCCAAACGCACGAAAAGCTACTTGTAAGCAAGAGCTTACATTTTAATTATCTAAGGAGCATCACCCAAAAAGAGAGTCAATTGGGCGAAGATTAAATCTAACATAATTGGTGCACAGTTGCACGACATAGCAATTTTGAAGGATTTCAAGACTTCGCAAGAGCACACTTGCACAAGAGGACTTGATAGCCTAGAGTTACCGGAAGGTTGGTGGAATAATGGGTTGCAAAATTTTGGCTAAGACACGGAGCATGCATGAAGAAGCTAAACCACACACATAACAAGGGACACGCCATGAAACCAAGAGCAACGCACAAAAATAAAGATTTATGCAATAATGAACAAAATATAGAAGACTTGCTAAGTTGCAAGACTACAGTGGCATAAAAGGAAGTTCGCAGAGATTGTGCAACACAAGGAAAAGGAAGGTTGCGACCAAAACTAAGATAGGGTTTGCGTGGATGAGTCGCAAAAGAGATTGCGAAGGAAGCACAAATAGTTGGTGCACAATAAGATAGAGAAACCTACGCTGAAGTGCATAGAGGAACTAATGAACCTAAAAAGAACAAGGCAACCGAAGTGCAAGAAATGGAGAAGGTATAAGCACAAACATGTAGAAATCGATGGCACATGACAACAAAAGCCAAGCAATACCACAAAAAGAAAAGACGCAGAAACAAAATCCATTCAAATGGTCAGCCATATGAACTTACACTAGTTGTTTGACTAGGCTAAGCTAGTTGCATGAAAGACACGACAGCACGATGGACAAACACTGACAAAATCTAACGAAAGCTGACTTCATTTAACAAAAATCCAATGTGTGTAGCTCAAGATCTGTAAAAGGCTATGCCACATTAAGAAAAGCCTAAAGAATTGTTCAGATACAATACAAATTTGTGTAATACCACATTAATAGCAACTGGCAGTTGATGCGTGGAGATCACAACAGCAGCCAGGACTAAAAGGCTATAAAAGGTGATCCAAAGGATCAAGTAGGAATTGTTGATTGTTGGCAGCCTAAAGACGTCATAGAGAGGCATAGATCCAAGGCTAAGGACTACATAGAGAGACAGAGCCGAGGAGCACCTTGTAAAGCTGAGAAGCTACTAATATCTTAAAACCCATCGTATATTAATACAAACCATGAGTTTTGTATCCGTTGTGCAAGTGTTGAAGAGTGATTGGGTAAGAGTATCACTCAGTTGCATGGTTTACAACATCCCTTCACAAGACCCCTAAATATGGTTGCACCAACTAGTATCAAGGAAAGGTTTTCCGCCTTGTAAAATACAAGGAGAATGGGTTGAGCCTGCAAATGAGATGTGAGGCAATGGAGGAAAAGCTAGCACACCGCCAAATGTGAGGCAACTAACAGTGTTGTTATCCACCATGAAAAGGTGGGTAGAAAGCAAAGAGGAGTAACACTGGAGGGAGAAGGCGGCGAGCTAACCACCGAATGTGTACCATGGCTTGCAGAGCATCATTCTCCACTGTGAGAAGGTGGTTTGCGAGAGAAATATTGGAAAGCAAAGTTTAGGCAAAATAACTCAATAAAGAGTGAGTTGCGTAGAATAGCAGATGGAGGCATTGCGACATTGGTTCACAAATCCAAAGTGTTTATTGAGGATTGCAATGAACACAATAGTAGCATGCATGTAATGCGAGGTATACAGTAACCCACAAGAATTTGAGTTGTAGAAACGCTATCAAATCACCAAACATAAGGCATTCAAGTGGACATGAAGAAATAGCATCTTCCAATCAGAGTATTTGGTTGAAGGAGCAAGGGAGGAGAGTTGTTCTCCTTCAAGCACAAATGAATAAAGAACAATAAGTGAAGAAGATGGATCAGCAAAAGGCCAAGACGAGACATGACCCGAAGTCAAAAATCTCAATGAAGATGGAGGACATAACCTCCATGTTGCAAGTGTTGCAGGAAAGGATAGCACAGGGGAAGTGAAGAGTTGTTAGTAGGAAGAATCCCACAAAAAAGCAGGGAGAGACCCAAAGAATAGAAAAGCCCATGGAGGTTTTGCAACGCACGAAGACTCAACATGAAACTAAAGCACAAATGTTCTCTGTAAGTGAAGGCCCTAAAGAAATGATGGATTAAGTCTTGGATGTTGAGCGCTATTTCATGCTAAAGGGTGTAGAGGACTCCATGAAAATGGAGTATGCACAGAAAAGGTTGTGTGGTAACGATACAAAGGGCTAGAGAGATCTCAACGAGTGAAATAGTTGGAAGGGCGAGAATGGGGTGCAAAATTACGAACACATGGTTTCCAAACTACTTAACCAAGTAATATCCAAAAGGCCACGACAAATGAAGCATAAGACTCAATAGCCATAGGAAAGAACTTGCAAAGCCTCACCTCTAAGGCAAAGAGGAAACAATTGCCATGAAGTGCAATGCAGGGGAGGCGCTGACATGGGAGCAATGCAAAAGTGAGAAATAGCCCTGCAAAACCTAAAAAGGGAGAGTCAGTCAAAGAAAAAATCCATCTTTTCCGGTGCATGCTCGCACAATTCAACAATTTTGAAGACTTTCCAAACTACACAAGAATCCACTCGCGCGGGAGGAAGATAACTTGGAGTCGTATGAAGCTTGGTGTAATAAAGGGTTATATAATCTTGGCTAAGTGATAGATGTAGAAGGAAAGTAGCCACAAACAAAAGAAGGGTCGCACCATGGAACTAACAACAAGGCATATAAGCAAAGATTTCCCTGGTAGTGCACAAAATACAAAAGACTTACTAAGTGGCAATAATGCGGTGGAGTTGAAGGAATTGTTCGTAGAGGTTGTGCAGCACAAGGAAAATGAAGGTTGCGACCAAAACAAAGTTTTGGTTTGTGCATACAAGGTGCTAATGAGCTTATGAAGGAAGCGCATATAATTGGCAATGTGCAACAAGATCAAGAATCTTGTGCAAAAGTGCTTTGAAGAACTTATGAACCTACAAAGAGCAAGGTACCCAGAGTGCAAGAAATGGATAAGATCTAAGCACAAACATGTAGACATCAAGGACGCATGACAACCACAACAAAGCAATAGCGCACAAAGAAATGAGGCACACAACATTTAATGCAAAGCATGAGGAAGCATACGCTAACATAATAGCCAGCCACATGGACTGAAACATAACCAAGCAATAACACACAATGAAATAAGGCACAGATTATTTAATGCAAAAAAACAAGAAGCAGAAGCTAACTAAATACCCAGCCACGTGGACCAACACTTAGACATTTGACTAGGATAAGCTGCTTGCATGAATGACACGACATCATGATGGACAAAAGCTAACAAGATCAAAGGAAAGATGATTTCTTCTTACAAAAATCCAATTTGTGGGGCTCAATAAAACCCTGTAGATTTATGTGGATCCTACACAGATTTGTGTAGTGCCTCGTTAATTACAGCTGGATTTTGATGGGCATAGGGAAATCAACCCATCACGGAAAATAAAGTAACATTGTTTGCACAAGGCACAAAGGAATTTCAAAGAGTAAAGTCGAAATCAACCCAAAATTGATGAGGAAGGAAAAATATTTATTGCACAAAATTCAAGGAAGCTGCCAGGGGACGGAAGAGCATAATATCAGCCCAATGTTGATGAGGAGAGTGCATTCAAAATTGCACGAGGGAAAGTCACTGCCAGCACATAGCAAAGAAGGAAGTCATCAGCTTGAATCTAACTAGGAGAACTCATTGATGGCAATACTAGCCCTGACGCATGGAAGACAACACGAGAACATGGAGAAGATGAGCAAAAAGATGCAAGTCGCTAAACGCCATAGAGTTGGGAAGTTCATTAACGACATCGAGCAGGAGAAAGAAGAGATAATGCAGCAAGAGTACCACACAGACATGCCTTGTGAGCGAGACATGGAAGAATAGCGTGCAAGTGTGCCCAACTCTAATGACTGACAAAAAAGGAACTGAGGATCCAACTTAGCATTAATGTGCTGCAAAAGTTCAATGTAAAATCCATAGACCTCCATTTTGCAATGCTTCAGATGTTTCTCTTCTACAAGTTCACGCTCATGTAAACACTTATCCATATGCACAACTTACTACAACTTTCCTTTCATTAGAGTGACCACTTGCTCATAAACAACCACCTTTTGAGTCTACGTTTTGTGTAAGATTTGTCGATTGAGTCGCTCCTAGGAGTAGCCACGTTGAACCTCTATCTGGCTCCTCAAGTCTACAAATGCAAGGGTAGTGTTGTACTTCTCATTCTAAAGTTGGCACTGCTCTCACATGTTTGACTAGAGAATCAAATATTGGTAATGTAAGGAATGCTCAACAGTGTGTAGGAACTCCAACACACTATGGACAAGATAAGTAACACCATGTGAAGCTCAAATGGGAAGCCACTACTCATGAATATAGATAGTGTTACAATTTGGTCACCCTTTGCTCACAAAAATCTCTATAAACTCTAAGTGACACCCCTCTTGGAAAATTTTATGAACTCGGGTTGCCTCTTCCAAAATACGTTGTATCTATTACTATCAAACGAAAACATACAAGTTCCCAACCACATTGGAATATTATTGGAGAGTTTGTGCCATGGTCCCCATAGTCAGTAATTATTGAGACAAAGTATCATAGGGTTTGGCACCGTTCAAACGAGGAAGAAGCAAAGGAATGAGCTCATCATTTGAGAACCACTTGGCTCAATCTCAGAGGGGCCTACCTTTAATGAATGCAACTTTGTGCTATTCCCCAACTAGACCTGTTTTTCCTTTGGCTCTAGCACTATTTTCTCTGAGGTCCGTAATTGGTTGAATGGGAGGGACTACCAAGTTTGGATTAACTAGTTCACTCATTTGGTTTAGTAGTTCCTCAATTTACTTAAGAAACCGTCAGAGTTGATTGTTTGTGAAAGGTCAGATGGACCTGTACTTGTTGAGTTGGGACTTATTGTGGGTGGCAGTGTCATTGTGGAGGAGACTGTGACGAGTCTAGTGGGACCTAAAAGGGAACCAACAAAAAAGTTACAAGGATAAGTAGAGGCTGCATTGCACTAGTGCGTAATGGGTGAAGGCAATGTGTATATCATTCCACATCAGCTAGAAAAAGCACAAGAATGTGTGCAAGGGGTGGGAGTAGCCTCTATAGAGACAGGGATGCAAAGGATAGACTCTAAGGAGAACACAAGTATTCTTATGCAAAGCATATAACATACACTGGAGAAGTAAAAGATGGAATCCTTGTATTCCCACGAAGTGGAGAATTATAGTGCAACAACAACAATCAAGGACACTGCATTGCACCAGTGCGTAATGGGTGAAGGCAATGTGGATATCATTCCACATCAGCTAGCAAAAGCACAAGAATGTGCGCAAGGGGTGGGAGTAGCCTCTATAGAGACAAGGATGCAAAAAATAGACTTTAAGGAGAACACAAGCGTTCTTATGCAAAGCGTAGACCATACACTAGAGAAGTAAAAGATGGGAACCCTATATTCCCACGAAGCGGAGGATTATTGTGCAACATCAACAATTAAGGACACCGGACCAAATGTTTATATGCAGCTATGTGTGATGGGCAGAAATGGATAAGAAGAACCTCTTATCTAAAAGGCAAAGGAGGATGAGGAGATTGTGGATGAAACCCCATAGAAGACATTCGAGGATGCGCAAAAAGCAGAGAGAGGTCATCCCGTAATTGACAACGATGCAATGTTGTTTCCACACAACAATGAGGAGTTACCAAGGGCAAACAGTTGAATTCAGCTCGACGCTGATGAGTAAGGCTCACTCGTTATTGCACGAAATTTGCCAAAGGAAGAGAGGATTTTCAACCCAAAGTTGATGAGGATAGCATATTCCAAACTATGCATAAGGAGGGAAAGTCGCTCCCAAAAGATAGCAAGGTAGGAAGTCATCAGCGTGAAGATGACCATGAGAAGCGATTAATGGTAATATCAGTCCAACTGGGCAGAAGACTACTTGTAAGCAGGGACTTACATTTTAATTACTGAGTGAGCATTACCCAAAAAGAGATTCAATCACTCAAAGAATAAATCCAACTTTGTCGTTGCATGGCATAACCATTTTGAAGGATGTCAAGACTCCGCAAGAGCACACTTGCACAAGAGGAAAATAGCTTGGAGTTGCGCAAAGGTTGGCAGAATAATGGGTTTCAAAATTTTGGCTAAGACATGAAGCGTGCATGAAGAAGCTGACATCACACATAAGAAGAGACATGCCAAGGAAACAAGATCAAGGCACATAATTAAAGATTTGCGCGGTAGCACATAAAATATAGAAGACTTGCTAAGGTGCAAGACTATGGTCGCACGGAAATTGTTCGCAGAGGTTGTGCAGAATGATGAAAACAAAGGTTACAACTAGGACCAAGTTTGGGATTATGCAGACAAGGAGCAAACGAGCTTGTGAAGGAAGCACAAAAGAAAGCACTCGAAGAAATGGAGAAGGTATGAACACAAACATGTAGACATAAAGGGCACATAACGACAACCAAGCAATAACACACAAAGAATGAGGCACAAAGCATTTAATGCATAACCTAATGAAGTAGAAGCCAACAACATGGATTCACACTTAGTTGTTTGACTAGGCTCAGTCGGCTTTGTGTTGGACACGACACCATGACGAAGAAAAGCCAACAAGATCTAAGGAACATCGATTTCTTCTTATAGAAATCTGATTCGTGGGGCTCTAGATCCATAAAACACTAAGCTTCATTTAAAAACCCTGCAAATTTGCATAGATACAGAAGAAATTGTTGCAGAACCTCATTAGCTACAACTAGTAGTCAATGCATGGACAACATGGCAACGAACAAGTCCCGAAGGCTATAAAAGGTGACCCAAAGGTTGAGGTAGGATTCTTTGATTGTTGGCAGTCTAAGGACACCATAGAGAGCAATAGATCCAAGTCCAAAGACTCAATAGAGAGAGAAAGTTGAAGAGCTCCTTGTAACGTTAAGAAACTACTAATATCTTATAAACCCATGTTTTTCAATAAAAACCAGGGGTTTTGTATCTGTTGTGCAAGTGTTGAAGAGCAATTGGGTGAGTATCACTTGCATGTATAATGTAAGACATCTTTTTAGTGGGACCTCTTACTGCAACTACACCAACTGGTATCAGAGCAAGGTTTAGGACTTGGTGAAATGCACGGGGAAAGGGTTGATCTTGCAACGAAGATGGAACCACCAGAAGGAAGGCTAGCAGATAGCCCAATATGAAGCAACTAGCAGAGTGTTTCTCTCCACCATGAAAATGTGGGTAGAGAGCATAGAGCAATGACATGGGAAGCGAAAGAAGGCTAGAAGTGTGTCGTTCTCCACAATGAGAATGTGCGTAAAGAACAAGGGTGACATGGGAAGCACAAAAAGCCTACAAAACCACCGACCCCAATGGGATGATGGATAAAGAGCGAAAATGGAAGGCAAAAGGAAGGGAAAAAAATAGGTAAAAAGGGCAAGTTGCATAAGATGGCGGAGGGAGGCTTCACAACGGTTGTTCACAAGTCCAAAGCCCCTACGTAGGATTGTAATGGAGGAGTGCAAAATGTGGTGGCAAGTAATGCGAGGTCTGAGGTAAAACTCTAGCATCTAAATTATGGAAGCGCTAATAGATTACAAGGGCAAGAAATGGAGAAGCTTTGATTATGAACGCACAGACATCAAGGGCACATGACAATGGCATCCAAGAAATATTGCACAAAGAAATGAGGCACAAAGCATTTAATACAAAAGTTGATGAAGCGAAGGCCAACAAAATAGCCAGCCATGTGGACCTACACTTAAGTCATTTGACTACGCTGAGTTGGTTGCGTGAATAACATGATAGCACGAAAAACAAAAGCTAACAAGATCTAAGGACTGTCAATTTATTCTAAAAGAAATCCAATTTGTGCGGCGCAAGAATCATAAAAGGCTATATTACATTTAAAAGGGCTTGAGGATTGCGTAAATACTATTGATATTTGTGTGGTACCACGTTAATTAAGATGGAAGTAGATGCATGGATAATGCGACAACAAGAAGACCGAAAGGCTATAAAAGGTGACAAAAGGTTCAGGAAGGAGTTGTTGATTGTTGACAATCTAGGGACACCATAAAGAGGAATAGATCCACGTATGATGACTGGATATAAAGAGAGAACTGAAGAGCTCATTGTAAAGCCGAAAAGCTACTAATATCTTGTAACCCCATGTCTATTAATACAAACCATGAGAACTTAAGAGCAATTGGGTGAGATATATCACTGGATTGTGCAGTGTAAGGCATCCCTTCACTAGGACATCCGATTCCAGATACACAAACTGGTATAAGATCAAGGTTTCAAACATTTTGAAATGTAGGGAGAAAGGATTGAGCCTACAAGTGAATTATGAGCCAACGAAAGGAAGGCTAGAAGACCGTCAAATGTTATGCATCTAGAAGTGTTGTTCTCCGTTGTGGGAAGATGGGTAGAGAGCAATGAGGGGTGACACAGGAAGCTGAAGAAGGCTAGAAATCCACCGAATGTGAGCTAGCTAGTAGAGCATTGTTCTCCACCGTGAGAATGTGGGTCGAGAGCGAAAGAGTGGAAAGAAAAGTTAAGGCAAAAGTTTTGATAAAGAGGATGAGTTGCATAGGAATGTGGAGGGAGATTTCACGGTAGTGGTTAACAAGTCTATAGTGCCTACGTAGTATTACAACAAAGGAGTGCAGAAATAGGTGGTGTGTAATACGACGTCTGGAGTAACACATAAGCATTTGAGTTATAGAAGCACAAACAGATTTCCAAACGTGAGGAAGTAAAGTGCATGGGAAAAAAGAACATCTTCCAATCATAGTATTGAGTTGAAAGTGCAAGGGAAGAAAGTTGTTCTCCATCAATCAAAGATGGGTATAGAAAAAGAAGTGAAGAACATGGCTATGCAAAAAGCCAAGGTGAGACATCACGCGAAGTTGCATATCTTGAAGAAGATAGAGGAGAAAACCCCCATGAAATAAGTGTTGCAAGAAAAGACAACACAAGTATAAAAAAGAGTTTTTGGGAGGAATCCCACAAAGAAGTGAGAAAAGGCCCCTGAGAGAGAAGAGCCCACAACGGTTATAAGGTGCATGGAGACTCAGCTTGAAGCTCATGCGCAAATGTTCTCCGGAAGAGAAGGCCTTGAGGAAATGATGGAGTGGATCTGATGTCGAATGTTATTTCAAATTGAAGGATGTAGAGGACTCCATGAAGGTTCTAAAGGTGCAGAGGACTCTATGAAGGTGTAGTACGCGTAGAGAAGGAATTTTGGTGATGTAGCTGAACGCTGGAGAGATCTCCAAGAGACAAGGATATGGAAGGGCAAGAAGAGGGTGTAGAATTGGGAATAGATGGTTTCCAAACTAGTAAAAAAAGTAATGCATCCAAAAGGCCAACTCAAATGGAGGAGAAGACTCGAGAGACAAGGAACTTGTAAAGCCTCGCTGCCAGAAAAGAGGAATGGGTTGTCATGAAGGGCAATGCGAAGGAGGAGCCGGAATGGAAATAGACCATAGGTCAAAAAGAGTCCCACAAGATGATAGAAGAGCCACGTGAAAAGGTTGAAGAATGATAGTCAATGCCTGCAGGAGAGACGATGTCGATGAGGGAAGGCATTGACGAGGAAGCAACAAAAAGAAGACGTTGAGCATAAAAGGCAAACACAATTAATGCACAAAAGCAACAACAAATTTACAAAGCCAAGCAGAGGCCAGGTTGCAACAATGTGCAACGGGTGAAGGCAAGGTGGATATCATTCCACAGGAGCCAACATAAATGCACGAAGGAGCGCAAGGTGTGGGAGTACCCTGCACAGAGACAAGGGTGCAAAAGGGAGACCTTGAGAAAAGAACAAGTGTTATTGTGCACAACCTTCAACATACACAAGAGACGAAAAAGATGGGAAACCTGAATTCCCTTGAAGCGGAGGATTATTGTGCAGAAAAAATAATCAGGAGGAAGGCTAGAGCAAATGTCCATATGCAACGGTGCATGATCGATAGAAAGAGAGGAGAACCTCTTACCCCACACGTAGACGAGGAACATGTGGATGGAACTCCACAAAAGGCATTCAAGGATGCATGAAGAGTAGAGAGAAGCTAGCAAAGATGCAACATTGTTTGTACACAACACAACGGAGTAAGCCAAAATCAGCCCAAAACTCATGAGGAAGGCTCAATATTTATTTGAGAGAAGAACCTCCTATCCGAAAGGCAAAGGAGGAGCATGTGGATGGAACTCCACAAAAGGTATTCAAGATTGCATGAAGAGTAGAGAGAATTCAGTGTGTATCTAGCAAAGATGCAACATTGTTTGCGCATAACATATAGGAGTAAGCCAAAATCAACCCAAAACTAATGAAGAAAGCTCAATATTTATTGCAAAAAGTTCAAGGAATCCACCATAGGAAGACCAAACATCATATCAAAACTGATAAGGAGAAAGAATTCCAAGTTGCACACAAGGAAAGAAAGTCACAACCAAAGGATAACAAGGCAAGACGCTGTCAACCTGAAGCTGACCATGAGAAGTGACTAATGGCAATATCAATCCACATGCATGGAAGGCAATGCTTGAACATGGAGAAAATGAGTAGAGAGATGGGAGTTGCTAAACCCCATAGAGTTGGGAGTGTCATTAATAACATCAAGTGGAGGAAGAAGACATGTTGCAACATGATTACCACGTAAACATACCTTGTAACAGACACATGGAACAATAGCGCACAAGTATGCCTACTTTCCACGAAAGACAGAAGAAAAAGGAAGTGCACGTAGTGGAGGAAAAGCTAGAGGAACACATGTGGACGAATAAAAAAGATACAAGGACATTTTGGCGGAGGCAAACAGGCAAGTGTGGGCATGTACCCAGAAGAGTAGACAATGGTGGGCTTAGACCCACAAGAAAAGAGAAGCAGTGAGGAAAAAACAAGAAATGTGATGTGCACAAGAGAACAAGTGTTGAAAATACTTGGCGGAGGTGGACGAAAAGAGGCAAGGGCAGACCCACAAGAAGAGTTAGAGGTGGGCGCGTATTCACAGGGGAGAAGACACTGATGGCTATATCAATCCAGACGCACAGAAGGCAACACGAGTAAATGGAGGAGATGAGTAGAAAGATGGGAGTTGGTAAACCCCATAGAGCTAGGAATGTCATTAATGACATCCATTGGAGGAAGAAGACAGGATGCAACCGAAATACCATGCAAACATGCTCTGTAAGAGACAATGGAACAATAATGTGCAAGTATGCCTACTTTCCATGACAAAAGAAATAAGTATGTGTTGCATGGGAAAAGTGAGACGCAGACAGGTGGAAGAAGGAAAGGCATAAAGACCAACAAGAGGAGACAAGGGTGGGCGTAGACCCACAAGAGGAGACAAAGGCTGCGCAAGGAAACAAGAAATGTGAGGCGTATAAGAGAAGCAATGTTGAAAACACTTAGCAAAGGTGGGCAAAAAGAGGTGGGAACAAACCCACAAGAAGAGTCAGAGGTGCTGTAACAATCCTTGCCCAATTTGCTCTTAATTGTCTCAATTTGCTGCCTTGTAATTTTTTTCAAACACTTTGTATGCAAAGTGTTTCTTGCTGGTTTTTGTCACAGTTTGATGATTTGTTTGAATGACGATGGATTAAAGCTTCAAGTGTTTATAGAACAATGCAAAAATGACAATGATAAGTTCTAGATGCAAGAATGACTTCTTTTTTGTTCTTTTCTATGCAATTAGATGAATTCACAAAGCAAACTAATCACCTACAGCCAATGGATATTTAGTCGAATAGTTGGCATGCAACCTACTATCTCAATTTAAATGCTCAAAAGATAACTATAAATGACCAATAACTTTTGATTCTTATTTGTATTGATGATTTGATACAATGCTCACTAGACTAGCCAAGACTCTTGGCATAAACAAGAATTACATTTATATGGTACGTTGGTATGAAAGATGCACACCTACAACTGCAAATATAAGCTATACTAAAGGATGAATTGTATGCAATGAAATCTGGGTGGATTGAGGTGCCCTTGAGAATAGATGGAGCAAACAATTTCCAAGTGAAAGGATGATCTCCCAAGCCAAATCGAATTTTCCAACCCAGTCGCCCCTGTTCTAGTCTGATCTCAAATTTAAAATAATATGCAATGAATATGCATTGTCTCAAGCATCTAATATCATCTCCATGCTCCAAGGAAGTGGGCACACCATGCCAAGCAAAGAATCGATGCAAATTGGAAACCCCACAAGCAAAAACGTCCCTCCTAATGGCATCATTTCTTGACTGTAAATATCATATTTCTCTACAATGCAATATACTCTCTTAACCAAAGAAAATCGATGCCAAGCTATATAGAAACCAACACCAAAAGATAGCTATGCAACCTCCACAAATTCACCAAATCGATTTCTCCAAAATTGGCCAATGGCCACAAATTTTGCTCCAATTGGGATGATTGAAATATCACCTCCAAAATGCAACCCTTCAAGAGATATTTCACTCCCTCAGTTATGCTATCAATGGGAGTTATCGTTGCCAAAAACAAATTGATTCACTGCAAAAAACTCTAGGCTCCACAAGCATACCACAACAAAGACAACATCAAATCTGGATGATTCATAATGGCAGCCCACACCTCCCTTTATACTTTTTTTTTCTTTCCTTCATTTGGGAAGCTTCTAAAAACATCATAATATTTTATTATTAATTTTTCCTTTTAATATATTATATTTACACTTTATATAAATAATGAATTATAACATAAAGTACAAATATAACATCATTTTGTAACATGAGGTTTCTAAAAATAGAAACATTCTAATAAATCATTAGAAAACCTCCAGAATATGTCAAAACTTCCCCAAATAAACTAACTGCCATTTGGGTAACTACGTAGAGGACCCTCTAACCATGTCGTATTAGCCTACGAGGGCCATTGATAGGCTAATCATGCCGAAAGTACAATGTCTAGCTAGAAGGGGACATTACAGGGGCACACAAGTCCACCAAGGTGAAGAGAAAAAAAGGAAGGAGAGTGAAGGAGATATCAAAGCTAGGAGAAGTTTGACAATTGATGTCCTGCAGAGAGTCTTAAAAACGAGGAAACATAGAGCAAGCTTGCTTAGACAACCTATCAGGTGGAAGGCAAACCCATGGACTTGGTAATCGGCCAAAAGAGTGGATTTATCACTCATACCTTACTTTTCAGTAGCAACATATATTTTAATTACCTAGGGAGTCTGATATAGGGCATCCCAGGGAAATTGCAATCTTGCATCACCAAAAAAAAGAGTCGATCAGTAAAAAATAAATTCAACTTTGCCAGTGCACAATTGCATAGTGCAGCAGTTTTGAACAAGGTACGACATTTTGTTTAAGGCGTGGAGTGCGCATGGAGGACGTAACCACAAACAAAACAATGGGCACACCAAGGAATGAACAAGGCACATAAGCAAATATTTGCACAATAACGCACAAAAGCTAGAAGACTTGCTAAAGTGCAAGAGTGTGGTGGTGTAAAATGAAGCAACACAAAGAAAATGAAGGTTGTCACTATATCTACGTTTGGGTTTGTGTGGACAAGGCATAAATGATCTTGCAAAAGAAGCATAAATAGTTTGCAGTGTGCAACAAGATCATGAAACATGTGTAGAAGTGCATAGAGGAACCAATGAACCTGTGAAGTGTAAGCCACCCAGAGTACAAGACAAGTAAAAGGGTTGAGCACGGACACACAAACATCAAGCTTGCATGACAACGACAGCCAAACAATACCACACAAATAAATGAGGCACAAAGCATTTAATGCAAAACTTGAGGAAATAGAAGCTGAAAGAATATCCAGCCACATGTACTTACATTTACCCATTTGATTGGGAATTGATGGTTGCATGAATGACACAACAAAACGAAGACAAAAGTCAACAAGATCCAAGGAATGCCGATTTATTCTAATAGAAACCCGATTTTTGCAACTCGAGATCCATAAAAGGCTATACTATATTTATAAAACACTGCAAAATTGAGCAATAACTACAAAGATTTGTGTAGTACCTAATTAATTAAAGTTGGTAGTCAATGCATCAAGAGCACAACAACGAACAGGGGTGGAGGCTATAAAAGGTGACCCAACAGCTCAAGTAAGAGTTGATTATTGGCAGTCTAAGGACGCCATAGAGAGGAATAAATTCAGGTTTGAGGACTGCATAGTGCGAGAGCCCAAGAGCCCCTGTTAAAACTGAGATGCTACTAATATCTTATAACCCCATGTTTCTTACTACAAACAATGAGTTTTGTATCTATTGTGCAATTGTTGAAGAGTGATTGAGTGAGAATATCACTTGGTTTCAAACCTTGTGAAATGTCAGGGAAAAGGGTTGACCCTGCAAGTGAGCTGTGAACCAGCAGAAGGACGACTGGCAAACCACAGAACATGAGGAAAATAATAGTGTTATTATCTATTGTGGGTAGAGAGAAAATATGGGTGAAACAAGATGCAGAAGAAGGCTAGAAAATTGCCAAAACTAAGGTAGTTAGCGGAGAATCGTTCTCCACCATGAGAAGGTGGGTAGAAAGCAAAAGAGTGGAAAATAAAGTGACGACAAAGAAACTTGGTAAAGAGAATGAGCTGCTTAGGATCATGGAGGGATGCTTTGTGGTAGTGGTACACAAGCCTAGAGAGCCTACGTAGGATTGTGACAAAGAAGTGTAGCAACAGGAGGTGTGTAATGCGATGTCTATAGTAACCCACAAACATTTGAGTTATAAAAGCATTGACAGATCATCAAATGTGAGACAGTCAAGTGCACGGGAAGAAAGAGCATCTTCCAATGGAAGTGTTGGGTAGAAGATGGTAGGGAGGAAATTCGTTCTCCATCGATCAAAGACAAGTACAAGTACAGAACAAGCACTGAAGAACATGGCTCAATGTAAATCCAAGATGAGACGTGACCCGAAGTCACAAATCTCAACGAAGATGGAGATGATAACCTCCATGTTACAAGAGTTGCAGGAAAGGATAGTGCCAACGAAGAGAAGAGTTGTTGGGAGGAAGGATCCCACAAAGAAGCGGGAAAGACTCGTAGGATAGAAGAGCCCAAAGAGATTTTAGCCTTAAGCTGAAACACGAATGTTCCCTAGAAGAGAAAGCCTTGAGGAAATGATGAAGTGAGTTTTTGATGTCAAGTGTTATTTCTCAGTGAAGGGTGTAGAGGACTCTATGAAGGTGGAGTATGCTTAAAGAAGGCTAGGTGGTAATGCAATAAAGAGATGGAGAGATCTCCAAGAGAGAAGGAGATGGAAGGGTAAGCTGAGGATGTAGAATTGGGAAGCAATTGTGTCCAAACTACTGAATCAAGTAGTGCATACAGATGGCCAAGACGACTAGAGAAGACTCGAGGACTGCATGAACCTATAAAGCCTCGCCACTAGAGCAAAAAGGAAACGACTTACACAAAGGGCAACACAGGTAAGGATCCAACATGGAAACAACTCAAAGGTCAAAAAGAGCACCGCGAGATGATGGAAGAGCCCCATGAAAAGGTGGAAGAGTAGTAGACAACGCCTGTTAGAGAGACAAAGTCGATGAGGTAAGCATTGAGGAGGATGCACAAAGAAGATGCATAAGCAACAAAGGTGAAGAGGGTTGTTGCACAAAAGCAACAACAAAGGTACAAATCCAAGCAGAGGCCAAGTTGCAACAATGCATAATGGTTGAAGGTAAGATGGACATCATTCCACAGGGCCCAGTAGAAGTGCAAGAAGGTACTCAAGGTGTCGTAGCTACCTGCATGGAGACAAGGGTGCAGAAGAGAGACCTTGAGGGGAGCATAAGTGTTCTTGTGCATAGTGTTGAGGATACACAGGATAAAGAAAAAATGGGAAACCTGGATTCCCATGAAATGGAGGATTGTTGTGCAACATCAACAATCAAGAGGGACAATTGACCCAATGTCCATATGTAGCAGTGCACGATGAATAGAAACAGAGAAGAACGATCTCTTTCCCCAAAGGCAAATGAGGAGAAACCTATGGAAGAAACACTATAGAAGGCATCCGTTAATACACGAAGAGTATAGAGAAGTCAACGTGCAACTGAAGAGGACATGGTGTTGTTTGCACATGGTAAAGATGAGTTGCCGAGAGGAGTAAGACGCAATTAGACCGAAACTGATGAGGAAGGTGTAATCTTTATTGCGTTAAATTTAAGGAAACAACCAAGAGAGAGTCAAACATCAGCTAAAGCTGATGCGGAGAGTGCATTCCAAATTGCACAGAAGGGAAAGTCACTACCAGAAGATATCATGGTAGGAAGCTGACAGTTTGAAGCTAACCAAGAGAAGCGACTGATGACAATATATGTCCGAATGCACGGAAGGTAGCATGAGAACATGGAGGAGACAAGGAGAGAGATGGAAGTTGTTAAACCCCATAGAGCATGAAATTCCGCTAACAACATCTAGTAGAGGAATAAGAGAGGATGTAGCGGGGATATCGCACGGACATGCACGTGAGAGACACATGGAAGAATAGTGCGTAAGTATATATTCTTTTCACAATCAACAGAAGAAAGAGGGAATTACACGTAGAAAATAAAAAGCTAGAGGAGCATAGGAGGAAGAAGAAGAAAAGTACAATGACCTTTTTGGTTCAAGTGGATAGACAAAGATGGGCATAGACCCACAAGAGGAGACAAAGGTGGGCGTAGACCCACAAGAGAAGAGAAGGGGAGCGCATAAAACAATAAATGTGGGGTGCACAAGTGAAGAAGTGTTGAAAACATTTGGGGGAAGCAAACAAAAAGAGGTGGGTCCAGACCCACAATATGCTTCAGAGGTGGACACAAATCCACAAGGGAGAAGAGACTGATGACTATATCAATTTAGACATGTAGAAGGTAGCATGAGTACATGGAGGATGAGATGAGTAGAAAGATGGGAGTTGTTAAACCCTATAGAGGTGGGAATGCCATCAACAACATTGAGTGGAGTAAGAAAAGAGGATGCAACAAGAGTACTGCGCAAACATGCCCTGTGAAAGACACATGGAAGAAAAGCATGAAAGTATGCTTATTTATGGAAGAAGTGTGTGTTGCAAAGGAAAAGCTGGAGTTGCATAGATGGAAGAAGGCAAAAGGTACAATGAACTTTTGGCAGATGTTGATAGACAAAGATGGACATAGACCCTCAAAAAGAGACAAGGGTGGACGTAGAGCCACAAGAAGAGACAAAGGGCATAGACCCACAAGAGAGGAGAAAGGGTGCTTAGAAAAAAATAAATTTTATGTGCAAGAGAAGAAATGTTGAAATGCAAGCAGACGGAAAGAGGTGGGCATAGATCCATAAGAAGAGTCAGAGGTGGATGCAAATATACTAAGGAGAAGAGAATAAAAGGATAAAGGAGAGTGAAGGGGAAGAAGGAAGGTATCAAAGCTAGGAGGTAGTTGATAGTTTATGGCCAGAAGAGGATCTAAAAAGGGAGGAAGCATAGAGCAAGCTTGTTTAGGCAACCCATTAGGAGGATGGGAACACTAAGAACTTCTCGGCCAGCGAAAAGAATGGTTCTATAACTCATACCCTACTTGTAAGTGGAAGCATACCTTTTAATTATCTCACTCGACTTCTAACCAAGATCTTTCATTTTAATTACCTAGAGAATATAGTGCAGGGACATCCCTAGAAAATTGCCAATCTTGCATCACCTAAAAAAGAGAATCAGTCAAAGAATAAATCCATCTCTGAGGGTGCATGGTCACATGGCACAACAATTTTGAAGACTTTCTAGACTAAGCAAGAACACACTTACATGGGAGGAAGATAGCTTGGAGCTGTGTGAAGGTTGGTGGAATAAAAGGTTACAGAATCTTGGCTAAGGGATGGACCGCGCAAAAAGAACTGGCCACACATAGAAGGGACACGCCAACAAACCAAGAGTAGTGCATAAAAGCAAAGATTTGTTCAGTAGTGCACAAAATTCAAAATACCTATTACTCCTACAAATTTGAAAGAACCCTTCTGAGCCACAAAATCTCTCTAGTTGCTTCTTAAGTGGCCTTATACTCTGCTTCTGTTGAAAAAATTGTCGGCACTGATTGCTTCTTGAATTTTCAATCAACAAAAGTGGTTCCCAAATTCATCAAAAAACCCGAGGTGGACTTTCCATCTTTATGATCACTAACATAGTTGGAATCTGCATACCCAACCAATTTGAAGTTTTTTGTCCTAGAGTATTTGAGCCCAAATTTCAATGTTCTTTTGATATATCTGAGGACCCTTTTTGTTGCTACTCAATGACTGTCCCTAAGATGTTGCATGAATCTTGAGAGGATATGAACTACAAAAGATATTTTTGGTCAACTTGTGGTCATGTAAATCAAACTTCCAATGCGTTGTCAGTATTTAGTGGCATCAACCAGATCTGTTGAATCTTCAAATATCAATTTGAGATTATATTCCATGGGCGTGTTGAGAGACTTACAATCATTCATTCCAAACTTACTCAGAATGTCACCAACGTACTTCTGCTGAGTGATGAAGAAATAGTTTGGTTTTTAAATTACTTCAATACCCAAATAGTAATGAAGATAACCCAAATCAGTCATTTAAAAACTTTTCATCAACTTTGATTTGAATTTTGCAGTGTACCGTTCATTGTTCCTTGTTATGAGAAAATCATCAATATACACCACAAATACAACCGTTTTGTCAATTGTTTTGACGAATAGAGTTGCATCTTCAAACTCAATAACATTTTAAGTTCATGTGCATGAGGTGCTTAGCTAGTTCGTCATACCATGCTCAAGGGGCTTATTTCAAACCATACAGTGATTTTTCTAGTTTGCACACCTTTTGCTCTTGTTCGTTTATTGCAAAACATTCGGGTTGTGTCATGTACACAATTTCCTTGAGGTCACCATTCAAGAATGTAGTTTTGACATCCATTTGAACTTTCCATCCATTGTGAGCTACCAAAAGTTTCATTGTAGTCAATTTCTTCTTTTTCAGCATACCCCTTTGTGACAAGCCTTGATTTATGCTTGTCAAGTGAGCCATCAGCCTTGTATTTGTTGTGATAGACCCATTTGCAATTAATAGGTTTGCAGCCATATAGAGGATCCACCACTTTCCAAGTCTCATTTTTTCCCAATGCATTATACTCATATTTCCTTGCTTTTCTCTAAGATTCAAGCTTCTCACCCTATTTGAAAGATGTCGGTTATGAATCAAAAGCAACATTTAGTTCTTCTAGAAAATCATTCAAAGTGAGCTTTTCAATTCTGTCTTGATTTTTTTCAAGGGACTTGTTTGATTGTGATGCCGCTGCATGGGCACTTCTTGTGCCTGTTTTTCTAGCTTCATCAAGTTTCACATCTTTCAAAGTTTGAGTGGCACACTTAGGCATCTATTTCTGTATTTTAGGTGCTTCAAGTTCATCCTCTGAAGTCCATCACTTTCTAACCTTTGTTTTGGTGGCACCTGTTCATTGTTTGATGAAGTTTCATTCTCCCCTTTAGTAGGAATTTCAAGCTCATGTATAGGAGACAAAAGAAAATCAATAGATTCCCAACTCTATATCCCCCACTCATTGTCTGGAACATCCAAATCACTCTTTATAAACATCAATCATTGCATACTTGTCAAGTCGACTCAATTGCCAATCAATATGCTCTTTGTCCTTTTCAGACTCACAAAAGACAACTCTTGCAACAAGAAACTTCTTCTCTTTCTCATCGTATAGCCTGTATGCCTTGGAGGATTTAGAATATCCCAAATGGATGCATTTTTTACTCTTGTGCTCCAGCTTATTTATTCTTTCCTTTGGAATAAATGCGTAACAAGTGGATCTAACAATTCAAAGATGTTGCACTGAAGGAAAATGACCACACCAAATCTCATATGGAGTCTTAGATTCAAGAGCTATTGATGGTGATAAATTGTGGAGATATATTGTTGTTTTAGTTGTTTCATCCCAAAAGTGCAGATTTACCCTTGTAGTACAACATAGCATGAACCATATTCACCATAGTTTTGTTTATCCTTTCTACAATTACATTTTGTTGCGGAGTATAAAGAAATACGAGATGGTGTTTGATCCCGTTTTGCTCAAGATAGGATTCGAACTTCTTTGAAGTGAATTCACCATCATTGTCTGTCTAGAGTGTCTCGATGCGGGTTTGAACTTCATTTTCAATAATGTTTCGAAATTGTTGGAAAGTATCGAAAGCTTCTGATTTCTTCTTTAGAAAGTATATCCAAGTCAACTTACTGTAGTTATCAATAAACAACATGAAGTACTTATGACCACTAGCAGAGAGAACTGGAAGAGAACACAACTCTAAGTGAGCCCATTGCAATTTTCTGTCAACTTTCCACTGTGACTTTGGAAATGGTTCTTTTACATGTTTGGCATATATGCGGGCTTCACACTTTTTATCTAATTTTGCAGGAAATGTAGGCATGCCAACAACATCTATCTTTTGCAATACACAAATGTTATTATAGTGAGTGTGCCCAAATTTTGCATGCCACAACATGTTTGGAGACATGCTCCTCTAGCACAGATGAGCATAATTCCTTGAATTTGATAGCTCACCCTTGAATTTGAGTGGTTTCCCTTCCTCATATCCTATCAAGACGATTGCAATGTCACTTTTTCTCTTGATAGTGACATCACCATTATCCAACAAAATGCATTGGCCTTATGAGCACTAAGAACAACAAGTCTCGTTTCGATTGAGGAAGGTAGAGGACATTTTGAGGTTTGAAATATGTAAGTCTTAGACACTTGAGTCTTATTGTACCTCTTCCTTGTGGTTGTAAGACTTGATCTATCTGCGAGGTATACTACACCAAAACTCTCTTGATTGAACTCCTCAAAGAAGTCTCTTTGAAAAGTCATGTCAAGTGGCACCAATATAAAAAACCCAAGCATTAAACCATGAAAAATTGATAGACATTGTTTGCTTTGTCATATGTACTAGAAAACACATATTCACTAATAAATTGGGTAGAGTTTGACTCTTGTTTTCTTTGATTTTTCCTTTCTTCTTACAGTATGCTTCAATTTTCTCCCATGGAGTTTTGCATTTATGAGCCTCGTGACTTCCTTTTCTATCACACCATTCGCAATAGATGTTTTGTTTATTACTCTGTTTTTATCCACCTTGATTTGCATATTTGCCACATTTTCCCTTGTACTTGTACATGTTATTGCCTTAATTGTGCAAGGATGTGGCCTTGTTGGATGTTTAGGAAGAATTTACTTTGACATAGCACACACTTTATCATGTTGTGGAGTCAATTTTTCTTCCAAAGGCCTTTTCTCTTTCTACCATCTTTTCAACCGATTGATCAAATGTGAATGTCTTCAACTAATTGCTTGCTTGCAGAGACTCTGAGTAAATTGAATAGTTGGGAAAATAGGTTTTTATGAATACGGTCATATAAATGTCAATTTTGACACTCGTTGCTTGTATATCATGGTTGATGGCACATATCTTTGAAGCCAATCTCAGCACATCACCATCTTCCAACTTAAAATTGAATAGCTTCAACTGCAACTAAATGAAATCCAACTCTGAGTGAGAATCATATAGCTCCTTCAGTTTGTGAAATGGTTCCCATGGAGTATTGCACCCTTGAATATGACGAAACACATCTCCGTCAACTGATGCCCTCATCAAGGCCAATGCCTTCTGGTTTTTTTGCTTCCATGCCAGAATATCCTTTGCATTACCTGTTGGTTCAAGCCCATTCTAGCCAATTGTCTTTGTCGGTCAATGTAGTGCCAAAAATAGATTTAATGGAATGCATAGTTTTTGTTTGAGTTTTTGGAGTTTTGAGTTTTGGAGGTTTTGAGTTTTTAGTTTAACACTAGTTGGTCACTTATTACTCCAAAATGGTCCCCTTTTCTATATACACAATGATACTAAAAAAGATTCGGCCTATCATTAGCACTAGCTTAAAAACAAAACCTCATACAACAATATACTCAGTTTTTCTTAATTTTTGGATATTCACCTATCGATAATAACGAATGGGCAAAAGAGTAGCTCTCCTTATTTCTCCTTGAATTGCGTGATTTAGTTGTATTTTGTCCAATTCTGCTAAAAATAGCTTGTTCAAGGCAATTTGAATGAAAAAATTGCTTCAAATTTGAAATAAAAAACTTAAGAAAAAGGGAATTTTTACTTTTAATGAAAAAGCTTGAAATGTACTTTTCTCCTCTAATTATTGATTGAATTTCCAATATTGGAAATGAGAAAAAATAGAAAAACAACCTCCTCCAAGATGCATGGCCTTTTATATGATTTGATTTTCCCACGTGGCAATTATCATATCAAATGTGTGAGCATAGAGAAATTGCCTTGCTCTCTGCGCCCATGCTAAGTACAACATTTTTGAAAACTTTGGATACCTGCATACACCACACGGCTGGAAACAACCTATTCACAATGTCAAAGTCAATATCAGGGAAAACTCAATCAGATAGTGAATTCTAAAACTTGTGCTATGTGGCTGTATGAGATCTTAGCATTCCATCACGCAATATGAAGACAAGCAAATGTAACGTCTCTTAGTAGAAAGGGCAACCATTGATACACTGTCAAAAATCAGTCATGATTATCCAAATGCAAGTCAGTGAGCTTCACGTAGTCCAAATACGTTGATACCAATGACAAAAGAATGATTAAACTGTCAAGACTCCAACATAGCATGTGTAATGCCTCAAGTGAGTAGTAGCGCAAATCTCCGCACACCTCTAAATGGTTGAAATGATCCCGACCTTCCCAGAACACAGCCAAGATGCAATCCATTTATTGATGGGTATGTTGCCAATAATCAAAACGCCATCCACTGTATTTGAAATGTCATCCAACAAGTTGAAACACCAACTAAAACTAGAATGATCAGCGAAGAACAATTTATTGAATGAAAACAGTTCTTTGTAGGTTGTACGGCTAGGAAAGAGGAGAGAGTATGGAAAAATATGACTAATTAAAACCATGGCTCTAATACTAATGGTAGGTCGAATAAACTTATTCAAAATCCACATGAAATTTTATTTCACGATTCAATTTGAAAAGAGAGCAAACATTACAATAAATAAGCCAAGTAGGTTGTTCACTTCACATTTTCAAAATTGACCTTTGTTATTCCTACGGGAATGAAGAACTTATTAAATAAGACAAAAGCTAGACACCTAAGATTAATAAATATATACAATATTGGTACAAGTGTGGTGGCGTTGAAGGAAGTTGTTCGAAGAGGTTGTGCAGCACAAGGAAAAAGAAGGTTGCAACCAAAACCAAGTTTGGGTTTGCGCAGACAAGGCGTCAATGATATTATGAAGGAAGCACAAAGAATTGACAATGCACAATAAGATCAAAAATCATGTGCAAAAGCACGTTGAAGAACTAATGAACCTACAAAGAGCAAGTCACCCGGAGTGCGAGAAATGGATAAGATCCAAGCACGAACACGCAAACATCAAGGATGCATGACAACTACACCAAAGCAATAGCGCACAAAGAAATGAGGCACAAAACATTTAATGCAGAACCCAAGGAAGCAAAAGCTAACAAAATAGCCAACCATGTAGACCTACACAACGATTTGACTAGGATGAGCTAGTTGCATGAATGACACGATAGCATGATGGAAAGAAGCTCGCAAGATTTAGAGAACATTGACTTTTCTGACAAAAATCTGATTTGTACATCTTGAGATCTATAAAAAGCTATACTACATTTGGAGAAGCCTTCCTATCTACATAGATATTGCAGAAATTTGTGCAATACCTCATTAAGTTTAGCTAGCAGTCAATGCATGGAGAACACGACTGGGAGGCTATGAAAGGTGACCCAAAGGCTTATGTAGGAATTGATTGTTGATAATATAAGGATGCCATAGAGAGGAATAGATCCAAGTATGAGGATTAGATAGAGAGAGCCAAATAAAAGGATTTGTTCTTTGGAACAGTTATATTCGACACACCTTTAATGGCCATGAAAAAGGTTTACAATTAGGTTTGAACGCTGAAGGTAAGTTTTAATAACCAAGACAAGGTTTTAAAAGGTTCTTGATGTTGGTTGTTTCTAGATAAGTTAAATTCAAGATGATAAATCACATGACATTGATAGTCAGCATAAGAATTTAAATAATTGGTATCTCTAGTCAATTACATTTGTGATTAATTTAAAAGCCAAGGCAAGTTTTTATGAGGTTAGTTGCCTTACATATTAGTTTAAAGTGAATTGAATTTGATGATGAAGTTAATGTTGGAATATTGTCATTGATGTCAAAGGACAAGTGAAGGGCAAGCTTTGGACTCGCCCAAAGTATCGAACTCGCTCAGTAGCTTTGGACTCGCTAAGTAGCTTCAAACTCACCCAGAGCTTAAAACTTGCTCAGTAGCTTCGAACTCACCTAGAGCTTTAGACTCACTCAATAGCTTTGGACTCGTTCAATAGCTCTGGACTTGTCCAATCAACAGGTACAGACTAGCCCAGTGTAATGGACAACAATTAACAAGGCCGACCAGCAGTAAAATGCTTTTAATTTGCAATCAAATATGTATTAATGATGGCCGACCACCTTTGGAGAGGTCGTATCCCTTGGAAGAAAACACACCCTTTTGAAGAGGCATAACAAAGGTATAGATATATAGAGAAGTTGGAGAGAAAGCAAAGGAATAACTAAGTGGAAGTGTGAAATATGTGAAGAAGTGAAGGAAGCGTGTGGAGAATAAAAAGATATATCATACAAACACATGCAGATTTGAAAAAAAAATGATTCTTTCTATCATATACAAGGAGAAGAGGAAGAAGAGGGAGAAGAGCGAAACTTGATTGTGCCATCATTTGTTGACAAAACAATAGTGAGAAGGTGGAAATTGTTCAAGTGAGATCGGTGCCTCATAACAAAAAGATCAGTGTCTTTCACTAAGTCAGTGCTTGGTAGTGAAGTTGGTGCTTAAATTCAAAGAGATTGGTGTCTTTCGCTAAGTTGGTGCTTGGCAGTGAAGTTGATGCTTCAATTTAAAGAGAACCTTGTCTAAAGCTAAGATGGTGCTTGGCATTGGGATTGGTGTCTCCAAGTAGGTTGGTGCCTACAGAACTTTTGTAACAAAAATTATTAATCTTATATTTGGGTTTGAATAGTAGATCCAAGCAGTATTTCACGTGTGGTTTTTCCCCATCGAGGGTTTTCCACGTAAATTCTATGTTGTGCATTTACTTTTTATGTGAATGATTTCTTTATGAAAGTTAATTAGAAAGAAACTAAATTATTATTACACACTGATTCACCCCCCCCTTAATGTGGTGTGCTCAACAATTGATAGCAGAGCAGTTGCTTCAAAAACAGCCGAACCACTAGAAGATAGATCTCGGGAGCACACATGGCCAGACAAGAAGGTTTCTCCACAAACAAGGCTCCCTTGTTTGACAAAACAAATTATGTTTTATGGAGTATAAGAACGAGAACCTATTTAATGGCTTTAGGGTTTGATATCTCGCAAGCATTAGTAAATGGTTATACTGCTCCATCTCCACCAACGAATCCAGTCGGAAAGAAGTCTAGTGAGAATAACGCCAAAGCCATGAGCATTATTTTTTGTGGCTTATCAGAATCAAAGTTTGTCAAGTTTATGCAATGCAATTTAGCAAAAAAATGTGGCACAAACTTCAGAACATCTATGAGGGTGACAAGAAAGTGAAGAAAGCAAAACCTCAAACTCATAGGAGACAATTCGAGAGCTTGAAAATGAAAATGAAAAAAATGTTGCGGCATATCTTCTTCGTGTGGATGAGATTGTTAACACCATCAAAGGTCTTAGTGAAAAGGTTGAAGAATCCATGATCGTTCAAAAAGTGCTAAGGTCACTTCCCTTGAAATTTGATGCAAAAGTTTTGGCTATTCAAGAAATAACAGACTTAGACTTATTAACAATGGATGAGTTGCATGGGATTATCATGACATATAAAATGAGAATTGAAAAGAAAAAATCATCTAAAAAGGAAGCAACGTTCAAAGCTTCTAAGAAAGGGAAATATAAAGACCCTAAATCAAGCGATAACACCAATGATGAAGAAGATGAGAAGGCCCTGTTTGTCAAAAAGCTTAAAAAGGCATCCAACAAATACAAAGTTAAGCTGCCTTTCAAGTGTTTCAAGTGTGGTAAAATAGGGCACTTTGTTGCTAAATGTTTGCATACAGGTAAAATAGGGCACTTTGCTACTAAATGTCTACATAAGAATGATAGCAATGATGAAGAATATCATAATTAAGAAATTAAAAAAAAGGAAAGCAAACCTAAGTACAAGAAAAACTTCAAACAAAACGAAAATAAGAAAAAGTTTGGTAACCACAAGGAAAGTCTCTTTTCTGAAAAGGGTAGCAGCTTAGCTGAGGAGAGTGATGAAAGCATTTCAGGGAGTGACAGAGAAGAAACTTTGTTCATGGCTATAGGAATAACAAATGATGCCTCTTCAAGTGAAGACACTTTGAAAGAGGAAGATGTTGAGGATAAAGGAGAAGTAAATCTTAAAGAATAACTCATCTGTGCTTTAGGTGAGATAAAAGTTTTTAAGAAGAAGAATTTGAAACAAAGATTACAAATTCAAAAATACGAAGAATAAAATCGTGACCTAAAAACAAAAATGTCTCATAGCTTTAAAGAGTCAAAAAAAATCATTATTAGTCTAAAGACAGAAATAGAAGTAGCCAAGAAAACAGAAGAGGAAGTAAGAGTCCATCTTAAGGCAAAAGAAGACCACATTGCCAAGCTATAATCAGAAGTTGATTTCTTAAAGAATGAATTGGAGAATACATGTGCTAAATTGAAAAGTTTGAAAAAAACACAATGAGATTCTCAATTGTCAAAGGTTATCATGCATTAAGACTGGGCTTGATTATGAAGAGAACAAGAAAAGCACTAAAGAAGGGCAAAGTGCAAAACTACAGAACCAACTAAGAGGATATATACAGAGAAGCCCAAGACCTATGTGGATGCACTCAAGGGATCCATAAAAAGTGAAAGCGATAAGAAGCATGTTAAGAAAGGGCATGTTATTCATCCCAATGACAAGCAAGGTAAGAACGTACCCGTACAAAATTTTAGAAGAATCTTTTCTCCAAGGCAGGCACATATGACCGAGTTCCAGAGTTCCTTTTATGGTTATTGCTATTTGTGTAATCATTTTGGCCATAAAACAAGAGATTGTAGGGCACGAGCAAAAAATGATTTTGTATCGAGCAATAATATAAGTTCTTGTGGGTCTTCAAATAGAAACTACAATCCATTTACTCCTTTAGTAGATTACAATGTCAGATAATATAAGTGCAACAACTTTGGATATACAACACGCTTTTGTAGAAGTGGTTTTGTGAAACCTCCTAGGCAGAATAAGAAAGTGAAAGCCATGAGTAAACAAAAGGAAGAAACTTCAAAAGTATGGAAAAAAAAGCAAGAACAAGAAAAGGAGAGACCTATGCTTGTGCAAACTGCATTTCATGCACAAAAAGTATCACTAAGCTCATAAGAACAAACACCAATTCAGGGGGAGCTAAGCATTGAATTATCTTTCAACACTCTACATTCTTTGGTGATATGCATTCAGAAGACAAAGAAAGATCAGCTAAAGAATATTTTTTGTGAGAGTGATGATGCAAGTGATGGTATTGTTATTATATATAAGTCAAAGAAGCAAGAACAATGCAGAAAATGAAATGTTGTCTTGGAATTTGATGATTGCAAAAAATTTATTAGAGAGAATGAAGCCATTATGAATTGGAGTTTTCACTATGAAAGGAATCGCACATATTGTAGAAGATACAACAAAATGACATCAATCAGGGTGCAAAACAACTTACAACAGGTATGGGCCAGCTTCAAGTACAGATTGCAGAAGGTAGCTCAGATCTAGCAAGTGATCAAGCTAGGAATGTGAATGAGCAAATGAGAGTTGTCCTTATGCAAAAGGATAGGGAAGAGTAGAAAAACAATCATTCAGTTGTGGTGATGTTGAAAAAGTTGGCATGGATATTTCCCCTGATCTATTTGACAACATCCCTTTGCCATTGATGTCAAAGGGGGAGAATTATTGAAAGGGAAACAATTACAGAACGGGGGAGATCTATGTTTTTGTTGCATTTACAGATTATTTTTTTGTAAGGTTGCCATCAATGACAAAGGGGGAGATAGTTGGAAAATTGTCATTGATGTCAAAGGCAAAGTGAAGGGCTAGCTTCATACTTGCCCAGAGCTTCGGACTTGCCCAATAGCTTCAAACTTGCCCAGAGCTTTGGACTCACTCAATAGCTTCAAACTCGCCCAGAGCTCTGGACTCGCTCATAGCTCCGAACTTGCCCAATCAACAGTTACGAACTTGCACAGTGTGACAAACAACAATTAACAAGGCCGACCAACAATAAAATATTTTTAATTTGTAGTCAGATATGTATTAATGATGGTCAATCACCTTTGGAGAGGTCGTATCCCTTGGGAGAAATCCTACCCTTTCGAAGAGGCATAAGGAAGGTATAAATATATAGAGAAGTTGGAGAGAAAGCAATTGAATAAAAAAGTGGAAGTGTAAGATATGTGAAGAAAAGTAGGAACAAATGTGTGGAGAATAAAAAGATATATCATACAAAGACATGCAGATTTGAAGAAACAATTATTTCTATCCTATACAAGGAGAAGAGGAGGAAGAAGAGAGAGAAGCGAGAAGAGCGACACTTGATTTTGCCATCATTTATTGACAAAGCAACAATGAGAAGGTGGAAATTGTTTAAGTGAGACCGGTGTCTCAGAACAGAAAGATTGGTGTCTTTCGCTAACTCGGTGCTTCGCAGTGAAGTTGATTCTTCCATTCAAAGAGATCGGTGTCTTTTGCTAAGTTGGGCCAACGTCAAAAACAGATTGCAGAAGGTAGCTCAAATCTAGCAAGTGATCAAACTAGGAATGTGAATGAGCAATTGAGAGAAGTCATCCTTATGCAAAAGGATAGGGAAGAGCAAAAAGACAATCATTCAGTTGTGGTGATGTTGAAGAAGTTAACATGGATGTTTCCTTTGATCTATTTGAGAACATCCCATTGCCATTGATGTCAAAAAGGGGAGAGTTATAGAAAGGGGGAATATTACAGAACAAGGGAGATCTATGTTTTTATTGCATTTACAAATTTTTTTTATTTTTTTTTAGGGTTGCCATCAAGGACAAAGAGGGAGATTGCTGGAAAATTGTCATTGATGTCAAGGGCAAAGTGAAGGGCAAGCTTCATACTTGCCCAGAGTTTTGGTCTCGCTCAGTAGCTTCAAACTCGCCTAGAGCTTTGGACTCACTCAGTAGCTTTGGACTCGTCCAGTAGCTTCGGACTCGCCTTGAGCTCTGGACTTGCTCAGTAGCTCCGAACTTGCCCAGTCAACAGTTATAGACTCACCTAGTGTGACAGACTAAAATTAACAAAACCGACCAACAATAAAATGTTTTCAATTTGCAATTAGATATGTATTAATGATGGTCGATCACCTTTAGAGGGGTCATATCCCTTGGGATAATTCACACCCTTTCGAAGAGACATAAGGGAGGTATAAATATATAGAGAAGTTGGAAAGAAAGCAATTGAACAAAAAAGTGGAAGTGTGAGATATGTGAAGAAGAGAAGGAAGCAAGTGTGTGGAAAATAAAAAGATATATCATACAAAAACATGCAGATTTGAAGAAGAAATAATTCTTTCTATCATATACAAGGAGAAGAGGAAGAAGAGAGAAAAGAGGGAGAAGAGCGAAACTTGATTGTCCCATCATTTGTTGACAAAGCAACAATGAGAAGGTGGAAATTGTTTAAGTGAGACCAGTGTTTCAGAATAGAAAGATCAGTGTATTTCGCTAACTCGGCGCTTGACAATGAAGTCGGTTCTTCCATTCAAAGAGATCGGTGTCTTTTGCTAAGTCAATGCCTGGCAATGAAGTTGGTGCTTCAATTTAAAAAGATCGGTGTCTAGAGCTAAGTTGGTGCTTGGCATTGGGGATCGGTGTCTATAGGTAGGTTGGTGCCTACAAAACTTATGTAAAAAGGATTATTAATCTTATGGTTGAATTTGGGCAGTAGATCCAAACAACCTTTCAAGTGTGTTTTTTCCCCACTGAGGGTTTTCCATGTAAATTTTGTGTTGTGTATTTACTTGTTCTTCTGTGAATTGTTTCTTTATGAAAGTTAATTAGAAAAAAAGTAAATTGTTATTACACATTAATTCACCCCTCCAATGTGGTATGCGCTCAATAGTTAAGTTATTAAAAAGTTCGTTGTCTCTAAAGTAGTTGATATGTGGATGAATTTGATGGCCAAAGCAAGTTTTTATGAGGATAGTTAACAGTGTTTAATCTTCAAATCAATTAAAATTTTGACAAGTGTTGAAATGATGCAAAATATTTTCGAAGATAATTTATTGTCGTATTACTAAATATAATAGAACTTTGATGACAAAGGCAACTTGTAATGAGGTTTTGAAGATAGGAACATTAGCTCAAAGTTGAAGAGGGGAGAGTGTTTCAAGCTGAGCATAAGGAAAGAAAGTCACTAGCACAAGATAGCAAGGCAAGAAGATGTCAACTTGAAGCTAAACATGAGAAGTGTCTGATCGCAATATCAATCCCCACACATGAAAGGCAGTGCTAGAACATGGAAGAGATGAGGAGAGAGATGGGAGTTTATAAACCCCATAGACCTGGGAAGGCCATTAACAGCATCAAGTGGAGGAAGAAGACAACCCTGCAACATGAGTACCGCATATACATACCCCATGACAGACACATGGAAGAATAGAGCGCAAGTATGCCTACTTTCAACGACAGACAAAATAAAAAAGGAAGCTCGTCTAGCAGAGGAAAAGCTAGAGGAGCACATGGAAGAATAAAATAGGTACAAGGACCTTTTGGTGGAGGCGAACACACAAGCATGGGCATAGACCCACAAAAGTAGACAAGGGTGGGCTTAGACCCACAAGAGGAGACAAAGGTCAATGTTGACCCACAAGAAAACAGAAGTGGTGTGCAAAAAACAAGAAATGTGAGGCACACAAGAGAACAAGTGCTGAAAACAATTGGCGAAAGTAGATAGAAAGATGTGAGAGCAGGCCCACAAGAAGAGTTAGAGGTGGGCACGTATTCACAAGGGAGAAGACTCTGATGGCTATAACAGTCCAAACGCGTAGAAGGCAACATGAGGACATGGAGGAAGATACGAGGAGATAGATAAGATAAGATAATTATATTAATGTCCAACAGACGACCACAAAAATAGGTCAATGGGACTGTATAGTACAGTGTCAAAAGCTCCAACAGGAAAACCCAAGAGGGTCATCCAAAAACAAGAGAAGAAAGAAGAGAAAAGAAGCATGGGCCAAAAGGGCCAAGAGAGTACAGAAGAGGTGAAGGGTGTTGAATGGGAGGGAGGCGGGAAAAGAGCCTCACTCCGAACACCATCACCTAGCATCCAAGGCCGACTTAAAGTAACTAGCAATATGCCGATGCCCAATAGCTGAAACTGCGAGAGGTCTGGATTGCCGATGTCCGGGAGAAAGACGAGCCCTTTGCATTCTCCTAGGAAATTGCAGACTAGTGGGGGCCCAAGTCGAGTGCGATCCTGGAAGGCTCTAGTGTAGGAAGCAGTGTCTCAAGTCCTGACAGATCTGATCTAGGGGTTAATACTAGTATCAAGATGCCGCTTGGTGCCTCTCTCAAGATGGAACATCGTAAAGGAGGTGATCTGTCTACTAGCCATCTGTCTAGAAGGAGGGTGCAAGGTCCCGTCTCTAAGCTTGAGAGCCTCCTCCAGATAAAGAGCAAGGCATATCTGATCATAGTAGCTGAAAATAGCCACAAAAATCAAACGTTCTCGGAAAAAGCAATGGAATCTCCCTTTAATCTCATAGTAGATGAGGCACCATGAAATGAAGTGTTCTTCAGTTTCAACTTCTTGGAGAGAACAAAGCTAGCAAATCCTCTCAGAGCGGTCCAGCGGGTGATCATACTCCACATGAAGTCTATGTGATCCAACTCTAAATTGACCTAAGGATATGCGGAGGGCCTGCAACCAATGCTATAAATATACATTGGCCGGATAATAAGCCCATCAATGACCTCAAGGAAATGTGCAGCATAGAAGGCCATCTTGGGACGTAACCCACTCGGAGGGTTGGTCCAAGTATACTGGATGAACTGTCTGTAGATGTCAACTCTGATAATTCTGTGCAGATCCTGTTTGCTTGGTAGGAGATGGGCAGGAACATCCAGGGAGTAGCTATGGAAGGCAGTCCATCTGGATCCCAAAAGATCCAAGAAGACATGAAGCTCCGACATACCAGCAGTGGGATCGACCACTATGGTTGGAAAGAGCAATAGCTTCAAAAGAGTAGTAGGCGAGGTAGAGGTACATGTCCCTACATGCGGCTTAATCCGAAAACACCCAAATGCAGTGCAAAAATGACAAGGCCGAAAATAGTCTCTAGTCTAAAAGGATGAGCCCCGAATTCAGCTAGGATGATATTGTGTGGTATGGTGTCTTTGCCCTTGATGATACCTCTGAGCATGAGGATCTGGACTCGCTCAACTGTAGCCTAGTCAAAGTCAAATAAGGAGGGTCCCCAAACCTCGGAGCCATAAAAAACTGTGGGCGTCACAAGGGAATCCGAGAGAGACATCTTAGACAAGATGTCTTGGAAATGATGATGGAAGCACTGTCTTTCCAGTATCACCAAAGAACCATGCCCCTTGTTAAGACGGAGCTAAAGAGCACGCTAAAGACTGAAGCAAGGCCCAGATAACAAAACCCCCAAATAAGTGTAAGCGCAAATGATCTCAATCTCCTCCCCCTATAAAAGAAATGAAAATCAAAGGTCTTCAGTGCATTGAAGACCATAACCTTGGTTTTGCCAAGGATAACTGTCAGCTGTCTATGATCACAAAAGAGGGCTAAGACGTCCAACTGTCTCTGAAGTCCCTCGATGGAAGAGGCAAAAAGGACCATGTCATCTAAAAAAAGAAGAATGTAGATCAGAACCTAGTGAAGAAGACAACCATCCCCCTCCTGCATATGGTCCCTGATAAACTCCTCTAACTTGTCAATGTAAATAGCAAACAAGGTAGGAGACAGAGGGCACCCCTGTTTAACCTCGATAATGCTCCTAATGAAATCAAAGAAACCAACAATAGTGTGAAGACAGCCCAAGACCTCCTCATACAAGGCCATTATGGCAGTGAGAAGAGTTTCAGAAATACTGATGTCTCTAAGTCTACGGAAAAGAGCTTCCCGTGGAACACCGTGGCCCACCATTATTACCCTGTAGTTGTTCGAGTCGGAAGTGGGTCCCAATTTGTGGATGGGATGAATAGTATGGTGGAACCAAGACTTCAAAAAACCAATACAAAGCATCTAATTGAAAAGATCCATAAGATAGTCGTTTGGAATCCCTCCTCATCTGTTGCCTTACTGCAATTCCTGTAAGTGAAAATATGGCAAGTAGAAGGTGGGGACATAACTTGGATTTGGACCTGGCCTGGGATGTCATAAAAAGTGGAGGTGTGAGTAAACATGGAGCTGGGATCTAAGTCATGGGGTAAAGAGGAATGATGGGGAAGGATGGTATGCCAGAAACGTTTGGGGGAGTGGAGAAGGGATGCGCAGAGATCACAATTTCTTCAGGAAATAAAGGTGTGCTTCTTATGACGAAGGAGATGGCAGTAATCAGACTTAAGGGATGGGAAGGAGGGGAGGGCGTGTGTGAAGGCAAAACGGAGCTATCGGTGAGGGGCTTTGCAATCTTCATACCACAGATTCATGGGGCAGGGCCTCTTATTTGGAGTAGTGGAGGTGGAGTGGGGGAAGGAACTCAGGGCCGCGTCATGGATAGTGGAGGAGAGGGTGTTAAACATCATATCTAGAGTGAGTGAGGCAAACTAGGGAGTAGAAGCTAATGAAGGTGAAAGGAAAAGGTTTCAAGTTCACCCTCATCATATTTCAAGATGATGTGGGAAGGGCCATGGAAGGGGGTCAAGGCTTGGCAAGGGTAACCTACAAGGAAAAGGAAAGGGTCGCATGATCAACGAGAGGAATGGGGGAGATGCAAAGATGGTGGATATAAGGAATCAACTTGGGAGTAGTCATGACGTAATCCACCATGCTAGCTCCCCATAATGAGGTTTGCAAGTAAAGAACCAAGAGTCAAGAAAACACAGTCTCGACTATCAGTCAAAAGAGTGGATTTATCACTCACATATTTTAATTCCCTGGGGAGTCTGATGTAGAAGCATCCTAGGCGAATTGCCAATCTTGCATCACCATAAAAAGAGTCAATCAATCAAAAAATAAATCCAACTTTGCCAGTGCACAGTTGCACAACGCAACAATTTTGAAAGCTTTCAAGATTGTGCAAGAGTATTCTTGCAAGAGAGGAAGATAGTGTGGATTTTTGAAAAGGTTGGCAAAGTAACGGGTTCCAAAATTTTGGCTAAGGCATGGGGTGTACATGAAGGAGGTAACCATGCACAGAAGAAAGGACATGCCAAGGAATGAACATGGCGGATAAGTAAATATTTGGGCGGTAATGCACAAAAGATAGAAGACTTGCTAAAGTGCAAGAGTGTGGTGGTCTATAAGGAAGAGCAACACAATGAAAAGGAAGGTTGCGACTAGAACTAAGTTTGGGTTTGTACGGACAAGGCATAAATGATCCTACAAAGGAAGCACAGATAGTTCGCAATGTGCAACAAGATTGTGAAACCTATGTAGAAGTGCATAGAGGAACCAATGAATATGTGAAATGTAAGGCACACGGAGTGCAAGAAAAGAAGAAGGCCTGAGCACGAACAAGTAGACATCAAGGTTGCATGACAATGGCAGCCAAACAATACCACATGAATAAATGAGGCATAAAGCATTTAATGCAGAACTTGAGGAAGCTGAATTTGAAAGAATATACAGCCACATGTACTTACACTTACCCATTTGATTGGGATTTGATGATTGCGTGAATGACGCAACATGATGAACAAATGCCGACAAGATCCAAGTAATGCTGATTTATTCTAATAGAAATCCAGATCCGTAAAAGGCTATACTATGTTTAGAAAATCCTTTAGAATTATGCAGGTACTACAAAGATTTGTGTAGTACCCCATTAGTTACATTTGGCAATTGATGCATGGAAAACACAACAACAAAGAATTGTGCAAGGCTATAAAAGATGACCCAACGGCTCAGGTAGGAGTTGTTGATTATTGGCAATCTAAGGACGCCATATAGATAAGATAAGATAAATATATTAATGTCCAATGAATGACCACAAAAGTAGGTCAAAGGGACTGCAGATAATGTGTGCAAGAACAAAGTGGGAGAATCAAAAGATTCTCAAGAAAGAAAAGAAAAGTACAAAGCTAAAGAAAGTGGCAAAACTGAAAAGAGCAATCCCACGAACCCACAACTGGGGGTGGAAATGCAAACGAGAAGAAAGGAAGACGAACAAGGAGAAGCAATGAGGAAAGTCTCCAACTCTCCTAACATCTGAGGCCGACTGGAAGAAATAAACTCTGGATGGAATGACGACCAAATGAAGAGGCAATAGAGTGTGAAGGCCGCCTACTATGTTGTTGTCTGAACACTGTACTATATTTTAAAGCCCTGGTAGATATAGTCTATCTCCTGGTGCAAGACCTGGTATGGCCCTGGTGATGATGGCTCAGGACTGTGGATGGTGTCTCTAGGCCCAACAGATCTGAAGTAAAAAGCAGAATTGGCCTCCCAATTGCGCTTAGTGCCTCTCACTAAAGTGTGTGCTCATGAAGCCTCAGAGCCTCTTGTATATATAAGGCTAGGCACTTCTAATCCTCAACCCTGAAGAAATCAAAAACGGCGTGTGCCCTAGTAAATAGGCATTAAAACCTCCCTCTGATCTCATAGTAAATGGGGCAACGGAAGATGAAGTGGGTCTCCATCTCAGTTGCCTGGAGACAACACCACTGGAAAATCCTATCCGAATGATCAAGGTGGTGATCTGTCTTGCATCAGAGTCTATGAGACCCTACTCTGAGCTAGCCAAGGGGGATGCGAAGGGCATGCATCCAATGATGAAGAGTATACAGAGGACGGATAATGACACCGTCCCTCAACTCCAAAAAATGCTCAGTATAAAAGGCCATTTTCCAGCCCCCTCTGAGGGTTCACCCAATTGGTGTGAATGTACTGCTTATAAAGATCCTCTCTAATGATTTTGTTCAGTCCCTGTTTGGTGGGTAGAAGGTGTGCCAGTGCATCCAAGGAATACTAGAAAGGAGGAAGATGATCCATCTGAATGCCCACTGTCCCTAAGAGGTCAAAAACCTCAGCGTACCAACCACAAGCACGGCGAGGAGAATCTGAATGAGCAATACCCTCTGAAGAACAATATGCCAAGTACAGGTACATGTCCCGACCCTCAACAGAATTGGCGAAGCCTCAGATGCGGTGTAGGAAAGAGATCAAGTCAAACATGGCCTCCAATCCAAAAGGATGGGCTCCAAACTCAACCAAAATGACGTCTTGGGGGAAAATCTGCTTGCACCTAATAAATCGACGAAGGAGAAGTGTCTCAGCCCTCTCTACAAAATCTCAGTCAACCACCAGTAAGGAGGGCCCCCAAACAACATAGTCGTAAAGAACAGTGTGTCTCATGGAGTCCATGAGGGACATTTTGGAGGAGATGCCCTGGAAGTGGTGGTGAAAGCATTGTCTCTCAAGGAGGGCTAAGGATCCATAACCCTATTAATACGACGTTGGAGGGCTTGTCTCACATTGAAAGATGGGCCAAAATACTGAACGCCCAAGTAGGTATACGTGTTGGTGATCTCGATCTCCTCGCCCTTAAAGAAGTGGAGATGTGAGGTCTTCAAACCGTTGAAGACCATAACCTTGGTTTTACCTAGGTTAACCGTCAACTGCCAAAGGTCGCAAAAACAAGGCTAAGGTATTCATCTATCTCTGCAGATCATCTGGAGAGGGGGCTAAGAGGACCACATCATCAGCAAACAAAAAGAAGGATATCAAACCTTGGAGTAGGCACCCATCATTGTCCTGAATATGTTCATGGAGAAAGGACTCGAGCTCATCTATGTATATCCGAAAGAGAGTTGGGGACAAGGGACACCCCTGTTTGACCCCAATCCTAATCCTGATGAAATTTGATTCCCCATGGGCTATGCGGCATCGACCCAAAATAGTCTCATATGGATGCATGATGGTAGTGAGAAGGCTCTCAAAAATCCCAATCTCTATAAGTCTCTGACAAAGTGCCACAGGGAACCGAGTCAAAAGCTTTCCAAAAGTCTACAAAGCAACACTAAACTTTCGATGAGCGATGGTGAGCCTCCTCAATGATAGCGTGGAGAGTAAAGATATGATCAATAGTCTGGTGAACCAGACAAAAACCTGCTTGCTCCCTACCTCTGAGGTTCCTACGCTCTAACTCCTCAGAAAGCTGCATATGGAGGACTGTAGCATAAAGTTTGGAGAATGTATGACCCACCATAATTGCCCTATAATTGTTGGAATCCGAACTCGGGCCCAATTTGTGGATGGGATGAATGGTATGATGCGACCAAGCTGACGCAAAACCATAGCATACAACATGGTTGAAGAGGTCAGTCAAATAGCTACCAAGCACCCCATAACCATACTTGAAGAATTTTGCTTGCAACCCCTCCTCATCCACTGCCCTGCTACTATCATCACTCTTAATAGCCTCTCCGATCTTTTTGTATGTGAACAAGAGGCAAGAAGATGGTGGATTATCACCCTGGATAAGTGGTTGTCTAGAAACATCATAAAGTTTGGAAGTGTGAGAGAGCATGGATTTGGGGCTAAGCTCTAAGGGGAGAGGAGAATGGCAAGGAAAAATGGTGAGCCAAAACTGCTTAGGAGAATCCCAGAGAGACAAACTCTGTCTATGCTGAGAAATAAAGAGGCATTTTTTGCGACAAAGGAGATGGCGGTAGGATGTTTTTAAGATGGGATAAGAGGGGTGGGCCTAGATAAAAACATGTCGTAATTGGCAGTGTAGGGATTTGCACTGTTGAACACAACTATCTACTGAAAGGGGGGTGAATCATTAGATCAACTACAAACTTGTTATTTAACCTTTTCAATGAGGATACAAAACATATATCAAAGAACAGATGTAGAAAGCACACACACATAAAACCACAATACACCAGATTTATATGTGAAAAAACCAAAGGAAAAAACCACGATGAGAATCGCTGCTAGAATCTACTATTCTAACCCAGCCTCATAGTTAAATGCCTCACTGGCAAACCTCACTGGTTACATTCAAAAGCACCTACTCCAAGGAAGTACCCACTTCTTAACTGGCACCAACTCAATCTGTCAGATGGCACCAACCTATCAGATTTATGACGCTGCAACTTCATAATGCAAAACAGATACCTAAATGAATCCAGCTCTATTACTCTGTTACAAGTCTTGTCTGTAACTGCTCAAACTCTGCACATTCTTTGTGTCTTCACTTTCTATCTGCCTTACGCTCTTGGTGTTTGGAAATAATATGTTTTAACACACTTCATTCCCTTTTCTCTCCGCCTTTTACTCTATCTGCATATGTCTCTTATCGACAACGTTTTACTCTATCTGTGTATGTCTGGATATATTCTATTTAGACACGCTTCATTCCCCCTTTTTCTTATGCCTTTTTACTCTATCCACATATATCTCTCATCGACAACATTTGACTCACTCTCAAAATTGTGACGATAGTAGTAGCAACACAACAATGTTTTTGATGTCGTGTATATACAATGAACTTTAGGGTTTCATGTCTCCAATTGCATTCATACTTCAATTGCACTTAACTGGTTCTAGTTCTTGATTCTCATTTAATGCGACTTTGACTTATATGCTTTCCCGTGTCTCGAATCATGCATCACACTGCAATGTTTAACTCTCTTTTCTATTTTTGGTAACTGGTGGAATTAGGTCATAACTGCGTCATTTCCTTAATCGAGGATTGATCGGTTGGATCGATCAATCTCAAGCTCTGTGTAATCATTCACAGGGTTTGTTTGTTCTTTCATTTCCCTGTTGAGAACATATTAAATGTGGGCCTTTGATTTCTTTCTTCACGCCAAGTCTAACCATGAGCTCTTTTTTGCATCTCGCTATTTCCTATATAATCAGATTGCTTTCAATCCTTTCGTTTATATTCGATATGCTCAATCATTAATCTTTCTATTGTGTCGTTAAACTCCAGCATGTTGATGTTATCTCATTTTTTTCGACGTCTTTGAGATGCTTTGTCGATCTCTTCAGACTTGCTCGATCTTTAATCTCACCTTGATCCTTCGGCAATATTGCGAGTGTCCTATACTTCATCCGAAATATCGTTCGAAAACTTTGTAAGCGTCCACCTGCCCTAGACAAATTCTCCGAAACAATTCATCTATACCCTTCTTTTGAAAGTGTCCTTCGAAAGCTCTTGTTTGTGGCACATACCCTTCGAATCATATCCTTCGAACCGATTGTTGCGGGCTTTTTGTCTACATGCTCTTCAAGGCAATTTTCCCGAACGAATGTCTAAGTGCCCTTCGGAACAATTTTTGTGGGCTTCTTGTCTAAGACATTTCGGACAATTTCTCCGAGCTTTTTGTCGAAGTGCCCTTCAGGCCATTTGAATTGCCCTACAATTCTTTGCTCGTTTGTTTAGGACACATACACTTCCGGATTTCGTACAGTACCTTTTGGAGCTTTGATTTAGGGCACTTATCCTTGGGCATTTTTGTAAAGATCCACATACCCTTCGGCACTTTGCAAATATACCCTTCGGAAGCTTTTGAACGATCCACATACCTTTTGGCTTTTCTATAAAGGTCCACATACCCTTCGGCCTTTTGCAAAATACCCTTCGACATTTTTGCAAGTGTCTACATATCCTTCGGCTTTTTTGTAAAGGTCCACTTACCCTTCGCCTTTTTGCAAAAATTCCCTTTGGCAACTTTTGATCGGATCATTTCCTTCGAGACAATTGTTCTGAAAGAATTCCCAGGGAAACTCATTTCCTTCGGAAACTGTGTTGCGGACAATTGTTCTGAATGAATTCTCTTCACCAATATTTCTGAAAGAATTCCCCGAGCCAATACGCCCGAAATAATTCCCAAGCACTTTCCCAAAAGAATTCCCAATCTTGTAAAATCGACTAAGTGTTCGGATATCGTTCAATTGCCTGGGAGCCCTACTTTGCCCCTACATAACTTTTGCACCTTCCATCCGCATGACTTAGAACTTGGATTGTTTCCTCCAAACGCTGCGATATATGCAAATGTAGCCACCAACAAACTGTGTACTAAGCCATACTCAACAAACTAACAGAGGCATTCATATGACTATTCTGGGAATTCAAGGTGCACATACAATCTCCATGAGGTCTCTACAACTGATCTGTTCAGCTCAACACCTTTGTCATTAATGCTTGATAGAACATTTATCATTTGACATCAATGACAATATTACATACAACAATCTCCTTGTACACCATGACACTCAAATTGCCAATAGGCACTTATCATCATACAACTTGTTCATGGGGCAAGTTTTTTTTTGGTGGGAAGTGGAGGAAGACCGGGTGGAGCTAGGGAAGGACATGAGGGCAGCTTCCCAAATGATGGAAGACAGACAGGCATACTCGGTCGTGACACTATCAAGAGAAAAGAAATGGGACTCCGAAGCTGTCGAATGTGGGAGGAAAATGTGTCAGGATGCCTTTCGTCAAACCAAAAAATGGTGCGAGGGAGGCCATGAGGGGGGAATAGAGGAATAGATTTAACGCTAAGGATTGGATATCGAGAGAGAGAGCCCAATAGCTCCTTGTAAAGCTGGGAAGTTACTAATATCTTGTGACCTCGTGTTTATTAATACAAATCATGAGTTTTGTATCTTTAGTGCAATTGACGAAGAGCGATTGAGTGAAAATATCAATTGGTTGCACTATTCAAGGCATCCCTTCACTGGGACATCTAACCATGACAATGTAAAAACCCCTGTTCTCCCTGATTTTTGAAAACTGACTGCTTTGATTGTTTTTTCTCGTTTTTGCGTTTTTGAAAGAAAATGTTGAATAAATTTATGTAAAATAATGCAACACCAGAAATGATAGAATCTATTGAAAATATTGATGCCAGACTATTTATTAATCTTCTGAAATGATTACAAATAAGATCCAATAACATGCAACTAAAAAGGCAATGATATTTTGATGAAAACCTGATTATTGCAGCAAATTGTAAAACCCTTGAAAGGAGTGTCCAGATCTGGGAAAATGGCGCTTGAAAATGAAGAACTATTTCTCGCTGAAACCCAAATGAAAACTCGGAAACTGAAAACTCTGTGAACGTTCTGTGATAGCTTCTGAATGAAGATATCCCTCTGAATGCAATAGATCAGTTGATATTTCACAGCCTCTGAACTGCAACACTGAAGATGGCTCGTTCTCTAATGCTCGTAGACAACTGAAACCCTAGGCTTCGTTCTCTGGAAGAAGACTTGATCAAAAATTGATTTCATAACATAATGAGCTCAAATCCCAATGAAACCCTTATATCTCCTCAAGAGTTCGAATTTTCTCAATTAGGTTTCATTTAAATAAATTCAAACTTTTCTTTTTAATTTTTCAATAGTTTTCGAAAGCACTTTTAATTATAAAATATAATTAAAAGTGGCCCCTTCAATGATGGGCGACCCCTTCAGCAAAAATCACTTAAGTTATAATATTTAAAATATTATAACTTTATAACATAAGCTCCAAATAATTAATATTTAATTAAATCAATTAAATATTAATATCTCTCTCAATATATGCCCGATGCACGAACCATCTGAAGCTGACGAAGAAGAAAGTGATTCTGCACGTGACCAGACCATACTGCTAAAATAGCAGGTGTGCTCCGCTGAGTGCTAAAAACTGCTAAAAATAGCAATCTGAGCAAATAGTGTCCGAACGAGCTCGAACGAAAGCCAACTGAGAACAATCTGACAACTGAAGCCAAGCCAAGCTCCATCAAGACCCTCTATCCATCCTATCAGCCTACGAGGGTTGCATAATAGGCTAAATCCACCGAACTCTGATGCTCGCAAAATTGGGGATATTACAGTCCGCCCTCTCTGAAATTGCTTGTCCTCAAGCAATCTCTACGGTAAAGGTACCCAACTCCACGGAAGGCCCAAAATAAGAACTGTGAAATGTCCCACACATCTCTAACTGTCTCCTGTAGCATCAACAAAAACACAACTGCGCAAGCTATCCCTGGATCCCAAACCCATAGTGAAAGTCTGTCGTGTCTGTCATCCTCAGGCTGCCACTGCGCTCTACTGCCTCCAACTTCACCATGTTGTGAGTGGTGAAGTAACCCAATGGGACCCATCCAATACTCAGTGCCAAAACTGTCACCACCTGGATCCCAATACAATCTGAATTCACATCCATCTGTCAAGCAGTGAAAAGAACTTCTAGAAGCATCTGCTACACTGAATCTCTCCCTGTCCTCTGCTGAACCCTCATGAATGTGATAACTGACCAAGCCATCATGCCAATTGACACCGTAGTCATCCTGTAACCATGTACCCATAAGAAAACCTTGTGACATAGAAGTAGCAAACCCAGTTGGATACATATCGGCATGATGTAAAACTGATAACTGTCCTTGCAAGTGATCCCCCGCAAACAGCTGAATCGGACGCTTGCAGCCTCTAATCCCATCTTCTGAAGACGATGAATACCCATCCCACAATGGATGGTATAACTCCCGGGCCAATCCACACCGATGCATCATCAAATCCTTCGTGTGTGGACCAAAGGAGAAGTGATAAACACTCCTCACGATGCAATCAAGATAAAATGCTCCCACCTCTGTCAATGGCTGTCCATCATAGTCCTGGGGAAACAAATTAGCATAAGTACAAATCTCCATACTGGATGATGCCCCACATATCCCCTGTGACAACAATGAAGTAGTGACGTGGTCTGTCACACGACTCTCGGAAAAATCAACTATCTCATCACAACAGCTCTCAACCAAAACACTCATCCCAGCTGAATTGACTGCACCAATATCTGTGATAGATGTAACCACATCCTCACTACAACTCGTGGATATAAGATCCTCATCAACTGCCTCTGTATGTAACTGTATTGTATCTGCAGCTGGTGGAAACTGTGCCAAACTCAATTCCACGGTAAGCTCCTCCAACCGTGACTGTGACTCTTGAAGGGCCAAATGACTGCTCTTCAATGAGTCCATAGTCAACTCAAGCTCATGAGTGAGCTCATCACCCTGCTCCTCCTTCCTCTGCAAAGCATCATAACAAATGCAATCCCACTCGAGAAGAAAATCCCTGTCTGCAAGCAGTTTTAGGTAATTTTATTTCATCATTCCAATTGCTTCTCGAAGTGCATGTATCTCTGCAAGGGAAAAACCACTATCACCGTGCTCATTTGTCAAAGGAGTACTCCAACCATAGGTAGCTAACATCTGACGAGCAACATCAAAATGCTCAATGGTTGTGGCAATCATATTGTCATTCGCCTTTAGTTGCCCAACCAAATGATGACTCTGTAGCTTATGATCCCCATACAAGTTTTCCGGTTCACAATATGCACTATGATATGAGGCTGATTCGTCATCACTCTCCTCATGATAAGCAGCGTCATGTGTGCTTTCATCCATGCACACCTCAACATCTAAGGTACTGCTGCTATGTACCTCAAAGGATGGCTCAACTGATAAGGTAGAAGTTGCTGGTATGACAGTATCTTCACACACTTCTACTCCCAAAGTAACTGCATGCCCATCCAAAACACGATCCTGGGATTCCATATCACCATATGAATCTTCTAGCTTGTTTTCAAGGGGCTGATCTGGAAAATCAGACTCACCATGACATGAATCATCAACATACAATGCATCATTAGTACCCAATTCCTGAGTACTTTCATGTGACAACTCAATAGTAGCGTCTTGCACCTGTGAAATCACGACTGTCTCATGTTGTTGGAAAGTTTTATCACTGCTGTCATAAAAATCAGAACTGTTAGCAAGGTTGATAACATCCTCTGGAGTGTTGTTACTATCATTTTGTGGCTCCACCATACCATTTCCTTGATGTAAAATTTCCTTATCAACCACCATTTCATTTTCAACCCCATGTCCATCTGTAGGTTGAAGATCACGATCTGCTAACTTATCTCTTTTTAACCCAAACACATCATAGAGACTCTTAGATACTTCACCAAGTCTCTCATTTTTACTTCGTGATGAGGTTCGTCTTGAAAGGGAATCCTCATACTGCTGCAGACTATGGGTTAATCTTCGTTGTGAAAGCTTAAGTTTCCACTGGATATCATTCAACATGCTCTCAACGCTTGGCTGCTCGCATTTCTTTGGTTTTCTTCTTTGCTTGTTATAATCTATCCGATGCTCCATATATTGTTCAAAGTTTAGACACTCTTTGATCTTATCTGGTAGTGCTTTGTACTCCTCATAAGCGTCCGTTATCTCATCAGCAAATTTAGAAGCCATGACAACCATTTTGCTGTCCAAGATTGCCAATCTGATCAAAAGAACTTTGATTCTCTACCTCAGAAATTTTGTCAAATAGTTACCATACAATTTTCTTCTGCTGTTAAATGATTTCTCTTTCTGTTCCTGGGTTTATGTAATGATATCATGTGCACCAAAGTACCTTCTAAAGACTTAGCAGTGACTTACAAATTCAATGCAATACTGATTTATCAGCAATTACAGAACACCAATGACTGAAATCATTATGAAAATGACTATAGAGCATGTATTGACATTTCCACAAACAGTTGGTATGCTGCTATTTCACTGTTCTAATGAACTGAAAATATGGACTTACTCTGTCAGCTGCTAGATGTTTTGGTACAGGATTTCTCTGATCAAATGCAAACTTGACATTCAATACATAGTGCAATACTTGCATATAAGTCTGTTTTGCGCTGACAGAATGCACAGTAAGCTACAGCAGAGACCAACTCAGACTGAAGCTTAAAGATAAAATTTCTCAAGCAAGAAGATTTCAATATTTGCCAACGGCTTCTATTCACAGGACTATAGTAGCAACACATATGGCGATTTCCAATATTCAGATCACAGACTTATACAATAATAAGTGCCCAGCTAGCAACCACGTCCCTCCTACAGCCCCGATTTTACTATCCAAATCACTCTCTCAGGAAGCCACGTACATCGTGGTAATCATATATTTCTCCAGATTTTTGGTCTTGTATTGACTTCGTCTTTACTTGCGTCCTTTTCAAACTTTCATTGTCTTATTCCCTTCAAGTGTCCTGCTGACGGGTTTTTTTTTTTTGATCCCACATCACCAGCCAACCTATGACGGATGCGTTGCCTCCAGAGTATTCTTACTGATCGAATTCACTCCTTGGAATATTTGGCGCTTCCTTTGTCTCATTCAAATTTTTGTCTTATTCGGCAAGCGGCTGTTATAAATTGGTATTGTTTCTTGTCTGACGTGTTTACATCTTGTCTCCTCTAGATGACATTCTTCATAGCTTCACTTTCCAGCTGAGATGGCGACACTATTGTTGATGTGTTACTTTCCGGAGCTTCCAAATATTTGCCTTCTTACAAAAAAAAAATCCCGACAGTTCTAAAGTCGTGTTTTGTCTCCAGCAATAGATGCAGTTACTAATATGAAGGTTCCAAGCAAATAACTCCCGAAAAAGAGCTCGGAATAATATTCAATGTGCACACAATAAAATCGCGCTACACAAAGACCGCCTAGCTGTAATGGAAACCACGATTTGTTTCCCCCTTCTTTTTTTTTTTCTTTTCTCTACCACTTCGTGAGCTGTTTGATAACACGGGACTAAAATGATTCGGAATTCTTTCAAAAATTAATCTCCAGCATAGGAAATTTCTGAGAGTTGTTTATCTTTTTTTCTAAATTTCGTCTTTTAGCGGCAAGGTCAGATGTGGGTGGCGTCAGCCATACTAACTCTATTATCACAAGTCGGCACCTTATATATTTTTTTTTTTTTCTCAGCCTTTAGTGATATTATCGGCCTCTTAGAATATAAATTCCAGATTCCCATAAAATTAAATGCTCTGCATTTTTTGAATGTCAAACCACCCCAAACAAATGTTTTCAAATAATTTCTGTAGTATCTCTCAAAATTTCAATGAATCCTCAAAACCTTACTTTCTGAGAATTTTTTTCTTTTTCTTTTGAATACCAACACAGGATGGCAGGAAACCGCTCTGATACCACTGTAAAAACACCTGTTCTCCCTGATTTCTGATAACTGACTGCTTTGATTGTTTTTTTTCGTTTTTGCGTTTTTGAAAGAAAATGCTGAATAAATTTATGTAAAATAATGCAACACCAGAAATGATAGAATCTATTGAAAATATTGATGCCAACCTATTTATTAATCTTCTGAAATGATTAGAAATAAGATCCAATAACATGCAACTAAAAAGGCAATGATATTTTGATGAAACCCTGATTATTGCAGCAAATTGTAAAACCTTTGAAAGGAGTGTCCAGATCTGGGAAAATGGCGCCTGAAAATGAAAAACTCTTTCTGGCTGAAACCCAAATGAAAACTCGGAAGCTGAAAACTCTGTGAACGTTCTGTGATAGCCTCTGAATGAAGATATCCCTCTGAATGCAATAGATCAGCTGATATTTCACAGCGTCTGAACTGCAACACTGAAGATGGCTCGTTTTCCAATGCCTGTAGACAACTGAAACCCTAGGCTTCATTCTCCGGAAAAAGACTTGATCAAAAATTGATTTCATAACATAATGAGCTCAAATCCCAATAAAACCCTTATATCTCCTCAAGAGTTCGAATTTTCTCAATTAGGTTTCATTTAAATAAATTCGAACTTTTTTTTTTAATTTTTCAATAGTTTTCGAAAGCACTTTTAATTATAAAATATAATTAAAAGTGGCCCCTTCAATGATGGGCGACCCCTTCAGCAAAAATCACTTAAGTTATAATATTTAAAATATTATAACTTTATAACATAAGCTCCAAATAATTAATATTTAATTAAATCAATTAAATATTAATATCTCTCTCAATATATACCCGATGCACGAACCGTCTGAAGCTGACGAAGAAGGAAGTGATTCTGCACGTGACCAGACCATACTGCTAAAATAGCAGGTGTGCTCCGCTGAGTGCTAAAAATAGCAATCTGAGCAAATAGTGTCCGAACAAGCTCGAACGAAAGCCAACTGAGAACAATCTGACAACTAAAGCCAAGCCAAGCTCCATCAAGACACTCTATCCATCCTATCAGCCTACGAGGGTTGCATAATAGGCTAAATCCACCGAACTCTGATGCTCGCAAAATTGGGGACATTACAGACAACATCAATTGGTATCAGAGCAAGGTTTCGAACATTGTGAAACACTAGGGGAAAGGGTTGAGTGTGCAAGTGAGATGTGAGCCAGTAGAAGGAAGGTTGGCAAACCACCAAACATGAGACAATTCGTAAAGTGTTATTATCCACTGTTAGAAGGTCAGTAGAAAGCAAACATGGGTGACAAAAGATGCAGAAGAAAGCTAGCAAACAACGAAAAGTTAGCCAGCTAGCAGAGAATCATTCTCCACCATGAAAAGGTGAGTTGAAAGCGAAAGACTGCAAAACAAAGTGACGGTAATTAAACTCAATAAAGAGGATTAGTTGCTTAGGATCACAAAGGGAGGCTTTGTGGCAATGGTTCACAAGCCCTAAGAGCCTATGTAGGATTGTGATGAATAAGCAGTAGTAGGTGGCATGTAATGCGATGTCTAGAGTAACCCACAAACATTTGAGTTATAGAAGCATTGACAGATCCTCAAATGTGACAGTCAAGTACATGGGAAGAAAGAGCACCTTACAATCAGAGTACTGGGCAGAAGGTGGTAGGGAGGAAATTTGTTCTCCATCAATCAAAGACAAGTACAGAAGAAAAGTGAAGAAGGCTCAACAGAAATCCAAGATGAGACATGATTCAGAGTCACAAATATCAAGGAAGATGGAGGATTTAACCTCCATGTTGCAAGTGTTGTAGGAAAGGGCAGTACCAGTGAAGAGAAGAGTTGTTGGGAGAAAGGATCCAACAAAGAAGCGGGGAGAGACTCGTAGGAGAGAAGAGCCCAAAGATATTTTGAGGCACACAAAGAGTCAACCTTAAGCTGAAACATGAATGTTCTTCAAAAGAGAAGGCCCTGAGGAAATGATGGAGTGAGTCTCTAATGTAAAGTGCTATTTTGCAATGAAGGGTGTGGAGGACTCCATGAAGGTGGAGTATGCACAAAGAAGGCTACGTGGTAACATAACAAAGAGTTGGAAAGATCTCCAAGAGAGAAGGAGATGTAAGGGTAAGATGAGGGTGCAAAATTTGGAGGAGATGAGCACTACTGAATAAGGTAGTGCATACAAAAGCCCAATTCAAATGGAGAAGACAACCCATGACCGCATGAAGCAACTTGTAGAGCCTCACCACTAAAGCGAAAAGGAAAGGGTTTCCACAAAGGGCAACGTGGGGAAGGATCCGACATGGAAACAACGCAAAGGTTAGAAAGAGCACCGCGAGATGATCGAAGAGCCCCACAAAAAGGTGGAAAAGTAATAGCCGAAGCCTGCAAGAGAGACAATGCCGATGAGGGAAGGCATTGAGACGGATGTTGCACAAAGAAGATGCATAAGCTGCTGAGGTGAATAAGGTTGTTGCACAAAAGCAACAACAAAGGTACAAATCCAAGTAGAGGCCTAGTTGCAACAGTCCACAATAGGTGAAGGCAAGATGGACATCATTCCACAGGGGCCAATAAAAGTACAAGAAGGTACTCAAGGTGTCAAGGCTGCCTGCACAGAGATGGGTGCAGAAGAGAGACCCTGAGCAGAGCAGAAGTGTTCTTGTGCATAGCACTAAGGATACACGAGAAGGAAAAGATGGGAAACTTGGATTCCCATGAGATGGAGGATTGTTGTGCAGCATTAACAAATCAAGAGGGGCACTTGACCCAATGTCCATACGGAGCAATGCACGATGAATAGAAACGAAGAAGAATCTCTTTCCACAAAAGAAAATGAGGACAAACTTGTGGAAGAAACACCATAGAAGGCATCCATTAATACATAAAGAACAGCGAGAAGTCAGCATGGAACTAACGAGGACAATTTGCACACAGTAAAGAGGAGTTATTGAGAGGAGTAAGCCACAATTAGACTAAAACTAATAAGGAGGGTGCAATCCTTATTGCGTTAAATTTAAGGGAGCCACCCAATGAAGGAGAAGCCAAACATCAGCCAAAAGTTGATGAGGAGAGTGCATTTAAATTGCGCACAAGGAGGGAAAGTCACTACCAGATGATAGCAAGGCAAGAAGCCGACAGTGTGATGCTGACCAAGAGAAGCGAGTGATGACAATATCAGTCTGAATGCACGAAAGGTAGCATGAGAACATGGAGGAGACAAGGAGAGAGATGGAAGTTTTTAAACCCCATGGAGCATGAAATTCCATTAACCACATCAAGTAGAGGAAGAAGAGAGGATGTAATGGGGTTACTGCACAAACATGCCCGTGAGAGACACATAGTAGATGAAAAACTAGAGAAGCACAGGGGGAAGAAGGCAAGAAGTACAATGACCTTTTTGGCAGAGGTGGATAGACAAAAATGGGCATAGACCCACAATAGGAGACAAACGTGGGCGGAGACCCACAAGGGGAGAAGAGATGCACGTAAAATAATAAATGTGAGGGCGCACAAGAGAAAAAGTGTTGAAAACAATTGGCAGAGGAAAACATAAAGAGGTGGGTCCAAACCCACAAGATGATTCAGAGGTGGACACAAATCCACAAGGGAGAAAAGATTGATGGCTATATCAATTTCGACGCAGAAGGTAGTGCGAGTACATGGAGGATGACATGAGGAGAAAGATGGAAATTGCTAAGCCCTATAAAGGTGGGAATGCCATTAACGACATCACGTGGAGGAAGAAGAGAGGATGCAACAGGAGTATCGTGCAGACATGCCCCATGAGAGACACATGGAAGAAAAGCGTGCAAGTATGCCTATTTGTCATGCTAGACAAAAGAAAGAATGAAGTGTGCGATGCAAAGGAAAAGTTGGCACTGCATAGGTGGAAGAAGGCAAAAGGTACAAGGACCTTTTAGCAGAAGTTGATAGACAAAGGTGGACATAGACCCACAAGAAGAGACAAGGGTGGACATAGACCCACAAGAAGAGAGACAAATGCCATAGACCCACAAGAGAAGAGAAAGGGTGCATATAAAACAAGAAATGTTATACGCGCAAGAGAAAAAGTGTTGAAACACAGACGGACAGAAAGAGGTGGGCACAAACCACTAACAAGAGTCAGGGGTGGACGCAAATCCACCAAGGAGAAGACAATAAGAGGAAAAAGGAGAGTGAAGGGGAAGAGGGAAGGTATCGAAGCAAGGAGGTGGTTGACAATTTACAGCCAAAAGAGGGTCTATAAAGGAGGAAGCGTGGAGCAAGCTTGTTTGGGCAAACCCATTATGAGGATGGGAACACTAAGACCTTCCAGACCAACCAAAAGAATGGATCTATCACTCATACCCTACCTGTAAGCGGAAGCATACATTTTAATTACTTGTGGAGTCTGATGTTGGAGCATTCAAGGCAAATCGGCAATCTTGCATCACCCAAAAAGAGAGTCAGTCAATCAAATAACAAATCCAACTTTGTCAGTGCGCGGTTGCATGGTGCAACAGTTTTGAAGGCTTTCAAGACTGCAAAAGAATACACTTGCATGGGAGGAAGATGGCTTGGAGTTGTGTGAAGTTTGGCAACTAGGCAAAATAATAGGTTATAGAATTTGGCTAAAGTATTGAGCGTGAATGAAGAAGGTAACCACAATGAAAAAACAAACAAGCTAAGGTACAAACAATAAGGTTCATAAGCAAATATTTACGCCATAGTGCGCAAAATATATTAGGCTTGTTAAGGCCCAAAAGTGTCATGGTGTACGAGGAAGTTTTTCATAGAGGTTGTGTAGCATGAGGAAAGGGAAAGTTGTGATCAGAACCAAGTTTGGGTTTGCACGGACAAGGCGCAAATGAGCTTGTGAATGAAGCACAAATAGTTGGCATTACGCAACAAGATTGCAAACCCTGTGTAAAAGTATACAGAGGAGATAATGAACCTGCGAACAGTAAGGCACATGGAGTGGAAGAAACAAATAACATCTAAGCACAAACACGCAAACATCAAAGCCAAATCACACCGGCAGCCAAGCAATACTACATAAATAAATGAGGCACAAAGCATTTGATACAAAACCTAAGGACATAGAAACCAATAGATCAGCCAACTACGTGGACCTACACTTGGCCAAATGATCGGCCTAAGTTGGTTGCGTGAATGACACAATAGCATGACAAACAAAAGCCGAAAAAATATAAGGAATGCCTATTTCTTTTGACATAAATCCAATTTGTGCTGCTCAAGATTTGTAAAAGGCTATTCTACATTTAGATACTACAAATATTTGTGCAATACCCCGTAATTACTATTGGTAATCAATGTGTAGAGAACATGGAAACGACCAACACCATGAGGCTGTAAAAGGCAACCAAAAGGCTCAAGTAGGAATAGTTGATTGTTGGTAGTCTAAGGATGCCATAGAGAAGAATAGATCCAATTTTGAGGACTAGATATATAGATTCGAAGAACTGCTTGCAAATTTGAGAAGCTACTAATATCTTGTAACCATGTGTTTATGAATATAACCCATAATATGTATACTCAACAAGTAGTCTGCGAACACGTGAGTACTCTCTGAAAAATTAAACAGACGAGTAAACTCAATAAAAACTCAAGTTTTTTTGGCAGGTTTTGCAAGTATTTTGGCAGTACTCACGCATACACACCAGTACTTGGCAGCTACTGTCAAAATGCTTGATAATGTGATTTAGAAACAAAAGAAAATGTGGAAAAAACTTAGTTTTTTGTCCTTTTAAAGCACGCATGCCCCCAAACTTTCATCTCACAGTGTTTGAGGTGACAATATATCTATATGATAAATATTGAAGTATACGTTTACATTTAGATATGGACACCGATTTTCTTATACTTTAAGATATATACACACACTTTTAGGATGTTTGGGAGTGGTTTCGGACCTCTAGGAGCTATAATGCAAATCTTAGGTTTTGGAGGATCCTATCATATTTCATACTTAATCAGTTTTCAAGGTTCCGAGATTTCAGACTTAGCCATATTTCAAGGTTTTCAGATTTTAGGTAGACATCATCAGCGGTATGAAGGCCACATAAAGGGATGTAGGTATGAATTGTATGATAGACACCTTGCGTTCAAGAAACAACTAAAGGAGTTCCTTGTATATTAGCAGAAGCATGAGAGATTGGATTGGATGACTTCCTTGTAGATATTGTCGAACATGAGGCAAAGGAGGAGTCACTACCATCTTGTACAAGGGTGTAGCCACAAGCGCAGAGTTCTAGGCAAAGCGAGGAGGCACAACAAAGTGCAAGGACTAGACTCTTAGTTTCCCATATTTTTCAGCAAAAGAGTAATTTGCAACTTGCATCCATATGCAATTTATGATAATTTTAAATGACAATCTTCATAAATTTATAAGTATCAATTTGATGTTGTATTCGCATGGTTATGTGATTTTGTACTCGATTTGTATTCAAATCTAATAGATAAGACTTCCCCAACATTTTAAAAACTCATTTTATACATTTTGTAACTGTAATTTGTATAAATATTATGTTTTATTAAGAAATTCAAGTATTTTTTTTTTAATTGTAGAGTATTTGCCGCATAAATCTGTTTTTTGGTTGGATGAGTGCTTTCCCAGTAGAGCAGTATGAGTATGTGAACTATGATATAAACCATGAGTCTTGTATCCATTGTGCAAGTTTTGAAGAATGATTGGGTGAGAATATCACTCGATTGCGCAACGTAAGGCATCCCTTCATTGGGACCTCTAATTGCGACTACACCGAAGGGTGTTAAATAAAGGTTTTGAACCTTGTGAAATGAAGGAAGAAAGGGTTGAGCCTACAAGTGAGATGTAACCCAGTAGAAAGAAGGCTAGCAGACAGTCCAACGTGAGGTAGCTAGGAAAGTGTTGTTTTCTACCATGATAAGGTGGGTAGAGAGCAAAGAAGGGTGACATGGGCAGTAGAAGAAGGCTAGCAGACCTTCGAATGTCAACAAGCTAGCGAAGCATCGTTATCCACAATAAGGTGGGTTGGGAGTGAAAGGGTGGTTTGTAAAGAATTGGAAAAAAACTCAATAAAGATGACAAGTTGCATTGGATCATGGAGGGAGGCTTCACAATAGTGGTTCACAAGTCCAAAGTGCCTACGTAGGATTGCGACAAAGAAGCAGAGCAATAGGCAACATGTAATCCAAGGTCTCGAGTAACCTATAAGCATCTGAATTATAGAAACGCTAATAGATTGCCAAATGTGAGGCAATCAAGTGCACGGGAAGAAAGAGCATCTTCCAATCAGAGTATTGGGTAGAAGGTGCAAGGAAGGAAATTTGTTCTCCATCAAGCAAAGATGGGTAGAAAATAAGAAGCAAAGAAGATGGCTCAGCAAAGAGCCAAGACAAGATAAGACCCATAGTCAGATCTTGAGGAAAATGTAGGAGATAACCTCCATGTTACAAGCGCTGCCAAAAAGGACAAAGTGGGTAAAGAGAGGAGTTGTAGGGAAGAAGGATCCCACAAAGAAGCAGGGAGAAAACCGTAGGAGAGAAGAGCCCACAGAGGTCTTGAGGCGCATGGAGAGTCCACCTGAAGTTAAAGCACAAAGATTCTCCTAGAGAGAAGGCCCTGAGAAATGAAGGAAATGACGGAGTTGTAGGGAGGAAGTATCCCACAAAGAAGCGGGGAGAAAACCGTAGGAGAGAAGAGCCCACACTGGTTCTAAGGCACATGGAGAGTCCCCCTGAAGTGTAAGGGAAAAAGTTCTCCTAAAGAGAAGGCCCTGAGGAAATCAAGGAGTGGGTCTTGGATGTCAAGCACTATTTTGCATTGAAGGGTGTAGAGGACTCCATGAACGTGGAGTATGTGCAGACAAGTTTGTGTGTTAATGCAACAACGAGCTAGAGAGATATCCAAGAGAGAAGGGGATGGAATGGAAAGAAGAGGGTGCGATATTGGAAAATAATGATTTCCAAACTACTGAACCAAGTAGTGCATCTAGAAGGCCAGCTCAAATGGAGGAGAAGACTCAAGAGCTACAAGAAAGAACCTATAAAGCCTCTCCATCAAAGTGAATAAGAAAAGGTTGCCATGAAGGGCAATGCACAAGATAAATTGTCATGGAAACAATGTAGAGGTCAAAAAGATCCCTGTGAAAAGGTGGAAGAGTGGTAGCCATTGCCTATGGGAGAGACAATGCCGATGAGACAAGGCATCGAGGAAGATGCACAAGGAAGATGAGTAAGCAACAAAGGCGAAAAAGGTTGTTAGGCAAAACTAGCAATAAAAGTACAAAGCCAAGTAGAGGCATGGTTGCAACAATCTACAATGGGTGAATGGAAGGTGGATATCATTCCATAGGGACCAACAAAAACATGGGAAGTTGTCAGAGTAACCTGCACAGAAACAGGGGTGCAAAAGAGAGACCCTAAGGAGAGCAAAAGTGTTCTTGTGCACAACGTTGAGGATACACAGAATGAGAAGGAAAAGATGGGAACCTTAGATTCCCATGAAGTGAAGGATTGCTATACAACAACAATCAAGAGGGATGCTAGAGAAAATGTCCATATGCAGTGATGTGCGATGGACAAAAATGGAGAAGAACCTCTAGCCCCAAAGGCAAATGAGGACCTTGCAAATGAAACTCGTCATAGGGCATCTGAGGGTGTGCAAAGAATAGAGAAGTTAGCCCACAATTGACAAGGACACAACATTGTTTGTGCATACCACAAAGGAGTTTCCAAGAGTAAGATGAAATCAACCCAAAACAAATGAGGAAGGTGCAGTATTTATTGCGTAAAATTCAAGGAAGTTTTTATAAGAAGGAAGAGTCGAACATCATACCAAAGCTGATGAAGGAAAAAAAAATCCAAACTACACACAAGGAGGGAAAGTCACTACCACAAGATAGCAAGGCAAGAAGCCATCAACCTGAAGTTGACTACGAGAAGAGACTAAAAATAATATCAATCTAGACGCATGAAGGCAATGTGAGAACATGGAGGAGATGAGAGAGATGGCAGTTGCCAAATCCTATAGAGATGCGAATGCCATTAATGGCATCAAGTGAAGAAAGAAGAGAGGATGCAGCAAGAGTACAACATAAACATGGCCCGTGAGAGACACATGGAAGGATAGCACTCAACTATGCCTACTTGTCATGATCGATAGAAGAAAGACGAAAGTATGTGTAGCAGAGGAAAAACCAAAGGAGAGTATGTTTAAGAAGACAAAAGGTACAAAGACCTTTTTGGTGGAGGTAGACAGACAAAGGTGGGTATAGACAAAAGAGAAGAGAAGGGGTCGCAAAAAAAAAGAAATGTGAGACGCACAAGAGAAGTCTTGATAACACTTTGCTGAGGTAGATGAAAAAAGGTGGGTGCAGATATACAAGAAGATGCAGAGGTGAGCACAGATCCACAAGTGAGAAGAGAAGAATAGGAAGAAGGGGACCAAAGCAGAAGAGAGAAGGTATCAAATGTAGTAGCTGGACAATGTATGGCCCAAGAAGGGTCTGGAAAAGAATGAAGTGCGGAGCAAGCTTACTTAGGCAACCCATTAAGTGGAAGGTAACACCATGGCGTTTGTAGTCAGCCAAAACATTGGTTCTATTATTCATACCCTATTTGTAAGAAGGATTTTACATTTAAATTACTTGGGGAGTCTAATATAGGAGCATCCCAGGAGAATTGGCAATCTTGCATCACCCAAAAAGAGAGTCGATCAATTGGAGAATAAATCCAAATTTGTCAATACATGGTTGCATGATGTAGTAGTTTTGAAGACTTTTGCGACTGCACAAGAGTCTATTTGCATGGAAGGAAGATAGCTTGGAGTTGCTTGAAGGTCGGCGAAATAACGGGTTACAAAATTTTGTCTAAGGCATGGAGTGCGCATGAAGAAGCTAACCAATCATAGAAGGGATGCACAAAGGAACTCAGAGAAAGGTGCAAAAGTAAATATTTGTGCAATAGGTGGCAAAAATCAATAGACTTGCTAAGGTGCAAGAGTGCAGTGGCACAAAAGTTAGTTGTTCGCAGAGGTTGTGCAACACGAGGAAAAGAATGGTTGCAGCTAGAACCAAGTTTGGGTTTGCACGGACAAGGAACAAATGAGCTTGTAAAGGAAGCATAGACAGTAAGCAAAGCACATTAAGATTTCAAAAATTGCACACAAGTGTTGTAATGTCCTCTTTTGAGCGAGCATCAGAAGTTTGGTGGTTTAGCCTATCATCGGGTCCTCGTAGGCTAATCAGGGTGATTAGAGGGCCCAGTGTTGGAGTTAATTGGTTCTCTGGTGGGCAGTTGGCAATGTTTTCATCTCTAGATCCTTGGCTTGTTCAAAGGCGATGTTATTCAGAGGTTTCTGGGTCCATTTGTGTATACTTACTATTTATAGTAAGTCAATTGAATGATAGAAGCCAACCTTATTATATATAGTAAGACACCCTGGTTAGCAATGAATGCAGTGGGCTACCTCCTAGTGAAATCAGAATTGATTTACGTTGATTAATTGAATTATAATATTATAATTATTATTCAAGTTATACTTTAATAATAATTAATTATTAAGTGCATATCATTAATGAATTAAGTGGACTTTATTTAAAAAGGGGATTTAAATGCTTTTAAAAGTATACTTTATAATAAGTGTTAAAGTGTTATTTTAAAGGGGAGATATAAGTGAATAATAAAGTATACTTTATATTTTAAAGTTGTGCATCAAAAAAAAAGGAAAAGTAAATGAAATTAAAGTAAATTAAATGAAATGAAGTCAAATGCAAATTGAATATTATAAAAAGGGCATTTAAAGCTCATTTTCATGGGGTTCACTGTTGAAAAAGAAGAATTTGGCTAAGGGCTTTGCTTAAGACTAAAGAGTCCAAAAATCTCAAGCTTTTTGAAGACGTAGCAGCCCTTCAGGTAGAACATCTCGCAGACAATTCCATTGCAGGGATTGTGCTTGTGCTTCATTGAATTTAGGAAGATTTCTTTATTTAGGGTTTCGAAGGATTTATCAAAATATTGTGCACATATTGTTGATCATTGCCAGGCAAGGGTTTGATGATTTAATTACTGCTGTGTAGAGGCTAAATTTGAGGAGAAACGATTTCATTCCAGTTTATGCACAGGTTGAGTTTGAAGACAATGCAATACTTCTGCCTTCCATTGATATTAGTATCTGGACCATACTGTTGCATCATTTAGAATTTATTCATTAGCCGCTGAAATGAATAATAGAGGCGATTCATTTTAGTATCAACAATCTGTACTAGGGTTTGAGTTTCTATTCACAGTGAACCGTGGGGCTTTGACAAGGAGTCTTGAAGCATTTAAAAGGGGCGAAGCTTCCCATATTTCCATCACCATAACTGCTGCAACATCTTTATATGTGTGTTGGGCATTTTCAGAGGTGTTGGACATGCTTTCATGCTTTTAAAAGGGAGTTGCAGTCATTCTAGAAGGCATATATGCTAGTCTAGCTTTGATTTCCCAGTTTTGGGCTGACTGTGCATGTATTTCCAGCTTCTCTCTGTTGTTTTGTCTTCATACATCAGTGTGACTTTCATCAACAGCCATAGTAGTTGCTCAAAAATCATATCCAAGTCTGAAAGTAGTTGTTTCTCTCTCTATTTTGTTGTTGCTAATCTTATATTTAATCTCCCCTCTTTCTTAAGAGATATTGCAAAGTTTTGGGTTAGCCTATTCCAGCATTTTTGTAGGCTAACAATGGAGTTAAGGGAATGATTTGCTAGGCAATTATGGTTTTACCATGTAGGAGTTATATTTTCGACAAGGTGACTTAATGATTTTTTTCAAAGTTATTTTATAAAGTAATTTTTTATAAAATTACTTTATGAGCAAAATAGAAAAAATCATAAAAGTGACTTTATAAAGTGAAATTATAAAAAATAAATAAAGTAAAATCATAAAGTGTGTTTATAAAGTGGAATTATAAAGTTAAGTGAGAAAATATTAAAAACGAAATATTTTATTATTTCCCACATGTGGATGTGAAATAACTTTATATTATTTCCTAATGAGGTTGGGTTCCAAAAGTGAATGGAGAATTATAAAAGAACCCTAGTTCTTTCATTTTCTCATTATGTGATATTATGATATGAAAACTTCTCCATATTCTCAGCTGGTTAAGATTGTCTAGCTTATTCTAAGGACGAAAACCCTTGGAATTAGGTGGATTGGACGAAAACCCAATTCCAACCTTTGAGAGGAATCCATACAGAGTTTCTATTTGAGCTTTCATTGCTGGTTTTACATTATGGCAACCTACAAGTGATCACAATCAATGCAGAAATCAGTCATCATGTAGGAGTCTTAAAGAAGAAATATGACACCAAGGTATGACACCTATTCTGATTTTTGCAACAACAGTCCTAATCATGAGGTAACATCCATTTCACATGTGGATGATGGTATTGTAGAGTATTCTAATATTGGTATTCAAGGTAAGGTGTTAAAAAGGAATTGTGGATTTATGCCACAAACATTATGATTTTGTATATCAGACCTTGGAAGATGTGAACAAATAGCCAAGAAGGCTAAGTTAGTGGCTATACATGCAAATCAACACCTTCAACAAGTCAAAGAACAATGCAATCAGCTAGATAATGCAAGGCAACAAAGAGAATCATACATTAGATCATTATTTCTTCCAAGGCAAGAATTATACAAGAAGTGCATGCATCTAAATATGTTGAGGATGTGTTTAATGAAGATGACAAAGCAACAACTCACGGTACAAAATCAAATCTATCCAATTAAGTTTATGACACTATTAATGTCCTTGAGGACACTAGTAGAATGAACATAAATGATAAGGTTGTTGAAAAAGAGCATGATGAAGGTGAGTACATTGAAGCTTTCAAATCAGCGTATTATGGTGAATTCTTATCTCATTTCAGTTATGGTAGTTCAGAGGTGTATCAGTTTGACTCCCAATCCAAACCTACGGAGAGAAGTGTACATGAGGATTTCAATATTGGTGACTTGGAGAGTGAGTTGTTTAAAGAAACCATCACACATGAGGTATCTCATGTTTGTGTTAACAAAAGTAAGTTGTGGGATCCAGGTGTGGTGTGTGATTATGAGGTGAATCTAGCTGAATTGTCTATTGGGCCATCCGGGATCTTTGATGGGTTACTTCCTATAACGGACTATTGTGGATTGGATCATCATGAGATATTGGTTGGCCTTGTGGGGTTACCAAAAGGGAGGGAGTACTTGGTGGTCTACAGTTTGATGGGGTGAATACCATTGATGTTGAATTTTCAAGCAGCATTAAATACACTTTTGGTGGGAACCATATGAAAATCAGAGTATTGCAGTGTCAGCATTGTGGAGTCACTCTTTGGGTTGGTATCTATGCACAAGATCCTTTTCAAGGGTTATTGGTGACTAATGATGATGGAAGAAGCATACCATGGGATATTTCACCATCTCTACATAGTAGTTGCAAGGAATGAAATTTTGAGTTGGGTGACCTTGACGGTGATATTGTTAATACATATGAAGGTAATGTGTTATGTAATAAGCAAATGGACTTGGACAAGTTGGATCAAAATCAATTAGCAGGGCAAGAGTTGAAGGTCAATGAAGGTACAACTTGCAACCATAGGATAGTCGTTAAGACAAGTAATTCACTTGGTTTTCAGCTAGGTACAACTCTTGGCCCAACACTTGATGATGACAGTCCTGATTTTCTGATTATGGAAAGCACTCCATTACCCTCACATAGCCATGAGGTGATAGATGAATCATATGAGGATGATCTTGATGATACTCAAAATGTAATGACTAAACATGAGATAACTATTGTGGATTCAAGTTGCAAACAATCTAATTTTTCAAATCATAGCATGGAACTCAAAGATTCTGTGATGAATGGTTGCAAAGAGCTAAGGAAGCAAGGTTGATTGCTGCCCAAGCAAGTCAGCACCTACAAGAGATCAAAGAACGTCACAAACAGCTTGATCAAGCAAAGGAACAACAAAGATCTTACTTTAGATCTCTACTTCTTCCAAGGGAAGAATACATAGTGATGGAGCAAACAAAGGAGACTCTTAACGAAAGCAAGCAAGAAGAGTATGCAGATTTGGAGAACTATGACTTTGTTCATGTACCTGATTTGCTTCATGAATTGCCTTTGTTTGAGAGTGGACCAGCCACTAATGATGGAAGTTCACACGAAGGAGGAGTCATAAGTGGTTCAGTTTGCGTAAATACAAATGATTTTTATCATAAGGTTCATGAGTCACTTTGTTTGGAGTTGAGTTTGGCAAAGAGTGAAGTCATGAAGATAAAGGGGATCCATACACATGGGGATTTGTCTTGCAGCCATGTGACAGAAATGATGCCACATAACGCACTTGATTTTCCATTGAAGACATCTCTTGGACCTGCACTAATGAATGAGCATTCATTCATGGAAGGAGAGGTGAAGGAAGGCACTATTAAAAGGCATAACAACAATTATGATTTTCTGATTTTGGACAGCAGTCCTTCACTTTTGCATAATCAGGATTATTCAAGGCACATCATACACTTGGATTGTATGATGGAGCACACACCTAGTGGATCAACCACTAGTAGTATACCTACATGTATAGACGGAGACATTGGCGATTCAGATTTGGGTGGGCCTTTGGTCATTAATGGAGAACTTGAGGAGTTTACTTCTAATCAGATACAATTTCATCATGTTGATGACTCTTGGGTAGAGTATGTAGTTGCTCTATTTCCTAGATTTGTGATGCATGCCATGGAGACACGTGCATGCATTGGGCATAATTTGGAGATGAAGTGGAACTATGGCATCAGTTATGGAGGTGAGCAAGTTTGCATAGATGTGCTAGCCCTAGTTCATGAGGATTGTCTTCATAATTTGATAGGAGATGGCTGACCTACTATATTGCTCACGGATATCCTAAAGGACATTTGGAGGACCGCAGTAGTTTGGGTACTTTGGAAAGGTTTTGATCATCTCTTCATCATTAGAGGATGGCATATGGATGACGCTCTATCACCATATGGCATTAGTGATGACATTGACATTCATTTGGGTCACATTTTCAGTAGGGAAGCTGTTGTTCAATTCTATACCAGCAACCCACTAGGAGTGACTACACATTTTCTTGCACTTGTGAGTACTCTACACAACCATGAGAGATCTACAGAGGTTGGAGAATTGTTTGGTGTTGCTAGTACATTGGGACACTTTGATCTCTACATAACCGCTGGATTTGATTCAGCTATGATGGACATTACCATTCATGGAGGGCTAAATGAGTATGCTTATGTTTTGACATCCTACTATTGTGATGATGCTTTGGTCATTGGATCACAAGAGGGTAGAGTGCAGTTTTGGTCTACAATTTTAATCAAAATGGTGCAGCGTTCACATGGTAGAGTTTTCATGAGATGGATTTGGAATCTAGGTGGTGGCATGCGATTACTTGAGGGCAAGCAATCCCATGAAGAGAGGACTGTAATGTCCTCTCTTTCTTAAGAGATATTGCAGAGTTTTGGGTTAGCCTATTCCAGTTTTTCCGTAGGCTAACGATGGAGTTAAGGGAATGATTTGCTAGGCAATTATGATTTGTACCATGTAGGAGTTTTATTTTTGACAAGGTGACTTAATGACTTTTTACAAAGTTATTTTATAAAGTTACTTTATGAACAAAATAGAAAAAATCAAAAAAATGACTTTATAAAGTGAAATTATAAAAAATAAATAAAAGAAAATCATAAAGTGGAACTATAAAGTTAAGTGAAAAAATATTAAAAAGAAAATATTTTATTATTTCCCATAAGTAGATGTGAAATAACTTTATATTATTTCCTAATGAGGTGTTGGGTTCCAAAAGTGAATGGAAAATTATAAAAGAACGCTAGTTCTTTCATTTTCTCATTATGTGATATTGTGATATGAAAACTTCTCCATATTTTCAGCTAGTTCAGATTGTCTAGCTTATTCTAAGGACGAAAACCCTTGGAATTAGGTGGATTGGACGAAAACCCAATTCCAATATTTGAGAGGAATCTATACAAGGTTTCTATTTGAGCTTTCATTGCTGGTTTTACATTACAACAGATGAGGGTTTATGTTGCAAATTTTGACAGTAGGTGGCAGCTAGGGTTTATGGGTGTTTGATATTATTGCATATTCTTCTACAAGAACACTTTGGCTTCGAATGGAGACCTATTTTGTCGTATTTTGAGAAAGATTTATCGCTAGATATTTTGCAGGCATTAGGGTTTGAAGGGAAATTAGGTTTTTGACCATATTTTATGTCAAAACAATTTTTAATAATTTATTTCAAGGTGGACACCTAGGTTTGGGAGTATTTGGCATGGTTTGGAAAAGGTTTCAGAATTTTTGGAGCTGCCAATAATTTATTACAAAATTTTCACATCTTGGATGAATGGGTTTTGTGAGAAAAATCATATTTTGAAGGATACCCAAGCTAGGGTTTGATGCATGGTTGTTGTCCATGATTTTCACTATCATTTTCAGCAACTTGTTGATCACTTTCAGCTCTTGTCTAATCGTCATAATCAGACATACCTTATTGGAGGAGTGCGCTATCATTTGGAGGTGTTCATTGCATCATTGGATCACTGAATGACTCTATATTCCATTGCTACATTTCCGGGTATGAATATATTGTAATTGGGTTTCTTATTTGACATATTTTATTGAGTTACCATCTACTGTTATACTCAGATCAGAATTATATCAGTTCTGATTTTTATTGTAAAAACCCATTCACATGATGAAATGATAGCACCACTCACTTCTATATCGTGTTACTTGTTTGTACTTTCATTTATATGCAATTGTGTTATCATATGCACTTTCAAACATTGAAAACAAGAAAAAAATCAAGGCAGATTGGGCAAGGGTTCTTACACTATATGGTGAATTTAGAACCTTATATAGTTGTTCAGACTATGACTCAAAACAGTGATGTAATACCTGCAAACTAAGGATCTGAAATTGTTGTTATAATGAAATCTGCAGGGTGTTAATGCTCAAAACATTCTCTATATACACTACCTATCATTGTAATCCATTTCTGAGTGCAATGTTTAAATTTGTTCATTAACTACTGCTCAAACTAAGTATGTATTAATTTGTGATGTATGTCTAAGTCACCATAATTTATATCAGACCCAAACTCTGAAGGGAAAAGTGGAAGCACAGAATAATAGACCCTTGTGTTTCTTTGACTTGATCACTATTGCATTATATGCCCTGCTATGATATGTGTTTGACAAAATGTTCTATCGGTCAAACTGAAATTAATCGAGCAAAATTGGAATAGAGATTGTTCCATTTAGGGTGGGATAATGCAAGTGCAGAGAGGAAGCAATGAACCTGCAAAGAATAAAGCACCTAGAGAGAGAGAAACAAAGAATTTTTGAGCACGGATACAAAGGGATCAAGGACACATGACAACTGCAGCCAAGCGATAGCACGCAAAGAAATGAGGCACAAAGACTTGAGATGAATTTTATTGCGAAGCTAAGCACTCACAGAATTAAATGTCTTTGCTAGTATAAGGTTGGTTAATTCCGGGTCGGATACTTTTTAAGACTGTGATTAAAACATGGAATATTTGTAGAAGGAATGTGGTTGTGAATATCTAAACAAGTTGAATTCAATATGCATTTCATGGTCAAGGCAAGTTTTCTAGTTAGTTGTCTCCTGATAAGTTACATTCAAGATATATTGGACACCAAGGGTGAGTTTTTAACAGCTATATCATCTCTTAGATGGGTTAACTTCATGCCAACAGTGATGGCAAATAAAATATTTTATGAGATTGGTAGTCTTTAAATCCATCAAATTAAGGATTTGATGGGAAAACAAGTTTCTAAGTGGAAGTCTTCCATCCCAATTTACTTCAAGATGGCGTGATAGCCTACACATCTTTTTCTTATGCTAAAAGTCATCAACTATACTTGATATAATGTTGGTGACCAAAGAAAGATTTAACAGGGTTGGTTGTACCTAGATAGGTTAAATTTGAGATGTCTTTGTCAACCAGGGCATGTTTTCTAGAGGATAAGTTGAATTCAGGATCACTCTCACAACAAAGGAAATTTTCTAAGAGCTCCATAGCCTCCACATTAGTTAAATTTATGATGATTTTGATGGATGGCCAAGTTTTTAGAAGATTGGTTGCCTCCAAATAGAGAGATTTTAGGAAATTTTAAACTAAGATAGTTATCAATTAATTGGTTAAGTTTGAGATGAACTTGATAACCAAGGTGATTGACTCTTGATGGTCAAATTCATAATGACCTTCAATGGATAGAAAAAAATTAGGAGATTAATATCATGTCCCCTTTTTCGTGGACATTGACAGACTTCATGATTAGCCTATTATGCGACCTTCGTAGGCTAATAGGATGGATAGAGGGTCATGATGGAGATTGGCTTGGCTTCGATTTGCAGAATTCCTATAGTTGGCTTTCATTCAGGGTATTTCAGACACATTTGCCTGAGCTCCTATTATTTAGGGATATTTGACATGCAGCGGAGCGCCTTTATTTTGGTATGGTCATGTGCGGAATCACTCCCTGGTTCACCAGCTTCGAACGGTTCGAGGATCCGACATGAATTAAGGGAGATATTAATATTTGATTGATTTAATCAAATATTAATTATTTGGTCTAATTAATAATTAATTATTAATTATTAATTATTAATTAGTTGGTCTAATTTTAAGACCCCAATTCTAATTTAAAAATTGGTCTAATTTTAAGACCCAAGTTCTAATTTGAGGAATTCTAATTTAAGAAACCCAAGTTCTAATTTGAGGAAATCTAATTTTAGCAAGCACACCTTTGGAGGGTATAAGGTTTTCTCATGGGAGAGAGTTTGGAATATGCATTGATTATTGATTATTGATTTTTGAAGAATTCTTTTGTGAAGACTGAGCCAAGGGTTCCAGGATTCCATTTGCAGTAGAAAACGTCAACTCTTCATTGTGCGCGATTCAGAGGCTGTGAGATATCAGCTGATCTATTGCCAAATTCAGAGATAGCTTCATACAGAAGTTATCACAGAGGTTTACAGATTTGAGAGATAACTTCACACAGAAGTTATCACAGTATTTCAGGTATTTCTTTATTTAGTTTTTGAGTCAATAAATTATACAAATAGAGATCTTCTGTATTAGAGCCATGTATTTTCAGATCAGAGGTTGAAAACAAACAGGTTATACTTTATTGGCAGCCGTACAAAGACCGTACAGATTCGCACAGAGACCGACATCGGCGGGCAGAGATCCACAGAGACCGACATCGGCCATCCAGTGACCGACATCGGCCGACTGAAGACCGACGTCGGCAGGGAAGCCGACCGACAGCGACCGACGTCGGCAGTATATCGACCGACGACGGCAACTGTATGTCAACACAGAAACCAGAACCGTCCAGATTCAGGGTTTGTTTCCAGATTTGAAGAAGATCAGGGTTTTAAGACCTTATTGAAATATTCTTTGATATGTATGACAAAAGACTGTAATTGTAATTATCTGAACAAGTGATAAGATATTTGATTGGCAGATAAGAGATTTACTGTGATTTATTGTTTATCTGAATTTATTCTGCAAGATTGTATTTTGTTCAGAACTGTTTGTGTTTTTATATTCCCTATTTGAAGGGGATATTACAGTGGTATCAGAGCTTTTGACGAAAAAAAGGAGCCCCTAAGTAAGGGACAGCACAGTGGTATCAGAGCCAAATTCCTGCCATCCTGTTGGGTAGATCAGAGCTAATGTCTTGCCATCCTGTTGGGTAGAGTGGGTAGATTGAATCAACAAAGTCACCATGAGTGACAGACATAATGATGATCAAGACACCAAAGAATTCTACCGAGCTATGGTTACAAGCCAGCAGCAGATGAGACAGGTACTACAGGAACTCACTACTCTGGTAGAGAGGATGAACACATATGTTCGACAGAATGGGGAGCAAGGAGATAACATGGGTGCTACTGTTAATCGGAGACCACAGCTGACCCATTCCAGGATCGTTGATAGGCCTACACGGCCTACATTTGTTAAGAATGATTCAAAGGCCAACCCAGCATCACCACTTTTGGATCGAGAGGCTCTTAACGGTCTACGCCAGAGGAAGCTTTGCTTATACTGCAAAGATCCATATGATGCCAATCACAATTGTTATTTGAGGCCTAAAGGCAAAGCATATCGTGTGATATGGGAGTATTATGAGGATTCGAAATCCGAAGATTTCGAACAGCATGATAGTTCTAAGGAGTCAGAGGCAAAGGCTTCAGAGCCTAAGGTAGAGGCAATGAAGGTGGCTCACCAGGATTCTGAGAGACATGTGGATGAGCTTAGTCATGGGGATTCGGACTCTCAGTTAGTTGCAGATGATGAGGGAGCTGGAGATTATGATGATGAGATATTTTCAGTAGCAGCTTCTTCAGAGTTAGATAAGGATGAGTCTGATGCTTGCATTCAGAGTGTGGAGGTATACTCAGAGGTTAGTACATTGAGTATTGGTGATGAATATGTTTTTGTAGCTACTGATGAGGAGCATGTTGATGAGGCGGACACACATGTTCAGGATTTAGGAGTACCTGGGCCGAATAAGTTTGGGATACCAGTGGAGTCGAGTCTCCAAATTGATTCTTCTCACATAAATGACAGTGTGGTACAGTTGATAGTGCCACCTTTACAGAGGGATCAGTTATGGAATGGATTGACATCATCTTTTGCAGATGGGGTTGACAGTTTGGCGGTGCATGACTTAGAGCAGGAGTTGAAGAGAGATATTGATCACAGTAGCGGTACTGTGTGTGGATTCTCCACACTTGGCGTAGTTCCATTTAGGAGTTGTTGCAGAGTTGGAGTGTACCTTCCACGTAGCAGGGTGGAATGTGTACCTGGTATTTGTGATTTTAGAGATTGGTTGAGTTGCATTCACCAGTTTGATTATGGGTCCCTCTTTGTTCTACTTTTGATGATGTTGCAGGTACTTGCATTGATTAACAGCAGTGCAGAGCATAACTACATTTGGGATCCAGGTGGATTGAGTGGTTCATTGTTCTGAGATTGCTTGGGGACAAGCAATTTCTGGAGGGGCGGATTGTCATGTCCCCTTTTTCGTGGACATTGACAGACTTGATGATTAGCCTATTATGCGACCTTCGTAGGCTAATAAGATGGATAGAGGGTCATGATGGAGATTGGCTTGGCTTCGATTTGCAGAATTCCTATAGTTGGCTTTCATTCAGGATATTTCAGACACATTTGGCCTGAGGTCCTATTATTTAGGGATATTTGACATGCAGTGGAGCGCCTTTATTTTGGTATGGTCATGTGCGGAATCACTCCCTGATTCACCAACTTCGAACGGTTCGAGGATCCGACATGAATTAAGGGAGATATTAATATTTGATTGATTTAATCAAATATTAATTATTTGGTCTAATTAATAATTAATTATTAATTATTAATTAGTTGGTCTAATTTTAAGACCCCAATTCTAATTTAAGAATTGGTCTAATTTTAAGACCCAAGTTCTAATTTGAGGAATTCTAATTTAAGAAACCCAAGTTTTAATTTGAGGAAATCTAATTTTAGCAAGCACACCTTTGGAGGGTATAAGGGTTTCTCATGGGAGAGAGTTTGGAATATGCATTGATTATTGATTATTGATTTTTGAAGAATTCTTTTGTGAAGACTGAGCCAAGGGTTCCAGGATTCCATTTGCAGTGGAGAACGTCAACTCTTCATTGTGTGCGATTCAGAGGCTGTGAGATATCAGCTGATCTATTGCCAAATTGAGAGATAGCTTCATACAGAAGTTATCACAAAGGTTTACAGATTTGAGAGATAACTTCACACAGAAGTTATCACAGTATTTCAGGAATTTCTTTATTTAGTTTTTGAGTCAATAAATTATACAGATAGAGATCTTCTGTATTAGAGCCATGTATTTTCAGATCAAGAGTTGAAAACAGACAGGTTATACTTTATTGGCGGCCGTACGAAGACCGTACAGATTCGCACAGAGACCGACATCGACGGGCAGAGATCCACAGAGACCGACATCGGCCATCCAGTGACCAACATCGGCCGACTGAAGACCGACGTCGGCAGGGAAGCCGACTGACAGCGACCGACGTCGGCAGTATATCGACCGACGACGGCGACTGTATGTCGACACAGAAACCAGAACCGTCCAGATTCAGGGTTTGTTTCCAGATTTGAAGAAGATCAGGGTTTTAAGACCTTATTGAAATATTCTTTGATATGTATGACAGAAGACTGTAATTGTAATTATCTGAACAAGTGATAAGATATTTGATTGGCAAATAAGAGATTTACTGTGATTTATTGTTTATCTGAATTTATTCTGCAAGATTGTATTTTGTTCAGAACTGTTTGTGTTTTTATATTCCCTATTTGAAGGGGATATTACAGTGGTATCAGAGCTTTTGACGGAAAAAAGGAGCCCCTAAGTAAGGGACATCACAATTAAATAGTCACCAAATTGGTTAAATTATAGATGATTTTCATGCCCAGATGATAATTTTACAATGTTTAGTCTCCCAATCAATTAAAATTTCGAGAATATGTTGAAGTGATGCACAATTATTTAAGAGATCATTTAATGTTGTATCAGTAAATGTAATATAACTTCGATGACAAAGGCAACTTGTAATGACATTTTCACGACAAGTTAATTTTGACATGACTTTGAATCCAAGAATAATCTTAAATTACAAAATTTATTGTCTTAGGATTGGATAAATTTGAAAAGAATATCATTATTAGGATGAGGTTGGTTGCCTTCAAAATAATGATAATGATTACTCTATACAAAGATGGTAATATCCAAATAGGTTGAACTCAAGATGAATTTCATGGCCAAGGAAAAATTGTATGAGGTTGATTGGTTGTCTTTTAATAAGCTAAGTTTGAGATAACTCTAATAGTAAGGGAAAGATTTTAAGAGACCTTTTGTCTATGATCAATTACATTCAAGGTGTTATTGATGCCCAAGGAAAGAAATTAGAGCCTAGTTATCTCCAAATGGGTTAAATTCAAAATGATACCTTTGGTGAGGAAAAGATTCTACGACACTATTTGTCTTCAAATCTATCATTGGTTATTTGGATGAGTTTTATTTGACATATCATCGTTGTCCAAGGAAAGTTATAACAAGATACGAAGGTTGAAGATTAATTTTGATGGCCAAGACAAGATTTTAAAAGGTTCTTCAGGTTAGGTTTTTTTCCAAATTAGTTCAATTCAAAGATGACTTTGCTAGCCAAGGCATGTTTTGAAAATGATGGGTGCTTCCAAATTGATTAAAATTCAAAATGATTTTTAAACATTTGCATTCTCCACAATTTTAATAGTCAAGGCACGTTAGGCTATCACATCAGTATCAAATTTTTTGTCACCTATCAAAAATGTGATAGCCCATCAAGCTGCATACATTATCAATCCAGCATCCAATAAAGTTATATTATCTCTGTTACAACTATCTAATGACCCAAGCTCCCAATGATAACATACAACAAACAAAAATCAAAGTTTGAATGCTGCACAAAGCCAGTTTTGGCTGCACTGTAGCATAAAATAATAACTTAGATAGTATCAAGATATAAAGTTTTTGGTCTGCACACAGCCAGCATAACCTTCAACTCTTTCATTAAGATCATGTTTGGCTGATATCTGAAGTGTTATTTAATAGGAGGAACAGGTCCATTATTGAAAAAAAAAAAAAATTAAATTCTTGACCAAATAGAATGCTGGAATTTTCCATTCAAGAGCCTCAACTGTAACTCTGCAAGCTCTTATAGATCTTTGTTCTGGAAACTAAAAGACACTGTTTATAAAATCAATGGAGGAGTGCAGAAGTTGGAAAAACTATTTCAGAACTCTAATATGGAAAATACAAGAGAAGATTGCAATTGTCTTCTTTTTAATTTTGTTTTTGTACAAATATTTACCAAACTTTGATTTCCTTGTTGCACTTCCTACATTTGTTTGCATGTTGGAATAGAAGAAAGCAAAATTCCTCAGCGTCTATTCAGGTTTTAGCTTCTAGTCTCGTGTAGGTTTTGTGAAGACAAGCCATTGATGAAAACATCAGTGTGGAGCATACAAGGTCTGAGTACCTTCTTAAAAAGGTGGGACACAGACCTCAATGAATGATAGGCTTGTCAGATTGGTCATGGAAAAATTGGAGACTTGATGCCCTTGCCTACACTTCCCACATGGAAAATTCTGATGAAGATGAAGAAGTTATAGGATAAGAAGACAATCCTATTGAGATTGAAAATTTCACTGACAAAGGCAAATAATGCTCCATGGTGACAACCATTTTTTTCCTAAAGCAAGCTTTTTCGATCATCTATTTTTGTTTTTTCTTGTGTTGGCAGCATTAGGAAAAATTGTCTTCACTACTACAAAAGAAAGGTTACCCTTTGGCAATCACTTGAGGATGATGGTTGTGGTTAGAAAACACAGCCATTCAAGATGCAAACTTTGTGGCCTTGTAGAACATTTTTTGCCAAAATACATCTACTTTCCTCACATTCTCTCACTGGCCATTTTCATTTTACTATACTTAGATGTGGCGGTTCGGGGAATTTATCCATTTTCAGCTTACCCTCTCTATTTTAGCTATTTATACATTAGAGTCCCTTTGACCTATACTTGATCAATTTGTGGACAATAGTATAATTTATTCTCTCTTTCTTTCTCAACATATTGATGGGAGCGATGTATAAAGTATTTCCTACCAGTCAATCTTATGTTTGATAGTAATTCTACCAGCTAGCCTAATTTCAGAATTATGATTTATATCCCACAGTTGGAATATCTGTTGTTTGATAGTAATGCACTACCAAATAGCAGAGTTTCATGCAAAAACATGAAACTCCTGATTTTTTTCCAATTACGTTCTCCTCAATCACCAATTTGTGCTTCGGTTCTTCAATACATTATTATACATATGTGCACAGGCACACTTGAGTGGAACGTTCAATGTTTCAGCCTGTTAAAACACTGCTCTTGATGGTGTGTTTTGTGTTATTTCATAGCCTAGGGTCTTCTTAACATAATTATTCTCTATCATAACTATTAATAATTTCAAGTCCCATTGTGATCCCTATAAAGGCTTGGGACCAGTACATAAGAGTGTAACGTTTAGTTTCATAAAATTATGGTTTTCCAAAAAAATTAAGCATAACATGAATGGCATTTTTTTAGGCCTTCAAAGCTCCAAGAGTCTCACCACTTAGTATTAGCTCGGTGAATATGTTTCTAGCAAGCCAAGCTTTTCGAAATGGTATTATAATAATAATTTGGAGAATACCTATAAAGGTTCATCCCTATAGTGTGACTCAACTCGGCTGGCTATAATTAGCAATTCTTCTTCTAGTAGATCTCTTATTATTAGGATTTGTCCTATTCACATACCTATATATGTTGAAAGGATACTATTAGCTTTGTTTACCGCATGCCTATGCATGTTGATTGGATGTTAAGTTGGCTTTGTTTAACTTTAAATAAGTTTATTATTATTAAATTTTTTTAGCTATAAGACAAAGGTTTACCCTATTGTATGTCAAAGTATGTAACCGATATCTCTTCCACAAGGATTACTTTATTTTTAAATTCTTTTTAGAAACTTTGTTATTATCTTGAAATTAAGCATTGGTTATTACTCTTGCAAACCTGTGTCAACTCAGTACCCTGGAGTTTGGCTTTTCTATAACACTTAAAACCCTAGCAATTGGTGTGTTGTCCCCCACATTGAATCCTCAATCTAGATCAGTGGATATAAGATCACTTCAGATCCTATATGTCTCATCGAACAAGAAAAGGCTATCAAAACTTTGGCTTGGAGACAAAAGATCCATCTGACTATGTTCCTGAAAGAGGAAAGCGACCATAGATGGACATAGGAGGGATAAATTCCTAGGACCCAATAAAGGCAATGCTTGAAGAGCCTCTAACAAATCAACTAGCTGAAATGATGACCTAATTCACACAAATTCTATATAAAATTCGAAGAAGCATGCCAATATTTCCAATCCTTTCCAAGGGTCCATGCCCTTTATGGTACAAGTAAGTTTTGATATTCCCATGTTTAACGATACACTAGAGAAGTAAAAGATGGGAACCCTATATTCTTACGAGATAGAGGATTATTGTGCAACAACAACAATCAAGAGTGACATTGGAGCAAATGTCTATATGCAGTTGTGAGTGACGGACAAAAATGGAGAAGAACCTCTTACCCCAAATGCAAAGGAGGAGCCTGCGGATGAAACTCCATATAAGACATATGAGGATGCACAAAGCGCTGAGAGAAGCCAACCCACAGTTGACAAGGATGCAATGTTGTTCCCACATGGCAATGAGAAGTTACCAAGCACAATTATCTGAATTTATCTCGAATTTGATGAGTAAGGTGCAATCTTTATTGCCCTAAATTCAAGGATGCTACCAAAGGAAGAGAGGATTTTCAACCCAAAGCTGATGAGGAGAGCATATTCCAAACTATACATGAGGAAAGTAATTGTCAGAATATAGCAAGGTAGGAAGCCGTCACCCTGAAGATGCAAAGAGAAGCGACTAGTGGCAATATCATTCCAAAGGCACAGAATGCTCCTTGTAAGCAGGAACTTACCTTTTAATTACCTAGGGAGCATCACCCAAAAAGAGAGTCAATTAGTCACGAAATAAATCCAACTTTGTCAGTGCATGGTTGCACAACATAGCAAGGTTTCAACACTCTGCAAGAGCACAGTTACACAAGATAAAGATAGCTTGGAGTTGCGCAAAAGTTGGAAGGGTAAAGGGCTACAAAATTTTGGCTAAGACATGGAGCGTGCATGAGGAAGCTAACCAGACACATAAGAAGAGACACCAATGTACCAAGAGCAAGGCACCAAAGTAAAGATTTGTGTGGTAGCGCACAAAATATAGAAGACTTGCTAAGGCACAAGACTACAATGGCATAGAAGGAAGTTCGTAGAGGTTGTGCAACACAAGGAAAAGGAAGGTTGCGACCAAAACCAAGTTTGTTTTTTTGTGGATGAGGCGTAAATGAGATTGCGAAGGAAGTACATATAGTTGGCAGTGCATAATAAGATCGAGACTTGCATAGAGGAATTAATGAACCTACAAAGAGCAAAGCACCCAAAGTGCAAGAAATAGAGAAGGTCTAAGCACGAACATGTAGACATCAATGGCGCATGACAACGTAAGCTAAGCAATATCACAAACATAAATGATGCACAAAGAATTTAATGCAAAACCTAAGGAAGCACAATCTGACTAAATAGGCAGCCATGTGAACCTACATTTAATCATTTGACTAGGCGAAGCTGGATGTATGAAAGATACAACAGCACAACAGACAAAAGCCAACAAAATCTAAGGAACGATGATTTATTCTAACAAAAATCTGATGTGTGTAGCTCGAGATCTGTAAAAGGCTATGCCACATTTAGAAAGGCCTAAAGAAGTGTGCAGATACAACACAAAATTGTACAATACCTCATTAATTGCAGCTAGCAATTGATGCGTGGAGAACACAAAGACGATCAGGACTAGAAGGCTATAAAAGGCGATCCAAAGGCTCAGGAAAGAGTTGTTGATTGTTGGCAGTATAGGGATGCCATAGAGAGGCATAGATCCAAGTCTGAGGACTGTATAGAGAGACAGCGCTAACAAGCTCCTTGTAAAGTTGAGAAGCTACTGATATCTTACAACCCCATGTATATTAACATAAACCATGAGTTTTGTATCGATTGTGCACCTGTTGAAGAGTGATTGGGTAAGAATATCATTCCGTTGCATAGTTTATGGCATCCCTTCATGAGACCCCTAACTATCAAAGAAAGGTTTTAAGCCTTGTGAAATACAAAGAGAGAATGTTAGGCTTGCAAATAAGATGTGAGGCAACAAAGGAAAAGGTAGCAGACCGCTGAACGTGAGGCGACTAGCAGAGTGTTGTTGTCCACCATGAGGTGGGTAGAGAGCAAAGATGGGTGGCATTGGAAGTAGAAGAATGCTAGGAAAACATCAAATGTGAACCAGTGTGTGGAGCATCATTCTCAATCATTAGAAGGTGGTTTGAGAACAAAATAATGGAAAGCAAAGTGAAGGCAAAAAAACTTGATAAAGATATGAGTTGCATAGAATTGCGGATGGAGAATTCACAACAATGGTTCACAAGTCCAAAGTGCCTATGTAGGACTGCAACAAAGGAGCACAACAGTAGCTGGCATGTAATGCGAGATTTGTAGTAACCCACAAGCACTTCAGTTATAGAAGCACTGGCAAATCGTCAAACGTGAGGCACTCAAGTACACATGGAAAAAGAGCATCTTCCAATCAGAGTATTGGGTTGAAGGAGCAAGGGAGGAAAGTACTTCAACGCAAATGGATAGAGAACAATAAACAAAGAAGATGGCTTAGCAAATATCCAAGATGGCTTAGCAAATGACCCGGAGTCAAATCTCTGGAAAGATGGATAACCTCCATTTTGCAAGTGCTGCAGGAAAGGTGCGCAGATGAAGTGAAGAGTTACTAGTAGGAAGGATCCACAAAGAATTAGGGATAGACCTGTAGCATAGAAAAGCCCATGGAGGTTTTGAGGCACACGATGACTTAGCCTAAAGATGAATCACAAATGTTCTTTGTAAGTGAAGGCCCTAAGGAAACTATGGAGTGGGTCTTGGATGTCGAGCATTATTTCACATTGAAGGGTGTAGAGGACTCCATGAAGGTGGAGTATGCACAGAAAAGGTTGTGGTGACGAAGCAGAGCGCTAGAGAGATCTCAAAGAGTGAAATAGATGGAAGGGCAAGAATGGGGTGCAAAATTGCGAACATGTGGTTTCCAAACTATTGAACCGAGTGGTATCCAAAAGGCCAGGGCAAATGGAACATAAGACTCAGTAGCAACAAGAAGGAACCTGCAAAGCCTCACCTCAAAAGCGAAGAAAAAACGGTTGCCATAAAGGGCAATGCAAAGGAGGAGTCGACATGGGAGCATTGCAAAAGTGAGAAAGAGCCCCACGAAATGATATTTAAGTTATGTTCCTCTACGTGGTTGGCTCAAGCATTGCATGCTAATATCAGAAGGTATGCACAATAGTGTGTAGGAACTCCAAACGAACTATGCATAAGAGAAGTAACTTAAATGTGAAGTTTGAATGGGAAGCCACTACTCATGCATCTTAGGAGTATTATGCTTCTACCACCCTTGGCTAACAAAGATCTACACAAACTCTAAGTGACACACCTCTTAGACAAATTTCATTATTTAGGTTGCCTCTTCCAAAATCAGTTGTATCTATTACAATCAAATGAAAACATACGAATCCTCAACCACATTGGAAATATGGAAATATCTTGGAGTGCTTGTCCCATGGTTGCCATAGTCTAAAACAAGTGAGTCGAAGTCTCATAGGGGTTGGCACTATTCAAACAAGAAGCAAAGGAATGAGCTCATCATCTGAGAATCACTTGGCTAGGTATAAGAGAGACCTACCTCTGATGAAAGCATTTTTGTCCTATCACCCAACTAGACATGTTCTTCTAGCAACTAGACATGTTCTTCTAGCTCTAGCATTATTTGCTCTTTCGTCCGTAATGGGTTTATTAAAAGGACCCCTAATATTGGATTAACTAGTGAAATGCAAGGAGAAAGGGTTGATCTTGCAACTAAGATGGAGACATCAGAAGGCTCGCAGACTGTCCAACATGAAGTAGCTATCAGAGTGTTGCTCTCCACCATGAAAAGGTGGGTAGAGAGCAAAGAGGGGCAACATGGGAAGCAAAAGAAGGCTAGAAGAGTGTTGTTATCCACAATGATAGTGTGGGTAAAGAGCAAAGAAGGGTGACATGGGAAGGGGAAGAAACCTAGAAGACCGCCGAATGTGAGGCAGTTAACAGAGCATTGTTCTCCACAATGGGATGATGGGTAGAGAGCGAAAAATGGAAGGCAAAAGGAAGGGAAAAACTCGATAAAGAGGACAAGCTGCATAAAATTGCAGATGGAGGCTTCACGATAGTTCTTCACAAGTCCAAAGCATCTACGTAGGATTATGGAGTGCAAAAGTTGGTGGCAAGTAATGTGAGGTCTACGGTAAAATGCTAGTATCTAAGATATGGAAGCACTAAAAGATTACCGGGGCAAGAAATGGAGAAGGTTTGAGCACGAACACACAGACATCAAGGATGCATGACATTGGCATCCAAGAAATACCACACAAAGAAATGAGGCACAAAGCATTTAATGCAAAATTTGAGGAAGCGAAAGACAACAAAATAGCCAACCATGTGGACCTAGCCATGTGGTCCCACACTCAAATATTTGATTGCACAGAGTTGGTTGCGTGAATAACACGATAGCAAGACCAACAAAAGCTGACAAGATTAAGGAATGTCGATTTCTTCTGAACGAAATCCAATTTGTGTGGCTCAAGAATTATAAAAGGATACGTTACAGTTAAAAAGGCTTCCAAGATTGTGTAAATACTCCAGAGATTTGTGTAGTACCACATTAATTATAGTTGGAAGTCAATGTAAAGAGAATGCAACAACAAGACCGAAAGGTTATAAAAGGCAACAAAAAGGCTCAGGAAGGATTTGTTGATTGTTGGAAGTTTAGGGATGCCATAGAGAGGAATAGATCCAACTCTAATGATTGGTTATAGAGAGAGAATTGAAGAGCTCATTGTAAAGCCGAAAAGCTACTAATATCTTGTAACTCCGTGTCTATTAATACAAACCATGAGTTTTACATTCGTTTGCAATTCATGAAGAGTAATTGGGTGAGATATCACTCGATTGCGCAGTGTAAGGCATCCCTTCATTGGGACATCTAATTACAAATACACCAATTGGTACCAGAGCAAGGTTTCAAACATTTTGAAATATAGGGAGAAAGGATTGAGCCTACACATAAACTACGAGCCAACGAAAATAAGGATAGAAGACCGTAAAATGTTACGCATCTAGCAAAGTGTTGTTCTCCATCACGAGAAGGTGGGTAGAGAGCAAAGAGGGTTGACACGGGAAGCAAAAGAAAGCTAGCAGACCACCAAATATGCGCCAACTAGCAGAGCATTGTTCTCCACCGTGAGAATGTGGGTTGACAGGAAAAGAGTATAAAGCAAAGAAAAGGCAAAAAAATAGATAAAGAGGACAAGCTACGTGGGATTGTGGAGGGAGACTTCACAGCAATGGTTAACAAGTCCAAAGTACCTATGTAGTATTACAACAAAGGAGCGCATCAGTAGGTGGTGTGTAATACGAGGTTTGGAGTAACACGTAAGCCTTTGAGCTATAGAACCACAGACACATCGACAAACGTGAGAAAGTAAAGTGTGTGGGAGAAAATAACATCTTCCAATCAAAGTATTGGGTAGAAAGTGCAAAGGAAGAAAGGTTTTTCCATCGAGGAAAGATGATTATAGAAAAAGAAGCAAAGAATATGGCTCGGCAGAAAGTCAAGATGAGACATAAAGTCACAGATCTTCAGGAAGATGGAGGAAAAAACTTCCATATAATAAGTGCTACAAGAAAAGTCAACACAAGCAGAGAAAAGAGTTGTTGGGGGGAAGGATCCCACAAAGAAGTGCGAAGAGACCCATTTAATAAAAGAGCTAACAGCCGTTCTGAGGCGCATGGAGAGTCAGCAGCTAAAAGTTGTCATTTTTGTGTTGAACTCAATAAGAGGTCAAATCTGGTCAAATTATGATGTCAATGAGTGTAAGGGACCTTCTTAGGTCCATTTAGGTCCTTGGAGTCCATTTGGAGTCATAGGGATGTGTCAAATAGTCTGTAGGTGCTTTCCCTCTAAAACTAGGAATTTGAAAATTCAAATATTTGAAAAGAGCCTAGAAGAGCACAACTAAAGTCTAAGGTGGTTGGATGATAAAATGTTGGTTCAATAGGGCCATGAATCTTTGTATAAAGTATTTTAAGTCATACACATTAAAGTCATAAGGTTAAGAAATTATGTTGTAATAATGTGACCTCAAACCCTCACGTTGAAGTTGCCTTGTAAGGGAGTTTGGAATGGTAACCACCTTAAACAACGTTGGAAGTTGGTTGAACGGGTTGTACGTCATTCTAAGGAAGGAGATAATGTGAGAGGAGAGTGTGGAGAGAGGAGAGAAAGCTCCAAAAAAGAAAAATCAGGGAGCAAAAGAAAAATTGATGTAAGAACCTCTCAAAGGTTGACAGAACCTTGAAGGTTCATTCTTGGAATGTATTGTAAGAAATGTTGTTGTAAATAAATAAAGGGAGAGGTTAATATTCTGTGCATCTACTCTCTTATGAGGTATATCATGTTCTTGTCTTGATAATGTTTGCAGGACAGAGATATGTGTGTAGGGTGACAAGCATGTGAAGTGGAGTTTGGTTGTGGTTATGGATTGTAGATATAAGAATATGGTTTGGATGTTGTCCTTGAGTCTTTATTTGAATCATATAACCTTGTATGTTGTCTTTGGAGGCATATTAGAATGTAAAACTAATCGAAAACAACTCAATTATTGAGAAACCTGTACATAGCATGGTTGAGGGGGCAGAGTTGCCAAATAAGGTTTGCTAGTTGGTGTTGACAATCTCAAAGTCTTTAGTAACATATAAACATTGTTATGGAATCAAGGGAGGTCTTTGGCGTGACCTAGAGTGAGGTGAAAGATTCAAATAACAATTTGAAATCTCAAATGTTGTATAATCTGCCCATACCCTATTTTAAGTTCACAATCACTTTGAAAGGGGAGTTAGAGAGTTGTTCCCTTGTTCTTGTCATAAGAATCATTGAATTTATAGTTTGGATGAGTGAACCTTTCAGTAAATGAGGTTATGTAGCATTGGACACCTTGGGAGAGAGTAGAAAATGAAGAAAAGATCCATGTTGTACCACAAGCCTGTAGATGGCCTTATTGTATGCACAATCACAATAGAAAAGGAAGGCATTTCTAATATAAAGTGATTATATTGTTCGATAGAATGGTTTTGCAGGTTGGTAACAAGTGTAAGAAGGTGTGGAAAGTCTAGGAAAATCTTGAGGAGTTCTTGAAACTTATGAATGCACAAACCCCTGTTTTGGCATAGATGTTAACCTTGTGTGCACAGTCGAGGAATAAGAGGAGTGAAATGAAAAAATGGATGGTGAGTAGAGGTTGTTTGAGTTTAGTCCCATCATGGTGAAAGTTGCATGAACCTTTAGAAAAGCCCAAGTGAAGCTTATAAAGCATTTGAAAGAGTTTTGGCCATGGAAACCTTGCACAATCAGTAAAAAGTGTGCATTTATGACTGAATTTTGTAGTATTCAAGCCCTTAAGGCATTGAATCAAGCTTCAGACCTATTGGAAAAAATAGAGGACGTCAAAACAGAACTTTTGGAGGTGATTTGGTCCTTTGAAACGCTATAGAACTCAAGATATTGAATTTTGAATGCCAAAGGCCCTATGCAAGCTAGGAAAACCCTAGAACTAGGATTTTGTGGATTCTAGGAGTTTGAACCCTTAAAAACTCTAAAAATTTGTGGACATACCTTATTTGAGGTGACAAGGAAGAATAAATTGGTTTGGAGTTGAAACTAGATTGTACAATACGGATTTGAGGACTATGGAGTGGAAATAGGGCTAATTAGGCCTAAAAGAGGGTTGATTTACAAAGGAAGCGCTAGCTAGAAGAAGAGTTAAGTCATGAAACTTTGCACACATCTCAAGGGGGATAAATGAGCCTAGAAAGGTGAATACTTTTTGAAAAGAGTGTCTAGATTTGGTGAATCAATTGAAAACCTTCGAAAAAGGGCTACAAACTTTATAAGGCCACAAAGAGCTTGGCAAGTGGAAATGTGTGGTGAATTGGGTTTGATGACTTGAAAAGCATTAGAGTAAGTGTGATATGACAATATAAGGCCATCCATGTTTTGAAATTGAAGTCTTAACGCCTAATCCAAGATTTGGCCCTTGGAACCCAAGAAGGTTACCTAGTGGAAAAGCAAGTAAAAGCATATGGAGGAGTTTGTGAAGGGAATGACTTATTTGAGTTAGAGTATGAGTTGTAAGTCATATGAGAGAGTTTAAAACCATCAAGAATTGCTTTGAAGATTACAATAAACAGGTACTTATGCCAAAGAAACTATAAAGTCCATGCATGAAAGAGAAAGGTTGAACTATACATGGAAACTTGAAGGCCAAATCAAGCAAATCATTGTAACCAATTGGGTTTAGCATACGATGGTGATGTACTGGAGACTTCTTTCACTTTACCTCTGCATCAGAATGAAGTTAATGTGAAAATGTTCTCCAGAAGAGAAGGCCCTAATGAAATGGAGTGGGTTTAATGTCGAACCAGTGTTCCACGAGGACGCATAGCCCCCCCAAATCCTCACGTTTCCAAGACAGGGACATCCTCGGGACGTTTCCCTCTAAGAGAGGACGCCTCCAGAGCATCCCTTCAAAAAGTGGCCATCTGAAGGACTCTAAGACATCTAGGGAATGCCCAGACATCCATCCCTCAACCCCCCAGGAAACGCGAAGGCATCCCCCACACTGGTGGACACCAAAAAGGATTTTTTTTTTAAATTTAAAAAAGCTTTTGGTTTGAGAGCCCTCTACCCTAACCCTAATGTCTAATGGTTGCCACCCCCACCCCTAAGGCCTCCCAAAATATTATAAAAAAACCTATCCTTCTCATTTCAAATTACACAAAAACTTCAATGAGTGAATTAGAGCGCTGAATGTAGAAGCAAAAAGCAAAGAAGTTTGCAAGACTGAGAGAGCATTAGGAGAGGGAAAATGAAATCAAGAAGAGGATAGAGAAGTCAAGAAGACTCGAGACTTTTCAAGTTCATCATTTGAGCCACAAGGTAAGCTCTATCACTAAACATTTGATTCTTTGAATTTCTGATTTTTTGTTTCATTTGTAAATAGTATTGTTCTTTGATTCATGATTCATTTCTAAATTGAAAATTCTTATGATTATTTGTGATTCATTAAAATGCTTAAATTTTCAAATCTTCATTCAAATCAAATGCTGAAATTTCAAATTTATTTTGTTTTCTAGGTTGTAGCTTTGTAAGTTTTTTTTCAATTTCAAAATTAGAATTTACAAGTCAAATTAGGATTTCATCTTGTGTATCCTCTGTTGTTGCGCTTCGTGCGACCTGAAATAATAAAAACAAAGTGAAATCCTTGTTTGAGCAAGTATTTACAATTGTCAACTTATGACAATAGCATTTATATTTTTAAATTTTTAACTAATGCATAAAATTTGAAAGTCAAATTAGGATCTTAACTTTTGTGTATCCTCTGCTTCTACACTTCGTATGCCCTGAGGTAAGAAAAACAAAAGTGAAATCTTTGTTTGGCAAATGATAAGAACAAGGATTCTTATTTGTGTATCCTCTACTTTTGTGCTTCATGCAATCTAAAGTAAGAAAAACAAAAAAAAAAATCCTTCTCTTAATCCCTTGCATTATGAATGATTTGAATTTTTATTTTTATATTGTAAACTTACAAAAAAAAATGATCATCTCTTGCAATGTCAGTATGAGTTCACATAGCATGTGTGAGGATGAAAGTCAACCTCAAGAAGTTGAGGTTGAAGCTGCAAGTGAAAATGATTATGATTATATGCACTGGATGATCCTAATTTAGAAGCAAAAAGGGGTGACCATGAAAATCAAACTAGTTTTGTTGAGAGTCCAAATTATAGTTTCCCTTCACAAACCCTACAACAATATGATAAGAATCCCTTTGATTCGAAGAAACCTTTAAAACAATTTGCAAGCAAGGTACCAGCAAAGTCTGGGACATTTGGAGGCACTAAGAAATGGAAGTGCAACATATGTGACCTTGAATGGTTTAATAGCATAACTAAAACAAATGCTCACCTCCTTATCCGAGGTAAAGGTGTACATGTATATGAAGTGTGGTGGTTGCAGATAATTATTTGCACATCTCTAGCATCACTAAAAACTACTTTGATCCAATTGAGTTTTTCCATGTTCTTGAGTGCATTATTCATGGCATGTATACAAACAGTCCACCAAATATGCCTATAGGCTGCCTCAATTAACTTCCCTACAACTTTGCACACATGGATTGCATCTGTCACTACTGGCACCACATTTTGTGGCCCAACCTCCTCTATAGCATCTTTGAAGATCTGGAACTAAAAATCAGCATCCTAGCGATGCCTTGAACAATCAATATTGCTAAGGAAAAACAGTCAATTGTACTTGTAACCATCATATTGATGAGTGGACGATGCCTAATGTCCATCCACCCATCCAAGATGATGTTGCATCCACTTGTGATCCAAGTATTCTTAATCTTTGAATAGTTCTTATCCAAGATTGTTGTCCTCAATTTAGTCTCCCTTAATGGCACATATGATGGCCCTGCTCTTATTATTTTTGCCACACACTACTTATAATAAGCAGAGCGAGCCACGTGGAATGGAATGCAATTTGCAAAAAATAATTTGCCAGTGGCATCATATGCCTCATCATTTGCTCGCACATTGAATAATTCTACCAATGGATTTGAAACATCACTAGTCACCTCATGTTTCCTCTTAGGCCCTACTGCCCCTAAACTAGAGGAATTCATTGGCCTCTCGAAAGTACTAGAAGTAGAACTTTGTCTCTAATGACCCCTCCCCATTGGTGGCAAAGTAACAGATGTAGATGCATCTTCTTGATTAGCACCCCATAATTTACATATTTCACCCCTAAATTTTAGGTTTTTTCCCACCTTTTCAGATCTACACCTTTGCCTCGAATAAGGAGGTGAGCATTTGTTCTAGTCATGTTGACAAACCATTCAAAGTCACATATGTTGCACTTCCATTTCCTAGTGCCCCCAGATGTCCCAGGGTTTGTTGGTACCTTGCTTGCAAATTGTTTTAAAGATTTCTTCGAATCAAAGGGACCCTTAACATATTGTTGTAAGGTTTGTAAAGGGCAACTATAATTTAGACTCCCAATATAACTAGTTTGATTTTCACAGTCACCCCTCCTTACTTCTAAACTAGGATCATGTGCATAATCATAATCATTTTCACTTACAACGTCAACCTCAACCCCTTGAGGTTGACCCTCATCCTCACCCATGCTATGAGAACTCATAATGAGAATGCAAGAAATGATAATTTGTTTTAAGTTTATAAATTAAAAATTAAAATTCAAACCATGCATAATGCAAAGGATTAAAACACAAAAATTTTGTTTTTGTTTTTCCTACTTCAGATCGCACGAAGCGTAGAAGCACAGAGTACACAAATAGGAATCCTTGTTCTTAACCTTTGTCAAACAAGGATTTCACTTGTGTTTTTCTTACTTGCAGAAAGTGCAGAAGCAAAGGATACACAAAAGTTAAGATCCTTACTTGACTTTCAAATTTTATAATTGATTTAACTATTTAATTGAATATTTTTGCATTACTTAAAAATTTAAAAACCTAAATGTTATTGCATAAATTGACAATTGTAAATACTTGGTCAAACAAGGATTTCACTTTGTTTTTCTTACTTCAAGTCACACGAAGCACAGAAGCAGAGGATACACAAGATGAAATCATAATTTGACTTCTAACTTCTAATCTTGAAATTGAAAAACAAAATTACAAAGCTACAACCTAGAAAGCAAAATAAATTTGAAATTTAAGCATTTGATTTGAATGAAGATTTAAAAATTTAAGCATTTGAATGAATCACAAATAATTATAAAAAATTTAAATTTAGAAATGAATCATGAATCAAAAAACAATGCAATTTACAAATGAAACACAAAATCAGAAATTCAAAGAATCAAATGCATAGTGATAGGGCCTACCTTGTGGATCAAATGATGAACTTGAAAAGTCTTGAGTCTTCTTAGATTCTCTATCCTCTTCTTGATCTCACTTTCTCTCTCCTAATGCTCTCTTACTCTTGCAAACTTCTCCCTCTTAGCTTGTTATCTCTACTTTCAGCACTCTATTTCACTCAATGAAGTTTTTGTGATTTGAAATGTTAGGGATAAGGCTTTTTATAAGCTTTGGGATGCCTTGGGGGTGGGGGTGAGCGTAGGGCTGGGACCCATTAGCAATTAGGGTTAGGGTAGAGAGCTCACAAACCAAAATATTTATTAAAAAAAAAAAAAAAAAAGCCTCTTTGGCATCCACCAGTGGGGGGGAAGCCTGCACATTCCCTGGGGGGTTGAAGGACGTCTGGGCATCCCCTGGACGTCCCAAGGATGTACCGGAGTCCCCTAGATGCCCCCCTTTTGAAGGGACATCCTGGAGACCTCCCCTCATAAAGGGAAGCATCACGGGGACAAAAATAGTTCAGGGTGGCGGTGGAGGTGCAGTAGGTGCACGTCCTCACGTCTCGGGGATGTCCCCATCCCAAAAACATAGGGATTTTTTTTTTGGGCTGGGGACGCATCCCTGTGGAAGACTGTTTGTAAAGCAATGGAAAAAAACTTGATAAAGATGACGAGTTACATAGGATCACAAAGCGAGACTTCACAAGAGTGGTTCAAAAGTCCAAAGCACCTACATAGGATTGCAACAAAGAAGCACAACAGTAGGTAGCATGTAATCGAAGGTCTAAAGTAACCTATAAGCATTTGAATTATAGAAACACTATTAGATTGCCAAATATGCAGTCAAGTGCACGGGAAGAAAGAGCATCTTCCAATCAAAGTATTGGGTAGAAGGTGCAAGGAAGGAAATTTGTTCTCCATCAAGCAAAGATGGGTACAAAACAAGAAGTAAAGTTGGCTCAGCAGAAAGCCAAGACAAGACGAGACCCATAGTCACAAATCTCAAGGAAGATGGAGGAGATAACCATGTTACAAGCGTTGCAGGAAAGGACAAAGTGGGTAAAGAGAGAATTTGTAGGGAGAAAAGATCCCACAAAGAGGTAGGGAGATAACCGTAGGAGAGAAGAGCCCACAAAGGTTCCTAGGCGAATGGAGATTCAGCGTGAAGTTGAATCGCGAAGGTTCTCCTTAAGACAAGGCCCTAAGGAAATGAAAGAGTCTGGGATGTCAAGCACTATTTCGCATGGAAGGGTGTAGAGGACTCCATGAAGGTGGAAGATGTGCAAAGAAGTTTGCGCAGTAATGCAACAGTGAGATAGAAAGATCTCTAAGAGAGAAAGGGATGGAATGGAAAGAAGAGGGTGCAATATTGGAAAAAGATGATTTACAAACTACTGAACCAAGTAGTGCATCTAGAAGGACAACTCAAATGGAGAAGAAGATTCAAGAGATGAAATAAGCAACCTATAAAGCCTCTCCATCAAAACGAAGAGGAAAGGATTGTTGTGAAGGACAATGCACAAGAGAAGTTGTCATGTCATGGAAACAACGCAGAGGCAAGAAAGGGCCCTATGAAAAGGTGGAAGAGTGGTAGCCATTGCTTGCAGGAGAGACAATGCCAATGAGGGAAGTCATTGAGGAGGATGGCAAGGAAGATTTGTAAGCAACAAATGCAAAAAAAGGTTGTTAGGCAGAATCAACAACAAAAGTACATAGCCAAGTAGAGGTCGGGTTGCAACAGTGTGTAACGGGTGAAGGAAATGTGGATATCATTCCATAAGGACCAACAAAAGCATAGGAAGGTGTCAAAGCAACCTGCACATAAATAGGGGTGCAAAAGAGAGACCCTAAGGAGAGCAAAAGTGTTATTGTGCACAACGTTGAGGATACACAGGGTGAGAAGGAAAAGATGGGAAACTTAGATTCCCATGAAGCGGAGGATTGTTATACATCAACAACAATCAAGAGGGACACTAGAGAAAATGTCCACATGTAGTGATGTGCGATGAACAAAAGGGGAGAAGAACCTCTAGCCCCAAAGGCAAATGAGGAGGACCTTGCAGATGAAATTCGCCACAAGGTATCCAAGGGTGTGCAAAGAGCAGAGAGAAGTTATCATGCATTTGACAAGGACACAACATTATTTGTGCATGGCACAAAGGAGTTTCCGAGAGGAGTAAGACAAAATCAGCCCAAAACAAATGAGGAAGGCACAGTATTTATTGCATAAAATTCAAGGAAGCTACTATAAGAAGGAAGAGCCAAACATCAGACCAACACTGATGCGGAGAGCATATTAAAAACTACACAAAATGATGGAAAGTCACTACCACAAGATAGCAAGCCAACGAGAAGCGACTAAAAATAATATCAATCTAGATGCACGGAAGGCAGTGCGAAAACATGGAGGACACGAGGAGAGAGGTGGGAATTGATAAACTCCATAGAGATAGGAATGCTATAAACATCAAGGGGAGGAAGATGAGAGGATGCATCAGGAGTACTGCACAAACATGCCCCATGAGAGACACAAGGAAGAATAGTGCGCAACCATGTCTACTTGTCACTGACATAAGAAAGAAGTACATGTAGTAAAGGAAAAGCTAGAGGAGCATAGGTTTAAGACGACAAAAGGTGCAAGAACCTTTTTGGCAGAGGTAGACAGGCAAAGGTGGGCATAGACCCACAAAAGGAGACAAGGGTGGGTGTAGACCCACGAGAGGAGAAAAGGTTGGCATAGACAGAAGAGATGAGAAGGGTAACACAGAAAACAAGAAATGTGAGATGCACAAGAGAAGAAATGTTGAAAACAACTGGCAGAGGCAGACGAAAAGAGGCGGTTGAAGATCCACAAGAAGACTCAAAGGTGAACTCGGTTCCACAAGTGAGAAAAGAAGAAGAGGATCAAAGCATAAGAGAGAAGGTATCGGATCTAGGAGGTGGTCAGTGTATGGCTCGAGAAGGGTCTAGAAAAGGATGAAACGTGGAGCAAGCTTCCCTAGGCAACCCATCAGATGGAAGGTAACACCATGGCCTTGGCAGTTAGCCAAAACATTGGTTATATCATTAATGCCCTACTTGTAAGCAAGAGTTTACATATTTATTACCTGGGGAGTCTCATATAGGAGCATCCCAGGTGGATTGGCAATCTTACATCACCCAAAAGGAGAGTCAGTCAATTAGAGTATAAATCCAACTTTGTCAATACATAGTTGTACGACACAACAATTTTGAAGACTTTAGGACTACACAAGAGTCCTTTTGCATGGGAGGAAGATAGCTTAGAGTTGCATGAAGGTTGGCAGAATAACAAGTTAAATAAATTTGGTTAAGGCATGGAGTGTGCATGAAGAAGGTAACCACTCACAGAAGTAGGGACATGCCAAGGACCCAGGAGCAAGGCACAAAAGTAAATATTTGTGCGATATGTGGAAAAAGTCAGACTTGCTAAGGCACAACAGTGCGGCGGCGTAGAAGTTGTTCGCAAAGGTTGTACAATATGAGCAAAAGGATGGCTGCAACCAAAACCAAGTTTGGGTTTGCGCAATCAAGGCATAAATGACCCTGTAAAGGAAGCACAAACAGTTAACAAAGCACATCAAGATTGAAAAATTTGCACAGAAGTGCGCAAAGTAATGAGCCTGCAAAGAACAAGGCACATGGAGGGCAAGAAACAAAGAAGTTTTGAGCACGGATACGAAGACATCAAGGACACATGACAACCGCAGACAAGTAATAACATGTAAAGAAATGAGGCATAATGACTTGAGATGAATTTTATTGTGAGGCTAAGAACTTGTAGAATTAAATGTATTTGCTAGTACAAGGTTGGTTAATTCCGAGTCGGATATTTATGATGACTTTGTGGTTAAAACTTGGGAATACTTGTATAAGGAATGTGGTTGTGAATATATGAATAGATTGACTTCAATATAAATTTCCTGGTGAAGGCAAGTTTTTTGTGAGGTTAGTTGTCTCTTTATAAGTTAGGTTCAAGATATATTGGACACCAAGGGCAAGTTTTTAAGAGGTCTATTATCTCTTAGAAAGGTTAAATTCATGCAAAGGAATGTCATGTAAGGCACACAGAGTGCAAGAAATGGAGAAGGTATGAACACAAACAAGTAGACATAAAAGGTGCATCACAAGGGCAGCTAAGTAATAACACACAAATAAATGAGGCACAAAGCATTTAATGCAGACCCTAATGAGGCAAAAGCCACCAGAATAGCCGGCAACATGGATTGACACTTAGTTGTTTGACTAGGCTTGGTTGTGTGATGGACACGACAGCATGAAGAAGAAAAGCGAACAAGATCTAAGGAACATCAATTTCTTGTGATAGAAATCAGATTTGAAGGGCTCTAGATTCATGAAACACTAAGCTACATTTAAAAAATCCTAAAAATTTGCACAGATACATATTAAATTTGTGCAAAAACTCATTAACTACAACTAGCAATTGATGCATGGAGAACATGGAAACGAGCAGGGACCAAAGGCTATTAAAGGTGACCCAAAGGCTAAGGTAGGATTTGTTGATTGTTGGCAGTCTACGAAAGGCATAGAGAAGAATAGATACAAGTCCAAAAGACTCGATAGATAGAGAAATTCAAAGAGCTCCTCGTAACGTTGAGAATCTACTAATATCTTATAACCCCATATTTATTAATACAAACCATGAGTTTGTATCTGATGTATTAAGTGTTGAAGAGCAATTGGGTATCACTCAGATGCACAGTGTAAGCATCCTTTCAGTGGGACTGCTTACTACAACTACACCAACTGGTATCAAAGCAAGGTTTATAAACTTGTGAAATGCAGGGAGAATGAGTTGAGCTTGCAACTAAGATGGATCAACCAAAAGGAAGGCTAGCAAAATGTCCAACATGAAGCAGGGAGCAAAGTGTTGTTCTCCACCATGAGGTGTGGGTGGAGAGAAAAGATGGGTGACATGGGAAGCCGAAGAAGGCTAGACGAGTGTTGTTTTTCACCATGAGAATTTCGGTAGAGAGCAAAGAAGGGTGACATGGGAAGGGGAAGAAGCCTAGAAGATTGTCGAATGTGAGACAACTAGCAAAGCATTGTTCTCCGCAATGGGAAGATGGGTAGACAACGAAAAACAAAGGGCAAAGGGAAGGTGAAAAACTCGGTAAAGAGGATGAGTTGCATAGGATGGCAGAGGGAGGCTTCACAACAATTGGTCACAAGTTTGAATCACCTATGTAGGATTATGGAGTGTAAAAGTTGGTGGCAAGTAATGCAAGGTCTGCGGTAAAATGCTAGCATCTAAGTTATGGAAGCACTGATAGATTACAAGGACAAGAAATGGAGAAGGATGGCGGAGGGAGGCTTCACGACAGTTGTTCACAAGTCCAACACCCTTGCTCACAAGTCCAAAGCACCTACACAGGATTATGATGGAGTACAAAAGTTGGCGGCAAGTAATGTGAGGTTTGTGGTAAACCGCTAGCATCTAAGTTATGGAAGTGTTGATAGATTACAAGGACAAGAAATGGAGAAGGTTTGAGCAAGAACACACACACATCAACGATGCATGACAATGGCATCCAAGAAATACCACACAAAGAAATGAGGCACAAGGAATTTAATGGAAAAGCGAAGGAAGCAGAAGCCAACAAAATAGCCAACCATGTGGACCTACACTTAGTCGTTTGCCTTGGCTGAGTTGGTTGCGTAAATGAAACAATAACACAATAGACAAAAGCTAACAAGATCCAAGGAACATTGATTTATTTCGAAAGAAATCCGATTTGTGTTGCTCAAGAATCATCAAAGACTTACATTTGAAAAGGCCTGCAAGATTGCGTAGATACTCCAGAGATTTGTGTAGTACCTCATTAATTACAGATGGAAGTCGGTGCGTGGAAAACATGGCAACAATAGGACCGAAAGGATATAAAAAGCAAAAAAGAGGACGAGGAAGGAGTCGTTGATTGTTGGCAATCTAAGGATGCCATAGAGGAAAGATCCTAGTCTGATGACTAGATATAAAGAGGGAACTAAAGAGCTCATTGTAAAGGCGAGAAACTACTAATATCTTGTAACCCCGTGTCTATAAATACAAACCAAGAGTTTTGTATCCATTTTACAATTCTTGAAGTGCGATTGGGTAAGAACTATCACTCGATTGTGCAATATAAGGCATCCCTTCACTGGGACATCTAATCGTGGATACACCAACTGGTATCAAAGCAAGGTTTTGAACATTCTGAAATGTAGGGAAAAAGGATTGATCCTACAAGTAAAATGGGATTCAACAGAAGGAAGGCTAGAAGACCATCAAATGTGACGCATCTAGCAGAGTGTTGCTCTCCATCGTTGAACTGCAAGAGAATGTCATAGCAACCTGCATAGAAATAAGGGTGCAAAAGAGAGACATCTTGACGAGGGCACAAGTGTTCTTGTGCACAATGTTTAGGATACATAGGACCAGATCGAAAAGATGGGAACCCTAAATTCCCATGAAGCGAGGGATTGTTATACAGTGACAACAATCAAGAGGGACACTAGAGCAAATGTCCACATGCAGTGATGTGTATCATGGGTGAAGGCAATGTGGATATCATTCCAAAGGGACCAATAGAAGTGGAACAAGGTGTCATAGCAACCTACACAGAAACAGGGGTGCAAAAGAGAGACATTGAGGAAAACACAAGTGTTCTGTGCACAACGTTGAGGACAAGAACCCTAGATTCCCATGAAGTGGGGGATTGTTATACAACGACAATAATCAAGAGACACACTTAAGATAACATCCACATGCAGTGATGTGCAAGGGACAAAAAAGGGAGAAGAACCTCTAGCCCCAAAGGCAAATGAGGAGGAACTTACAGATGAAACTCAACACAAGGCATCCGAGGATGTGCAAAGAGTAGAGAGAAGTTAGCATGCAACTAACACGGACACAACATTGTTTTTGCATGGCACAAGTGAGTTTTCGATAGGAGTAAGACGAAATCAGCCCAAAACAAATGAGGAAGGTGCAACATTTATTCGTAAAATTCAAGGAAGCTGCTATAGGAAGGAAGAGCCAAGCATCAGACCAAAGCTGGTGTGGAGATCACATTCCAAACTACACACAAAGAGGGAAAGTCACTACCACAAGATAGCAAGGCAGGAAGCCATCAACCTAAAGCTGACTACGAGAAACAACTGAAAATAATATCAATCTAGATGCACGGAAAGCAATGCGCGAACATGGAGGAGATGAGGAGAGAGATTGGAGTTGCTAAACCCCATAGAGATGGGAATTTCATTAACGGCATCAAGTGGAGGAAGAAGAGAGGATGTAGCAAGAGTACCGCACAAACATGTTAGTGAGAGACACATGGAAGAATGGTGCACAACTATGCCTACTTGTCGTGGCCGACAAAAGAAAGAAGAAAGTACATGTAGCAGAGGAAAAGCTAGAGGACCGTACGTTTAATAAGACAAAAGATACAAGGACCTTTTGGCAGAGGTAGACAGACAAAGGTGGGCATAGACCCACAAGAGGAGACAAGGGTAGGCATAGCCCCACAAGAGGAGAAAACGTGGGCGTAGACAAAAAAGAAGGGATCATAGAAAACAAGAAATGTGAGACACGAGAAGAAGTGTTGAAAACACTTGGCAGAGGCAAATGAAAAGAGTTGGGTGCAAAACCAAAAGAAGACTCAGAGGTGAATGCAGATACACAAGTGAGAAGAGGAAGAAGGGCAGGGAATTCATTGTGTATTAAGGGCTCCATGATTGGGTTTACTAGCCTTTACCTTTGCCTAAAGGGTTTTTGTTTGGGTTTTAGGGGGATAATGTGAGTGATTACTCTAAGGTCAAATACCTTAAGGTCTCTATGATGGGTATCATTATTACCCCTTCATTTAACCAACTGGGAAGAGTTTGCTCATGCACAGGAAGGGCTGCTTCAAGAGATATGTGTTGCTTTCCAAAAGATATAGGGTGATTCCCATCAAAAGAGGGTCCACATTCTAAAGAATTGAGAAGGTTAGTCTCTATGAGAGGTTGCTCTAATGCCCTTTAATGTTGGAAAGCTAGGTGCAAGGGATTAAGAGCAGGATTGGTTACTGCATCAAATAAGCTAGAGTGAGCAAGTGTTATTTGGTAGAAAGGATTTGCTGCACAAGAGGGGGCTTTCTTTAGAATAGGAGGGGGATGAACTATCAAGATGTACTTGAAAAACAAAACAAAGAACAAGACAAAATAATAAAACAAAAGACCAAGAATAAACAAGAAGAAAAAGCAAAGAAATAGAAAGGAATAAATGAAGAGACAAGAAAGTACAATAAAAATAAAAATAAACACACACAAACAAAATTACCTTTTGGGTATGTTTTACATGAATATGATTATCACTGTATTATTACTTCAGATCTAGGAGGAGGTGGACAATGTATGGACCGAGAAGGGTCTGGAAAAGGACGAAGTGCAAAGCAAGCTTGCTTAGGCAACCCATTAGGTGGAAGGCAACACTGTGGCCTTGGAAGTTAGCAAAAACATTGGTTCTATCAATCATACCCTACTTGTAAACAAGTGTTTACATTTTAATTATATGGGCAGTCTAATATAGGAGCATCCCAGACAAATTGGAAATCTTGTATCACCCAAAAGAGAGTCAATCAATTGGAGAAGAAATCCAACTTTGTCAATACAAGGTTGCACCGCGCAACAGTTTCAAAGACTTTTAGGACTACTCAAGAGTCCTTTTGTATGGGAGGAAAATAGCTTGGAGTTGTGTGAAAGTCGACAAAATAATGGGTCACATAAATTTAACTAAGGCATGATGTGCGCATGAAGAAGGTAACCACTCATAGAAGGGGCATGCCAAGGAACCAAGAGCAAGGCGCAGAAGTAAATATTCGTGCGAAAGGTGGCAAAAGTCAGAGACTTTCTAAGGCACAAGAGTGGTAGCACAAAAGGAAGTTGTTCGCAAAGGTTGTGCAACACGAAGGAAAGAAGGGTTGCAACCAGAACCATGTTTGGGTTTGCACGAACAAGGCACAAATGAGCTTGTAAAGGAAGCACAGACAGTAAGCAAAGCACATCAAGATTGCAAAAATTGCACAGAGGACGTAATGAACCTGCAAAGAACAAGGCACCCAGAGAGTAAGAAGCAAAGAAGTTTTGAGCATGGATACGAAGACATCAAGGACACATGACAACTGCAACCAAGCAATAGCACACAAAGAAATAAGGCACAAAGACATGAGATGAATTTTATTGCGAGGCTAAGCACTCACAAAATTAAATGTCTTTACTAGTATAAGATTGGTTAACTCCAGGTTGGATATTTATGATGACTTTGTGGTTGAAACTTGGAATATTTGTATAGTATAAGGAATGTGGTTGTGAATATCTGAATAGATTGAATTCAATATGAATTTCATGGTCAAGGCAAGTTTTCTGAGAGGTTAGTTGTCTCTTGATAAGTTAGGTTCAAGATATATTGGACACCAAGAGCAAGTTTTTAAGAGGTCTATTATCTCTTGGATGGGTTAAATTCATGCCAACAGTAATGGAAAATAAAATATTTTATGATATTGGTAGTTTTTAAATCCATTAGATTAAGCTTTTAATAAGAAGCCAAGTTTCTCAGACGTTGGAGGTCTTCAATCTCAATTAAATTCAAGATGACGTGATGGCCTACAAATCTTTTTCTTATGCTAAAAGTCATCAACTAAACTTGAGATAATGTTGGTGACCAAAGAAAGATTTTACAAAGTTGGTTACACCTAGATAGGTTAAATTTAAGATGTCTTTGTCAACCAAGACATGTTTTCTAGAGGATAAGATGAATTTGAGATCACTTTCACAACCAAGGAAAATTTCTAAGTGCTTCATAGCCTCCACATTAGTTAAATTTATGATGATTTGGATGGATGGTCAAGTTTTTAGAAGATTGGTTGTCTCCAAATTGGTTAAATTTATGATTATTTTGATGGAATTTTTTAACTAAGTTGGTTATCGATTAATTGGTTAAGTTTGAGATGAACTTGATAACCAAAGTGAGTTTTTACAAGGTCAATATTCTCTTGATGGTCAAATTTGTAATGACCTTCAATGGATAGAAAAAAATAGGCAATTAAATAGTCACCAAATTGGTTAAATTATAGATGATTTTCCTAGCCAGGTGATAATTTTACAATGTTTAGTCTCCAAATCAATTAAAATTTAGAGAATACGTTGAAGTGATGCACACGTATTTAAGAGATAATTTAATGTCCCATCACTAAATGTAATATAACGTCCATGAAAATGGCAACTTGTAATGAGGTTTTCATGATAGGTTAAGTTTGACATGACTTTGATTCCAAGAATAATCTTAAATTGCAAAATTTAATGTCTTAGGATTGGTTAAAATTTGAAAAGAATATCATTATTAGTATAAGGTTGGTTGCCTTCAAAATAATGATATTAATGATTACCGTGTACAAAGATGGTAATACCCGAATAGGTTGAACTCAAGAAGAATTTCATGGCCAAGGAAAGTTTGTACGAGGTTGATTGTTGTCTCTTAATAAGTTAAATTTGAGATATCTCTAATAGCAAGGGAAAGATTTTAAGAGACTTGTTGTCTATAGATCAATTATAGTCAAGATGTTATTGATGACCAAGGAAAAAAATTAGAGTCTAGTTATTTCTAGATGGGTTAAATTCAAAATGATATTTATGGCGAAGAAAACATTCTACGACATTATTTGTCTTCAAATCTATCATTGTTTCTTTGGATAAGTTATATTTGACATATCATTGTTGTCCAAAGAAAGTTTTAACAAGATAAGAAGGGCTGAAGATTAATTTTGATGGCCAATACAATATTTTAAAAGGTTCTTGAAGTTGGGGTTTTTTCCCAAATTAGTTCAATTCAAAGATGACTTTGCTGGCCAAGGCATGGTTTGAAAATGATGGGTGCTTCCAAATTGATTAAATTCAAAATGATTTTTAATTAGTTGCATTCACCACAACTGTAATAGTCAAGGCACATTAGGCTACCACTTCAATATCAAATGTTTTGTCAACTATCAAAAATGTGACAGCTCATCAAGTTGCATACATTATCAATCTAGCATCTAATAAAGCTATATTATCTTTGTAACAACTATCTAATGACCCAAGCTCCCCATGACAACATATAACAAACAAAAATCAGAGTTTGCATGTTGCATACAGCCAGTTTTGGCAGCACCGTAGCATAAAATAATAACTTAGATAGAATCAAGAAATAAAGTTTTTGGTCTGCACACAGCCAGCATAACCTTCAACTCTTTCATTAAAATCATGTTTGGCTGATCCTTGGAGTGTTATTTAATAGGAGGAGGAGCACATCCATTATTAAAAAAACAATCTTTGAAATTATTGACCAAATAGAATGCTGTAATCTTCCATTCAAGAGCCTCAACTGCAAATCTGCAAGCTCTTATAGATCTTTGTTCTGGAAACTACAAGACTCTGTTTATAAAATCAATGGAGTGCGGAAGTTGGAAAAACTATTTCAGAACTCTAATATGGAAAATACAAGAGAATATTGCAATTGTCTTCTTTTTAATTTTGTCTTGCTACAAATATTTACCAAACTTTGATTCCTCTATTGCACTTCCTACATTTGTTTGCATGTTGGAATAGAAAAAAGCAAAATTGCTCAACGTCTTTTCAAGTTTTGGCTTCTAGTCTCATTTAGGTTTTGAGAAAACACTTATGCCATTGATGAAAATATCAGTGTGGAGCATAGAAGGTTTGAGAACCTTCTTAAAAAGGTGGGACACAGACATCAATGAATGATAGGCTTATCGGATTGGTCAGGGAAAAATTGGAGACTTGATGCCCTTGCCTACCCTTCCCACATGGAAAATTCTAATGAAGATGATGTTGTTCTAGGAGAAGAAGACAATCCTATTGAGATTGAAAGTTTCACTAACAAAGACAAATAATGCTCCATGGCGAAACCATTTTTCTCCTAAAGCAGGCTTTTTCGATCGTCTATTTTTTTTTTCTTGTGTTGGCAGCATTAGGAAAATTTGTCTCAACTACTAGAAAAATTTGCTTACCTTTGGGAATCACTTGAGGATGATGGTTGTGGCTAGAAAACACAGCCATTCAAGATGCAAACTTTGTGACCTTGTAGAACATTTTTCTCCAAAGTACATCTACTTTCCTCGAATTCTCTCATTGGCCATTTTCATTTTACCAGACTCAGATGTTGTGATTTGGGGAATTTATCAATATTCAGCTTACCCTCTCTATTTTATCTATTTATACATTAGAGTCCCTTTGACCTATGCTTGGGCCATTTGTGAACAATAATATAATTTCTTCTCTTTTTATTTCTCAATATATTGATGGGAGTGATGTATAAAGTATTTCCTACCAGACAATCTTATGTTTGATAGGCCAGCTAGCCTAGTTTCAGAATTATGCTTTATATCATAGTCACAAGGGTTGGCGAATTTCTTGAATAAAATTTGAAATTCGTCGAACTTTTAGATGATAGGAAAATCCGGCAAATTTGTTGATGTTCGCCTAGAAAAAAGGGGGAAAAACGCAGGCACAAAAGTGCAAGGCAAAAAGGGTAAGAACAACACATCCATTATTCACATGGCATTCTACACCTTCGTCACTAGGTATGCACCTTCATACGGTGTTCTGCAGCATGGCGTGTAAAAAAGAAGAAACTGCAGCAGCGCGTAGAGGGATGTATAATCATGCAAGGAGTCTATATTGTATATGCAACACTAAACTATGAGGTATACTGAGAGGACAACACATTCTTGTTGGAAAATAAGCACAAATGTGGTAAGTAAATGACAAGAAATTAAATTCTAATATAGTTTGGAATCTTCCCACACAAAATTGAAATTACATAATTAGAAATGTTTATGTAAGAGATCAAACATGAATGTAAATAAAATATGTTGTAACTACTCTATAGAAAGTCAAAGATACACATAGTAAAAAATGAAATTAAACTAATAGATGGGATTTTCCCCATAATTCATCTCAACTAGGCCCTACCTGAATTAAAGTTATGTGACGAAGGTGTAGAATGCCATGTGAATAATAGATGTGTTTTTCTTACCCTTTTTGCCTTGCACTTTTGTGCCTGCATTTTTCCCCCTTTTTTATGGGCGAACATCAACAAATTCGCCGAATTTTCCTATCAACTTAAAAGTTCAACGAATTTCGAGTTTCTTGAATAAAACTTGAAATTCGTCAAACTTTTAAGATGATAGGAAAATCTGGCGAATTTGTTGATGTTCGCCCAAAAAAAAGGGGAGAAAACGCAAGCACAAAAGTGCAAGGCAAAAAGGGTAAGAACAACACATCCATTATTCACATGGCATTCTACACCTTCGTATGGCGTTTTGCAGCATGACGTGTAAAAAAGTAGAAACTGCAGCAGTGCATAGTGGACTGGTAAGCAAAGCCATTAAATCGCTGACGAACCGCAATCGAATTCTCTAATAGTGGGGCAAACTGCGAATCCGTTATCGTGATCTTCTCTTCTTCCACCTTACACCGCGTGTTCGCTGCAAACTCGCAAAGTTTAGGTTATGAAATTAAATCTTCGATAATATTTTTTAATATATATAAAGAATTTCAAACCTAATTATATCATATTTAGGTTAATGTTTTTATTGATTTATTTATAATTTCAAACCTAATTAAAATAACTTATTAAAACTTTCGTGAAATTAATTAAAACAATAAAATAAATGATGTAATATACATATATATAATTGTTTAATAAAAAATTATATTATTTTAATTTTATATTTATAATAAAAATTAATAAATTTTATATTTTTTTAATTTTATATTTATAATATCATATTATTTATATTTTATGTATTTATAATTTTTTGGTTTATTATTTATATTTTTGTGTTTTTTTAATGGTTCAAATTTAATGGCGATTTTTTTTTCAAACTTTATCCACTAATGAACTTTATCCAAATTTTATCCTCGTCGAACACAAATTCAAACTCGAACCTTGTGACTATGCTTTATATCACACAGTTGGAATATCTATTATTTGATAGTAATGTGCTACCAAATAGCCGAGTTTCATGCGTACACATGAAACTAATGATTTTTTCCCATTATGTTCTTCTCAATCACCAATTTGTACTTCAGTGCTTTAATACCTTATTATACATATGTGCACAGAAAAACTTGAGTGGAAACATTCAAATTTTCACCTTGTTAAAACACTGCTCTTGATGGTGTGTTTTGTGTTCTTTCATAGTCTAGGGTATATTCTTAACATAATTATTCTCTATTATAACTAGTAATACTTTCAAGTCCCATTGTGTTCCCAATAAAGACTCGGGACCATTACATAAGAGTGTAACATTTAGTTTCATAAAATTACGGTTTTTCGAAAAAATTAAGCATAACATAAATGGCATTTTTGTAGGCCTTCAAAGCTCCAAGAGTGTCACCACCTAGTGTTAGCTCGATGAATGTGTTTCTAGCAAGCCAAGATTTTCGGAAAGGTATTTTAATAGAAAATCAGAGAATACCCATAAAAGTTAGCCCCTGTAGTGCGACTCAACTCAACTGGCTATAATTAGCAATTCTTTTCTTCATGTAAATCTCTTATTATTACGATTTGTCCTATTTGCATACCTATATATGTTGAAAGGATATTATTAGTTTTGTTTAACTTTAAATAAACTCCCATTCGCGTGCCTATGCATGTTGATTGGATGTTAAGTTAGCTTTGTTTTAACTTTAAAGCAATTTACTATTATCAGTTTTTTTAGCTATAAGACAAGAGTTTACCCTATTGTAATGTTAAGTGTGTAATTGATATCTCTTCCACAAAGATTTCTTTACTTTTAAATCCTTTTTAGAAACTTTGTTATTATCTTGCAATTAAGCATTGGTTAGAACTCTTGCAAACATGTGTCAACTCAATATTCTGGAGTTTGGCTTTCTATAACACATTAATTCCTAGCAGATGGTGTGTTGTCCCCCACATTGAATCCTCAATCTGGATCAGTGGACATAAGAGCACTTTAGATCCTATATGTCCCATCAAACAAAGAAAAGTTATCATAAGTTGGGCTTGGAAACCAGAGATCCATCTATGTTCCTAAAAGACGCAAGCGACCATAGATGGATGTAGAAGGAAGGATAAATTCCTAGGACCCAGTAAAGGCAATGCTTGAAGAGCCTCTAACAAAGAAACTAGCTGAAATGATGACCTAATTCACGTAGATTCTATATAAAATGCAAAGATGCATGCCAGTATCTACAAAAAGGCGGCCTTTCCAAATCTTTCCTAGGGTCCATGCCCTTTATGGTACAAGTAGGTTTTGATATTTTGATGTTTGAAGATAAAATAGAAGCTGGTGCGCTTAAAATTTGGATCACAAAAATAAAGGTGTATTTTTATGTAAACACTTTCCCAAGACCTGAGAAAATAATGGCTGCTCTACTGAAAGCTAAACCCCAAGTAAAACAATGGTGGGACCCTTGAGCAATCCAACGAAGATGCAAAGGATGATTGTGTGGTCATCATGTATCACTCTTGGGATGACTTTGTTGATAGTATTAAAGATGAGTATTGTCCAAAATATGTCTATGAGGAAAAGTACATGAAATGGCAATTTCTAGGACAGGACAGATTTGTGAGGGAATACACAAATACCATCCATACTCTATCAAAGAAACTCAGCATCAAGGATTCTAAAAGGTATAAATAAAGTGGTCAAATACAATAGTCGTCTACATCCATATATCAAAACAAAGATGGGATTCCTAACCCTTGAAACGATGAGATAAACCCATCAACATACAACAAAGATCAAGGAAAAGTTCAAACAGAAAAGGAAACTCCTTATAGGAAAGTGGGCACGTAATCAATAGATAGAGGCAAATCCAACTATGTGGAAGCAAGTAACACACTAGATGCCCCGTAATTGGGGAAAAATTCAAAGATCCCAACCTCAATGTTTTCTATGAAAAAAACAAAAATAAGCCCCCACAGAAGAAGACTTGAACAAGGTGTGAAAACAATAGGAGCAAGAGTTACAACATAGAAAAATATCATTTAAAAGGAACATTTTTACCAAGGCACATGAATATGATCTAATACAAGATATCAGTGAAGACGAACACTTCTTTCATCCTATGGAGAAAGGTAAGCAAATTATGGATTCTTATCCCCATTTCATAGTTGGTAAATCACAAATTGCAACATCGTCGTATGAGGAAGGTCTTTTTCATTCACAGACATGGGTGCAAGAGAAAGCTTTGCACTTCATAGTGGATAGTGGGGCAGAAAAATTTGATTTCTATAGAAACTATATAGAAAATGAGTCTCAAAACAACACCTCACCCACAGCTATACTCCATCGATGGCTAGACCAAGGCATATTTATTCGTGTTGGTCAATAATGACTTCTCACATACACAATCAAGCCATTCATAGATGAGGTGTTGTGTGATATGGCACCCCTGGAAGTTTGCAACGCTTTTCTTGGGCAGCCATATATGTATAAACAAGATGGAATCTATCAGTTCAAGACCCACAATGTCATCATCACATTGTGAAGGCAATCCTACAAGATCCCTAAGGTTCCTCCTAAGAAGACAATGAGCCTAATTAGTGCAAAACAATGTAGGTGTGTGATTGGTCTAGCTAGAAAATTTATGTTAATGTTTATTAGGCTAAAGTGCACTCAGAAAGTCAATGCAACCACGTAATCCACCATGAAAAATCAGACTATACAGCAACAACAGGAGATGAAGATATTAACATCGCTTCACTACACCTATTGGTGTGCCCCTACACTACCAGGGGACACTTCCCATCAAATTGATCCCTGAGACACCCTTGCCAAATGGACAAGTATATAGATGCTTGGTGCTAGAAAATGAAGAGATCAAGAAACAAATCCAGGAGCTAATCAAAAATGTGCATATCCGGCCCAAAGTGTCACCTTGTGGAAGCCCAATTGTGTTAGCTCGAAAAAAAGATACGGTTGTACCTAAATATGGTGGTAGCAAGTATCCTGTATATGACAAGGAACTTTATGCCATTGTTTAGGCATGGCGACAATGGAAGCGTTACATTGTGGGAATGGAGACCATCATCCACACATATCAAAAGCCTATGCAATTATTGCATACCCAGGCCCAGTTACAAAATGATCACCATCAGAAGTGATCTACCTAACTGCAATAGTCTCACATCAATATTAGGCATAAGTAATGTAGTTCCATTCAGGCTATAGACTGCTTATGCCACCCTCCAATTGTAGCACTAACAATAGTCCTCAATTCATGTGGCCACGAGACTTCTAAATCGCCCTTGTTGTATGGTAGTGATCATGAATTTTCCACCATATATCACGCACTGAATATGGGCCAACAAGTTGTAGACTAACATATACAAGAAGGGTGTTTGTGTCACTTGGGACACATGTGTTCCAACAGTAAAATGACAAAACATGATTTCAGAGGCGCACTATAGTTGAGTTTTAGAACACTTTGGGGTGGAAAAGACAGTGGTAGTGCTCTAGAAATACTTCTATTGGCTGAATCTTTGTCATTATGTGAGAAAGTATATCAGGTCATGCACAACATCGCAAAACCAAATAACAAAAAAGCATGGCCTCTATGCACCACTACCAATAATTGATTGACCTTAGCAACCAGTGTCCATGAATTTCATGTTAGGGTTGCTCACAACTAGGCATGGTCATGATTGTGTCTTTGTTGTGGTTGACAGGTTCTCCGAGATGGAAACGTTGGCACCCTATACAAAGGAGATCATATTTGAAGACAGTGTAAGGCTCTAATGTCAGCACATGTGGATCCACTTCATCATACCACAGAGCATTGTGTCAAACAAGGACAGTGGATTTCTTCGCATTTTTTGGTCAACCTTATGGTCCATGATGGACACCAAGTTGAACAAGTCCACTTATTTCCATCCTGAGACATATAGGCAAATAAAAGTCATTATATGATGGTGCATCTACTTAAAATGTATAACTCAAATCATCCACAGACAGGAAAATAATTTACTATACATTCAACATAGCTATAATCAAGCCCTCCATGGCTCAACAAGCCAAAGACTTAAGGTTTGTTTTTGGTTTCAGCCATTGGTCCCCATTGATGTGGCATTATTTATTGTAGTGAAGTGTCTATCCATGCACAAAAGGAATATAATGAAGACACCAGATTTATTGAGTGCATCCATCAAATCCAAAAGTAGGGCATGAAATCCTACAAAAAACCAACTAGAAGTACAAGCAATGCCATGACCAATTTCAGGTCACTCACTAGTTCTAGGTATGGTTACAGTTACAGAAAGAACGTTTGAAAGGTCAAAACAGGGAACTAAGACTTTGTATTCTTAGAAGTTGCCCTATACGCATGCCTACGCATGTTGAGTGGGTGTTAAGTTAGCTTTGTTTAATTTGAAATCAGTTTATTATTACTAGTTTTATTATTATTAGTTTTATTGGGAGTGGACAACTGATTTCTCTTCTACGGAGATTGTAATTCAAATTGGACAAATGATATCTTCTTAGAAACTCTCTCGTTATCTTGCAATAAAGCTTTGGTTTTTACTCTTGCAAATATGTGTGAATTAAGTATAAAGGAGTTTGGATTTATTATAACGCACTAATCCCTAACAGTTGGTGTGTTGTCACTTGGATTGAATCCTCAATATGGATCCCATTGACCTACTTTGGTCAATTATGAACAATAATATAAGTTATTTTTTCTTTCTTTCTCAAAATATTGATGGAAGTGCAATGTATAAAGTAATTCCTATTGCTTGATATCTCTTATGTTTGATAGTAATTCTACTATCTAGCCTAGATTCAAAAAATTTCTTTATATCACATAGATGGATCATATGTTGTTTGCATAAACATATGGCTGGACTTCATGCAAAAACATGAATCTAATGTTCTTGTCCAATTTTTCTTGCCTTAATCACCAATTTGTGCTTCAGCTCTTCAATGCCTTATTATACATATGAACAAAGGCACTCGAGTGGAAGCATTTCATGTTTTGGCCAACTAAATCATTGCTCTTGATGATGCGTTGGATCACATTATGTTTTGGTAGTCAGTATTGTATCAAGCAAGGATATGTATACAGTATTGGTTCCACCAGCTTCAAGCTTATTCTTTAGCTGAGTGTCTCCACTATTTTATTTTAATTTTCTTATATATTTGGTTTCATTCTTTTAAAAGGGCTAATAACTAGTTTTTGCTTCAGCTCTCTGCTATGCTTTCAATTACAATTTCCAATCTTTATCTTTGCTTCCTCAAGTTTAATCAATAGAAAGTATAGCAAGCTAATGAAGAAATTTTAAACTGCCACCTTCTATCTTCCAATGATTTTTTAGAGAGAGTATGCCTTCTTGGATTTGGAACAGAGAAACAGTCTTTATAGACTGAAATGGGAGTTGAGAATTTTGTTGGCAGCTTCTTTTTTTGAGAATTTTGTTGGCAGCTTCTTTTTTTTATAAACATTCCAGACATTGAGAGTATAGCAATGGTTTTGACATCACATAGTATGTCTATTGATAAACTAATACATAGTATATAGCAACTTTCTATATGCAACTATATCCTTAAAAAAACATTTCTTTGGAAAATAAACATTTAATTTGTCCATATACATCACCTGCTAGTTGTAATACACACATGGAAGAACATTCTCACTCGCCTCAGAATAGCATGTAATTAAGGATAAGCCATGATAAAGGACATGGTTCATGTGTCACCAATTTACACAAAGGCCTCCCACGCAGCTAGGCAGTTACATGAAGGATGTTTTATAACTTAAGAATATGATTTTAGATAACTCTGAAAGTTGCAAGAAAAAGTAATCTAGAAATTTCCCACACATCTTGCAAGGCCTCCTGAATCTTATGATAAAAAGTTCATTTCATTTTGCATAGATTTATGGTCATTTTGTGCACTAAAAATTTAGTAAAAATGTTTCATTTCATTTTGTATGGATTTATGGTCATTTTGTGCATTAAAAATTTAGTAAAAATGTTTCATTTCATTTTGTATATATTTATGGTCATTATGTACAATACAAATCTAGTAAAAATGGTGTTGTTTCCAAGTAGTATGCCCATCCATAAAGTTAATAACTATTATTTAGCAACTTTCTTTACTAAATCTATCCTAAAATAGTTTGTCACAAGACACTTTGATGTTTCTTAAAATGTTGGCATTCTTGTAGTACATAGGAAGCTGGTTACATTCCCCTAATACGATTGCTTGAAAATACATCGATATATAACACAACATAATCTGCACTCAACATCCAGTATCTAAATTTACAATAATCTAACAGTCGCCTCATCTCCATTTGGTGTAATCACTAATGTACCAAATTAAATGTATTTGAACTCCAAACATGAATAACTACAATTTTGGTTAAGCTCCCACCATAATAAGAGATTAGGTTAATTTTAGCTTCAAACAGTAGATGGATTTTGTTCCATATAGTTATGTTGAATATATATGGACTGTACTAAATGGACCCAAATTAAAATTACTAAATGGATCCAAATTACAATTAATCCCTGTTCACCCCCCTCCCGCAGTATCTTCATAAATAACTTAATACGCACAAGTGATAGAATATGAGACAACATGATAGGTCAAACAAAGAAGAATCTGACCCAACAAAGACTGCATTTTGTGAATGCATGCTGCAATTAAAGCAGGAGATGTGATGCAGGAGCATCAATGGAAGGAGAGAGAAAATGATAAAGGATAGCTGGTTTTTGGTTGTCAAGGTTGTAAGGGGTCTTGAAATACCCTTTAGGAAAGTTTTAGAATATGCGAAGTCCTTCTAGTATGTGTGTTTAAGGCTTATTTTGGTTTCCCGCCAAAAAGCCACTTTTGAATATTTGAATTTATGAATGTGTTCTAGGCTAGTTTGTGGATGTTCTATAATGAGTTAGTGGTTGAAGAATGTTGTAAGAGGTCTTATGAGACCTAAGGGGTCATTTGTAAGTGCTTTGAGTGGTCATTAGTCATGATGTTCAATGTAAGGCAAAATAAGGAAAAGAATCAAGGACATATGTAACAAAGACCTAAGTGGGAGTGCCCTCTTGGAGGCAGTTACTACAAAGAGTGAATGCATACATGTAGGAAAGGAGAGATAAGGTTAGGAAGGGAAGGAGAGGTCCGAGGAAAGATGAAGAAAGACCAGTAGAGAAGGAACTCTACCTGTTCTATTCAAAGATTCTGTGTGTGATTGTAAAAGGAAGATTAAGAATGTTAATGAAGAAGGAAGGTTTTAAAGAAGGTTGATCTTTTTCATGTAAGATTCTTAGCAAGATATAGCTAGATTCATATCATCGATTTCTTGATATAGTTTCAGTAGTGTCTCTGCCTGTGTATAGGAAGGAACTCAGAGCATGAGAATTCTGTGTATGTGCATAGTCTAGATTGTCAATAACTTGATGGGTATTTGATTAGTGTTCAACTCCTTAGAGTTGTTGGTAGTTGATCAATCTCTCTCTCTTGTTGTTCTCTTATGCATAAGTGAAATATTACTCTAACCTACAAGTGGATACTCCAAGATATAAAGGTCAAAACTCTGTGTTGTCTCAGTCATGCAAGGGTAGACCAGGGGTTCTTTGAAGTTACACTCAAAAGTGAAGAAAGAAGAAATGTAGTAGAACGATTATGCAAGGTGTAGATAATCCATATAGCCTTTGAGAATACTCTGGTAAATCAAGAATCATTTCTAAGGATACACAAGATCCATTTGGAGCAGTTAGACTTTGGCATTGAATCAAGATTGCACTCAACTATAATCCCAGACCTGTTGGTAAGCCTCTAAAAGTCTGTAATTTTTCAAGTAGGAGCTGTTTGAGTGAATCTTAGAAAGATTATACAAGGTGTAGATAATCCATAGAGCCTTTGAGGATACTTGGTAAATCAAGAATAATTTCTAAGGATACAGAAGATCCATTTGGAGCAGTTAGACTTTGGCATTGATTCAAGATTGCACTCAACTATACTCCCAGACCCGTAGGTAAGCCTCTAAAAGTCTGTAATTTTTCAAGTAGGAGCTGTTTGAGTGAATAACCATGCATAAACATTGTTGAGCAAGGTGAACCATATTGGGACAGACCCTATTCATCAGTTAGAAACCAACTAGAACTCTCAATAATTCATTTTTGTTACCTCGGCCTGTACAAGCCTGCATGTAAGTCTATCTAGGGTTTTATAAACAGAAACTTAAATATATTTTGTTCTAACCCACCAAAATCTACGTAGTCCCATGTAATTTGTTGTGCTATAGAGGAATATGGAAGTTGCAGACCTGTATGATACCGTACAGTATGGTTTAGCATACCGTGGACTTAAAAAGACCTTAAAGAGGCCTAATTGCATGGTCAAGTGAATGAGAAAAGGGACTTGCCTAATGAATGAGAGAATGAAATTGCATGAGGAATTAAATGACCAAAAAAGTTATCTTAAAGTGGTTTTATTATCCTGAGAAGTCCTATGGATTGTTCCAGACTAGGAGGTTTGTATGTTTCAAGGGCTACAAGGAAAGACTAACAAGATATAAACAAAAAGGTACCTATGAGGGGTTTAAGAGTGAACGAAGGATCAAGATAAGTGGAAACATGTTTGATTGCAGGGAAAGAAGCCAATATAAGCAAGCTAATGATAGTATGGAGAGTTAAGAAAGAAATGGCATTTTGGAGCATGTTGATGATAGACCAGGGATCGATAAGAAAGCAAGATTAACACTAAGTTGAATTGGTTCAAGTTTGTTTTGATCAAGGAAGACTATTTATGATGCATGGACATATTCATGGACAAGAAAGAGGGATTTGGGGTTTAGAACCTTGTGGAGTTGACTAACCCATTGTGTCTGAATGAATGCAATAATGAGTGGGCTACAAGATGGTAGTGTAATGAATGAGAGGGTTTAGTGATGGTGGAACAAAGAGAGAATGATTACAAATGATAGTCACAGTTAAGAGTATAAATCCTTATAAGATTGTTTTAATAACTAGCCATGCAAGCAAGCAAGGTAGCAAGTTGTGTTACAAGAATCAATAACAGGTATGTGGATACAAGTGGGAAGTGGTAAACAAGATTGAAGATCAGATAAAGACTGCAAACAAGAGGCAGAAGCTGATGAAGCTTATAACTCTGCATCAAGATGAAAATTATGGTTTCCAGTTTAGTCAGCATTATGGTAGCATTGAGCATTACAAGATTCCATTCCATCTTAACTCATGTTAATGCAACAACACATTAGAACATTAACAACTTGCGACTTAAGTAATTGAAGAATTCCAATTTAATTAATGACATTTCTGCAGTGTTTCAAAGGTGTTTCGGTCTACAAGATGTTTTATAAACACTAGAAAAGTAAAACACCAGACCCCAACACATTTCTAGTATCTTAGTAAAATCACGATCAACCCCTTCCATCACAAAAAGTTTAATGGGGCTAGTCAAATTGGTAAGGATTAATACCCTCATACACTGGGAAGAGTTCAAACTATATTGAAGAACTTATATCCTACAGGTTACCTAAGAAATCATGAGACTATTCATGGAAGTGATGTCTACATGACCACCCTTGATGGAAGTGACGCTTACATTAAATATTTTAGCTAGTTTACGATTTACACAAGGATTGCACACAAGGAAGACAACCTAATTCTCAGGTACATTGCCAAATTATACATGACTAAAAAAGCAGCTTGAGATATCATACATATAATTGAAGAAGCATACCCGATGAATAGTAAGTACTTTATTGAAACATGATCCATAAAATTCATTCCTCTATTTTTCTAAGAAATTAATAGATTTAATTGTTTGTGAAAGGTCAAAGGGATCAGTACTTGGGACCTGTTGTGGGTGGCAGTGTCATAGTGGAGGAACCTATGATGAGGCTAGTGGGAACTGAAAGTGAAGCAACAACAAGGGTACAAAGCCAAGTAGAGGCCCACAATGCACAGTCGGTTAAGGCAATGATATATATGATTCCATAGGAGCCAACAAAAGAGCAAGAAGGTGCGCAAGGTGTGGGAACAGCTTGCATAAAGATAAGTGTGCAGAAGAGAAGACCTGAGGAGAGCACAAGTGTTCTTATGCACACCATAGAGGATACGCAAGAGAAGGAAAAGATGGAAACTCTATATTTCTATGAAGCGTAGGATTATTGTGCATCAACAACAACCAAGAGGGGCATTGGAGCAAATGTCCATATGCAACAGTGCACAATGGACAGAAAGGGTGAAGAAGAACCTCATTCACCAAAGGCAAAAGAGGAGGATCCTATGGATGAAACGCCACAGAAGGCATCTGAAGATGCACCAAGAGAATAGAGAAGTCAGACCACAACTGACAAGGATGCATCGTTGTTTATGCATGACACAGAGGAGTTTCCACGAGTAGCAAGACAAAATCAGCCTGAAGCTGATGAAGAACTGCGTATTTTGTTATTGCGTATTTTGTACAGTATGCATTTGGTTGCTCAGAAAAAAGCATCCCCTCATCAATACAATTAACAACTGTAAACCTATACAGAAAATAAATACTTGTTATACGTTTTGTTTATTATTCAATTTTAATGAAACCTAATTTTAATAATGAAATTTCATTTTAATATTTAAATTTATGAAAATTATATGTATGTGTATATATAAAATGCAACCATAACCGTAACCATACCCATACCTGTTAGTTATGTAGAACTGCTTATCTACCGCTTGTTCTAAGGGGCAAGGTAGAAAATGCTAAGAGTAGTTGTGAAGTGTAAAATATTTATGCTCCCTCAAGTCCTTGGCTGAGGGGAGAATGTGGGAATGAGTTCAAAAGTGCTTAGTGCTTTAAATTTACTTATGAAGACTTCAGCTCAATCATGAGCTTTTTAGAGGAGAAGAGTGTGAGGAATCTTGAAGAATAGTGTGAGACATATATTGGATGCTGAACAAAAAAGGTGGGTAACTTTACAGGTGAAGGAAAATTCATTAAGCAGAGAAACATAACACATTTCTGGAAGATTCTAGTCGGACAGGTCTTAACCTGATAATTTTAGTCCAGGTAATGGAAGAAATGGGATGTGATAATCTACTACAGAGACACCTCCAATAAATAATCCTTACAAGTTGAAATTCATGTGCCTCCATCATTCTCTTCTTGAATAAGAAATCAGATCAAGGTGGAATGTTCCCATGCTTCTGACTGGGTTGATATGTCTAAAGGACAGCCTAGTTCAGAACGAAAATGTGGTGAAGGCCATCCAGCCTGTACGAGTGCTTTTGACAATCTAGTATAATATAAAGAAGAGATAGCCAAGCTCCCTGGATGTCCGATTTTTCGAGCTCACTTTGTAGACAAAAAAGGAATCTTAAAAGCCGTAGTTGAAACCTAGAAAGAAAAAAATCTCTTGAAACAAAAACAACCAAGGTATGATGACTGATATGAGGAAGGAATACATTTTTATTTCACAAATCAACATGGACTCATAAACACTTTAACAGAAGAAGCCAGTCTCAAGCTTATTTAGGGTTTAATCTTATATAGGTCAGTGTAGGGTTTCTGGGGTTTTTATATTGCCTTGACAGAGAAATATTCTATAATAATATTTAACATGACATTTGGTTATTGAGGGCTAAAGAGAGAAACTGATCGAACCTGGTTGCACATCATTAGCAGGGTTACTTGGGGGTATAAGCCGAGACAGCGATTCATCCTCCCTATCCAGTCGTTCCTTCTCCTTACACAGCCGTTCCTGATTCTGACGCAGCCTTTTCTGCTTCATAAGCAGCTTTTCGTCAACCTTACACACCAATTTCTCATGAAAAACAGGAGCATTTTCTTTCTCTCCCGGTATAGACTCCTCCCCTGCAGGACCTCGCGGGTGTATCAATTCCTCCACAACATCACAATAACAATAGCATTCACCAACGCAATTGCAATAGCAGAAACCTGCAATTAACAGGTAGATATGTAGGTAAGCTTGTGGTAATATCTAGACAAGTGTCTGATTTCAGGTATGAATGATAGATGAGGGTTACAAACAAAAGCTCCTTGTATACAAAACGTCTTACCTCCTTTCCTTTTCCCATTTAGGAAACTGTCCACGTATGGATATCCCCTTTTCCCAAATCTCCGCTAGCTGGTCTGGTTATAACCCTGTAATTTGCAGGAGGGCTAATTAACAAATTAATAACAGTTTAAGATAATAAAAGGAAACATAGACAAAAAGAGGAGCTAGGGTATCAGAACTGTTTGAGATCGAATGGTTTCAATTCTCTTCATCATCCGGTGTAGAGATACAGGCGATATAGTCAAAACCTTTTAAGCTCAGAGGGGTTTCCTCCCTCTCTTCCGTGCGGAAGCTTGCATAATCCCGCTTATATTTTCTGACATGCTCAACCCAAGTACAAAAAAGTGTACACAGAAAGATAAATTCTTCTCCTCCCTTCAATTCAGTCCTTATCCCAATTTATAAACAAATTCAGAAATCACTACCTAGCGCTTATAATTTGTCGATATGCAGACAGTGGCCGGAATTAGCGTAGGGTGCCCCATCTCTTCCCCCACCTAGAATGTCATCTGCTGCAATTCATTCTTCATTGCGTAAGTGCTGAACCCCTTTATCATCTGCCCGCACATCCGCCACGCAATCGCCACCTGTCCAGCCTCTGGTGATCCTCTCTTCTGTTTTTTCTTCTTTCAATTTATTAGTTGAGACATGATCCCGGGCTGCCCTGAAGAAGCTTTTTTCGGCCATGATCGTGTTATTGCGTGTTTTGTACGGTAGGTATAGTATTGTATTCCGCTTCTTAAAAAAAAGAGCAACGCCTCGATCGAATACAATTAACAACTGTAAACCTATACAGAAAATGAATACTTGTACGTACCAAGCAAGGCGGAAAAATCATATCCGTTTGTCTCATGCTTTTTCTAACGACTAGACTGCTTTTTTTGGTTTTTTTAACGAGTAGATGCTTTTTCTAAGAAATTTGAAAGAGTTACCCCTACGTGATAATTATGCATACATGTAATTTTTTGTAAAGTGACCTACTTAATTTGTGAAAGGAGTTTTAGAATTTTATAAGATGTCTATTTGTTTTTAAGTTATTTTAGATGTCAAAAATAGAATCGTTCTTTTAAATATGATTGTTATGAATAAATTGGATTCAAGACAATAAGTTAAAGAAGAAATTAGTGAGGATGATGGTGCAACGATGTTAGCGATGGTAGTAGGGCAGATGAGAAAGGGAGACTCGGGGAGTAGGCAAGTGACGGGGATGGCAAGTGTTTTTCAAGCAAAGGGATCTCAAGGTAAATCAACAGTCAAAGACGAGGAAGATGTAGTTAGGGAACAAGGGGTAAACAAGAAAAGCTCTTTGCAGTTTGGAAGCTTTAGGTCTTCGAAGGTGAATGGATATCTTGCAAGGAGCGAACACAGACCTATGTAGATGATTCAACCTGACTCGATGGAAGAAGATGTCAATTATTTGACCAGTCATGCCTTTATTTGCAATTTTATGGGGATTAGGGTCTCTCTCCCCTTTTTGGAATCATGGGCTCAACGCACTTGGACCCCAGAGGGCAAAATGGAGGTGATGTTGGCAGCAAACAGTTATTTTCTAGTTGTTTTTTCTTGCATGTCAGAATAGAATAAGGCTTTTGAAGGAGGTCCTTATTTCTATAACCAAGCTGGATTGTTTATTAAGCCATGGCATGTAGGGTTCAACCCTACGGAGGAACTTCCTTCAAGGGTTCTTGTTTGGATGAGACTGCCAAGGTTCCCATTAGAATTTTGGAGAAATGACATTTTTCACTAAGTTGCATTGTTGCTTGGCAAACTAGTGGGTCTGTCGCAACAAATGATGGACAAAAAGATAATCACTTATGCTCGGGTTTGCATTGAAATTGATATAAGTAAACCCTTACCAGATTCTTTGGAAATTCAACTAGGATCTTCTTCTTGGATCCAGACAATTGACTATGAAACTATTCCATTCCATTGTTGGCTAGCCATGAATGTGGCCATCTGCAGCGGATGTGTCTTAAATCTAATCCGGTATGGCTTTCGAGCAATGGGCCGCCTCGTCCACTCCCTAAATAAGATGAAGAGAAAGCACCTTATGATGGAAGATAAAGAGGGATGTATCTCGATCAAGGCTCGAAGCAAAGGAAGAGGGCAGAGGAGAACTTTAAAGGATAGGCAAACATAAGATAAAGAGGAACCTGTAGGGAAGCTTTTTAGACAAGATCCTTGGAAGGCAGAGCAATTAGTTAAGGTAAATGATGGAAGCATTCTTGTTGGTGTATAGGATGGATGTTTAGGTGCTCAAATGGACACAGATGTACCCTTGGTGGCTTCTAGATAGATGGAAATTAGTGGATGCAAAGAGGTATCTAGTCGTTCAGATTTGGCTATTTCAGTGGCTACTTTAGTTAAGGGGGTTTAGGGTGAGGATAAGGGCAAGGGAACCATGCATGTAATAGGGATTTAGTAGAAGACTATCAAAAAGGGTACTCCTAAGAAGTTTCTCAAGTAGGTAGGAAAAAAGACCAGGAAAAAGTCAGATTAACCAGAGAGACACTAGTTGAGATTGGTTCGGTGAAAACCATTTATTCTCATTTCTCTTTATTCCAAAAATGATAGTCCTTTCATGGAATGTAAGGGGTATGAATAACATCCCTAGATAAAAGGCTATTCATGATTTGATCCAGGTCCACTCTCCTGTATTGTCTTCATCCAAAAGACTTTGATGTATGTGGAAGGTATGTTGAGTTTGGCTTCTAGGATCTAGGTGAGAGGCCAATGTCAATGCATTAGGGCTCAAGGCAGCTCAGGAGGTGTTGCATGTCTCTAGGACCCTTGCAAAGTAGCTTTAATGTGGTGGATTTCTAGTAGACCTTCTTTATCCTTGATTGCTTCAAGCTTTGAATCAGGTAAAGTGAATCTTCTTATCAATGTCTATGCTCTAACTGATTTCTCAAGAAAATCCTTGCTTTGATCTCACATTAGGTTGGTTAGGTCTCTTGCTCCTTATCTTCCCTGGATCATAGTTGGGGACTTCAATGTTGTTACTTGTTTGGAGGAGAAGATGGGTGGTGTTGGCAGGCTAGAGGACTCTTCAAGGCTCTTGAGGAATGATATTAATCTTTTGAACTTAGTGGATATAAAGCCTTCTAATGTAATGTTTACTTGGAATAACAGGAGGTGGGGTGATGATGTTATCTTTGAGAGGCTAGACAAGTTCCTTGTGTCCAACTTTTAGGTGAGTGATTGATGGACCACCAGCTCTGAAATTCTTGATTGGAAAGGCTTAGATCATCAATTGATCAAAATCTCAAGTTTTTTTTCAAAACTTCTAAAAATCCTTCTTTTAGGTTCCAACTTATGTGACTTCGAGACTCTTCCCTATAGGAGTTAGTTTTAGATTAGTAGTTCAAATGGAAGCCTACGTATGGTATAGCTATGTATACATTTTCCAAGAGGCTTCAATATGTAAAATACATGCTAAAAAGATGGAATAGGCAGTGCTTTGGCAATGTGTTTATGGCTAAATAGGCTGCCCAATCTCACCTGGATGACATTACTCATTAGATCCAAGATCACAGTTTAATATAGGAAAACTCTAGATTAGAAGCGATAGTTGTGAAAGATTTAAAGGAATGGGAACTACACGAGGAATTATTCTAGAAGCAAAAGTCGTGTATTGATTGGTTATAGGAAGGTGACAGAAATAATACTTTTTTCCATAACTCGGTTAAGGATAGGAGGCAAGGGAATCTTATTACCTGTCTTAGGTCCTCTGAAGGGAATCAACTTTCCTCTCTCAAAATGATTTTGAGGTAGATTGCTCATTACTAATGTACATTATTTACTGAGGATACCCCTCTAGTAAGGGAGGAGGAGGACCTGATTCTGCAGTGCATACCTTCATTGGTCTCTAATGAGATGAATACAATGTTGAACAAACCTATTACTTTAGAAGAATTAGAGGGTATTGTGTTTTAGATGAAGAAAGGGAAAACCCCTGCACCATATAGATTCCCTATAGAATTTTACCAAGAGTTTTGGGATACCCTCAAATAGGACCTTCTAGAGGTGGTCTTGGAATCACAAAGGAGTAAACAAATGCTAAAGGCTATGAATGTTACATTCCTTGCTCTTATTCCAAAAAGAGTTCCTTGCTCTTATTCTAAACGGAGAAGGAATCAATTCATTTGACCTCTTTAGACCTATAACCCTATGCAATTTTGTCTACAAGATTATCACCAAGTTGATCGCTAAAAGGCTTAAGTCGTGGCTTTGTTCTTTAATATCAGAGGAACAAGAGGACTTTGTTATTGACAAATAAATTTTAGATGGGGTTGTTATTGCTACATAGGCTATTCATTCCATGGCTACCTCCAAAGAAAAGCCTATGTTTATCAAGCTGGACTTGGCCAAAGCTTATGACCATGTTAAATAGACTTTTTTGCAGAAGGTTTTGGAGGCTTTTAGGTTTGACAGTAAGTGGATCAAGTGGGTTATGAGTTGTGTCTCCTCTTTTTTTGTTCTAATTGATAGTGATCCCTCTGAGTTATTTGGAGCTTTGTGTGGTCTTCACCAAGGGGATCCTCTATCACCTTATTTATTTATTTGAAAGACTGAAGGCTTGGGGAGATTTATAAAGTCTTAGGTGAAGCAAAGAATGATTCAGTGGTGGAAGTGGGGTAACAGATTGCCTCCTCATTCTCATTTATAGTTTGTGGATGATACCTCTTTGATGGGCTTAGAAAGATTTAATGAGGTAGTTAATATTAGAATGTATTTAGATATTTACTTGATGGCCTCTGGGTGAAGGATTAACAAGGATAAGTCCTTCATTTTCTTCTTCAATACTCCTAAGCCTATACAGACCAGGATTGCTCAGATTCTTAGATTCTAGATTAGTACTCTCCCTTTTATGTATCTTGGTATCCCTATTTCTTTAGGAGCTTTGCCTAACATGTTTTGGCAAGATGTCCTAGATAAATTCTAAAGAAGAGTTTCTCATTGGACCTATAGGTGGCTATCCTCTTCTAGGAGATTGACTCTTCTAAATTTGGTTATACAGACTCTCCCTATTTATAGGTGTTTTGTATAGGTGGCTCCTTAGAGATTGACTCTTGAGTTTGATGCCCTCTTCTGACAATTTTTATGGTTCGGTAATTTGAGCTCAAAGAAATGGATCGTGGTTAAGTGGGATTCTGTTTGTAGGCCAAAATGGGAAAGGGATCTTGGGCTTCGTCAGACAAGTCTTATGGGCCAGGTTTTGGTAGCTAATCTTTATTGGAGATGGTGGAGTCTTTAGGACTAGGATTGGGCTAGAATCCTTACCATGAAGTATTTGGGAGGTATGGAGAGCAAGGATGTTCATCGATGCACCGTGCTGGGAAAAGGTTCTATAATTTGGAGCATCCTCGAAAAAGGTGCTAATTTGATCAAGCAAGGGTTATTTTGGATTTGTGATAGAGGTTTCAAGGCTCTATTTTGGTCTGATTCCTAAGATGGGGCACCTCCTATCATTTTAATGTACCCACACTTATGGTCTTTGCGTAATAATTTTCTTGAGGTAGGTTGGAGTAAGGTGGGGAAGATTACAAAACTTCTCAGATGTTGGGTCAAGTTAAAATGTTTAGATGGAAAGAACGCCTTGAGTGGCCTTTTTGGGGCTCTAAGGAGGATTATTAGGAGCTTTCAAAGATATTGACTAGTAGGTATGTAATTCCTTGGAGGGGAGAGATATTCTCGATTGAGGCCCTAATCCAAAAGGAAAATTCTTAATTGCTTTAGGTTACCAGGTGTTGGATAGGCAGATTTATGGGAGTTCTGAGGTTCCTTAGTGGAAACAGGTGTGGAGTAATTTTTCTTGGCCTAAATGTAATTCTTTTATGTGGTTGGTTGTGCAGAATAGGTGCCTCATTTGGGAGAATTTGAGAAAGAGAGGATTACAAGATCCTTTTATGTGTGTTCTATGCAATAATAGTGAGGAATGTTCTTCCCACATTTTATTTGTGTCCCTTCTCCAGGGAACTTTGTCACTATTGGTGGAGGGTTTGGAATGTGTCTTGTGTCTATGCATCCTCCTTAGTTGAGTTATGGGGCATTCTAGGGAGACCCCTGATTAGGACTTCTTTTCTAGACATTGCTTGGAACATAGACATGTCTTTTATTCTCTGACAAATCTAGCTGGAAAGAAAAAGGAGGATTTTTTAGGGTAAGAAAATGTTGATTCAAAACTTATGGATGAGAATTATCACTGCTTTGCAAGAGACATTATCATCAAAATGTGACTTATCCACCTTTGTAGATCCAGATAATATGGCTATCTTCCAGAGGTTGGGATTGATTGATTGTAGCAAGAGGGTCCCCTCTTCTAAGGAGGGTTCCCAAACCAAGATCAATATCCAATAGGATGGATGTTGGTCTCCTCCTCTTCATGATATATTGAAGATAAATACATACGGTTCTTCCAAAGGTAATTTTGGGCATGATGGAATTAGTGGAGTTGGTAGAGATAATTCAGGGGATTTCCAATTTTTCTTTTCTTGGTATAAAGGCCAACATACTAATAATTTCATGGAGGCTCTTGCTATCCTTTATGATTTGGAGAGAAGTTGTGCCCTTGGTTGGAGAAAGATTACCTGTGAATTTGATTCACAGGTAGTGATCGATATGATAAATAAGTGGTAGATGGAGGGAATGAACTGGTAATTGACTGTGGTGGTAAATTAGATTGAGAGGCTTTGCAAATAGTTGGACTCAGTTACTTTTTGTCATATTCCTAGGGAATGGAACAAGGTAGCTAATTGTTTGGTGAAGTGGGCATCTGAGCAGATGGGGATGTGGAATGTCGAGGACTGGGGAAATTTGTCCACAGAGTATTCTTGGATTTTAGAAGAGATGGTATTGGAGGCCATGAGAGATTATCTAGGGGTTTCAAAAGAAACCTAAGTGGTTGATTATTCTTTTTGGTTGTTTTGCATGTTGGCTTTTAGAGCTTTGTACTGATCTTTGTAGATTAATAAATTTTTACCCCTCTTTTTTTTAAAAAGAAGAAATTAACGAAAGAAGAATAAGTTGGGTGTAACAACTATCGTGGCAAAAGGTCATTATTATTGATCTGATATATTGTTGCTAGATCAAGAATTATATCAAATCCATCATCAACGTTACTTCTATAATATAATTCTTCTATTAGTTTTGATGTTGAACTCCATGTTTTTTATGTTTTAGCTATAGTGGCTACCAACCAAGGCACTTTGACCCATTACGTGGTAAAGTTATAAATGGCACATAAAGTTTCTTCAACCATCATTTTCTAAAGAAAAAGGCTCTGGTTTTTTTGAAAGAGTATTGGTTGGGAGGTTTATGGGTCTTTAGTCAAGATGCAAAATAATAGATGATTAGATTGATCTCCATTGGAAACCTTTTTTGATAGGCAAAACAAGTAATTGATTTTGTGGAATATAATTTTGTGCCTTCTTCTTTGAGATAAAATAGGATAAAGGTCTAAATTTTAAAATTGGGCCATATTTTATCATTGCAAGAGGGTTTAAATTTGAACCATTGGTCTATGAATTTTAACCCCACTGAAGATATACCTAAAGTAATAAATATTTGGGTAAAACTTCCACATTTCCCTCTTATTTTTTGGGATGAAAAATCTTTGGTTACCATTGGTAACACTTTAGACTGCTTCATTGATAAAATTGAGCAAAAGACAATTTTACTTGTGCTCGAATATACTTGGAAGTAGATTTGGAGAAAGGTCTTCCTAAATCCATTGAGCTAAATATAGAAAGATAGTCTTATCTACAAGATCTAGCTTATAACCAACTACCTTTCAAATGCAACAAATGCCATAAATATTTTCACTTTGTTAGGGACTACCAAAAAGGCTAAAATATGCTTTAAGAATTAAAACACCCTTAGTGACCTACTTCTATCGTACAATAAACAAGAATAAGAAGACATACTCTAAGTAATCAACATCACCCAAGTTATAAATAAAGAAATTAATTCCTAGTGTGTCTAACACTTTTGAAGTATTAGGATAAAATATTTATAAACCACCAGATTCAAAGCATGAATAATGGGAAATATGAGCCAATTAATTAACTAAAAGTGTTTGATACAATTTCAAGATGTTGTATGGTAGTTGAAAATAAGTGAAGGAATAACAAGTGGTGGATCGAGAATAGGTCTTCAAAAGAGTGAAGAAAATGTTTGTCAAGTGAACATTGCTTTTACACATTGCAATCCATCTAAAAGTGGATCAGAGCCTTAGAGTAGGGTACCATTGAAGAAACCTTCATATGTTTTCATTAATCCTTGCTATGTTGGAAATGTTTAAAAACCTTGGTATATAATTTTAAGCTAAGTGGTTGATCCCCACTTGCCAAAGGAGTAACATAAATAAATGGCAAAGGAGGAAAATTAGGCTAAGTGAGTTATGCAATCCTCCAAAAAATAATATCTTATTTAGTGTTTGTATGATTTTATGCCTTAGGCCTTGATGCTTGTACTTTATTCACCAATTTGTTGAATTGATTTGTGCAGTTTTTTCCCTTAAGGTGTGGTTTCAAGGCAATATTACATTGGGCACATATCATATTTTTTATCAAATGAAATATATTGTATGATTTCAAGGTTCATATGAGTAAATATAAATTAAATGCCAAAATGACTTACCTTTTAAAAAAATATCCATTATATATATAAAAGTTAAGTCATAGCATCTTAATAGAAATTAACTTATAAATTTAATTCAAATTAATTTATAAGCATGTGTGTGTGTGTGTGTGCATCTCTCTCTCTCTCTCTCTCTCTCTCTCTCTCTCTATATATATATATATATATATATATATATATATATATATATATATATATATATATATATTCCTGATAATTGGGTCGGTCTCGATAAAATCAAAATTGCACATATCACTTGGTCACCACCACTAGATGGAAACATAAAGCTAAATTTTGACGTGGTAACAAAAGGCAATCCAGGGCTGACTAGTGGTGGATGTGTTTTTATAAATAACATGGGACAAATGCTCTAAATAATGTCTTTTGACCTTGGTTCTAAAACTAATAATCAAGCATAATGTCTAGCCATGATTAAAGGTCTCGAAGTTACTATGTTAAAAGGCTAGAAATGACTCATCATTAAAGGAGACTCCCTTATTTGGATAAATGACATGATTTTAAACAAGATGGAATTATGGATACTCCATGCACACTAAGAATAAGCTTGTTAGTTCTCTTCTCAACTAGATTAGGTTAGATTTACATAAATTAAATGATCCAGAAAATCAAGTTAAAAATAAAGCAACTAGTTTAGGAGTGCATATGCTTTCAACTCACAATGATCTGGAAAAAATCTGGGCTATTGATATCCCTAATTAATTGAGAATTGTCCAAGATCCCATGGCCATCCCCTCTTAATTTAAACATATATAAATATTTTCCTAGATACACTCTTTTTATTTCGTGCTAATCATTTTCTATTCTCATCATCATCATTAATCATGATTTCAAAATTTATCCTCCCAAGCCTCCATCATATTTTCATTCCCCTCCTCCAAATTTAAAGATGATGCATTTAATTTCTTATTTGACATGTATGATGTTCCTTCTTGCCTAGCATAACCTTTATACTCTTATCCCCCTCTACTTAGATGTGATTTGGTCTAAAAAATGACACTCTTTTTTATGGCATATGGAAATGGGGGTTTTAATGGTTATTAAAAAGGAAAAAGGATGCTCCTTTTTCCTTGCATCACATGAGTTCGCATAGCACTTGACCTGAATCACATAGGAGAAAGGAAACTGTTTGGGGAAGATGTGAGTAAGATATTTTCTAAATTTCTAGATGGAGAGATAAAGAATTCTAAAATGGGGTTGTGGCTTCTTCGGTCCTAGTCAGTGACAAATTATTTAATGGAAATTATGCTATATAACTTGGCAAACATATGAAGAATATAATGTTTGATCCCAAATAGTCTCTGGGAAGTCAAAATGTTCTTGAGATGGCATAGTCCATAAGTGTATCCAACATTTTATCCAATGCAGTTGGTTAGTTCCTCCTCCATCAAGATCACATTACTTTGGAATCATTGTTGATGATGCTCGATGACAAATCTTTGGTGCATGATCACAACCACCTAAAGGATTTAAAATTTATGCTTCAAGGTTAAAAGGAGAAATAAATGGCCTTAAGTTTCAATCTTTTGGTAGCTACAGTGTCTGAGGTCCCAAATTATTGTGTAGAGTTTCCAAAAGATGACCTACCATGTGGATGTCGTCCAAGTTTTGGTCATGCCACTCAGTCTCTATATGAAATAGTTACATAAATTTTGGGGGACAGAGGGCCTATGTAATTTTACCTCTCCCATAAGACTCATTTAGTTTAATGATATAATAATGTATTTTTCTTGCATTATATATGGATTTTGTCTAGTTACATACTAGTTTACAAATCATATATAGTAGATGTAGCAGTCTGAGTATTTTTATTTGGGATGTCGTATCTACCACTTTACACACACACTTTTAGAAAACTTCACAAACTACTCACAATAGTTGATCTATTCTCCAACATTTTTCATTCACCACAGCTAGTAGGTGACCTGACAAGTTTTTTTATACTCAACATGATAACATGTTTTTTTGCTAGTGGTACTATTAATCCTCATGCTAAGTTTCCCCCCTATTTATCAAATTATTTTGCAAGCTAGGGCCCTATCCTTAGGTGAATTTAACAATACACACACACACACACACACACACATATCTCAATGAAATACCCAAAAATAAAATTATTACAATTATTGGAATCCTACAATGGTAGTTGGGGATTTTTGGGGTTGTGATATCCATGGTTAAATAATTAACAGTGACCTTTAATTTGATGTTGATGAATCCAAAAGTATAATAATTTCTAAGAGGCATAATTTTACACAAACAATTCTCAAGGAAGTAGAAAACTAGTTCTAACTCGTCATTATTCTTCAAAGTAATACACAATAGTCTTTAAATAAATCCCAACTCATGGATAAAGTTATCATGCACAACTAAAAATAAAATAAAATAAAAAAGCTACCTATAGTTAATTGAACTTACTATTTTTAGTAATTGGTATATTTATAAATAATTATATGTAAGTTTGAATGGGCCTAATAATTGTCCCTTATTCTCTACATGTCTAAATAAATCATATGGCTGAATTGCACATTGAGTTCATATCTGATTGGAAAGAAATTAAAATTCTAAAAACCTAAAAATAATAAATAATAAATTTAAATGCAATTTTTTGTCCTTTAGATGGTTGATTTCAACCCTAAAGATTTGTCATGATAACTACATTACTAGCACAAGTTACAACTACATCAAGCTCTTTGAGACCATCAATTTTAAAAAGTCTCAAATAGGTTTGTTGATCATAATGTATGATCTCTGCAAGGTAAGATTATGCATCATTCTCCTCTAGTTGAAAAAAACTCAACTCTTACGAGTTGTGGTAATTAAAAGTCTACCATTTTAATTTTTTAAACTTTTCCATTCTAAAATTTAAGTGTTGTCTTCTTCTTGTAGTCCTTCCTAGTATACCAAATACTTGTTGTAGTTGCCTTACTTAGTGTTCAATGTCTTTTTGTCTAAAACTTATGTTGTATTTTCTTTCTTGTTTCTTGGTACATGCTTCTTCCAATTCATTTTTTATTCTTCTTCTCCTTCATTATCTTCTCCATGAAATACATATAAATTAGAAACATTTTTTGGATAGATACGAAGCTTTTGATCGGAGCAACTTAACCAGTTACATCAACGATCATAACCAACCAATATCCATATTATGGCCAAAATCAATGAATACTAATAATCCCACCACAAGTGGCATTTTACATTCCTTGCCATAGTATTCCCACCACAACTAGCATTTATATTCCTTGACACAATATTCCTACCACAACCAGTGTTTTTACATTCCTTACCAATGGCCACAACCAAACTTCCAATACCTTTGAGATTTAGACCTGTGTGGTGCATATAACAACTAAGTTGCTTTACCAATGCACGCTCATCTCATCGGTGACATATCAATTGGAAACATTAAACACTAGATAACTATCAAAATTATGTGGCAAAATTACCTCATAAACATTATTATTATTTTTTCACAATCATGCACAAACCAATCTTATTATACTTTGGCTTGTTCTACATTCATGTTTAACCCTTAAATGTAGATACAAGGAATATATGGCTAAAGGGGCAGAGATAACCTATGACACAAAGATGGTAGACTATCTCTAAAGCAGGCTAATTGTTTAAGAAACTCAGATAGAACATACACTAAATTTATTATGTTGAGATGCTAAAGATAAAAAGTATATATATAATAAATATTTCAATGATAAAGATAATAATATGCTTAGTTGGTTCTAATGCTAACATATATTTGGATCTAAAATAAATAAAAACTAGATTGTATCTGGATTCTAGATCAATCACCTAATTTTAGAAATTATACCTCTGTAGCCATAGACACTTATGTCGACTTGGGAAGGTTGCATCAATACTATTGTCTAACTCAGATGTAAGTGTCCAATATAGAATACCTTTTGAAACTAGATGTGACCACCTAAATGCTTATGGGTTTTGTATCGCCTTTATTTTGGTGCACTCAAATTTAGGTCATATATTATTGCACTTTGTCAAATAGAAAAACCCTAGTTCTTCATCTTCATAGTGGCTATGGGAAAATGGATTAGTGGTCACACAATGTGAAGCTACCCTAAATGCTACTCTATCAATGAAAACTAACTATATAACCAATACTCTTAAAAAGGCCTTAGATTTATGTACTTATCCTGTATGTGTTGGCTTATGTGTGAATCATGCAATGTGTAATAAGTAAGTACAATAATGACCTAGATTGTAACTTGGAAAATGTGGTTCATATAATGATCCTTTAGTACTTTAGACCTGTCGATGTGTTTTCACAATGTATGATATAGAAATAGGATAAAATAGGGGAATTTTGCTCACTTGAGTTCTTGATTGAGTGTTTTTGGTAAGTTATCTTGTGAGTTGTTAAGTCTAGCTAGGTGAGGAATGACTGAGGATTGATCTTACATTTATACCAATCCCTTGGGAGTATATCTTGCATTAAAGCACTTAGTCTAACCATATGAATACATTTCATTTTAAAATTGGATAAGTTTAGGGTATTGGAGACTTGTTTTAGGTAGGACACTTACATCGACATAGGCATTTGACTAAGACGTAAGTGTCTGGGTAGTTAGAAAATAGGTGCAGGTCCAAAACTTGTAGAGATGAAAGATAAGTAGGTTTAAAAAAATTTGGGTAATGTGGAAGTCATGCCTTTATGACATGTCCCCATTGATATGCCAATCCCCCTTTTGAGGTGAGGGAAAGAAGAAATTAGTAGTCACCTGACCTCAAAATGATAAGATAACCATGTAAACTATGAATGTACCATATATAATATAGAGGGAACATGTCTAGGTATATATATCATTAAAGCATGAAGAATGTGATCACACCAAGTACTAAAATGCATGATGTGGATAATGACAATGTTTAGATAGTAATAATATAGTCTCAACAAGCAATCAAACACAAACAATAGTACTCAAAATCAAATCAAAATATAATGGTCCAAGGAGACCTCAAACAAGGGACATGTTCAAATGCTACACAATCAAGGGGACATGACATAGTCAAATGTTTAAAAAAATAAGAATGACTTTCAAATGTCAACATACAATAAACAATGACAAATTCAAATTCCAAAGAGGAAAATAGAGGAATGAGGGCTGAAAACAATGGTGTATATTCAAATACTAAAATAAACAAGACAATAGCAAGGAAAGACACTCAAAGAAGTGCATAAATGAAAGTATAAGAAACCAACATAAACATATCATACTAGTCCCTGGATATATGTGTTAGCAAAAATCATTACGTAAATATCATATCAAGTAAACTACAAAATATATAAGCATGGATAAAGGCATGCATAAGTAGATATATGAGCTCAAACATGATAATGTAAAGTGATCATAGAATGATATAATATGGATATATCATGATCATAGAGGTGGATTCCCTCAATGTCTTAGTGATGTAATTAAAGGGAAAACCCAACATCTAAAAGTGCATAGATCATGTATCTTTGTATCCCTAAGTCACATTCAAAAGATGTGTGAAACGCATGTGTATATAGAAAATATTGACATGCAATTTATTTTTTTTGGAAATTTGACTACTATTTAATCCTACAAGTCTTCAAATTCAGGAGCCAAGATGTTACATGGTGGTCTTGCTTGACAATTTTTTTTATATTTGACAAGTGTCAATAGTGTTGTATCTATTGGTAACTCACTATCATAAATCATTGAAACTTATCCCCATATTCGTTATATGGTTACAAACTTCATTGCCATGTTGACAAAGAAGACAATGGTTTGTAACATTAACAACTAATTTTATATCAGTCAACCATTATTTCCCAAGGTGCAAAGTCAAGTATGGTTGTTAGTCCATCACCCGTATGGCAAAGTACACTACCTTTGGGCCATATGTAATGGGAAATATGATATACCTAAGAGATTTTGGAAAATTTAGTGAGTGGAATAACTCATAGATATTATGTCCCAATTGTTGTAATGTGGTAATACTTCAAGTTGTTTCCTAATTATTTACATCAACCTTGAGATGTAGGTAATGTACCCCATCAATATTTAAGGTAATGGTTATATTCTAATGCTTTGTTCACTTTGAAGGTTTGTTTCCTTTTGAAGAATTAGAAGTTTTGGGTTATTTTTGTGTTTTAGAAACAATTTATGTGTCTTTAATTACTATATTTTTGAATTTGGCTCTTCAACAACTCACATTGATTTGTATAATGACCATTGATTAAATGATAATTACAATATGGCAATCCCTCTTTAGGAAGAAGTCTATTGATTTATTTGTGTATATTATAAGGTAAGGATATCATGCTAAGCTAAATTAGCATGGAAAGTATTGTATCCACAATATCCTAGATTGTTGTGATATGTAGAATCTATTACGGAGTCTTAAAAGAGACCTCCACATTATTTACATGATGTATATGCATTTGACCCTTGTATGGTTTACTTAATGTGTGAAACCAAGAGGGGCATATGGAATAACAAGTGTTTACATGTTCATCTACAATTTTTTTTTTGCCCTTATCTTGATTTGGTCATGTATCCTTTATAAATCAATTTAGCTTATATGTATCAGGACTTGTAGGTGTGGATCAAAATTAAGTTTTTGTTATGTCTCATCTGTCATATCATGGGTTAGATCGTCATCATTATCATAATAATCTAAAACATGGCCATCTTGATGTTCAATATTGACTAATAAATGAAGCTCAAATATTGAAGGTACTTGCAATTTTTATATCATTGGTTCATTTGGTATTAGTTCTTGTTCTTGAGGTGCATCTATGTGAAGTTCAGTGTTTAGTGCCTTATCTATGTTTGGAGATAATGAAGCCATTGTACTCAAGTCACCCACTTCATAAGTTTGGATATTCTCAAGAGGAATACATTGTGCAGGTGGTACCATTGTAGGAATTCCCTTTGTATCAGAATGTATCATTTTGTAAAATTTATATGGCTCATCATTGATATGTATTTTCAATAAGGTCCTATTGTGTATGAATTTTACACATAAATATAAATCAGATGAGATGCCCTCTATTGTGTTCATTCAAGGTCTACCCAAAATTAAATTATAATGTAAAAATTGAGACATTACCTAAAAGGTGGTTGGGATAATTTTTGGCCCTAATGTTACATCCAAATTTATTTGGCCAATCAGGGGGTTATGAGAATTATCAAATCCCTTGATATGTATCACTGATTTTTGTAGAAGGTTGGTGCTAATACCCATGGTGGTTAGGAAATTTATGCTATAAATATTTAAGCCTGATCCATTATCAATGAGCACCCTTTTGATACTATTATTATGCATAGTTACTTGTATGAACAAACGTAACTCTTAGTCAATAATATATTTAGGTGGTAAATATGTTGGATCAAAGGTGATTAGTTTTGCATTATTTTTGAGATCTTGCATGATATCCACAAAATAAGTTGGCTCAATATCACTCAAAACTTGGGTTTCACACAATGTTTCATATATGATATCTTTGTAGATATTAGATTGCTTTAAAATTTCAAGGATGAAAATATTAGCATGTGTGTTGATTAATCAGTTAACAAGGTCATATCCCTTAGATTTGATCACAAACTTTGGCTTTGGAGGCACCTACTATATATTAATAAGTGGCAGATTAGGTTGAATACCTTTACCTTTTAGATTAGTGATAACATGGACCATAGTATCCAATATAAGTCATGGGTGAATAATGGATCTATAATACGCACGTGTGGGATGGTAAATTCCATTCAAATAAGGTTTAGGTGGAAAAAAAGTTGAGAACATGCACGTTGGCATCTGGATATTGGATCTATAATATTAAAAAAGGAATTATGAAATGAAGTGTTGTTTTCACTTTAAATCCCTCTCATTATATTGATATATCTACTTATTTCTTTGGATGATACCTTGGATTAACATAGTATAATAATAAATTATCACTGCAATCACAAATTGTAACATAAAATGAGTTACAAATGCATCCATGTTGAACATATTAAAATAAAAGGAAATATAATTTTTAACTTGCAAAATATTCTTAAATCATAAATCAGACATAAAAAATAGAGAATCAAGAAACCCTATATCAATATATAGGTTTGTGTGGATAAAATGTCAGGTTCACCATATGCTTAACCCTAAAATGTAGATTAGGTAATATATGGTTAAAGGGGTAGAAATAGCCTAGGGCACAAGGATGGTAGACTATCTCTAAAGAAATCCAATTGTTTATGAAACTCAAATAGAACATATATTAAATTTATTATGCTGAGATGCTAAATATAGAAAGTGCAACTATGGTAGATATCAAAATGATAAGAAAAATAAAATAAGATGTTTACTTAGTTTTGATGCTATCATAGATGTAGATTTGGGACAAACTAAAAATAGACTGGATCTAGATTCTAGATCAATCCCCTGATTCTGGAAATTATACCTTTATAGTTGTAAATACTCACATTGACTTGGGATGGTTGTGTCAACACTACTATCTGACTTAGATGCAGGTGTCTAGTACTACAGAAGCTTTGTTCACTTGAGTGATTGATTGATTGCTTTTGGTAAGTTGCCTTATGAGTTGTTAGGTTTATGCTAAGTAAGGAATGACTGAGGATTGATCATGTATTTATACTAATCCTTTTAGAGAATATCTAGCATTAAAGCACTTAGATCAACCATAGGAATATGTATCATTTATAAATTTAGATGACTTTCAAGCACTAGACATTTACATTGGGTTAGGACATTTTCATCGACGCATGTATCTTACTGGGATGCAAGTGTTTGGACAGTTAAAAAATAGGTGTAAGTCTAAAACTTTTAGAGATGGAAGATAAGCAAGTTTATAACATTATAGGTAAGATAACATGCTTGAGTCATTAGAATAACAATGTTCAAACTAAGAGATAAGCAATTAAGCACATATAAATAGTGTATGCAAGACTTCTGGTAGCAGGAAAGGTCTAGAAGCTGAAGGTACATCCATGATATGTATTTTCCAAGTGTACAAGCCTGAGGTGCTATATAATTTAGAAACAGTGTCTACAATTCCTTAAGGAATTATTTCTTTTCTTTGGTAAACAATTATTAGATCTCCTTTTTCAGATACCTTTGGCCATCTTGTCACATCAGTTGTTTCCTTATACTTGTCATTATTTTCCTTGAGATTTTTCCTTCCATCAACTTGCACATGTTATATGTGCTCTACAAATGCCTCTCCATCATGACTAACTCACTTTGTAATTGGTAGCTGCACTAAGATTAAGACACCCTTAGCATATTTCCATAAATAATTGGGAATGGTGATTTCCCTATTAACCTATTAAGTGAACTATTATATGTGAACTCATCATGTGGTAGTGACAAGTCCCATTACTTAGGCTTCTCTCTAACAATTTATTTCAAAAAAAATCCCAAACTCATATTTATTAATTTTATTTATCCATCTATTTGATGGTGGTATGCACTACTAAATTATAAAAATTTCCCTAAATTTTGTTGTGACGAACACGTTCCATTTTTATAAAAAAATCAAATATGGATCTATTTATCCTAGAAATCCTATGTTTGGTCCCCATCGAGACATAAATTGACCCTAACATATTTTAAACCCAAGCATACCAAATCCCAAGTTTTTATATTCATGAATTACTTTATAATTTTTGGTTTAAAATTGATTTATTAATTAATAAAAATATCAATTTCCATTTTTTTAACTAATTTGACTAATCGAGCTAATCATTATTTACTAAGTTTATTAGTTTTGGAATTTACAGGTCAACTTAAGATTTGTAGGCATCATTTCTTCGTGGAAAGCCCATAGACTATCAGTGTCTATTTGATATATTAGACTCTAAATGTCTTTGTTATTTAAACTAAGTGGTATCATTCCATGCATCACATATTCATCAAGTCTTACAAGTCAAAAAATTCAATATAAAAGTCTTTAAAAGTCTAGACTAATCAATTGCACAAGATTATTCCAAGTGTCACCATATTAGCCAATCGCAAGTCTTTGATGAGAAAATTAAGTCATGAAAACTGGTGACCACCCAATTGAGTGAGATTGTTCCACATGTCTCAATATTACTTTATTATAGGATTTAGGGTGAAAATATAAGCTATAATTATATGTGGCTAGCTGACGGAGTGAGATTTGGCCGTTCACCTTCATCTCACTGCATCGCAACTCTTATCCCAAAGTACTAAGTTATGAAAGACAGGTGATCAATCGACTAAGCAAGATCATGCCACCTATCATCATCTCATTACACATAAGTAAGTGATCAAATTGATAAAATGTAAATACACACACCAAGTGACATAGTGACTGATTGCAATATGTCATCCTATGCATAGTTATTTACCACATGCCATTCATCTATTGCTCCACACGTCCACCTAGTATACAATCAACTACCACATGTCACAACCTCATTATTTTACACACTGATATGACCTAGAGACTCAATGATAGGCATAAACCAAGTGATAAATAAAAAATATGCCACATGTCCTGCAATGACATAGTCAAAAGCTACAAACACAATCAACTACAAAAAATAAATATAAATATCATAATTGAGTGATATAATGACAATTATAAAATACAAATGGTCTTTTAAAAAACTAAAGAGTGAACTAAGCAAGTGAAAATTAGTGATAGAGTTTTGTGTGTCAAATCAAGCTCCATGAAAGCTTTCATCATAAAATCAAATTTAAATTATAATGGATGGGTGATGGATAATGTTATATTGTAATTAATTCTCATGAATGGATGATTCGAGCAATGAATTTGCCATTAGCAAATGGACTATATGTTATGTTCCCAAATCAATTAAAATTAAATTTGCCAAATTTTTAACCTATGAATTCCTGTCCAGAGTTCAATATTAACTAAACACTCTAATTTTTGAATTAAATGCATAGCTCAGCATAAACAATAATGGAGGCTGAGAATTAAGAACCTACTCCCTCAATGTTCTACATTGGGACCAAATAAGAATTTAAGGATATATAATTTGATAGGGATACTTTGGAAAATGCATTTGAACATTATTCAAAGATATACACAAAGTTTGAGGCCATTCGACCATACATGGATGAGGATAATCTAACCCTTGGTGTGAGGGATTACAAAGATGACATGCTTTTAATAAAAGTTGTTAGACTTCACAAAGCGGCATCCAAACCTGAAGTATTTCACTACATTAACTTTGTCTATAATTTATTTTTAATAGATACATTATAAAGGACATTTTCCATAAAAATAACATTATACCACCAATAGCATATGTGGTTGTTGTAGCCTTTGAGAAGTACTACATTCCTTACAACTAAAAAATAATTAGTGAATGGTTTAAGGAGAATAATGTTAGAGGTATTTTAATAATATGGGCCAAGAATCCAAATAAGTTTTCCAGGGATAAGAAGATTCCATTTAACCAATTTAGACCTAGTTTCATAATTACTATGGCTCTGTTGAATAAACATGGATCTCCATCCATCACCTATGTAAATGAAATCTAGGTCCCACTACTTTCCATAATTTTGGAAGGCAAGGGCATTCCCCCATTATTGGAAGTCATAAGTTTTAATTTAAAATCCCAAAGAGTCATGCATGATTGGATAGACAATAACTTTTACATGCTTCCCTATAGAAATAATGATATAAAGGATCTTTTGGTTGTCCTTGGATGAATGACCTTTGTTTTCTCTGATGCCCTGGATGTGAACACCAACCTTTTGGTTGAATTATTCATCACTAATTAGACCTATAGTAGTGGTTTGAGAAGGGTTATCTAATAGATTCCATAGAAGGTTCTCAATCCAGGTTACCAAGCCTGTGTCTCCCTTGATGAATTCATTGACATCATGGCTCTAGGTGGTCAAATCCTCTTGTTTATCCATCAAAACTACCATGAGGATGTCCATATGTCTAAGTTTGATAATCTTGAATTCCAAGGCCTACTTTATCTTATGTACCTTGATGAGCTCCTCCCTCTAAGCTTGAGAATTCTATCATTGAGTTATTAAGGCTTGTGCCATCTCAGTTTGATTGTTTAAAGCACTCAATCTAAGCTTGATGCTTTTCAAATTCTCAAATGAGTCCATCAAATATTTATTCAGCACTTGTAATATGTCCACAGGAATTGAAAGGAGGACCTAAGCTTCCAAATCTTATTTTTCTTTCTCCAAGTTGAGAATTTTCTGTTTCATTCCTTGAACTCTAGCCAAGGTCATTTATTGACTAGGCCAACACTATACTAGCTACATATTATTGAAATATAGGATGCTCCTCTACTGCCTGCCTTGGAATAGGAGTTAATCCTACAAATGGTTCCACCTTTTTAAAGGTGAGCTCCTCAGTACCAATAGTAACATTCTTGGTCACTACTCTCTCAAGAGTTGATGTATATGTATTGAAATGGATCTAAGGGTCATATTTCTTTACCTGTGGCTATTCAATAATCTCTACATTTGAACTCTCAGAGGCTCCTGGGGTGTCAATCCCTTGGCTTTCGTTATTACGAAGGATCTGAATCCTTCTCTCTACTTGTTTGTTCAGAATATCCTTAATCAAAGGCTTGACATTATCCTAAACATCCATGTCAACTTGAGTCAAAGTTAGTTAAGGAGAAAGAAATGAGATTTTTTGTAACTTCTCATAAACAAAACAAACAGTAATAATTGGTTCATAAATAGGAGTCTCATCACTAAATAGGTTAATTTCACTAGTAGGGTGAGTGAAAATTAACCTAAGCCTCTTTCTTAGGGCCAGAGGAACTAAGGCCAATTCTATCTATTTTTTTCCTCCATCTTATGGAAATAATTCTTTGCTTTCTTCCTCAGATGGATCATCTTCCTTATCAGAACCATAAGTAGCTATGATATTAATAAGGGCACTTTTTACTATTTATCTTATTTTTAATGTAATCATGCTAATAATCTCTACTAGGGAAGAAGGTCTTGGTGGGGATGCCTAAATTTGGAGACCTTTACCATGTCTATACTTTATGATGGTCTCCTGAATCACATCTTTACCTTTTCCTTTTACATCCTCAGGTTGCCCAACCTAGGGTGACTTTGTCGATTCTCTCTACTGAGGCTCAAAATATTGTCCTGCAATAGGTGGCTCTTGATGTGCAGTCCCAAATGGTCCTGGTAATAAGTGATAATGTAAGGGATGTAATTGACATATTTATCCTGAGGGCTTATTATCCCTGACTAGCCTACATTCTAATTTGATGTTTTAGTTTTTAACCCTGGACAAGACTTCTTCAAAGTTCCTTGCCTTCGTGTAAATACCATCTCCCACACCTGGTTGATGTTTGTACTCAGTATTTGGGACCTTTTTATCTTGAATATGGTTAGCCACTCTATCATGGGGTCCCACATCTTAAGGTCACCTAGTTGAAAATCAAAAGAGTTCCTATGTACCACCGTGATCTCCAACTATTTCCAATCCTTGATTATAATTCTGCCAATTCTAGTGGAAAGGGATGAACTTGAGCCTTCTTATTCTTCTTGCATATCCAATCCATTCCTTGGATGATTTGATAAGTAATTTCTTGCTCTACAAGCTTAATGGGATCATATATAGGCAATCTATATGGTTGTACCATAATTCCTTCTATCTTTATTACAATGCAATCTGGATAGAACTACACATCCCCCATAATCTCTGCTTATCTTTTGATTAAAAGATGAAGCCTAGGCATAGTGATACTAGTGATTTCCTCAAAAATGATTGGGAAGATACTACCACATATGAATTGCATGTGATTCTTGTATTTGAATATATCTAATTTGGAGTAAAGATGGGAAATAGTAGTTTTACCATCAAGGGACCAATTTCGGATGCTAGGGAAATTAATAGAGGCTAAGAGTGAATCCAAGAGGTAAGACATCATAAATAATTGCTTGGAGGTCTTTCTCTTGATGGCTGTAAATTTTTTGGCCAAGAAAAAACTTATTAGGTCTCCAATGGGAGGGGTTAAGTTTCACTCCAACATTCAATGGACATAAGATACCCAAACCTTACTTAAATAAGTAGTAGAAGAGGCACCAAAGAATCTGTTCAATAAGGTCATAGCTACCCTAACACCCTCATTGAATTGGGCAATAGGAATCTCACCATTAGTGGTCCTAAAAACATGAGAACCTTAGATTAACCAAGGTGAGAGGATTGAATCCAAGTTTTGGGAATTTGTCCATTCTCTCAAGGATGGGAGATCGACATGAGGCAAAGGGAGATCATAGTAAGACTCAAAAGCCATGGGAGCTATACTTACAACTTTCTTGGTACTTCATGAATAATCCATTTGCCATCTATTTTGTAGTCAACAAAAATAGGAACAAGAAGGTCGATGCAATACATTACCTTTAGTTTAGTAGCCACATGGTGAAGGCCTACCATCTGAATTGATACTAGGTCTTTGTATCTTTGGTACACCATAGCATTCCTATTTTCCTCTTAAGAAATTGGTTGTAACTCCTCTTTAAAGAAGAATAATTTAGACTAATTCTTTATTCCATGTAAATTCAAGGCTATCAAATCTAACTATGTGTCTCTAAAGACCCTCCCTTCACCATCTAAAGTTAGATAAAGCTTTGCTTTAATTTTTATCTATTGCCTACCTGATGCCATTGATAACACTGAAATATAGTTGATGAAAATAAAGATCTCACTAAGGCACTTACTTTGAATTCAAGTTGCACTTAATTTAATTATTATGTGATCAATTGAACTGATAAAAGTCCTTCTTTATAGAGGGTGTAGGGTTTTTAGCTTTAATGGCAAAAATATCCAACTCTTGATTTCATACATGCCTTAAATTTGATGGGACCTCAGTCTCATGTCTTTTGTGTTATCGAGCATAGGATATATTTCATTTTAATCTTCCATACCTATGTGGAGCTTATGTGGTATGGTTCCATGCCTTTCATGATAAATTTCATAAATGTTAGTTGAAGGCTAGCTATTAGCTTTAAAAAGTCCTCTTTATTTTACTTTGGAAAAGTAAATCTAGGTCCTTGCATTTCATTGGTCTCTTGATATTTAAGCTCACTAATTTTGCCATGTGTCAAGCTCGTGAGGCCTTTGAAAAGTCCTCAACTTCATTGCACCGTTTGATCGAATCCATCGAGTAAGCAATCACCATTGGATCTTGGCTAGGGCTAGATTGTTAATTATATGCCTTTTTAAAGGACTTCGGGCTTGATGCATCATTGGATTGAATCCAATGAACAAGCGATCATCGTTGGATCTTGTAAGATGCTGACCTTTTAATTAGTTCAATGATTATATGAATCTTAGGTTTTAAAATGTCATTTATAATTTTATGTTTAAAAAACACAAAATGACTGAGGCTAAGATATTTATATACTAGGTTTGTCTTCATAAAAAGCTAGGAATTTCTTAAAAGGCTTTTTAGAAAATCCCCCCTTTGTTTAGGCTTTAAAAACTGTCTTAAGTTAAATTTAACGGGGTTGTTCACGTCAAATACGTCCTCATAGATGTTAAATGACGGGAGCGAACCTATCAAATTTAAGACAATGGAATTTATTGATCCAATAACTAAATGCCACGTGTAAAGCCCTCAAGAGTTCTTAAGGCTTCGAGGATTGTCTAAATTAAATTTTATGGGTTCGATCATGTCAAATACATCACGGATGTCAAATGATGGGATTGAACTTATGAAATTTAAGACAATGGAATTTATTGATCAACCAACTGAATGCCACATGCAAATCCCTTGGGAGTTCTTGAAGCTTCAAATTTAATTCATACCATTATATTAAAACCTATGATCAAGTCATCATAATTGGATCCTTATTGGGGCCCAAATCATTGACTGTATGCCTTTCTAAAAGACTTCAAGCTTGATGCACCATTGGATTAAATCTAACGCACAAGTGCAAAGCGTTAGGTTTACAAAAGTGTATGAACTTTAAGTTAAATCCTGATCATGTATAAAAAATGTTGCTAATTTTTTCGTGAATGTTTAAATTTAAAATCTTAGGGTTTACTGCTTGGGAAACCTAACTTCTTCCATGGAACCTAAAATTAATCACCTTGAAGATGATTATTAACAATATTAATCCCTAACATATGATCATAATTAAATATGCTAAAACTCATGTCTTTTTTTAAGATTGACCTGCCTTTAAAATTCAAGATCAAACAATCTTTCACACTTACTCCAGAATATAGAGGTTCTAGAAATAATCACAGGGTTCCCCTTTTCAAAAAGAAAGATGGGTGGGTGTTGGTCTCAATAGGGGATTAGGAGATTGAGAATGAAGGAGATAGGAAAATATGCCTCATTAAAAACCCCCAATCATAAAATATCATATGAGCAAATGAACCCCTTATACCAATGACCATTTCTCATGTTTTAAAGAGAGGAGATACATATAGGAGAAGAGGTGGATTTTTTTAATAATGAATTCAACAAAAACACAAAAAGGATAAGAGATCTTATGAATAGTCAAAAAACAAATTAGGAAGGAAATAATTTTCATAATAAGTGAAAAGAAACAAAGGAAGGAACCAACCATTGGTAAGATAAGAAAAAGATAGTAAGAAGGAACACACAAAGGAAGAAAATTCTAGTAATAATCATGAAAATTCTAGTAATTAAATGCACTCGTAGTCAAATAAATAACATAATAAGTAGTATCTCAAAATAACCAAAGGAGAAAATGGCCCAAAACAGAATGAAATTACCTTAGTTTCATAAATATGTGAACAATGTGGAGGAGCACTTGTTTATATTAGACTCCTACTAGATAAGTCATGGCATTTTGGATAATCAAATAAAATTGTTTGATTTTTTTTGGGAACATTAAGAGATGATACCTTGATGTGGTACATGAAAATAAATCCTAGACACAACAAATCATATGGTATGACATTAAAAATGCATTGAAACGGGATTTCCAATTTTTAGATGTACCCACCAAAAGTGTCAGTAAAATGAGAGAATTGGTATATAAGGATGGGCAGATGGTGAAAGTCCATGATTAGATTTTTAAAACAATATTAATAAAGTTCGAGTAACCCTTAAATGAAAAGCAAAGGTTAGATTGGTTCATATAAGGACTAATTCCCTAACTATGATGAACATTTTGAATATATGGATGGAGTGTAAATCAACTCTCATTTAATCTAAAAATGAAACTATATATCATCTAATTTGACCCATAATTAATAGTTGTTAATTTAATAGTGTTGCAAGTGTCATTGATGACAAAATATGCATTGAATAACTTCAAATTAGAATACTGAAGCTTGTTAGTTCTCCTTTGTGATTACCTACAGTAAAAATTAGAGATAACAATATGTAAAAGTAATTTCCAATAGATAACTTTTGAACCATACTTATTTGTGCATAGTCCTTTATTAATAATTAAATCTAATACAATATTATTACAAGACAACTTACATGATAAGTTATATCTATAAAAAATATAAAATGAAAATTAAATTAATAACTTTACTTAAAAACTAGGTAAATAAAAAATAGTCTCTACGATAACTAAAATTAAACTTAAAAAACAAGGTTGACTTATTGACAAGATAAGGTCAACATGCAAGAAGTCTTTCTTAAAAAATAAGCAACCCATGCACACTAAACAAGTTAGACATCCCAAATCCCTAAAAAAATAGGTCAAATTTAAGAAGTGTGTCTCAAATATTGGGGATGAATTGATAAGTTTTTGAGCTCAGTTAAGTATACATTCATTGAATTGCACTCTAACTGGCATTTCTATCCATTTTTTAAGAAGTTACCAAAAAGTGTTCAAAATTGACCAAATAACTAATGTAAAATATAAATTAATTAAATAAACTTACTAAATTAATAAAACAAAAAATAAACTAAATTTAATATTAATAATCAAGTGTCTATATCGGCATCATACTCAACATTCTTCCCTTTGATGCAAAAAGAAGAACTGCATATTATCTACTTAAGTCTTCCATGAATCATGAAACTTTTTCAACAATCCCTTGGTGAATATATTAGGAAATCGATCTTCACTTCTCACATAATTAATGTCAATAATTTTATTATTGACTAAGTCTCTAAAAAAATTATGTTTGAGTTTAATATGTTTGGTTCTAGCATGGAAAATTGGATTCTTATCGTCCCATTATTATCATAGAAAACATGTGTTGGCTCAAGTTGAGTTTCTTTGAATTTAACTACAAGTATTCTCAACCATATTATTTGTGTTCAATATTATTTAAGGTTTATATATTCATATTTAGTAGAGAATAATATAACTATAACTTATTTCTTTGAAGATAATGAAATCAATTCCCAATGTGAAGTAATAATGTGAAGTTGGCTTCATGTCATTAAGCGATCCTACCCAATATGAATCTATGCATCCAATTAAACATAATAAAATTTATATTCTTAAATTAATTTCATAATTATAAGTACTTCTTACATATCTAAAAATTATTTTCATTGCTTACAAATGTTTGAATGACAAATTTCCCATAAATCTAAAAACTAGTGAAATCCCATAATTGATATTGGGTCTTGTCATAGTGAGATACATAAAACCTCTCACCATGCTTCTAAAACTATTTTCATTAGTTTAAGAACTCATTTCCTCTCTCATTATATTTTTTCCATTTACAATTGGTGTCTCCATGGGCTTAGATATTGAATATTTTATTTCTTTAACATGTCTTTGGTATTTTTGTCTTGACAAATGAATACTTCATATTTAATTTGATGGACTTCCATGTTATGAAATTGATTCATAATTAAAAATTTTGTCATCTAAATTTTTTCTTTCATAGCTTATTTTAAGTTATTCAACATCTCCATAGAGCTACGTAAAGATCAAGTCATCTACATAGAGACAAACATATAACATAATATAACACAATGATTATATGTGAAGATTTGGTTCATTCTAACATTTTAAAAAGCCTTGATCTAATAACCAACTATAAATTCTTGAGTACCAAGCTCTTAGAGCTTGATTTATCCCATAAATATTCTTCTTCAACTTATATAACAAAAATTCTTTACCCTTTACCTTAAAAGTTTGTGGTTGCCCCGTATATACTTCTTATTTAATCACTCCATTTTACAATGGATTTTTGACATCCATTTGATATATTTTACATATTTTATGATTAGGTACATAATTCATTAGTATTATAGTATCTTGAAGTGCCATGGGTGTATATGTTTCCTAATACTTAAATCTATATGTTTGTTCAAACTCTTTTACAACTAGTCTAGATTTTAGCTTGTTAACTGTACCATCACTCTTAAATTTATTTTTATAAACTCACTTGGTTATAATTGCTTATTTATTAGATATATTCCAAATAATATTCCATGTATCATTTTTATTAACTGAATCCATCTCAATTTTCATAACGTCAACCCACTCTTTCCTCTGACTAGTTTTTGTATAACTTCTAGGTTCACTAACCATAAATTACAATTCAAACATAGTATTTTCATCATAAGCACCATAAAAAAATTACCTTCATGATGTTAAAGGATTTTGATCTTCACTTATGACCTTTGTATTTATATGATTAAAATCATCATACATCTCATTTTTTAGAAAAATTATAATCCCTAAAAATAATTATGAATTTACTAGTAGGATTATGAAGCATGTATACTTTGATTTCATCGTTATATCTATTGAAATTGGATCAATACTCTTAGGATCCAATTTTAGATCAAAATAAATATCATTTTTTTCACCCTTATTATGACTTGTGGTGATTTTTAAGCTACTATTTTCATCAATTTGGATGGACTTTTTGTCTCTCAATTGCGCTTAGCTTTTGAAGGAATCATCTAAATTATTGAAACCAACTTTATGACTTATCATGTGATTTGAGCAACATGAATTACAAAATCACAAATTATTTATTTAATCTATTCCCAAGATACATGTGCAAAAATAATCTAAGTTATTTTGAACCTCAGTTTATTCAAATTTGAATGCTTTCTTTTCACTCTCTTGATTAGTTTGATTCTTAGCTACAAGTCTTCTATATTATTTTATAAAGTGCTCTGGTTTGTTTCAGTAATGACAATATTGCTTTTACCTATGAAATTAGCTTCAAATTTTCAATTTTACTTTGAATTTTTTGAACTCCTTTGATTTTGATTTTTCTCTTTGATCTTTGAAACCTTTGCCTTTTCTTCAAGTGTTTGTTGTTTATCTCCTGCATATAGTCTCATCTTATCTTCATGGGATAAGAGATAACTGACTAACTCATCTAAAATCATAGTGTTCATGAAACAAAATTGATAATATTGTTAAATATTTGATTAATTTCATGAAATGATTATAAGATTGATTTAGAATTATCATTAAATGTATTAATCCCCTTAATTTAAAATATATTTTTGCATGCCTTAGGATTGTTTCTCAGTCATAGGTCCCTTATGATTAAAGCGGTACGATTCCACCTTGACCTTCATAATAGGTGAATGGGTTGATTTGTTGATGTCATAATTTTCACCATCAATATGGTGGAATTAAATACATGGTGTGGAAGCTCTAAAAATTGATGAGAGATGCATCGACTTTCTTTGAATACTCCCTTCATTAGATAGTAGTAATCTAACATAAGAGGAAAAATCTGGATGATTTGGAGAAGTAACTCACTAAAGCTTTTGCCAATTAAAATGTTATTTCAACCCATCAATGGATGAAAGGAATAAATTGTTATATATGGGTGGTGAATATAGGGCCAAACAAGTAGAGAGAGTGATCACCATCAATAAGATGGATGAGTATGGCACCTTGGTGAGTCAATAGTTGGATATGATGGAGACCACCATAATAAAGCATGAGATCTACATATAGAATCTAGGTACTTGACCCATTTCTTAGGTTATTTTAAAAGTTGCTACAAGGCAAACACTACAAATATATAAGAGTCATTTACTCAATTTAGACATGTTGTAGAAAACCTTGGTTAAGAAGTATGCAAAAAAATTTCCTTGAAGAATGAGAAGCTTGGGTCTGGTGTTAATTTTTAAGGAGTGTGCAACACTATCCTAAAAATACATTTGTCAATTTCAAGTTGGGATGTTAACACCAATGGCTCAACTATCACCATGTCATCCTATCAACTTCATTGGTATATATGGGCAACCTCATCCTTTATTGACAAATATATGAAGTACATTGTTTCTTTTGATGTAAATAATGGAATTACACGTGAGGACCATATTAATGATTTTGATATTGTCTATGATGATTTTGATGTGGAATATGAAGACGTCACTATGATTTTTTTGTGAAGTCCTTGAAAGGTGACACATGTAAGTGGTTCAAGGGGTTAGCTGCAAAATCCATCAAGGGTTGAACTTGATCAAAAAATGGAAAAGATTCTTCTAAAGTTTTGGGTCTGATTGGTGCATGATAAATACCATCGAAACCTAAAACTATAGAAGAAATTAAGTGAAGTACCCTTGATACAAATAAGGAAAAGTATCCACCAACAGTATTCAATACTGACCACACTGAGGGACATGCTCTAAAGTGAAGGATGAGAACGTGAGTGGTAGAGGTTATTTTATTCCACTTTTTCCATATAAATGAAATTTATAGAATTTTTATCACTTTGGGGAGAGAAAGAACAAACACTTCCTTGATAATATCATCTCTATTAAAAAAATAAAGTAAATCCATCCAAGAGTTTAATACTAAATTTGGTAAGACTTCATAAGGTATCTGTTACAATCATTATTATTAATGCTATGGATTTAGTTTATTATTTTTATTATTTTATTATTAATTTCAATTACATATTAAATGATAATAATCCATATACACTAAATCATTCATATGTTGTCACTATAAATATAGAATTTGTTGACGATGAAAATTGTATCATCAATGAATCAACTCATTCGCCTATCGTGAAAGTCAAGGTGGAATTGTTCCAGTCTAATCATGGGGTTCTAAAGGTTCAACTACGATCGTAAATATGTGAGGGTTTATTTAATAAATTATGGGAAATAATCAATAAGTTATAAAATATAACATATTCCATTATAACAGTAAGAAATCTACTTTATCAAATCATGAATCAATTAAGATAATAATCTGTAATTTATTCTATCCAACAAAGAAAACCAATGAGTTAGATAATATCTTGAAGAATAAAAATATGATTCAGTAAATACTTGTATATTCAAGTAATATCTTACTTCTTGCTGTAATATTCTCCAAGTTTACTTCAAAAGTCAACCAGAAATATAAAGAAACATGTTTAAGATAAGAGACAATATAAAAGATATTCAATCACACAAATAAATAAAAGAGAGACACAACAAACAATAACTAATAAACAAACTAAATAAAGTAAACAACTAAGCTCAGAAAAGGACAACAAACTATTAAAACAACTAAGTCTAAACTAAAGTAACCTAGTTTAAACTAAAGATAACTCAAAATAAGATAAATGCTAAGAAGTAGAAAGATCAAATAAATAATCTGAAACTAAGTCTAAATAGAAATTAATCTAATAATCTATAAAACAACAAGTCTAAACTAAATAGAAAGGACTTATTAATTGGAAAATTTAAACAGATCTAGAAACTAAGATTAAGATTAAACACTAAAAGAACTTAAACTCTAAAATAAAACTAAAAGAAAGGACTAATCAAAAGAAAGATCTATTACTATATAACCAAAATAAAGAACTAGAATTAAACTAACTAATCAACTTTAAAATAGAAATGAAACTAAACTAAAATGATAAGAAAATAACTACGAAACATAAATAAAACAAAATTAAGGAAATCTAAAAGATAAGATTATATTAATATTTAAAATTGATATAAAATACAATAAAGCATGTTAGTCTCAAAGGAGAGTCATCTTAGTAGAAAAATGTAATTTTTATTAAAAAAATCAACATTCTTCCTTTAAAATAACCTCAATGACAACTTTACAATAAAAATATATCAACGAAGTGTCGTAAAATAATGAAGTGTTCATCATTATTTAGGTTGAATACTTGGAATAAATGTATAAGACTGTGAATAGCAATCATCAAAAGATGTTAAGCTTAGCAAACTTTAGATAATCAATATTAAATCATTAAAATTTTTGGATATACCTATGTTGCATAAGCAATTACTCAACCATTAGATAAATTACCATTGGGTATATCTATTTTTGTTCTTCTCCCTTAAAATGAGTCCTTGATCTCCTTTAATACCTTCAAACTTAGTTACAAATAATTTACAACTAACTTTAGTTAGTTATTAGTTAATGTTAACTAATTGACTTTTAAAAAGTCAATTAATTATAATAATTATTGGTTAATGATAGCTTTAATTAAGATTCAAAGTCCTAATTGATCAAGCTATTTAAAAATAGATCAGGGGTACTAATATTAATGGGTGGTGACCCTCATCGATTAATAATACAATTTAGTACACATATTAACCATAAAATAGATAAATCAAAGATCAATAAAATTTTATTTATAATAATCTATAATGCATGTCAAAATAACTTAAGTATATATATATTTATAACAAAATTAAATATGTTGCATCTCCAACATATTACCATAATAAACCATCAAAATCTGAAGTGAAGTATCAAATTGAAAGTGAAAATCTCTATCATGTGAAGAGTTCATCGTAAAAAAAAAGTTTATTCCCTAGATAGCCAATAATCATTTGAATCAGAAAGTACTTCAATTACTAGTTTGTCTTATGCATTAAGATAAATATTATACTCTATTTTTGTTGTAAGAAACTGCACTAATCTTGTCTTGGATTTAGTTGTACTACATCAACCACTAATTTGATCATTTTTATCATTCTAACCTCCATAAGAATATCAAGCTCTGACTAATTTTTAGCTCTCTTTTCTATAATTATTTTTTCTATAGTGGAAGGTGGAATGTCTAATATCTTTCTTCTACCAGCATAACCATGAATTCTTATATTTAACTTTTCAGATCCCAAAACGGGCTCATTATGGGCAGATGCTAAACTTAACCTTCTACATTTCAGAATAGGATCTCCATGGGAAGGGGAAGGTTCATCTAAAGGAATGACCAAATTTACATAATTCTTGGCATGACCTATCTCAATTTCAAGCTAAGAGGGTTGATTGGTAGGATTAAGTTCAATAGCTAGTTATACTCTTTTAAGAGACTAAATGGGAAGATACTATGGATTATTTTCTAAGTGATGAGAAGAACTGCTTTGTGAGTGGGTTCTTGATCCAAACCTATGGCCATAAATACCTCTATTTTCCCTATGGAATCTTTTGATTGGATTAAAAGGCAAGCTATTAAGTACATTCTAGAATTCAGGATCAGAGGCATCAAAATGTCGACATTCTAATACCCTTGTTAAATCTAGGACAAGATCTTCTTTCATGGAAACCACCTTTAGGAAAGTTCCTATTAGGATTAGGTTGATTTACATTAATATTAGAATTATTTCCCCAACCCCTGTCCTCACCACTCCTAGTAGACCTGTGATGGTCCCACTTGGATATTATGAAAAAATCTGAAATATAACAATTTAAGATTGATAATCAACAAACTGTTTAAAATAAACAAGATTGAAAATTGCCACTTCTCAAAAAACTAAAACTAAATTATATTATAAATTGAAAATCATCTAACTGTATCAAAAATCAACCGAGTCCTCAACTAAAATCATAAATTCATTTCAAAATATCTTAATGAAATTCAAAATTTAAGCCAAATATCTGTCAAAAATATCTCACTAATCCATCAACAAATGATTGTGTCTTTAAACCAATATCATTTTATTTTCGCAAATATTGATAACTTTCTAAATTTTCTATCTTCATTGAATCAACCAAAAATTGAATCATTCCAAAATGAAGATATAAAAATTCCAATAAAATATTTTCAAAGTGACAACACCAAATGAATGTTGAAACTGACATTATTTGTTTCAAAATATAAACTTTACCGATTCCAAATGAGAAGTACTAGGTTCATCAGGGAACCATAACTTCAATATCTAATTTTAAATTGAAAACCATGACCTCGATTTTGAGATGCAAACTCAACACAATCTTCATTCTAATTTAATCCTTTCAATTAAAAATTTGTAGATGAAAACATAACTTCAAGACTATCTATATATATACACTGATGATTTTTTGGCATATCTTTTTCACAAAAGCTAATTGTATCTACTTAAATGTCCTCTATATTAAACCAATTTATCTTTCTTACCTCTAATAAACAAAACCTTGTGCTTCTCAAAAACAACCAAAATCTCATGAAACGAAACCCTTTAAAATTCCTAGGCTAATCATGACATAGAAAATCAATGATTTATGCGTAAATATTCAGACCAAAAACCTTTATTCAATTTACACATAAAACCCTAATACGACTGTGTAATGCAATCTTTTCCATTTCCTGAGTGTACACACAAACTAATCCATTATCTTTTTAATACTCATGCAAACTATCATACTACTCTCACATCAAAATACTAATATCATTTTATCATGCATGTAAATTCCTTGAAATTGACCCAAAAGCATATGTATCATACGAACAAATGAATAAGTCTATTTACCTCACCGCAATCGAAAACCCTTATAGACATTCAAAAATATCACGTTTTAATATCTTATTAGAGTCTTCACAATAGAAAATGTAAAGACTCAGATTTCAAGAAAAGTTGTCTATAATCTTTCAAATTTTGACACAACTCTGATAAAAACACCAACATAAACCCTTTCAATGTCAACACCAAACATTCAAGCCAAAAATAAATCTATTAATTCACAAAATGAATACCCACAGAATCTATCAAGTCTAAAAATTCACATAGAGATCAAGAGAACCCACTTTGTTTCTAGTTTCACAAAGTTATTCTGAAATATGCATGTGACTTCTTTTGTAAGGATAAGAAAATGAAATGCATGCAACATAAGCATTCATCCAAAAGTTTGTGAAATGAAACATACCCGAGAGCCATTTACACCATGTATTAAAAAACATAGATTTTAATATTTTTTATATTTTACACTAAACAATTGCATATTCTTGTAAATACCCAGAACATATCAAACCAAAAAGTTTATTTGCATGTTGAGAAACTATTCTTCAAAAATATTGATGCAAAATAAAACCATTGGTCATATATCAAGAAATCAAACATATCAAACCATTTTATAAATTATAGGGTTTGATAAACTTTTAACTGTAAGGTCCTGTATAGAAACCAAAAAACTAAAAACTTTCTTTTTACCACACAAATAAACTTACACATAACCGATGACATCTTCAGTCATACAGGTGACAATTTCTCAAACATACTTAAATAAATTCATCAAAACTTCTCAAATCATTTGCATGCACATGGTATTCACAAAACATTCTCATACTATAGCTTTAATTTCATCATGAAATTAGTCAAAAATTCACTCAAAACTTCTATAAATGTCCATGTAGAAAAAATTTATTTTGTTCATGTAACTAAGGTCTGATTCCGTCATATTACTTCAAAGTTTATTTAAAATATGATTTCCAAATTTGTTCTTAGCTCAATGAAACATACCTGATGATGCACTTAAAAAATTTCTTGCTCAATATTCTTGATAAATCTTTCGTTACAACCTCAAGATTTCAATGAACTAGAGCTTCACTTTCACAAAAAATGAACAAAAACTAAGAAACTCAACACTTATATCCACCATCCATTTTCCATAACCAACTTGGTGACATGCTCAACTTCCATTAGTTCATGTTTACCAACACACATTTATCAACTTCACTAAGTCATTTATCGACATAACTAAATGTAGAAATGACTAATCTTTCACACTAAAAGTATCACCAACTTCCATCTTTTGATGTATACTATTTAACATTAATCACTTAATTACCACTGAATCTCCATGATGATCTCGAAGCATCGAAGATGTACTTCCTATTAAATATTGATGTCAACTAACCTTGCCATGATGGATCATGTCACTAACCAATCACCAACTCATCAAGATGATGAAATCAATGAATATGCTTTGCATTCAATCCAAAAGCCTTTCAAAACCACAACTCATACTTAGGAAATGCAAACATATTTGGTAATGGACCTTTATACTCTTGTAAATGTTAAAACATTAGCACCATAATCCAAAGAGTTTTCAATAAGACCTAGGATATATTAATCCTAAAGTAAGTGTTTCGAAAATGAGCTATCACCTTAGGTTTTATACTAAGGGAAATATTGTTCATTAGAAACCTTAATAATAAAACAATTAAGCCTAAAAACCCTTTGAATACATTCTCCATTTAACTAAATGAAATGAAAACCAACTTAATATGCTAATAACTTGAAAATCAATTAAATGACAAAATGAAAATGAGCATTGAATTATAATTGTCTTCATAAGGATATTTCGACAAAGAAATGTATTGTTTCTACAAACTTTATTGTCTTCAAAATTGTGATAATCATCATGAATTTCATTATCTATTCTGAACCAAGAACCATATTCCTCAAATATGCCAATTGTTTAAATGACCAAACAGAAAGAATAACCCAAACAATTATGACAATGCTTATTCAATAAGATCAAATAAATACACTGCCTATTTGAAAACATTTCCAATTGAAATACTATCTCATGATTGAAAGAGAAGATAATTAATCACATTTAAAAAATATATGCATATTTTATTCATTAATCCACCATGATTTTCAAAACTACTTAAAAAATATAAACATGAATTTATCAACTAATTATTATCATTTCATAATTGAAGATATGCATTTAAAAATACTATTAATCGATTGTGTCCATGACAAAGTTTTAGATTTCATGACAGGGTCATCTGTATGGTAGCAAGTATTGATTTTTAAAAAATTTATGGGGTGTAGAAAATAGGCATAATATAATATAACTTGATTGTAATAGAAAAATCTAAGCACCATGAATTGGTTACTAGAAATGAGGATCTAGTTAAGCCACTTTATCTTGAGATCAATGCTTTAACTAGTCTATAAAAAACCAACTTCACACTAAAAGTATCACCAACTTCCATCTTTTGATGTATACTATTTAACATTAATTCCTTAATTACCACTAAATGTCCATGATGATCTCGAAGCATCGAAGATGTCCTTCCTATTAAATGCTAATGTCGACTAACCTTGCCATGATGGATCATGTCACCAACCAATCACCAACTCATCAAGATGATGAAATCAATGAATATGCTTTGCATTCAATCCAAAATCCTTTCAAAACCACAACTCATACTTAGGAAATGCAAACATATTTGACAATGGACCTTTATACTCTTGTAAATGTTAAAACATTAGCACCATAATCCAAAGAGTTTTCAATAAGACCTAGGATTTATTAATCCTAAAGTAAGTGTTTTGAAAATGAGCTATCACCTTAGGTTTTATACTAAGGGAAATATTGTTCATTAGAAACCTTAGTAATAAAATAATTAAGCCTAAAGACCCTTTGAATATATTCTCCATTTAACTAAATGAAATGAAAACCAACTTAGTATGCTAAAAACTTGAAAATCAATTGAATGACAAAATGAAAATGAGCATTGAATTATAATTGTCTTCATAAGGATATTTCGACAAAGAAATGTATTGTTTCTACAAACTTTATTGTCTTCAAAATTGTGATAATCATCATGAATTTCATTATCTATTCTGAACCAAGAACCATATTCCTCAAATATGCCAATTGTTTAAATGACCAAACAGAAAGAATAACCCAAACAATTATGACAATGCTTATTCAATAAGATCAAATAAATACACTGCCTATTTGAAAACATTTCCAATTGAAATACTATCTCATGATTGAAAGAGAAGATAATTAATCACATTTAAAAAATATATGCATATTTTATTCATTAATCCACCATGATTTTCAAAACTACTTAAAAAATATAAACATGAATTTATCAACTAATTATTATCATTTCATAATTGAAGATATGCATTTAAAAATACTATTAATCGACTGTGTCCATGACAAAGTTTTAGATTTCATGACAGGGTCATCTGTATGGTAGCAAGTATTGATTTTTAAAAAATTTATGGGGTGTAGAAAATAGGCATAATATAATATAACTTGATTGTAATAGAAAAATCTAAGCACCATGAATTGGTTACTAGAAATGAGGATCTAGTTAAGCCACTTTATCTTGAGATCAATGCTTTAACTAATCTATAAAAAACCAACTTCACACTAAAAGTATCAACAACTTCAATCTTTTGATGTATACTATTTAACATTAATTCCTTAATTACCACTAAATGTCCATGATGATCTCGAAGCATCGAAGATGTCCTTCCTATTAAATGCTAATGTCGACTAACCTTGCCATGATGGATCATGTCGCCAACCAATCACCAACTCATCAAGATGATGAAATCAATGAATATGCTTTGCATTCAATCCAAAATCCTTTCAAAACCACAACTCATACTTAGGAAATGCAAACATATTTGACAATGGACCTTTATACTCTTGTAAATGTTAAAACATTAGCACCATAATCCAAAGAGTTTTCAATAAGACCTAGGATTTATTAATCCTAAAGTAAGTGTTTCGAAAATGAGCTATCACCTTAGGTTTTATACTAAGGGAAATATTGTTCATTAGAAACCTTAGTAATAAAATAATTAAGCCTAAAGACCCTTTGAATATATTCTCCATTTAACTAAATGAAATGAAAACCAACTTAGTATGCTAAAAACTTGAAAATCAATTGAATGACAAAATGAAAATGAGCATTGAATTATAATTGTCTTCATAAGGATATTTCGACAAAGAAATTTATTGTTTCTACAAACTTTATTGTCTTCAAAATTGTGATAATCATCATGAATTTCATTATCTATTCTGAACCAAGAACCATATTCCTCAAATATGCCAATTGTTTAGATGACCAAACCAAAAGAATAACCCAAACAATTATGACAATGCTTATTCAATAAGATCAAATAAATACATTGCCTATTTGAAAATGTTTCCAATTGAAATATTGCCTCATTATTTGAAAGAGAAGATAATTAATCACATTTAAAAAATATATGCATATTTTATTCATTAATCCATCATGCTTTTCAAAACTATTTAAAAAATATAAACATGAATTTATCAACTAATTATTATCATTTCATAATTGAAGACATGCATTTAAAAATACTATTAATCGACTGTGTCCATGACACAGTTTTAGATTTCATGACAGGGTCATCTGTATGGTAGCAAGTATTGATTTTTAAAAAATTTATGGGGTGTAGAAAATAGGCATAACATAATATAACTTGATTGTAATAGGAAAATCTAAGCACCTTGAATTGGTTATCAGAAATGAGGATCTAGTTAAGCCACTTTATCTTGAGATCGATGCTTTAACTAATCTCATAAAAAACTAATTTCACACTAAAAGTATCACCAACTTCAATATTTTGATGTATACTATTTAACATTAATTCTTCGATTACCACCAAATGTCCATGATGATCTCGAAGCATCGAAGATGTGCTTCCTATTAAATGTTGATGTTGACTAACCTTGCCATGATAGATCATATCGCCAACCAATCACCAACTCATCAAGATGATGAAATCAATGAATATGCTTTGCATTCAATCCAAAAGCCTTTCAAAACCACAACTCATACTTAGGAAATGCAAACATATTTGACAATGGACCTTTATACTCTTGTAAATGTCAAAACATTAGCACCATAATCCAAAGAGTTTTCAATAAGACCTAGGATTTATTAATCCTAAAGTAAGTGTTTAGAAAATGAGCTATCACCTTAGGTTTATACTAAGGGAAATATTGTTCATTAGAAACCTTAGTAATAAAACAATTAATCCTAAATACCCTTTTAATATATTCTCCATTTAACTAAATGAAATGACAACCAACTTAGTTTGCTAATAACTTGAAAATCAATTGAATGACAAAATGAAAATAAGCATTGAATTATAATTGTCTTCATAAGGATATTTTGACAAAGACATGTATTGGTTCTACAAACTTTATTATCTTTAAATTGTGATAATCATCATGAATTTCATTATCTATTATGAACCAAGAACCATATTCCTCAAATATGCTAATTGTTTAAATGACCAAAACGAAAGAATAACCCAAACAATTATGACAATGCTTATTCAACAAGATTAAATAAATGCTTTGCCTATTTGAAAACATTTCTAATTGAAATATTATCTCATGATTGAAAGAGAAGATAATTAATCACATTTAAAAAATATATGCATATTTTATTCATTAATCCACCATGCTTTTCAAAATTACTTTAAAAATATAAACATGAATTTATCAACTAATTATTATCATTTCATAATCGAAAACATGCATTTAAAAATACTATTAATCAACTGTGTCCATGACACAGTTTTAGATTTCATGATAGGGTCATCTCTATGGTAGCAAGTATTGATTTTTGAAAAATTTATGGGGTGTAAAAAATAGGCATAACATAATCTAACTTGATTGTAATAGGAAAATCTAAGCACCGTGAATTCGTTACTAGAAATGAGGATCTAGTGAAGCCACTTTATCTTGAGATCGATGCTTTAAATAATCTCATTAAAACCTTAAAAATTAGGAGATTAATAACCAAATAAGGTTGTCTATTATTTCTAAAAATATTCCATATATTCTAGTACTATAAATCAACCCCTCCTAATCCAAAGACCTAGAAGAAGAAACCTAAGCTTCCATATGTAAATATGTATTTTTAGTTTCATTGGAGTGCCCTTTGTTTAGCACCACACAACCTAGTTGGATATGATTGGGTGGATTTGGATTTAATAGATTTTTTTTCTTACTTGGTGTTGATGAAGATGGATGACTAGTCTCTTGTGAAGAGCTAGTATTGTTTCCTACTAATCTAAAAATATGTGTAGAACTTTGTAAGCCCTAAAAATAAACTTCAATAGGTTGCACACCTTTAATTATGAACTTTATATTTATATGATTAAAATAATCATACATATAAGTTTTCAAACAAATATAATCCCTAAAAATAATTATGGATTTACTAGTAGGATTATGATGCTTACATGCTTTGCTTTCATCGTTATATCTTGTGAAATTGTGATCAATACTCTTAGGATCCAATTTTGGATAAAAATAAAAATCATTTATTTCACCCTTACTATGACTTATGGTGATTTTTAAGCTACTATTTATTTCAATTTAGATGGACATTTTATCTCTCAATTGCACTTAGCTTTTGAAGGAATCATCTACATTTTTGAAACCAACTTTGTGACTTGTCATGTGATTTGAGCAACATGAATCACGAAACCACAAATTAGGTTTTTAATCTATTCCCAAGATAAATGTGAGAAAATAATATAAGTTATTTTGAACCTCAGTTTGTTCAACTTTGCATGCTTTATTTTCACTCTCTTGATTAGCTTGATTCTTATCTATGAGTCTTCTATAATATTTTATAGTGTCTTAGTTTATTTTAGTAATGATAAGTAAAATATTTATTCCTTTTACCTATGAAGTTAGCTTCAAATTTTCACTTTTACTTTGAGTTTTTTGAACTCATTTTATTTTGTTTTTAATTTTTCTCTTTGATCTTTGAAACCTTTGCCTTATCTTCAAGTGTTTGTTGTTTATCTCTTTCATATAGTCTCATCTTATCCTCATGGGACAAGAGAGAACCCTCTAACTCATATAAAATTATGGTGTTCATGTCATTACACTCTTCAAGAGCGATCAAAATATGCAACCATATTTAAGTTAAACATTTCTAAATTTTCCTTACTATAACATTATCTTGTATAGTTTCTTCATAAATCCTCATTCTATGCACTAATTCATTTATCCTTATGCAATATTCTCCAACTCCCTCATTATCTAACATTTTCAAAATTTTAAAAATTATTTTAAGAGTTTGGATTTTTTATTTTATTACCTTTGTAGATCTTTGATATGAAGTTTCTATGGTATTCCATGTCTCATAGGTATTTTTATAACTTGAAATTCTTAGATAGACGCTTGGGTCTATGACACTATGAAGATACAAGAAAGCTTGTGCATCCATCTTTTCTTCATCTTTTTTTGTTCTTTTATGACCTTGAGTCAAAGTATTCCAATCTTGAGGTGGTGTGTACCCATAACTAACATTATTTTAAAATTATGTACATATAATAATTCTCTTCAACTAATATTTCCAATATTCAAAGTTGTCACCTTTGAAGATGAGGATATTCATGGGAGCAAAATTTATTGAAGCCATCGATTCCACTAATAATGGCTTCAAACCCTTCTAAATTTTTATGTAATAGGATATGATACAAAATGAAGGTTTTGAATGTATGGAGGGAGTCAAAATCAACTTTTATTTAATTTGAAAATAAATCTATATATCATTCATTCTGGCCCATAATTAGTAGTTATTAATCTATTAGTGTTGTAAGTATGATCGATGATAAAATATGCACGAAATAACTTTAAATTAGAATACTTAAGATTTCTAGTTTTCCTTTGTGAATAATTGAAATGAAAATTAGAGATAAAAATATGCAAAAATATTTTCTAAAAAATAACTATTGCACCACACTTATTTGTGTACAATTCTTTATTAATAATTAAAGCTAAAACAAGCCTATTACAAGATAAATTTCATGACAAGTTAGGTCTAGAAAAGTCATAAAGTGAAAAATAAATTAAGGTATTTAATTAACAACTAAGTAGACTAAAAATAATCTCTTAAAAATAGACTCTAAGATAACTGAAAGTAGACTCAAGAAAACAAGTTTGATCTATTGACAAGATAATTCCAACATGAAAGAAACCCATTTTAGCAAGTAAGCAATATATGCACATTAAAAAAAGGCAGGCACCCAAAATCCATTAAAAATAGGAATTTGAATAAAATAAATTTAATTTTAGTTAGCTTAAATATAAAATATGCACCCACCTCTTGGGAATAAATGGATAAGTGTTTGAGCTCATGTAAGTACACATTCAATGAATTGCACTCTTGTGACACTTCTAACTATTTTTTAAGAAGTTTTTGGAAAGTATCAAAAATTGACCAAATAATTAATGTAAGACATAATTAAATTAAATAACCTTTCTAAACTAATAAAATATTTAATAAACTAAATTTAGTATTAATAATTAAGTGACCATATTGGCATCATACTTAACATATGAGCCTTGATAGATGGGAACATATTTAACGCATTTGTAGAATCCATGAAGATGGCTTCAAGACTAGAGGCATAGTCATGAAAAAGAGAAAACAATTATTTAATGAAGGGTGAATTGAAGAATTAGAAACAAGAGTTAGCCCAACTAAGGCAAACAAAAAAAAAAATGAAAGGGGAAGAGTGCCTTTCTACCCAACCATGGAGAACATCTACACAAATTAGAATTTGGAGCACCATTTTTACACAAAAGGAAACTTGCAGACAAAAATTCCACATTTTGAGATGGCCCCAAGTAGTAGTGTCGATAAGATCAATTTAGGTGTGGATGATAACCCCAACCTAGTAGATGATTTATAAAGAGAGAGTATTCAGGAATTTATAAAACATATGATTAGCACCCTCAAAATATGTGTCAATTAATGGAGGTTACACCCCCCAGAAATAAACTAATGTATTTCACCACATGTGGATATTTTAATTAATATATCCATATGTACCTAAGTCAAGATGAAATGGAGGACCTCAAAGAGGTGTGAAGAAGAGTAATTACGATATGATAAATGTTATCACCTAAGCAGAATTATGATACACTACCACTATCGACTATGGGGTTCAAACCATAACATACTAATAAGATATTATCCTCATATCCCATTGGGGCACGTTAAGCCCAATAAAATAAATATTATAATATCTATTAAGGAGGATCTGGGGGAGGTGGCCAAGAAGAATACCATGAGAATATCTTAATGGATATAGAGAGGGTTACAAAAGAAAATATCAAGGAGAGAGAAGAGGCTACAATCAGAATGATGCACCTCCTACATGTTATAAATGTGGAAATCCTTCATATATAGCTAATAACTATGTAGAATAATCACAATCAAAATGAAGATTTTATCATGAATAAGTAACCCATGATTCTCAAACCTATCTTAAGTTCATACATTTTTACAAAAACAATGACACGATGAGAGATGATATAGTAGGAGGTCCTCCTTAGAATGGGCCCAAACATATTAAAAATATACCACACACCATTGAACCCTTAGGAAGGTGTCATATATAACATAATCTAGTAACTATAGATAAGAAAGAAGAATATGAATGTTTCTTAAATAGATAATCAATTTCAAAGCATTTGAAAGAGTGTGAATTGACACAAAGGGGGAGTAAAGAACTCATATAAAAATTAAAGAAATTAGAATAAAGATTGGATAAAAGAAACCACAAGTGAAGTGACAATTAAAAGAGGCATTAAAATTAGCAAGAGAGAGTAAAAATGCATTGATTAATAGGACGAAGATTCAAAAGATGATATTGATAATGATTATCCAAGTATCAACATGACCTATTAGTAGGAAAATAAATAAATAGAAGGAAAAAAATAGAGACCTCGGTTTCATCCAGATATCACTCTACCACTAGAACATAAATTAGAGGAAATAATAGATAATTTTATGAAACACATACAACTCTCGGATGAAGAGAAATATAAAATTAGATAATATTCCATTGTGGCATGAGACAACACTATTAACACCACTCTTGACTGAGATCACAACCAAGAGGAGTGTGTTATCTAAAATTTTAGTACCCAAATTTTCAAACTTGAAAGTAGTAAAAATTATGTCATATGATGGTTTATGCCATAACATTTAAATCTACATTAGTGGGGTTCAAATTTTTTGAACACTTAACAATCATTTCTTGTTTAAATGTTATTGAAGGTCATATGTAATTATATATAAATTTATGTTAGATTAGATTTTACATTAACCATTTAAGTAAATAGAAAAGCCAATAGAACTTTTGTTCAATTTTGCATGAAAAATGTTATTTCTTTGTAATAATGAAGTTTGTGATGAATACCTAAAAATAGTTTCAAGAGAAGCCGCAAGTATCTTAATTTAGTAATGACTGCTACAATTTCAATTTGTAGAATAAAATTAATAAAATTTTCAATTCAATCAACTTGTGACATGATTTGTTTTTCAATCTTCACCATGGTTTAATTATTGATATTACAATCTTTCTTTATAATATTGTGACTCTAAACCTAATTCTAGACGTAGACATTGCAATTGAATACAAAAGATCAATTATTTTTATGGTGGTAGTGGTCGAAGAACTTGCTAGATTTGACATTAGCATTTTAGTCTAGTCACTTTGGAGAATGGCCTGCAATGGTTGAAGATCATACATGTTATAATGCCAATATTTAATTCACCACCTTTTATTATAATCTTGCACTGTTAAGGTTTGGTAAGAATGTTGAATGGTAACTTTGGAACATATGACATATGTCTTGGTTCATTCAAATATTGATATAGTTTATCACCCTTGGTTAAGGTTCACATTGATAAAGGTCTTGGTGAGTATAAACTTTAATGTTATTACGTTTGGCTAAGTTGACACTTCCATTTCATTGGTAATATTATACTCAGACAATTCAAAATATAAAATAGGATTTTTTTTGGTATGTTCAATGCATAAAACATAAGATTTTTTATGGACACTTCATTTTTAATTCAAAGGTATGCTAGGTTTTAGTAGTTTTTTTTGTTAGATCTTTGGAATTAAATGATTCATCCTTGCTTAGTAATCTGAACATGGATAATTTGGCAGAGAAGGTAAGAAGTTTGGTATAAAAGGTTTGCTGATTTGCCAACTTATTACACTTAAATTATATTATTATCAATTTGGAACCTGACTTAATGTATCTAAATTTGGTAAATGATATTTGATGCAATTTTAAAACCTTGCTAACTTGGAAAATCATAGTTTCCACTCACCAAAGTTGGCAGATGCATTGATGGTGGTGGAGTGAAATTCACCACTTACATTCAATGTGGGGTTTGCATAGTTTTATCTTAATTATTAGTTTTATCTTCAAGCTTCTTACAGAATCTGAGCTCTAAAATTTTGTATTTTGTGTGATCTTCAAAGTGAGCTATGTAAAGAGATTATAGGATAGTTTGAGCTTGTAGAGTTTTCATTTGATTTTTTTTGGAAGGTTGGAGACATGTATGTTTTAAATTTTGATTAAGATAAGAATGTCCATTACTAAAAGCATAATCCAATAATTTTTAATGATGCAGGCATATCATTTTATTGTAACAAAAAGGCTTTATGGGTATTCATACTTATATGTTTATTTAACAGTTTGTTTTTTGTTTGATTTGAAGCCTATGAGTTCATGGTTTTCATTCAATATGAGGTATATCATAATATTTTATTGATTTATATATAACTGATAGTTATTTTTTGAAGGATTTCATTGAAAATAATAGTAAATTTGAAAGCTATTTATTTGTCAAAGTCTTTTTCCTATTTTCCTATAGCTTCATGTAGATATTTTTTAAGCATGCATACTAGTTCATGTCTGATAAACTTTAAATATATATATTTGAAAATGGTAATAAGTTCAAAAGTTATTTTAGTTTTCATTGTTGTTTTTTGGGCTGGTATAGCTGCATGCAAAAAGGTTTTGATGGTTACTTGACTTCATAAATTCATTCAAATTTTATATATCAATGTGAATGTTGAAGTGAAGATGTTATAATAATTTCAAATGGTTTGTGAATGTTTGATAATACATGTAGAGGGTTTACATTATTTAGTATGGTATTTAGACAAGGCATTGCGATTGATATTTTGAAAATGGTTTATTCATTCCATTGATAGTTTTGACAAAGGGTTTTGAAATAAATGCATGCCCATGAAAATTATAATTATGTGAGATAAAGTAATATATTTATTTTTATTAGCATCATTGAAAACTCAGTTTGTAATTTGAAACTCTAAGTTCTTTTCAAAATCTCAGAGCTTGTTATATGGTTGTTTTGTGTTATATTTTAAAACCAAGAGATAGATGCAAAGCATTTGGAGAAGTTGACAAGGTAATACAAATAGTTTGAGTCATTAGTGAAATTTTTAAATACTTTCATGCATATTATAGTTAGCGTATAGTCTCCTAGTGATATTGATCTCTATGGTAATAGTTAAAATTTCATTTTTATCTTTGTAATCAAGACAAAGTTTTTCAAATAAGCATGTTTGATATAGTGCATTTGTAATACTTTTAGTTCAAGATTAGAATGTAGTAATGGTTTCATCTTGATAGTTTGATTTAAATTAATTTATTTCTTTCAATTGGTTATTTTTAAAATTTTGTGCTAATTTGAGAGATATTTGAAATATTTGATATTAAGTTTCTCATTTGAATTTCATTTTTAAAATATAGAAGCATGTCCGGTTGGAGTCAAGGTTCACAGAGCATAGACAAAAATGTATTAGGTAGAGGTAGTGAACTAAAAAATAGTCAAACCCCATTTCAGAATAGTTACCAAAGAAGACCCTTTTAGGGTTGAAGGGTTTCTAGTGTGTTTTCATGACCTTTCAATTGTAGAACCAATGTTTATTTACACTTTGATTTGAAATATTATAATGAATCAAAATGTTCTTCTTTTAAGTGGCTGCCTTGTCCATAGGCTTTACTTTGTTTGATAGGATAGATAACAATTATAAACCTGATTTGAGATTGATGGCTTCTTTCTTTAAACAAAATTGATAATATTGTTGAATATTTGATTAATTTCATGAAAAAATTATAAGATTGATTTGGAATTATCATTAAATTTATTAATCCCCATAATTTAAAATATCTTTTTACATTCCTTAGGATTGTTTCTCAATCATAGGTCCCTTATGATTAAATCAGTATGATTCTACCTTGACCTCTATAATAGGTGAATGTGTTCATTTGTGATGTCATAATTTTCACCATCAATAGAGTGGAATCAAATACATGGTATGGAAGCTCTAAAAATTGATGAGAGATGCATTGACCTTATTTGAATACCCCCTTCGTTAGACAATAGTAATCTAACACAAGAGGAAAATTTTGGATGATTTGGAGAAACAACTCACTAAAGCTTTGGCCAATTAAAATGTTATTACGACCTATTAAGGGATGAAAGGAATAAATTGTTATATATGGGTGATGAATATAAGGCCAAACAAGTAGAGAGAGTGATAACCATCAATAATATGGATGAGTATGGCACCTTGGTGGGTCAATAGTTGGATAAGATGGAGACTGCCACAAAAAAGCATGAGATCCACATATAGACTTTGGGTACTTGACTCATTTCTTAGGTTATTTTAGAAGTTGTTACAAGGCACACACTATAAATAGATAAGATACATTTTCTCAATTTAGACATGTTGTAGAAAACCTTGGTTATGAAGTATGCAAAAAAAATTCCTTAAAAAAAGAGAAGATTGGGTCCAATGTTAATTTTTAAGGAGTGTGCAACACTATCCTAAAAATACATTTGTCCATTTCAAGTTGGGATGTTAACACCAATGGCTCAACTATCACCATGCCATCCTCTCAACTTCATTGGCATATATGGGTAACCTCATCCTTTATTGACAAATATATGAAGTACATTGCTTCTTTTGATGTAAATAATGTAGTTACACGTGAGGACCATATTAATGATTTTGATATTGTCTATGATGATTTCGATGTGGAATATGAAGATGTCACCATGATTTTTTTTTTGAAGTCCTTGAAATGTGACACATGTAAGTGGTTCAAGGTGTTAGCTGTAAAATCCATCAAGGGTTGAGCTTGATTCAAGATAGAATTTTTATCACTTTGGGGAGAGAAAGAACAATCACTTCCTTGATAATGTCATCTCTATTAAAAACATAAAGTGAATCCATCCAAGAGTTAATACTAGATTTGGTAAGACTTCATAAGGTATCTACTACAATCATGCTTACTGATGCTATGTATTTAGTTTACTATTTTTAGTATTGATTTCAATTACATATTAAATGATGATAATCCATATACACTGAATCAATCATATGTTGTAACCATAAATATAGAATCTATTGATGATAGAAATTTTATCATCAATGAATCAACCCTTTCGCCTATCGTGAAGGTCAAGGTGGAATCATACCAGTCTAATCATGGGGTTCTAAAAGGTCAACTACGATCTTCAAGATGTGAGGGTTAATTTAATAAATTTTAAGAAATAATCAATAAGTTATCAAATGTAACATATTCCATGATAATAATCAGAAATCCACTTTATCAAATGATGGATCAATTAAGATAATAATCTGTAATCTATTCTATCTAATAGAGAAAACCTATGAGTTAGATAGTCTCTTGAAGAATAAAAATTTGATTCAATAAATACTTGTATATTCAAGTAATATCATGTTTTTTACTATACTATTCTCCAAGTTTACTTCAAAAGTCAACCAAAAATATAAAGAAATAGATTTAAGGTAAGAGAAAATATAAAAGATATCCAATCACACAAATAAATAAAAGAGAGACACAACAAACAATAACTAACAAACTAACTAAATGAAGTAAACACCTAAGTTAAGAAAAGGACAACAAGCTATTAAAATAACTAAGTCTAAACAAAAGTAATCTAGTCTAAACTAAAGATAACTCAAAATAAGATAAAAGCTAAGAAGCAGAAAGATCAAATAAATAATCTAAAACTAAGTCTAAATAGAAATTAATCTAATAAGTTATAAAACAACAAGTCTAAACTAAACAGAAAGGACTTATAAATTGGAAAACTTAAATAGATCTAGAAACTAATTAAGATTAATATTAAACACTAAAATAACTTAAAATCTAAAATAGTAGTAAAAGAAAGCACTAATCAAAAGAAAGATCTATTACTATCTAACCAAAAGAAAGAACAAGAATTAAACTAAGTAGCTAATAAACTTTAAAAAATAATTGAAACTAAAACAAAATGATAAGAAAATAACTAAGAAACATAAATAAAATAAAATTAAGAAAATCTAAAAGATAAGACTATATTAAAATTTGGAATTGATATAAAATACATTAAAACGTGAGAGTCTCAAAGGAGAGTCATCTTAGCAGAAAAAGGTAACTTTTTTTGAAAAAACTTAGTAGAAAAAGGTAACTTTTTTTGAAAAAACTAATATTTTTCCTTTATAATAACTTGATTTACAACTTTATAATCAAAATAGATCAATGAAGTGTCACAAAATAGTGAAGTGTTCATCATTATTTAGGTCGAATGCTTATAATCTACATATAGAACTATAAATAACAATCATCAAAAGATGTTAAGATTAGCAAAATTTAGATAATAAATATTAAATGATAAAAGATTGACATACTTATGTTGCATAAGCAATTACTCAACCATCAGATAAAGTACCATTAGGTATATTTGTTGTTATTCTTCTCCCTTCAAATGAGTCATTGATCTCCTTTAATACCTTCAAAATTAGTTGTAAATAAGTTACAACTAACTTTAATTAGTTATTAGTTTATCCTAACTAATTGACTTATAAAAAGTCAATTAATTATAACAATTATTGGTTCAAGATAGGTTTAATTAAGACTTAAAGTCTTAATTGATCAAGCTATTTAAATATAGACTAGGGGTACTAATCTTAATGGGTGGAGACCCTCATCAATTAAATATAATAAAATACATATATATATACCATAAAATAGATGAGTCAAAGATCAATAAAATTTCATTTATATTAATCCATAATGCATGCCAAAATTAACTTAAGCATATATATTTATATCAAAATTAAATTTACTGCATTTTCAACATATTACCATAAAAAACCATCAAAATCTAAAGTTAAGTATCAAAATAAAAGTGAAAAGCTCTGTCATGTGAAGAGTTCATCATAAAAAATAAGTTTATCCCCTAGATAACCTATAATCATTTGAATTAAAAAGTACTTCAATTACTAGTTTATCTTATGCATTAAGACAAACATTATACGCTATTTTTGTTACAAAAAACTGCACCAATCTTGTCCTAGATTTAGTTGTACTACATCAACATCTAATTTGATCCTTTTTAGCATTCTAACCTCCATAGGAGTATTAGGCTCTGATTGAGTTTTAGCTCTCTTTTTTGCAATTCTTTTCTCTGTAGTGGAAGGTGGAGTGTCCATTATCTTTCTTCTACTAGCATAACCATGAATTCCCATATTTAACCTTTCAGATCCCAAGACAGGCTCACTATGGGCAACTGTTAAATCTGAACTTTTACATTTCATAATAAGATCTATATGGGAAGGAGAAGATTCATCTAAATGAATGGCCAAATTTACATAAATATTACCATGAACTGTTTTAATTTCAAGCTAAGAGGCATAATTGACAGGATTAAGTTCAATAGCTAGTTGTACTCTTTCACGAGATTGAATGGGAAGATGCTATAGATTATTTTTTAAGTGACGAGAAGAACTACTCCTTGAGTGGGTTCTTGATCCAAACCTACGGCCATAAAAACCTCTATTTCCCCTATGGCCTCTATTGACTGGGTTAAAAGACAAGATATTAATTACATTCTAAAATTCAAGATCAGAGGTGTCAAAATGTATAGACATTCTAGTACCCCTGTTAAATCTAGGACCAAATCTTCTTGCATGGAAACCACCTCTAGGAAAATTTCTATTAAGATTAGGTTGATTTACATTACTAACAGAATTATTTCCCCAACCCCTATAATCACCACTCTTAGTAGACCCAATATGGTCCCACCCAGACACTATGAAATAATCTAAAATATAACAATTTAAGACTGAGAATCAACAAACTATTCAAAATAAACAACACTTAAAACTGCCACTTCTCAACAAATTGAAACTGAATTGTATCATAAATTGAAAATCATCTAACTGTATCAACAATCAATTGAATCCTCAACTAATATCATAATATCATAAATTCATTTTAGAATATCTTGATGAACTTCCAAATGTAAACCAGGTTTCTATAAAAAATATCCCACTGATCTATCAACAAATGACTTTGCCTTTAAACCAATATCATTTTATTTTCACAAAATCCTAATAACTTTCTAAATTTTCTATATTCATTGAATCAACTAAAAACTGAATCATTCCAAAATGAAGATATAAAAATCCCAATAAAATATATTCAAAGTGACAACACCAAATGAATGCTGAAACTAGCATTTGTTGTTTCAAAATATAAACTTCATATAAATTCCAAATGAGAAGTGACTGGGTTCATCAGGGAACCATAACTTCAATATCCAATTTTAAATTGAAAACCATGACCTTAATTCTGAGATTCAAACTCAACAAAAACTTCATTCTTATTTAATTCTTTCAATAAAAATTTATAGATGAAAACATAACTTCGAGACTATCTATATATATACATTGATGATTTTTTCGCATATCTTTTACACAAAAGTTGATTGTATCTACTCAAATGTCTTTTATATTAAACCAATTTATCTTTTTGAACAAACAAGAGTTGCCTCTAATAAATCAAAACTTATGCTCCTCAAAAACAGCCAAAATATCATGAAACAAAACCCTTTAAACTTCCTAGGCTAATCATGACATATAAAATCAATAATTTATGCATAAATATTTAAAGCAAAAATCTATATTCAATTTATATATAAAACCCTGATACGACTGTGTGATGCAATCATTTCCATTTTTTTAGTGTACACATAGACTAATCCATTATATTTTCAATACTCATGCAAACTATCATACTACTCTCACATCAAAATACTGATATCATTTTATCATGCATGTAAATTTCCTAAAATTGAACTGAAAGAATATGTATCATACAAACAATGAATAAGTCTATTCGCCTCGCTAAAATAAAAAACCCTTATAGACATTCAAAAATATCCAATTTGAATATCTTATCAGAATCTTCACAATAAAAAATGTAAAGACTCAATTTTTTAGAAAAGTTTCCTATAATCTTTCAAATTTTGACACAACTCTAAGAAAAACACCAACAGAAACCCTTTCAACATCAACACCAAACATTCAAGCCGAAAATAAATCTATTAATTCATAAAATGAATACCCATAAAATCTATCAAGTCTAAAAATTCACATAGAGATTAGGAGAACCCACTTTGTTTCCAGTTTCATAAAATTATTCCAAAATATGCATGTGACTTATTTTGTCTAGCTAAGAAAAGGAAATGCATTCACCATAACCATTTCATCCAAAAGTTTGTGAAATGGAACATACTCGAGAGCCACTTACACCATATATTTAAAAACATAGATTCCAATATTTTCTATATTTCACACCTAAACAGTTGTATATTCTTTCAAATACCCAAAACATATCAAACCAAAAAGTTTATTCTGTATATTGAGAAACTATTCTTCAAAAATATTGATGCACAAGAAAATCATTGGTCATATATCAATAAATCAAACATACCTAACCATTTTATAAATTATAGGGTTTGATAAACTTTTAATTATAATGTCCTGTATAGAAACCAAAAAACCAAAAACTTTCTTTTTACCACCCAAATAAACTTACACACAGATGATGACATCTTCAATCATACAGGTGATAATTTATCAAACATACTTAAAAAAATCATCAAAAATTCTCAAATCATTTGCATTCACATGGTATTCACAAAAGTTTCTTATACTATAGCTTGTATTTCATCATGAAATTAGTCAAAAATTCACTCGGAACTTCTATAAATGTCCATGCAAACCAAATTTATTTTGTTCGTGTAACTAAGGTTTGATTCCTTCATATTAATGCAAAGTTTATTCACAATCTCAAAAGATGATTTTCCAAATTTGTTCTTAGCTCAATGAGTCACACTTGATGACGCACTCAGAAACTTTCTTGCTCAATATTCTTCATAAATCCTTTGTTGCAACCTCAAGAACTTAATGAACTAGAGCTCCACTTCCAAAAAAATCTTGTCAAAAAATAAACAAAAACTGAGAAACTTGACACTTATATCTGCCACCCCTTTGTCGTAACCAACTTGGTGACATGCCCAAATCCCATTGGTTCATGTTTACCAACATATATTTATCAACTTCACTAAGTCATTTATCGGCAAAACTAAACTTAGAAATGACTAATCCTTCACACTAAAAGCATTGCTAACTTCCATCTTCTGATATATATTGTTTAACATTTATTCCTCAATTAATGTAAAATATCCATGATGATATCGAAACATCAGAGATGTGCTTACTATTAAATGTTGATGCTGACTAACCTTGCCATGATGGATCACATTGCTAACCAATCATTAGCTCATAAAGATGAGGGAATCAATGAATATACTTTGCATTCAATCCAAAAGCATTTTGAAACCACAACTCATACTTAATAAATTCAAACATATTTCACGATGGACCTCTATACTCTTGTAAATGTCAAAATGTTAACACCATAATTTGAAGTGTTTTCAATAAGATATGGGATTTATTAATCCTAAAGTAAGTGTTTAGAAAATGAGCTATCACCTTAGGTTTTATAATAAGGGAAATATTGATCATTAAAAACCTTAGTAATAAAATAATTAATCCTAAAGACCCTTTGAATATCTTCTCCATTTAATTGAATTGAATTCAAACCAACTTAGGATGATAATAACTTGAAAATCAATTGAATGAAAAAAAGAAAATGAGTATTGAATTATAAATGTGTCTTCATAAAGATATTTCAACAAAGAAATGCATTGTTTCTACAAACTTTATTGTCTTCAAAATTGTGATAATCATCACAAATTCCATTATCTATTTTGAACCAAGAACCATATTCCTCAAATATGCCAATTGTTCAAATGACCAAACTGAAAAAATAACCCAAACAATTATGACAATGCTTATTCAACAAGATCTAATAAATACACTGCCCATTTGAAAACATTTCCAACTGAAAGAGAAGATAATTAATCACATTTAAATAATATATGTGTATTTTATTCATTAATTCACCATGATTTTCAAAACCAATTTATAAATATACACATGAATCTATTAACTAATTATTATCATTTCATAATAAAAACAATGCATCTAAAAATACTATTAATCGAGTAGGTCCCCGACATAGTTTTAGATTTCATGACAGAGTCATCTCTATGGTAGCAAGTATTGATTTTTTTAAATTTAGGGGGTGTAAAAAATAGGCATAACATAATCTAACTTGATTGCAATAGGAAAATTTAAGCACCATGATTTGGTTACTAGAAATCTAACTTTATCTTGAGATCGATGCTTTAACTGATGTCATAAAAAACCTCAACAATTAGGAGATTAATAACCAAATAGGGTTGTCCATTATTTCTAAAAATATTTTAGATATTTCTACTACTATAAATCATCCCCTCCTAATCCAAATGCCTAGAAGAAGAAACCTAAGCTTCCATATGTAAATATGGATTTTTAGTTTCATTGGAGTGCCTTTTGTCTAGCACCACACAACCTAGTTGGATATGATATTCATGAGGGTCTCACTACTATTACTTATCATTTATCATAATTTTATTCAGATAAGTAGGGATCTTATGCAAAATCCATAAATAACTTGGATATTTTTGAAGCATATAGTTAACATTTTCAATCTACTAGAGGTCGTCTGATGAGAAAATATTCACTATGCAACATGATGTTATAGCTAGTGTTTCATTTGATCTAATGAATAGAAAAATAATCAGGTCAACTCCACAACAAAGGTAGAAAATTGGGAGAAACAATTTTCAAATCTAAATACACCCATTATTCCATTAAATTAATCAAGACATGTGTCCACCAATCAACCTATTTTAGTAAAGGATCCCATTGTTATACTTTTGCCTGAAAGAGGCCAATTGAAGGGTAAAGCTCCAACTATTGCTCCACCTATTCTACCTCATTTAACAAAGGCATAAAAAGGTATCTAGGTCATTCATCTTCACATTTCATAATGTTAACAATAGGAATGATTATCTTAGTACACGGAATGCACTTTTTGATTGGTGTAATGAATTTTATAAGTAAAAAATAATTGTTCTAGTGATTGAATTATCTAAATTGAGTGAGCTGAAATCTTTTTTTCTGAATCATTTTGGATTTGATATAGATGATGTTCCACAAAAAACACTTCCAAATATTGAAAATCAGAATAGCATAACTATAATGAAGCAAACAACACCAAACTTTGATGATAATGTTCATAAAATTTATTTTGTAACTTCTCAAGTTACCTTAGCTAATGACATAACTACATTCTACATTTCTTTGATCCTTAGTGATCAATTTTTACACAACCTTATGCTAGATTCTAGAGTAGCAATGAATGTTACACCACTTAAAGTCATGAACTAGGTAGGCCTAAATATAATTAAAACTTATAAAAATTTAGTGGCTATGGATTCATGTGAATTCAAGGTTTGCGCCATTATCACAGATGTTAAATCCCAATTGAAGGCCTATCCTAGTCCTATTATTAGCATGGACATTATCATAGTGGACTACCCACCCAAGTGGGGCATGCTACTGTCATGGAAGTGGGTTTACTTAGTTGGTGTAAATGCATATATGGATTGGTCTTAAGCATCTATCATGTTGTATCATGACAACTATAACACCTTGTATAGAGAGAAAAAGTTTCTTCATAATGTGGAAGATCCCACTACAATAGTCGGCCAATGACAATTTTTTGATACAGATATTGGAATATTCATGTTCATGACTCAAGAAGACTTAAAGCACTCTTCACCCATGTTACTGTTTAAATAAAACCTTCATACCCATGGTTAATGCATTTTAATGGTGTGAATTCAAAGGGAGGTGTTTTTAAGTGTCATTTCCCTTTGATATCACTAGTTATGGAAGTTTATGAAGAGTTTGGTGTTTGATTTTTGATTTCTAGTCATTTTTATCTATTTAAAGTTAAAAAAATGTTTTTGGTTGCATGAGTTTTACTCCTGATTGTCTCATGGTAGATGATTATAATCAAAAGTTTCCCCTTTTGTATTTATAAATTTAGTAATAGTTGTAGTCACTAGATTCCCCCCATTATTATATTATAGGAAGTCCAAATTAGTTGTAGATTTCAAGTGGGTATTATGTATTATTAAAGTTCTAACTACTTTTTCTCATCCATCCTCTCATCTCCCTGTTGACTTTAAGGCCATAAGATAATTTTAATGGTAGATTAGCATCAAGAGGAAAATCATATTTCAAGTAATTAATCTCATAGGTGGGTAATCTTCCTTGTGGCCTCTTTAGATGAATAGAGAGGGAGACTACGTCTCCAAGCAATTGTCATTGGAATGATTTTTTCAGTGAATTTTAGAAGAGGTAATTTTAAAGTGATAATAGTTTTTGGTAGTGTTGTTGGTTAACATTTGTTGTGGGTTCCTTGGAAACACATTTCACTAATTTTCCATTTGGTTCTATTTTTTCAAGTGGTGGATTCATATTGATGAAAGAGTTCAGTGTGTTATGCTTATCATTTGATCTCCATCTTGGATCCACTTAGGAGGCATACATGGTAACATTCTTCAAGATTTCAACCTTCTAAAGTCTTTCTATAAAAAGAAGAGGATGATCAAGGTCTCAAAAAGTATCCAATTGTGTTGATAGGACACTAAGAGGTTCTATCCAGGATAGGGTTAGATTATTTGAAGCACTAGCTTCACCATTGGTCTCTAAAGTGAGTACTCTAGCTGTTGGTCATTCCCTTATTACCCTTATAGGCACAAACTTTGGATTAGCTACTATGACTTTTTTTGGTGTCCTAATGGCTGAGATAGAGCCCCACTATCCTCTCAACTTTATCAGTATCGCTAGGTAGCCTCATCCTCTATTTGACACATATATGAAGTACATCACTTATTTTGAGGGAAATATTACAGTTACAATAAAGGATCATATCAAGGTCTTCGATATTTTCTATGAGGACTTTGATGTGGAATATGAAGATGTCACCATGAAGTTGTTCGTGAAGTCCTTAAAAGGTGACACATGTGAGTGGTTTAGGGGATTGGATGTAAACTCCATCAATGATTAGACCTAGTTCAAGAAATAATTTTTATCATATTAGGGAGAGAAGAAGAATAGACAATTCCTCCTTGTTAATCTCACCTCTATTAAGATGAAATAGAGTGAATCTACCTAGGAGTTTAATACCAGCATTAGTAATCGTAAGGTATTTATTTCACTTGGGCCTATTGTTATTATGGATTAAATTTACTTTGAAGCTTTTAATACTAATGTCAATTATATTTAAATGCAAATAATTTATAGACAATAAATCAAGCATATGTCATAGCCAATAATAAAAAATCTAGCTTGATTACCACATACAAAGTGAAGCAAGGTGACTTGGTTACCAAAAATGAGATTAAAGATAATCCTCCTTTTCTTGAGATTGATGTTCTAACTGAACTTATAAAAAAACTCAAAAATTAAGGGTTTAAGCAAAAATATGGTATACAAAAGCGGGGTTTAAAAAAAAACATAAGATATTGAGAATTATAAAATTTATACCCTGAAAAATACACTTACACTTAGAATTAATTTTTAGAATAAATAGACAAATTTTAGATAACAGTGTTAACTTGCATTTAATTATTTTTATGTTTAATTTTTTTAAATAAATATATATTTTCTATTTTTATTTATCAACATGTGCTTATAATTTTAAAATATTGAATAAAAGTGGTTCTGAGTTGTGTAAGTATATAAAAAATTACTAATAAATAAATTAATATAGTTTGGGAAACATAATATTCATGCTTTAAAATTTTGTTAGAAAAAAATGTTATTTTTAAAAATAAGTATATATTTTCTATTTTTTTAATCAACATGTGCTTATAATTCAAAAAAATTGAATAAAAGTGGTTCTAAGTTGTGTAAGTAATATGTTTTGGGAAACATAATATTCATTTTTTATACTTTTTTAGAAAAAAATAGTTGTACATAAAAAAAACTTTAAAATGATTTTTTTTATTATAAAAAATAAACTTACTTGTTTTGCAATAAGACTTGAATGATGTTATAATATTTTATTTTTTTAAATTAATTGATTATTAAATATGTATATATTATTGTAGTTCAATTTGTAAAACAAGCACCATGATGTGGTTTTAATATCTATTATTTAAAGGAATATATAAAAGATTGAATATTACGTCTATTTACTATAATATTTTTAATTTAAAAATATGAAAATATTATCATTATTTTAGAAAATTAATAATGATGTAGTTCATTAGATTTCTACATAACAAACAATTTGTACAAGCTAAGAATATGAATATGAAATCAGAAAGATAATACTTGTCTTAACGTTGGGCATTACATTTTTATAGTAGTCTACCCACTCATTCTTCTTCTAAACTAGGAAATATGAAATATATACGTGGACAAATAGAGTCTCCTCTCTATCTCCATCTCCATTTCCAAATCAAATTTTGATGAGATATCTTGTATAACATTTTACACAAAAAACAATATTTTTATCCATATATATTGAAGTGTTATATTGTATATTAAGCATTATTTTTGTCTTTTACATATATTATTGATGCATAATTAAATATAATTCATTTGTTTACATTAAAATATAAAATTTGTGTAAAAATAAACCCCTTTCCATAATTATAGAGGGCCCTCCCAAGGTTTATAGAAAGTGTGAGGTACCTTTTGTGTGAGACATGTTGTGTTTTTTAGCATTGCATTTTTATTATCAACAAAACCCTTGTGAACGAGGTCCTATTGTCCTTATTATGATCCTAATTCAACTACCGCTAAGACCATTATTGGTGTGGGAATTTATTTTGTCCTTAATGTAAATGAGATGAAGTCACGAGTACTATCCAACCTAGCTTTACATTCCCATCAAATAATATCATAGCTATCGTGTCAGGGCAATCATGTCACCATATTAACATTGTAAAGAATTTAAAGATGAAAAATATATATTTTTAGGTCTAATAAATATTGAAAAATTAGTAACATCACTTGAATTCAGCCAATAGACAAAAAAATAGTATTTATTTTCTATTTTTTATAACATATATTATATAAAGCTAATATTGATACTTCAAAATATGATAGAACATCTTACTTATATTGGTTGGACATTGTCCAATGTAAATTAATAGTTCAAGATGATTATAATAGATGTCTATGTAGTAAGTACTAATAAGAATAATATATAAAATTAATAATTAAAAATATTAAAATATAAATGCCCGCACACACACACACACACACACATAATTAGAAAGTAGAAAAAAAAATAATCACAAAAAATTACATACATTAAATGAACTATAATTTTAACAAAATGTGATAGTGAAAAATATGTAATCTCCTTAAATTAAAAGAAGCAATTAAATATGGATTAAAAATGGTTAAATAAAAATCAATGCTCAATCGATATATTGTTCACCCAAACAAAATAAGGCTTAATGGAATATCACCTAAACAAAATAATGCAATATTAAAAAGAAAAAGTTTAAATTAAACTCTTAATTATAAAAATAAATGAACTTATTCAAACTCTTAATTTTAAATATTAATAGATTATTTGCATGGACTTCCACATATTAATGAATAAAAATTAAAACAAATTATAAATTAATAAAAAAATAAACTTATTGAAGTCTTTATTTAAAAAAAATTATTTGTATGGATTGTTATGTACATGTTAATTAATAAAAAATAAAACAAATACTTAAAAAATTATTTGCATGAATTATTGCATACATACTAATCAATAAAAAAAAAATAGTAATAAATTAATTAAATAGGAAATTAAAAAAATTAAACTTGATTAATAATTATTTTAAAAATTAGTAATTTATTTACACGATATTTTATATACTAATCAATCAAAATAAGAAAAAAAAAATAGATAAAATAATAAAATCTCTACCTTTAAATACAATAGATGTTTTATGAATGTCTACTTACATATTCTTCAACTAAAAGGATAGCCATTGGAATTTGTAATTAGGTTTAAATATTAGAAGTTCTATAATTTTTCTTTAGAGAATAAAAATGTTAGGCAAAGGAAGAACAACAAGAATTGAGGATAAAAAAAGAGTTGGGGAGGAAGATGTACGATAAAAGATAAAAAAATAGGTTATACCTATAAAAGAGAAGAGAAGCACTAGAGAAAGCTAAGTTGGGCCAAATTGGAGAGGCAAAGATAGGTGAAGCATTAGAGCATGAAAAAAAATAGATTTTGTGATGAGGATATTGATATTTTAGTAGAGGCAAGGATGATTGATGACAATTCAAATCATCTGATTATAAAATATTTCTTTTCAAGTAGCAGTGTCCTAGTTATTCAAGATCCAAGCATTGAAGCTAATCAAAACACCATTGAAGATTATATGAGTATGACAAGTATTGAATAATAATTCATAAGTTTGACAAATGTTGAAGGAAATTCAGTAATCATTGAAAAAGTGTCTCATATAATAGTAGTTGTAAAAATGTTGAAGTTGATTTGAGCTTTTTTGAAGATATGAATGAAATTAATTTGTTGAAGTTTGGTTCCAAAATGGTTGATTGCACAACATGTGATCATGCCAATATTCAAAGAGCGATCAATTATATCTCAATCTTAAATATTATTGGATTTGTTGAAATATAAAAAATAAAAAATGTGTATTATACATGAAAATAGAAAAGCGAACTATATTGAGTGTGGTTATATCAAAAAATATTAATGGTGCATATGCTAAGTTTGGGAAGTCTAGATATTATGATATTGTAGCTTCTCGTTGAGAAATTATATCAACTATTGTTTTTGAAAAAAACTCTAAATTAAAATTCAATTTTTCAAGGAAAAAAGTGCATAGATACAAAAGGTTCAGGTTAAAACTAGATGAAAATGATGAAGCTTCATGTTGGGCAATTATTTATAGGTAAACATACAATGATAGGCTAGGAAATGATGTAAGGGATAAACTGATCTCATTTTGAGAGATAAATTCTAGAGTGTCTCCTAAATTTAAGGATGTTATACACAGTCATATATGAATGAAGCAATAAGAAACACATGTATAACATCTTATAGATCCCACTCAGGCAACATTGTTCCATGAGTTTAACATGAAAAACATCATACAGAGGCCACTCAAGAAACATTGTTCCATGAGTTTAAAAAGATTCATCCACATATTGAGATTGGCATTAGAGAATTTGAAAAGTTAAAACCATGGTTATACTGCCTATAATTGTTCAAGATACATGTTGCATACATCATGTAGATTTTGAATTATATTTTGAGACATTAAAAAAAATCCCTCGTGCATTGGCAAGATGATCCATCTCTTCCCCAAACTGTTAATGATTTTATCAAATTTTTATTATACCCAAACCCAAGATAATGACAAATTATTTGATATAGATTGTGGCATGGGTACATGCAGTGACTATAGAAATCTTAGTCATTTTATAAGATATGACATTTTAGAGTTGTGTAATCCATATAACGTAGCACAAAAGAGATAGAAACATCTTGATTATATCAAATCTATAGGCATATATGACATTCTAGAGTTGATTAAGAGAGAGGATCATAAAAATTTGATTTAGTCATATCTAAATTAGATATTCATGAATTCATGAATAAGTTTAAATATAAACATATATATAAATATATACAACATGTTAACACTGAAAAGATCAACAATTTAAAAAATCTAAGAACTCCTTTCTTAAAGGGACCATTTTTTTGGTAGTTGATTTTGTGGAGAGCTATAGTTTTACAACACAAAGAGATGTACAAATTTAATTTTATCATTTAGATCAGGTATATATTGTTGTTCATAGATGATGTAAACATATTGATGGTGTTACTAGTGTATGCACTTAAATCCACTCATTTTAATAATTTTATTAAACCCATTAATTTATATAATAACTATAACCCCAACTAATTAATTAACATCCTATTCCTTAAATAAATTCTCTACACCCCATAAACCTTTCCATCCCCTTATGACTAATTAATTATCCCATTAATCCACTAACTAGCTTACTTAGCCACTAATCCTATTGCGTTAACTACCCACTAGCCCACTTGCAAATTTAAAATTCATATTTATTTAACTTCCCCGTGGCTACCCTACCACCCTATCCTCTCCTACATCCCTATGAATCTTAAACCTCATTTAATCCCCATCTAATTCCCCATTATCTCCTAAATATCAAGAAACCTCTAGAACTAGAGAAGCTCTTCTAAGATTCTAAAAGTCTCTAAATTAGAGACTTCTAAATAATTTAAAATTTCATAAAACTCCCTCCCACCATCCTATAAAAACCATGCTTGGTCCATGGCCAAACTAACTTGAAATCCATAAGCCCTCATTATGCTTTCATAACCAACCATCCCAAAACATCCCCATACTCTCGCTAATCCATTCAACTATCTAAGGAAGCCTTTGGAGTCATTTTGAAGCTCAAAGCATGCAATCCACATTCAATAAATTTGGCATTGGAATTAGTTTGAAGATCTTGGAGAGAAGCCATAAGGGACAAAGTGGTGGTAAGACTTCATTCTTAAATGATTGATTGTTCCTCTATTCCCTCTATTTTGATGTTATTGTATTGTTAGGTTTAAATTACTAAAGATAGTAGTTTTTATCAATAACTCAAAAATATAATCATACATTGGCGACTATGATGGGACAACCCATTCAATTTAACTCTCTTGCTTGTTAGAAGTGTTTTGACAACTTACAAGACTGATTGTATGAAGAACAAGTTCTGAATTTGATCAAATTTTCATGTACAAGTGAAAAGTGATTTTGCTTTACAAATCGTGGTATTGCAGTCATAGTTTTGTCGTAAGATTAGTGATCTTACACTAACTACCATTTTGACTACTAACAACTTGTTATCTAACAGGGTTTTTGGGTTTTTGCAATATCGTAGATTTGTAAATGATAATTTTGCTTAAAATCTATGGTTTTGAAATATAGCTCATGATTTTGTAGTAATAATTGTGATTTTGTCTAACAACTTATGATTTTGTAGAGCTCGTACGGTCTCTATCATGGTTAGTAGATAATCTACAAAATTGCATAACTACATTTTTTATGTTGCATAAAATCTACAGTTTTGTAGTCTCAAGAAGCGATTTTGTGTTAAACTAACTATGTATTTGTGTTTTTGCAAGAAAGAAGTGGTTTTGACTATTTTAAAACTACTAATCTATTTTCTACAGGACCATATAAGGAGAAGGCACTATATTATTTTAATAACTTGTGTTCTTATAGGGAGAGTGCCTAAATTAAGCATTTTAATCTTATACTTGTATATATTATTGTGTGTCTTACTTTCCTATTTAAATTTCCTCACATAGGTAATTAATCAAAAATAATAATCTCGTTTGTGTGTCAACCCATTTTTTTAAGGATAGAACATGATGTGGACTTCATCCCCATACACTTGCTTAGTCACTAGGGGTTCGTGATGTGGATTTCTTCATCATGTATTTAATTAAACTCCATGTTTTGATAGAGTATAAGTATTAGAGACAACTATGGTTAGGCTAAGCGGTTGACACCATACAAGTTATCCATGAAGGGGAAGAGTTAATTATTTGAACTAGGTATTAGACAACACCCTACGTAGATTTGGCCCCCATGTACCTTTGTGTATCTTAGGGACTCCCTTAGATACCCCTGTGTAGACCTAGTATAAGACTTGTCGATCATGCCAGGCATTTTATTGTTTAAGTCAATATTAGCTCATAAGTGACCATTAAGTGTAAATGGGGTTTAGAGGGTTTAGTAGATTCTATAACGGGCCACGAATCTATAGTCTCACTTGTGAAGCCATTAGAGGGTGTAGGCATCAGGTTACACACCCATTTGGTTGACTAAAATTAGGGCTCATGATTGGGCGTGTTTGGTGTGAGTGTTATGCTAAGGCTCATATTGTTTGTGAGCCAAGTTAGTGTTAGGAATAAAACTAGAAATTCATATAGAAAAATTTCATAGAATCACAATAATAATAGATATAAATAGAGATGCAAAAAGAACATAAATAAACATGCAACATAAGAATACTAGATTTAACGTGGTTCACCCAATGTGGGCTACATCCACCAAGAAACACTTTCCCATATTTTATTACAAGCCTTGAGAGTAAAAACCATTCTCAGATCAGTCATCTCATAATTATAATGCACAAATATTGTTTAGAGTTGTGCTCAACAAACCCTCCTGAATTCACACACTCTGTTCTTTCTTCTCATACCCTAGTTCTCATGATGTATTACCTATGAAATATCCATCAATACATAATACATCAACAAAGTAGTATTATAAAATAATGGGTGCCAAAACCATGGGCTAAGTCAACCCAAAATATGGTTTCCCATTAAAGAGGGTCCAAAAAATTTAGTGTACAGATAAAGTGTATAGTACATTTAAAATGTACAGTATTTGAAAATACATTGTAATTTAGAAATAGGCTCCACAACACAATAGTCAACTTATCCATTTTATCAAAAACACCTAGAGACCCTTAGGACACATCCCATCTTATAATCAAAATTAGACCACTTCATATCACTATTCACACCTTTTGCATAATAAACCATTATCTTGAAACCAAAAACTTTAGTGGTTACTTATCATTCTCTATCCTAGTCACTACTTTATTCAACCTATCCTTGATCAAACATTATCAATGTTGGAAAATTTATTTGGTTTAATCTATCACCCATCATCTCATCATCCTACCTCTTCATACCTAGCACCCATCTAATTATCACCTTGCTAGAGTGAAGGGTATATAGTCATCTTATCCTCTTTGTCTCTTTGCTAGATTGCATCCTTATAGGGTGTTTACTTTGGTAATAGTTGGTAAAAACAAATTAAAATATAAATCACATCTAAACCTATATTTGCCACTTTTAGTCTTGGGTTTTAGGTAAAATTAGTATCCAAAGTCACCTTCTCTCTCATCATCCTATATCAAAGTCACACCTAATCACTATTCTTGCATCACCTTCACTATCCATCATGCCTATCAGAACCCATGACAAAATTCTAAGAATGGGACAAGGATCCAATCAAGAAAATACATCTTTGGGAATCTAGGTGAATGAAACCAAGATAATGATAACATGCATACCCCTGGAGATGAAGACCAATTTACAAATGACTTCTTCTATAGTGATGAGGTTAGGGCTCAATTTGACTAATATATCCATGATAATCATGATCAAATTCTTACCCAAGTCATTGGAATGGGGGGCACAATACCCTCTACCTTTAACCCAATCCTCTTACAACATCTCATCTACCCATCTACTAGACCTAACACTCCACCCCATCAAAATAATGTCAACCAAGAACAAGAAGAAGATAATCCTGTGGATCATGAACAAGAACTTGATGAAGAACAATAACCACCACAAAATAATCATGTTGAGGCTGACAGGAGAAGGACTATGTTGGAAGATCGATTAGACCAATTAACTCAATAAACTAATTCATTTGCCTCTCAATTTCATGCTAAAAAACAAAGACCTACTTCGCTAAGATAACATGTTAGAAATACTAATCTTGACCATTCAAGACCTAGAATAAGTCAAGCACAAGCCTCCAATCCCCTAATGGACCCCTCATTCTCTCAAGAGTGTAGGATGATGGAGACTCTTCAACAGATTTTTCCTTACACCCAAACAATGAGATAAAAATATTAGGATTTTCGCACATCTCCCTTAGATATGAGTATCTTACAAGTAACTTTCCCATCACACTTTGAGATCCCAAAATTTGACAAATATAAAGGGAAAGGGAATCTAGGAGACCACATGTAAGAATTCTATGTAGCATGTCACGAGGTTGCCTATGATGATGCTTACCTTCTTAAACTCTTTCCCTAAAAGCCTTATGAGACCCGCATTAGAATGGTTCATGCATTTACCTAAAGGGTCATATCTAGACTTGGGGAGTTACAAAAAAATTTGTGCAACACTTCTCCTTCAATATTAAACATGACATCTCTATCATAGATCTTTATACACTAACAAAGAAATGGAAAAAGTTTAGCTTCATTCTTACAACATTGGAGAAGCCTCATCAGTCAATTTTATTGCATGGTTCCTAAGAAGGAGTTAGCCAAAAAATTCATTAAAAATCTCAATATTGAATTGAAGTATCAAATAAAGCTATAGTGTGCCAATTCTTTTGATGAAATCATAGAAAATGGGATTCAAATAAAAAAATGCACTCATTGAAAAAGGTACAATTAAACTATATACCCGAAATGAATAGAGTTAATATCAAGATAATACTTTTTGGGCAAGGCTAGAATCTTCAATAAAAATAAAAATGTCATAAGGGATAGGGTAAAAAAGTCTAAACATGTGCTAACAATTAACAAAGTTTCCCCTACTAACAAATAAAATGTCTCCACTATAAGGGTACCACAGGGAAAGCCAAAACTCTGAATGGGAAAAATGCCTCTAACTAGTATTGGTGTACCTAAAAAAATGGTCCTAAAATAATTAATAATTGCTAATATGATTATTCTCCTTGAAATCTAAGCATTGGATGATAGTAAGCCACGACCAGATTGGTATTGTGAAGATGAATTATGCCAATATCATAGGGTCAAGGGACATGATACTGATAAATGCATGTAGTTAAGGCACCACATACAAGATCTAATTGAGAAAGGAGATATAGAATTAGAAGGGGAGAGTCCAACTAGTCAATCCAAAAATTAGCAGTTAAGCATATATTAGGACCCTTTCCCTTAGCACAATCAGAGGTAAAAGAAACCACTTAAAGATCAAGGTCAAGCCTCCACTTCTAATAGAACTGATTATCATTCCATTCCATACCATTATATCAATATCATTTAAATTTGAGGCCCCCAAGATCCCACACAACCACCATCCACCATTCTTAAAATTAATAGGGCAATGACTGACTGTGTAGTAACTACATAGTGTGGAAAGATTCCAGTTCCTAGCTCACCTTCAAAGGACCCATCCACCTCAACATCTCAAAGATTTAACATCTCTTAAAAAGTCTTGATCTCTTCTAAAAAACCATTTGACATCATCCAATATATTGAGAAGACTCTGACTCAAATCTCTCTCATAGATCTTATCAAGATGCCATTGATACATCAAGGGATTCTCAATCAAGTCCTGAATGAACTCAAAGTCCCAAGAGATATTAATACAAGCCAATTTTAGGCATTGGTGGGTCATTTATCTCCTTTCCAATAGATTAATTTTAGTGCAAAAGAAATTCCACCTATAGGCCCACATCATAAATATCCATTATTCATTAAAATTTCCATCTCCAATCATAATATCCCACAGGTACTCATAGATAGAGATTTAACTTTAAATTTTTGCAATCTGGACTTTTTCAAGAAGTTAGGGTACTCTGAGTCTTCATTAAGTCCTACTCTCATAATGATCAAAGTATATGATGATAATAAAAGGCTGTCTATAGGAAGTATTTATCTTCCTATAGTTGTGGGATCCACAGTCACCAAACTTTATTTCATTTAGTGGATGTTGATATCCTGTATAATTTACTTTTGGGATGCCAATGGATCCATGAAATGAGAGTAGTTCCTCCCACCCTCCATCAATGTTTAAAATTCCCCCATTCAGGAATAGAGGTTACCATCCCATGGGACATAGAACACTTTAGTAGCTATCAAATGGACCAATCCCAACCCACTTGTTATTGCCCCAACATTTATTGTTCCACTCATAATCCAAAAGCTACGAGATATATCCACCTTAATGATTTGATACCTACTTCGAATGCATCCCCAAACATCACTCATCTTAAGATCACTTATAAGGGTTGAAGAATATAAATATAAAACATTTTGTGTTGGAAGCCTACCACTCTCCCCACATAGCTATGGATACCAAGCCATGAGAAAAGATAAACTCATTATTTATTAGTTTGGGTACATGGCCTTTACTAGTGTAGGAATGCTATCAAAATAATATTTTGATGAACCAGATGCTTCATGGCTTTTTATTGATGATGAGGCCTTAGAGTTCCATAAATAGAATTACCCCCAACTTCAAAAGATGCTTTAAAATATGAATTATAATGGGAAAGTACTAGGAAGAGATGAACAAGGCAAGCTTAAACCTATAGGGGTTCAAAAACATCCAAAACATCTTGGTTTAGGGTATAAACCTTTGGGCATTGACGTAAGCACTATCATCTTAGACACTTATTTGGTTCTTGATAAGTCTACCTCTGATGAATAAATTGAAATAGGTTTCATCTATAGTCTTTATGAAGACTTAGCTACCACCAAACTTTTCCCTAACACCACCATCTCCACTATTAACATCTCCCTCCATTATCCCATTATTATAGACTTGGATTAGAAGAATGAGCCTTCATTTGAAATATTCAAGAATGATGAAGCCATTATTGAATATCTAGGAACAAGATATTTTATGCCTTCCAGAGACCATAAGAAAGGATTCTTTATCAATTTAACAGCGTCTACATATTTTTTAGAGCAACAAACATCTCTACATCAAATCAAAGAACATGAATATGAAGATGAAGATCCATTTACAAATACAAAAGGCATCCAACCCACTCCTGATGAGTTAGAATCCTCTTAAAAATTAGATATGGATCTCCCAAATGAATTTCCTTTAGAAATAGAGGAATTACCATCATCCCCAACATATCTATAGGACCAGTCACCTTCCTTCATTGAGGAGGTTATTGAAGTCAATCTCAAAATAGATGAAAGTCTTAAAAATATCAAATTGAGGGCAATTCTTACATACGAAGAACAATAAATCCTTACTAAGCTTCTCAAAGAATATATAGATGTATTTGCATGGATTTATTCTGACATTTCAGGGTTAGATCCATCCTTGGTAGTGCATCATTTAGTGGTTCATTTAATAAAAAACCTATTAAACAAAAACTTTGAAAAAATGCATCCTAAGGTAGCTCGCTTGGTTAAAGAAGAGTTATAAAAATTCCTAAAAGCTAGGTTTATTCATCTAATCAATTATTTTGAATGGATATCTAATATTTTCCTAGTGGCCAAACTATAAGGAGGAATCAGAATTTGTACCAAATTTTAGGACAACAATAAAGCAATCCCAAAAGATGACTTTTCATTACCTAATATAAATGTGATCATGGACTTCACTATAGGTTATGATATTGTATCCTTCGTGGATGGTTTTTTTGGATATAATCAAATCAAAATTTCCCCTGAAGATAAATACTTGTCACTGCATGGGGGAATTTTTGTTATCAAGTGATGCCTTTTGGTCTTAAAAATGTGGGAGCTACTTACCAAAGGGCTATGAAAATAATATTCCAAGACATGATGCATGACATTATTGAAGATTATGGGGATGATATAACAGGGAACTCTAAACTCTAATTAGAGCATCCTATGGTCTTAAGGAAAATCTTTAAGAGGCTTAGGGAATATAAGGTTAGATTTAACCCTAAGAAATGTGTGTTTGGAGTTACCTCAGGTAAACTATTTGGGTTCATAATTTCCAAGAGAGACATTGAATTAGATCCTGCAAAATTAAAAGCTATTGTGGAAATGCCTCCTCCAAAAAATTTTAAGTAGTTAAGAATCCTTTAAGGAAAAATATAGGCTATTCATCGATTTATTTCACAATAAGCAAATAAGTGTCATCCCTTCATCCATGTCTTAAAGAAGGGAACTCATTTCAATTGGAACTCAGAATGTCAACATGATTTTGATAATCTAAAGCAATGTCTAGTTAAGCTTCTAGTTTTATAACCACCCATATCAGGAAGGTCATTACCTTTGTATATCTCTGCAACACCTTGTGCTATAGGGGCCTTACAAGCTCTAATAAAGATGAAGGTAAAGAATGAGCAATTTTTTATATAAGCAGGACATTAATCTCATATGAGATTAACTAGACCCCTATTTAAAAGGATTTCTTGGCCGTGATCTTTGCCTCCCAAAAATAAAGGCATTATATGTTGAACAACCAAGTCAAGCTCATAGCCAAGGTTGATCCTCTCAAGTATATGCTATCTAAAACTATTTTAACTATTAGAATGGCCAAATGGATTATGTTATTAAGTGAATTTTCTATATATTATGTAAATCAAATGGCCATTAAAGGACAAGCCATTGTAGATCAAATTATGGTAACACCCATTGCAGACACCAAGCCTCTCATCATGACTTTTATAGATGAGTCTATATTGACTACTACAGATGGCTCTCTCACCATGCATAGGTTGGGTCACGAGTAGGAATCCTTTTGGTAACCCCACAAGGTGACCTAATCCCTAAATCCTTTTGAATAAATTTCCCATGTATAAATAATATTGTTGAATATGAGGCCTTAATTGTTAGTCTCCAACTTTCCATCCAATGGAATATCTACCATTTACAGGTAATTGATGATTCTCAATTGATTATAAAATAGGTGAATGAGGAGTTCTAGATAAAAGATGAGAAATTGCCTCCCTATAAATAACTAGTGGACCAATTGAAGAAAAAAAATTAGTTAATAACATTTGAACAAGTTTCCATGGAAACTAATAAAGCTATCAACTCAATGGTCACTATTGGTTCCTTGATATATCTTACAGAAGATGTACTTAAAGGCAATTTTCTCATTGAACAATTATTATTACCGGCTCATCATTCAATGGCTCATTATAAAATTTATGCTATACATGATCCCAAACTACCCTGGTATCATGATATTTACACTTACCTCTATGAAAACATCCTACCACCAAACCTCACCAATGAAAATCATTCATTCACACATCCCATTATACCATCCTTGGTAGCATGTTTTAACGATAAGGATTTAACATGATCTTGTTAAGATCCCTGACATCAGAGGAGGATACTATTACAATCAAGGAGGTCTACAATGGTATTTATGGTGGCCATGTCAGTGGGATGGCCCTGGCCAAGGAGTTACTCTGAACTAGATACTATTGGCCCATAATGGATCATGATGCTTGTCAGTATGTATGTAATTGTGTAGCCTGTCAAAAGTATGGTAATCTAATTCATGCCCCCACACAAGAGCTAAAACCTATAATGAACCCATGGCCACTTTTCATATGGGGAATATATCTATTGGAAAAATCAATCCTACATCATCTAATGGACATAAGTTTATCATTACCACTACAAGGTATTTTACCGAATGGGTTGAGGCAATGCCGCTAATTTATAACACAAGTCTCTAAATATAAAATTTCATTGTGAACCAGATTATTTGCCTTTTTATAATCCCCAAAAAAATCATATTAGACAATGATAAATCTTTTAAAAATCAAGAATTTGAAGACTTGTGCAATGGTTATCGCATTGAGAAAAACTTCTCCACACCCTACTATCCCCAGGGTAATGGACAAGAAAAATAAACTAACAAAATGCTTCTTAAAATTTTAAATAAAATCATCCATGATGTGGGTAGAAATTAGTATTTAAAATTATATCCCACTGTTTGATCTAACATAACTAGTGTTAGAACACCTACTAGGGCTACTTTGTATTCTCTAGTCTATGGCACAAAAGCAATATTGCCCATTTAAGTTGAGCTCCCCTCTTTACAAATCTATTTGTGGGGCATAATTACTGATCATAATTCCAAACAGGAATGGCTACAACAACTTGATCTATTAGATGAAAAATGCCAAAATGCTTTGAATCATCTTAGAGCATACCATAATAAGCTCAAGGGCCAATACTACAAGAAGATCCAGTCCTGAGAATTTGAAATTGATGACCTAGTCCTAAAAGAGAATTAAAAAACACTAATGCAAAATGAGGAAACAAAGGCAATTTTCAAGCAAATTGGCTTGGGCTTTACATAATTATTGCAAACTTTGAGTCTAGAGCTTATAGATTGGCTAGACTAAATGGTGATGAACTTGATGAGCCCATGCATATTATGCATTTGAAACATTTTTACACTTAAAAGGCTTTAAATAAACTTTTTCTATAAGTACCCACTCTTTTGGGGCACATCCATTACCACTCCACTTATCTCATCTATTCATTCCATTACATCATTCTCCTGATGACCCTAGTTGTAATAGTGGGTTTATAATATATTCTTGGGGAAAATCAAGAGATATGAGTTTCAAATTGAGGCAAATCATTGATTATCATATGAGGGGAATATCTATTGAGGAGTCCTATGAAATGTCTAATTCCACTTTCAAATAGCCACTCATCCCATTTTGGACATCCTAACACATATCCAAATTGCATCCACCTCGATGACTCTTTTTCCTATCATCCTCAATTGCATCCAAACTTGTCTATCAAAATCCACCCCTAAGAAAAAATCCACAACAATCCACTAACCTCATCACTAACGAAGGGTCATCTAATGTTTTTACTCTAGGATTCCTCATGTGTTGAATCTTGATCGTTCACTTTAGACCCTAAATATTGTCATTAAAACTATTTTTTATCCTTAACCTGTTTGCCATAGCAAATTTTGGGGATAATCAAACCCTGTACATTTTTAACTATATTCCTAGAGTTGATTCTCTTAAGACCTCTTGTATATATTGCCTTTTGGCAACCTTTTTATTAAGAATTTGTTAGGGTTTTCTGTCATATAATAAATAATAATTATCCTACATCATTTTAACCATTTCCTTAGTTTGTATTTTATAAAAATCAAATATGTATAAATCTTTATCATGATCCTCTTATCTTCTTAAGTGGTACATTTTGTAAATATCTTGTATTATCCTATTATACATATGTGTATGTTTGTTATTATTGTTGATCAAGCTTGTTAATAATCATTAAGTCTTGTAAATATTTTTCACAGTCAATAATCTTATTTTGTTGTCTTGTTATTTTGTCTTTTTTTTTTTTTTTTTTAAATTTTGTTCTTTTTTTACAAAGGGAACAAGGATGGCCTTAAATGGCTACCCAAGATAGGAATTGGAAAAGTCACTGAAATAGAGTTCCTAAGTACTGTGAATTCGATGTGCCCTTTACTATCCTCATGCCATTGGTACACTTACACTCACACATGCAATAGTAAATTAGACTGCCTACACATCTAATGGCTTCGAATTATCTCCCATCATATCCCCCTAATCATTCCACTATCCCATCTAACAATCCTAGCCTATTATCCAATACCCACTCGTCTCCTTAGTACATAAGGATTTTCTTCAACATTAGTTTGTGAGACACATTATTAAAATAATGGATTATTTATTAGCACATTTTTAACAAAATTTACATGTCATTTTATCATCACATTATAAACATAAAACACAATCATCATCCATAATAAATAAACACCATGTTCATCATTAGATCTTATTCAAAACAATAAAATCCTAACATTTCATATGATTATAACAACAACATCACATAATATATATCCATCATACATGACAAAAACATAAATTTACATTTAGTATTCATCTATATCATCTAATTAATCATCTAAATATATACATCATCTGTTAGGAAATCTAGCTTTTACATTAGTGAATTTGGGTATTTATCGAGAGGTAAATAGTAACAGGTTGATCTTTACCGAGAGGTAAATAGAAATAGGTTAGTAATTGGTTAATCGTAATAATGTTATATATAAAAATATTATGATATTAGTTATAATATTATATTTTTGAGACACATTGTTAATGGTTATAACAATATATCATAGTTTGCTTAATTATAGGATTTTGGGTGAGAGAAAATAGTGGAGAAATTATAAGATGTTATTCCTATATATTTGTATTATGTCCCAAATGTTTATTAATGAGAACATGAGAAAATTATTATTTTTAGAATTAAAATTCTCTATGTATGTTCAACTCTATTAATATGTGCATGAATTAATTCTAGGTATTGGATCCTCCAATTCCCAACCTTGGTATCAGAGCAGGATAATATGGGCTATGGATTTGTGAGACATTATACGAGGTAGAGTCATTATAATTTAGGTTGCCTCGAATGATGAGAGAAATTTTATGCCGAAGAATTAAACCTTAGGCAATTAAGATTAGTTTGTTTAGTTTTTCATAGATCATTTTTTTAATTTAGATTTGATGTTTTTCTCTAAATTGGAAGGTGATTTATTTTATACTAGGAGCTATATTGCCTTTGAAATCATTGCTACATAACTCATTCATAGTCCTTTACAAGAAGATACTAATTTTGTTCAATCTTCTTATGATATTCAATGCATATAATAGTGTGTATCTCTTGAGAATCAACTCATAAGTTATATCAAATTTGTTCATGCTACAGACTCTGATCATGTATTCTTATATACATTGTAAGCTATACACTTTTCAGTTGACAATTTCACCCTCATACATCCTGTATAACTGCCACCTTCTTTTGATCATGCAACTATTCTTCAAACTATGGGCCATATTCTAAATCTGATAGTGTGCACCATCCAACTATCTGCTTGTGCATTATTTATCACAAAGTGCATCTCTAATCTATTTGGTGATCTGCCATTTTGGCATCGTTCCATTCTACATTCCATATCTGATCGGTTGGAATCATGACATATTTATTTCTAGCCATCATCGCCATCATATCTCTATCATGGTATGGTTCAACGTGATGTTTTTTGGCTTGCACAGTGATCCCCTTCATCCACTTTTCCACAACATGTAAGATGAGTTTCACTATATTCCTCATTTTCTTCACTACATGTGGCTTCCACGTCCCCTTAAAAAAAACATTGTCGTTGTTTTTTTTATTTTCTTGAGCTTTAGTTTGTTTTAGATTAGCTTTTTTATTTGGTGTCATTATGGTTTTGAAATTTAAGGTGTTTGTCTATAGGGTTTAATATTAAGTGTTTATTTAGTCTATAAAATTTTAGTTTATAAAAGTCATTTTTATTTGTTATGTCATAGATAATGTCATTTTTTATAAGTGTCATTGTGTCTGATTAAAAGATAATGTGATCAAGTGTCTTTAAAAAAAATAATCACCAAGTTAAGTGGTTTGTGTGTAGGTTAGTGTCTTTAATAGTTGTCTTGTCAAAAAAGTCAAAATAAAAATGAGTGTCTTTTATGAGTCAGAGGTTCATTTTTTAACATACAAGAATTCATCGAAAGTCTCAATAGTGTCAAAAATGAGTCAAGAGTCATTTTGTATATTAAGTCATTCTGTCAAAATTCTTATATCATGCAGAGTCAAAAAATGTAAAAATAAAAAAAAATTGCCTTATGGATGCATTTTTGCTTGTACATGACATTCAAAGAATAAGGAGGTTCCAATTTATGTGGAAGAAACTAATAAAGAACATGCCCAAACCATCAGAGCATCTCAAAGAGAAATTTGTTGAGTAAACATCAACATATTTAAGGATGAAGGATACATGGAGGAAGGAGGTCTTTTAACAACCTCTCATTGATCAGAAAAGATGGAGCCACATCAATGTTTTGGTGACTTGTGTGGGTGTGTTTTTCATTATAGTTTCCATTGTGTGTCTGGAAAATAAGAACAAAAGAAAATGCCTATTCATGTAATGTAATTTGTTTGAAAATTTCAAACATGATTCCCTAAGGTGAAAACATTTTGAAAGGACAAAAAGTACCAATGTAATTCAATTCATAGATCTTGAAAGGGTTTATGGTAGATCCAAAAAACCACAGGAGGTGAATAGTGTTTTGGCAATAGCTAGGAGAGCAACTACTGCAAAGATTTTGAGATTGCCTTCTTTTTGGAGATGACCCTTAATGACACATCAATTTTAGTCACATAAAGTAAATGTGAGATGCGTTCCATCACATAATAGTGGTCATGTGCAGTAAGATTGTGTTAGTAGTATGTAAACCTAAGAGTATGCAATGACATATAATTCTATTTATTATGTTCATGTCAAGATTTGTGATAAACCTGTGAAACCTTGGGAGGAGTGAGGCTCTCTTTGTATCAAGGTCATGATCCAAATAAGGAATGTTATAAGAGTTGGGAATATTGTAGATGAGAGTGTGAATGTTTTTTCACCATGTATAAACTATGGGGTGGAATGTTAGAAAATCTAGATTTTACATTAGTGAATTTAGGTATTTACCGAAAGGTAAATAGTAACAGGTTGATATTTACCAAGAAGTAATAATAATAGGTTAGTAATTAGTAAATGGTTAATCAAAATATTATTATATATAACAATATTATGATATTAGCTAGAATATTATATATTTGAGATATATTGCTAATAGTTATAACAATATATCATAGTTTGCTTAATTATAGGATTTCTAGTGAGAGAAAATAGTGGAGAAATTATCAGATGTTATTATTATATATTTATATTATGTCCCAAATGTTTATTAATGAGAACATGAAAATATTATTATCTATATAATTAAAATTCTCTATGTATGTTTAACTCTTTTAATTTGTGCATGAATTAATTATGGGTATTGGCTCTTCCAATTCTCAACATCACCAATATTTAAATACAAATCATCACATAAAAATAATGTTATCCTATAACATAATATCAATAAATCACATCTATGATCCATATATCTATACCTAACAATCATATAATCTAGATTCATACGTCTCGAATCACTATTGACTAGGCAATCTCCTATCAGGCTGGTGTACAGACTTAGAGGAACAAGCTCTGACCATCATCGCATGTTGATATATTGGCACTACAACCTCATAAAAATACCTATAATATTGGGCCTCTCACATCATCTAATTGATCTACCTCATAATCATCCCCATACCCCTCTCCTCTAGTGTTATATTACCCTCCTCCTTGGCCTTCTCGACCACTTGTAACTTTGCCTCCTAGTCTCTTAGCCTTAACTAAAGTTGTCTAATCTACCCCTATAATTATGAGTCTTGATTTTGGATTTACCTTTGAAGTACATTTATCTACCCATGTAAGGATGATACTTTTCCCATCAACCCTAACACTTATCCCAACACTCCAACCATCTACCTATCTCTCTCTCTATAGATTTGCAACCATCTTGTCTCACTCAGCTATGATCCCTAAAAATTCTATAGCTCAAGCCTGTATCTCTCTCCTTAGTCTATCCAAGAGTACCTACTAATCCTTTCTCAAATGTGGTCTAGATGGACTTGCCTCATCTACACTTGATCCCCCTCCATCTTGGTCTCCAACTCCTGCCTAGCCTCCACCTTGACCCCTATGGTCTCCCCCATCAATCTCCATCGCATTTAGACCTCCCTATGCATCTCATTGACCCTAAACTTGGGGATATCATATTTGTTCTCATTTCCTCCCTAAGTACACTCATGCTTTTACCAATCTCTGAACAACCCCCTCCTCATTTTGGTTGACCATCTAGGTAGTCTATGTGGTCGTCTCTAAGCCCACCAAGTTGTGTATGCTGCAGTCACTCTTGGATCTAGGATAGAAGTTTGTTAATCCTATCCAATAGGGTAAATACTCTTATTATTCAATCTAGATAGTGCCCTATCTACTAAAGCTCCCCACTGAGGCCTCTCCCTATCACTATGAGAAAATAAATGCTCCTCTCTAAGTACATCTAGCTACCTCCCAAACTATTATTACACATGATCAAGCCTATACCTCTCAATAATATAATCATGGTGTCCACTCAAATAATACTTGATGATCATGAACCGTGTAACATCTGTACCCTCATCCCACCTCATTGAACCTATCTATATGGCATCTAGGTGATCCATTCAGCTCACATAATATCGAATACCTATCTAAAAAACTATAACTCACCACCATAGGATCTCTACACCCTAATAATGATATAACATATAAATACTATAGGCTAGTTAGGTTCCCTATCTGTGCGAGTGCCCAATGGTCTATCTATTAAATATGCTCCCAACTCCATATCTATAGTAATAGAGAGGGACCTAAAATCACTACTCCTTTGTATGCCCCCATATGAAGTGCTCTATATAAGTGCGTCAACACTATGGGACCCTAGATAAAAACTCAATAATATTAGACCATATCTGACAATATATCCCCTAATCCCAAGTGGAACCACTAATCACTCTTGTCCAATAAGAGTATACCGGTCATAAGAGACTTAACCACGAGAGTCAATCTATCAATAATACCCTCCCTTAGAGTCTTGTCAGTATCCAGTCATGAATCACAAACTCCAATAAATAATCGACTAGCCAATCTTTGAATAGTCACACTCAGGGTATGTGATTGTTAGTACATAATATGGCCTCTCATCGATAGTCAGGAAATATGTAATACATGCTTTAGAGTCATTATCATCTCACTAGTCACAAAATGAAATGTGATGGTCTTTGAGTACCATATTGTGACTAAGGCCTTAGTTCCCTATCAATCCTCACTATAGGAATCATCATGATATAGTAGAGGCCTACCATCTTAAGCACTCTGTACTCGACCAATGTCAATAGATATATCTTATGAAGCACCACTAGACATTGTAGTCAAGATGCTAACACACCTAAATCCTCCTACACCAACACACACCTATTAAATCATGATAATATCATCATATCTATTCAACCTATCCCATCCCCTCTACCTAGTACCTAAATCCCTAGCTCACTTATTTAACCTAGCTCCCTAACCCCTGCCTAATCCTTCCCCTTCTACCTAATCCATCATACCTAATTACCCATCACCATTAACTATTATACCCAAGATCTAATTAACTATCCATCCCTCTCATCATTTGTATAACCTTGATTTACACTAGCTCCTAACACTTCCATCCCACTAACATATCCTCTCTTATTACCCCTCCTAATCATTTACCCTAACCTACCATCTAAATCCCTACTTACCCTAACCTAACCATCTAAATCCCTAGTTACCTATATAACCTAACCACATAAGTCCCTAATTACCCTTACCCCCATCCCCATTCCTTCCCCAACCCATTCACTTACCATTATTTTTAACTACCATAAAACCACTAATCTCGCTTTAACTCTACGTCACTATTTTGGCAATATCACCATTCGTAACCTGTGGTTTTAAAAAACCATAAGTCTAACCCTGAGGTTTTGTAAAACCATAATTCACCTTCTACGTTATTATAATAATGTGAATTACCTATTGTAGTATTGCAAAACTGTAGGTCACCCCTCGTGGTTTTGTAGAACTATAGCTTACAGTTGTATTATCACTATTTGTGATGACAATACCACTAGTAAGGGCATAATCCCCAATGTTGGTATTTCCAAAACCGCACATACATGTAATAAATTTAAAAATAAATGTGGAAATGACAAAATTTAAGGGCTAGGAATGGAGTACTCACCGGTGGTCCCCCGTCTGTTGGTCTCTGGTGCTCCTATATCCTCTCTCCATGATGTGACAAAAAATGAAGGCGATCCATGGCTTAATCTCCAGAGCATAAAAGTTACAATAGCTACAAGACAAAATGAGCCTTTTACCCCTACCTTTTCCTATTTTACCCCATAATTCATCTCTTCTTTTATCCCTTGTACCTCATTCGACCCTCACTAGTCATATTATCCTACCCCATATACTAATCTTGATCCTCGAATCCCTTTTCATGTCCTATTATCACATTTAATCACCATTTAATCATCCCTAAGTCCTCTTAAATTATTTTGGGGCATAATACTATTTTCCTTGTTATCAATCCAAAATCTCAGTCAGAATTACATTGTCTTGAGGTCTCCTAAGACTATGTAGGTAGGATCTAGCCACATTCTTGTGCCCATGGATAGCTTGACCACTATTGACCTCTGATCCTATCTCATCCCGTATGGGTCACTTGATGTTATTAAATCATATTGAGTTACGAATCCAATATAAATTGGATTATTATCCATATTCAGTCATCAAATGTATTTTATAGGCTTATAGTTATCCTTGACATGTGTCATGGGTACATGTAGTGACTTCATTTTCTAAGGTATGACATTCTAGAGTTATGCAATCCATATAACGTAGCATGGAAGAGATATGAACATATTTATTATATCAAGTCTTTAGGATCTAGATCTTAAAAAATTAATTTAGTCATATCTAATTTAGATATTCATGAATTCATGAAGAAGTTTAAATATAAACATATATATAAATATATACATGTTAACACTGCTAGGTAAAAAGATCAATTTAAATAATCTACGAACTCCTTTCTTAAGGGATCATTTTTTTAGTAGTTGATTTTTTTGAGAACTATAGTTATACAACACAAAGAGAGGTACAAATTCAATGTTATCATTTAGATCAGGTATCTATTTTTATTCATATATGATACAAGCATGTTGAAAAATGTATTGATGGTGTTATTAGTACTCTATATCATCATGTTGTGATAAAGAGTGTCATTTCTATATTAGTGATGACAATCATCATGATAAATTATTTATTCAACATTGTTTTAATATATATTTTTCAATCATTAGAGAGAAGAGGTGTTAAAATCAAACAACAATGGGTGAGGTCTAATGGTTGTGCTGAGAAATCTAAATCATCACAGTGCTTTTATTAGTTGTATCATTGCTTAAAAAATAAAAAATTATACATGTATGGAGCTAATTTAGGATTAGTCATATAAATGGTGAGCATGATGGCATAGGGGCTTATGTAAAATGAGCTCTTAGTAAAATACCAAATGAAATACAATCCTTCTTCACTTAAATGCTCTACATATGTCATTCGTTGGTGCAGCCAAAATTTGAGTCATTTGTACTACGATATGTCTACTAGTCTATGCAGGGAATAAATTCCCCTAACTTTGTATATATTTATATATATTATTTTCATTTTATGATCATTTCATAATCATTAAGTACTATTTTTCTACAAAAATATAATTTTGAAATTGTATTTTGTGTTATCTAGGTTTTATGGAACATTGATAATGTTGATAGATCTATAAAATATGACTGTTCTACTTTCCATGGATCAATAAATTTTCATTATTAAGAGTATAAATGTTGAGGGTGCATGGGTCATTAAAAGCATAAAACATGCATGCCATTGTGGATGTTGTGTTGATGAAAATGTTGTTGACTCCTACTAGAGTGATGAATATGTAAAACCTTGGAAGAATTCTCAACTCACACCTCTTCCACCATTCCAAAAAAATTATGCACAAGACATGGATACTAATCAGACATTTTTTTTTATTCATTTGATTATGGTAGTATTTATGACTATGATAGAGAGGGTAAGTTATGTTTATAAGTATTTTATTAGTTAATTATAATTTCATGTAAATTAATGTTGATCATTTTTTCATACTACATGTGATGTGTTTGTTGTGATTTCTCTTGAAGTTAATCCTGAAAATGTTCCATATTACTTGGTGCATTGCACAACTATTAAGATCAAGTTTCTTGAACCATATGAAGAAGAAAATTTTGTTTATCCCATTAGCGTTATGCTTTTGAAGTGTCACTTTTCTTGAGGGAAATAATGTAGTTAAAACAAAGGATCATATCAAGGGCTTCAATATTTTCTGGGAGGATTTTGATGTGGAATATGAAGATGTCACCATGAAGTTGTTCATGAAGTCCTTAAAAGGTGACACACGTGATTGGTTTAAGGGATTGGATGTAAACTCCATCAATGATTGGACCTAGTTCAAGACATATTTTATGTCACATTAGGGAGAGAAGAATAGACAATTCCTCCTTGTTAATCTCACCTCTATTAAGATGAAAGAGAGTGAATCTACCTAGGAGTTTAATACCATCTTTAATAATCATAAGGTACTTATTTCACTTGGGCCTATTGATGTTAAAGGATTTAATTTACTATTTTAAAGCTTTCAATACTGATTTCAATTATATTTAAATGCAAAGAATTTGTAGACAATAAATCAAGCATATGTTATAGCCAATAATTAAAAATCTAACTTGATTGACACATGCAAAGTGAAGCAAGGTGACTTGGTTACCAAAAATAAGGTTCAAGATAAACGTATTTCTCTTGAGATTGATGTTCTAACTGATCTTATTTAAAACCTCAAAAATTAAGGGTCTAAGCAAAAATATGGTATACAAAAGGGGGGTTTTGGCAAAAAAAAACATAAGATATTGAGAATTATAAACTTTATGATCCAAAAAACACATTTACACTTAGAATTAATTTTTATAATAAATAGACAAAGTTTAGATAATAATGTTAACTTGCATTTAATTATTTTTATGTTTAATTTTTTAAAATAAATATATATTTTCTATTTTTATTTATCAACATGTGCTTACAATTCAAAAATATTGAATAACAGTTGTTCTGAGTTGTGTAAGTATATAAAAAATTACTAATAAATTAAGTAATATGGTTTGGGAAACATAATATTCATTCTTTATACTTTCTTAGAAAAAATTTGCTATTTTTATGTTTAATTTTTGAAAATAAATATATCTTTTCTATTTTGTTTATCACGTGCTTACAATTCAAAAATATTGAATAAAAGTGGTTCTGAGTTGTGTAAGTAATATGGTTTGGGAAACATAATATTCATTTCTCATATTTTCTTAGAAAAAAAATCGTTGTACCTAAAAATCTTAAAAATGATTTTTTTTTATTAAAAAAATAAACTTACTTGTTTTGAAACAAGACTTGAATGATGTTATAATATATATATTTTTAAAAATTAATTAATTATCAAATATGTATATATTAGTGTAGTTCAATTTGTAAAACAAGTACCATGATGTGGTTTTAGTATCTATTATTTAAAGGAATATATAAAATATAGTATTTACATCTATTTATTATAATATTATTAATTTAAAAATATGAAAATATTATCATGATTCTATAAATTTAATAATGATGTAGTTCATTATATTTCTACATAACAAATAATTTGTTCAAGCTAAGAATATGAATATGAAATGAGAAAGATAATACTTGTATTAACGTTGGGCATTACATTTCTACAGTAGTCTACCCACTCATTCTTATTCTAAACTAGGAAATATGAAATAGATACATAGACAAATAGAGTCTCCGCTCTATCTCCATCTCCATTTCCAAATCAAATTTTGATGACATATCTTGTACAACATTTTACACAAAAAATAATATTTTAATCCATATATATTGAAGTGTTATATTATATATTAAGCATTATTTTTGTGTGTTTACATTTATTATTGATGCATAATTAAATATAATTCATTTGTTTATATTAAAATATAAAATTTGTGTAAAAAGAAACCTCTCTCCATAATTATAGAGGGCCGTCCCAAGGTTCATAGAAAGTGTGAGGTACCTTTTGTGTGAGACATGTTTTGTTTCTTAGCATTGCATTTTTATTAACAACAAAATCCTTGTGAACGAGGTCCTGTTGTCCTTATTATGATCCTAATTCAACCACCACCAAGACCATCATTGGTGTGGGAATTTATTTTGTCCTTAATGTAAATGAGAGGAAGTCATGAGTACTATCCAACCTAGCTTTATATTCCCATCAAATAATATCATAGCTATCATGTCAGGGCAATCATGTCACCATATTTAATATTAGAAAGAATTTAAAAATGAAATATATAAATTTTTAAGTCTAATAAATATTTAATTTTTATAGAAAATTATTCACATCTCCTGAATTCAACCAATAGAAAACACATCTATTAAGGTCACCATATTTAGGTCTAATAAGTATTTATTTTCTATTTTTTTATAACATATATTATGCAAAGCTAATATTGATACTTAAACATATGAAAAAACATCTTACTTATATTGGTTGGACATTATCCAATGTAAATTAATAGTTCAAGACGATTACAATAGATATTTGTGTTGTAGGTACTAATAAATATAATATATAAAAATAATAATTAAAAATATTAAAATGCATACACGCGCACATAGATATAATTAGAAAGTAGAAAAAAATAATCATAAAAAACTGCATACATTAAATGAACTATAATTTTAACAAAATGCGAAAGTGAAAAATATACAATCTCCTTAAATTAAAAGAAGCAATTAAATATGGATTAAACAAAAATCAATGTTCAATCAATATATTGTTCACCCAAACAAAATAATGCAATCTTTAAAAGAAGAAATTTAAATTAAAATTTTAATTATAAAAATAAATAAACTTATTCAAACTCCCACTTTTAAATATTAATAGATTGTTTGCATGGACTTCCACATATTAATGAATAAAAATTAAAACAAATTATAAATTAATAAAAAAATAAACTTATTTAAGTCTTTATTTAAAAAAAATTAGTTGTATGGATTATTGTGTACATGTTAATCAATAAAAAATAAAAATAAAAATAATAAAAAAAATATTTGTATGAATTATTGCATACATATTAATCAATAAAATAATAATAATAATAAATTAACTAAATAAGAAATTAAAAAAATAAACTTAATTAACAATTATTTAAAAAATTAATAATTTATTTACATGAATTTGTATATACTAATCAATAAAAATAGGGGAAAAATAAATTTTAGATAAAATAATAAAACCTCTACCTTTAAATACAATAGATGTTTTATGAATATATAATTACATATTCTTTGCCTAAATGGATAGCCATTGGAATTTGTAATTAGGTTTAAATATTGGAAGTTCTATAATTTTTCTTTATAGAATAAAAATGGTAGGCAAAGAAAAAACAACAAGAATTGAGGATAGAAAAAGAGTTGGGGAGGAAGAGGTACAATAAAAGATAAAAAATAGGTTATACCTATAAAGGAGAAGAGAAGCGCTAGAGAAAGCTAAGTTGGGCCAAATTGGAGAGGCAAAGATAGGTGAAGCATTAGAGCATGAAAAAAATTAGATTTTGTGATGAGGATATTGAAATTTTAATAGAGGCAAGGATGATTGATGACACTCCAAGTCATCCGATTAGAAAATATTCCTTTGCAAGTAGCAGTGTCTTAGTTATTCAAGATCCAAGCATTGAATCTAATCAAAACACCATTGAAAATTATAGAAATATGACAAGTGTTGAACAATATTTCATAAATTTGACAAATGTTGAAGTAAATTTGGTAATTATTAAAAATAATGTCTCATAAAATTAGTAGTTGTAAAAATGTTGAAGTTTATTTGAGCTTTTTGAAAGATATGAATGGAATTGATTTGGTGAAGTTTGGTCCCAAAATAGTTAATTGTACAACATGTGACCATGCTAATATTGAAAGATAGATCAGTTATATCTAAATCTTAAATATTATTGGATTTGTGAGAACATATAAAGTTAAAAATTGAAAAATGTGTATTAGGCATGAAAATGGAAAAGCAAACTCTATTAAGTGTGGTTTTATCAAAAAATATTAATAGTGCATATATTAAGTTTGGGAAGTCTAGATATTATGATATTGTAGCTGCTCATTGAGCAATTATATATTTATTGTTTTTTAAATAACTTCTAAAGTAGAATTCAAATTTTCAAGGAAAAAAGTGTATATATACAAAAGGTTCAGGTTAAAACTAGATGAGAATGATGAAGCTGCATGTTGGGCAATTATTTGTAGGTAAGCATACAATGATAGGCTAGGAAATGATGTAAGGGATAAATTGATCTCATTTTGAGAGATAAATTTTAGAGTGTCTCCTATATTTAATGATGTTATACACAATCATATATGAATGAAGCAATAAGAAACACGTGACAAACATCTTATAGAGCCCACTCAGGCAACATTGTTCCATGAGTTTAACATGAAAAACATCTTAGAGTGGCCACTCAAGCAACATTATTCCATGAGTTTAAAAAGATTCATCCACATATTGAGATTGGTATTAGAGCATTTGAAAATTTAAAACCATGGTTATACGACCTATAATGTTTCAAGACACATGTTGTATACATCATGTAGATCTTAAATTATATTTTGAGATGTTCAAAAAAAATCCCCCATGCATTGGAAGATGATCCATCTCTTCCCCACACTGTTAATGATTTTATCAAATTTTTATTATACCCAAACCCAAGAAAATGATAAATTATTTGATATATATTGTGTTATGGATACATGCAATGACTATAAAAATCTTAGTAAATTTATAAGATATGACATTCTAGAGTTGTGCAATCCATATAACGTAGCATGGAAGATATATGAACATGTTGATTATATCAAATCTTTAGGATCTGGATTGTTAAAATTTGATTTAGTCATGTCTAATTTAGATATTCATGAATTCATGAAGAAGGTTATATGTGTGTGTGTGTGTGTGTGTGTGTGTGTGTGTGTGTGTGTTAACATTGCTAATTGGAAAAATCAACAATTTAAAGAATCTAAGAACTCCTTTCTTAAAGGGACCATTTTCTTGGTAGTTGATTTTGTTGAGAGCTATAGTTTTACAACACAAAGAGAGGTAAACATTCAATGTCATCATTCAGATCAGGTATCTATTGTTATTCATATATGATACAAGCATGCTAAAAAACATATTGATGGTGTTACTAGTGTATGCACCTAAATCCGTTCATCTTAATAATTCTATTAAGCCCATTAACTTGTCTAATAACCATAACCCCAAATAATTAATTAAAATCCTATTCCTTAAATAAATTATCTGCACCCCATAAACCTTTCTATACCCTTATGACCAATTAATTATCCCATTAATCCACTAACTAGCTTACTTAGCCACTACTCCTATTGCATTAACTACCCACTAGCCCACTTGCAAATTTAAAATTCACATTTATTCAACTTCCCCCTAGCTACCCTACCACCCTAGCCTCTCCTACATCCCTATGAATCCTAAACCTAATTTAATCCCCATCTAATTCCTCATTATCCCCTAAACTAATTAAGAAACCTCTAGAACTAGAGGATCTCTTCAAAGATTCTAGAAGTCTCTAAACTAGAGACTTCTAAATAGTTTGAATACTCTTGCCAATCCATTCAACTATCTAAGGAAGCCTTTGGAGTCATTTTGAAGCTCAAAGCAAGCAATCCACATTCAATCAATTTGGTATTGGAATTAGTTTGAATATCTTAGAGAGAAGCCATAATGGATAAGGTGATGGTAAGACTTCATTCTTAATTGATTGATTGAAAAAGGTACAATTAAACTATATACCCGAAATGAACCGAGTTAGAATCAAGATAATATTTTTTTGGGTAAGGCTAAAATCTTCAATAAAAATAAAAATGTCATAGGGGATAGGGTAACATATTCTAAACATGTGCAAATAATTTAGAAATCTTCCCATATTAAAAAATGAAATGTCTCCACTATAAGGGTATCATAGGGAAAGCCAAAACTCTTAATGGGAAAAAGGCCTCTAACTAGTCTTGGTATACCTATAAAAAAAGTCCCAAAATAATTAATAACTACTAATATGATTACTCTCCCTAAAATATGAACACTGGATGATAGTAAGCCATGACCAAATTAGTATCGCAAAGATGAACTCTGTCAATATCATAGGGTCAAGGGACATGATATTGATAAATACATGTAGTTAAGGAAACATCCAAGATCTGATTGAGAAAGGTGATATATAATTAGAAGGGGAGAGTCTAACCAATCAATCTAAAAATTAGCAATTGGGCATATATTAGGACCCTTTACCTAAGCACAATCAGAGGTAAAATAAACCAATTAAGGATCAGGGTCAAGCCTCCACTTCCAACAAAACTGATTATCATTCCATTCCATACCATTAATATCTGAGGCCCCCAAGAGCCCACACAACCACCATCCACCATTATTGAAATTAACAAGGTAACAACTGACTGTGTAGTAACTACACAATGTGGCAAGATTCTAGTTCCTAGCTCACCTTCAAAGGACCCATCCACCTCAACATCTCAAAGAGTTAACATCTCTTAAAAAGTCTCGATCTCTTCTAAAAAACCATTTGACATCATCCAATAGATTGAGAAGACTCTAAATCAAATCTCTCTCATGGATCTTATCAAGACACGATCAATACATCAAGAGATTCTCAATCAAGTCTTAAATGAACTCAAAGTCCATAGAGATATTAATACAAGCCAATTTCAGGCATTGGTGGGTCATTTATCTCCTTCCCAACATATTAATTTTAGTGCACAAGAAATGCCACCTATAGGCCCACATCATAACTATCCATTGTTCATTGAAATTTCCATCTCTAATCATAAGATCCCACTAGTACTCATAAGCGGAGAGTCAAATTTATATTTGTGTAATCTGGACTTTCTCAAGAAGTTAGGTTACTTCGAGTCTTCATTAGGGCCCACTCTCACAATGATCAAAGTATATGATGATAATGAAAGGATGTTTGTAGGAAGTATTTATCTTCCTATAGTTGTGGGACTCATAGTCCACCAAACTTTAATTCATGTAGTGGTGTTGATCTTTTATATAATTTACTTCTGGGATGCCCATGGATCCATGAAATGAGAGTAGTTCCTCCCACCTTTCATCAATGTTTAAAATTACCCCATTTAGGAATGGAGGTTACCATCCCATAGGAGATAGAACACTTTAGTAGTAGTAGCTTTCAAATGGACCAATCCCACCCCACTTGTTATTGCCCCAACACTTATAGTTCTAATCATAATCCAAAAGCTATGAAGTATATCCACCCTAATGATTTGACACCTGCTTTGATTGTATCCCTAAACATCACTCATCTTAAGATCACTTCTAAGGGTTGAAGAGAGTATGAACACAAAACATTTTATGTTGGAAACCTACAACTCTCCCCACGTAGCTATGGATCCCCAGCCATGAGAAAAGATAAACTCATTATTTATCAATTTGGGTCCACGACCTTTACTAGTGTAGGCATGCTATCAGAAGAATATTTATATAAACTAAATGCTTCATGGCTTATTCCCGATGATGAGGCCTTAGAGTTCCATAAAAAAAGTACCCCTAGCTTCAAAAGATGCTTCAAAATATGAATTATAAGGGGAAATGACTAAGAAGAGATGAATAAGGCATGATTGAACCTATAGGGGTTTAAGAATGATCCAAAACATCTCGATTTAGGTTATAAACCTCTAGGCATTGACGTAAGCACTATCATCTTGGACACTTCTTTGGTTCTGAAGAAGTCCACCTCTGATGAAGAAATCAAAATAGGTTTCATCTATAGATTTTACAGGGACTTAGTTGCCACCAATTTTTTCCCTAATACCATTATCTCCACTATCAACATCTCCCTCTGTTATCCCATAATTATATACTAGGATTAGAAGAATGAGCCTTCATTTGATATATTCTAGAATGATAAATCCATTATTGAATATCTGGGAACAATATTTTTTATGCCATTCAGAGATCATAAGAAAGGGTTCTCTATTAGTCTAAAAGAGTCTACATATTTTGGAGAGTAACAAACATCTCTACATCAAATCAAAGAACATAAATATGAAGATGAAGATCCCTCTCTAAATACAAAATACATCCAACCCACTCCTAACGAATTAGAATCCTCTTTGAAATTAGGTATGGATCTCCCAAATGAATTTTCTTCATAAATAGAGAAATTACCATCACCCCCAACATATCTACAAGACCAATCACCTTCCCTCATTGAGGAAGTTATTAAAGTCAATATCAAAATAGATGAAAGTCCTAAAATTATCAAATTATGGGAAATTATTACATCCAAAGAACAAAAATTCCTTATTGAGCTTCTCAAAGAACATATAGATGTATTCACATGGAGTTATTCTGACATTTTAGGGTTAGATTCAACCTTGGTAGTGCATCATTTAGTGGTTCATCCAAATGCAAAACCTGTTAATCAAAAACTTCATAAAAATGCATCCCAAGGTGGCTCTCTTGGTTAAAGATGAGTTGTAGAAATTCCTGGAAGCTAGGTTTATTCATCCAATTGATTATTCTGAATGGATATCTAATATTGTCCTCATGGCCAAACCATAGGGAGGAATCAAAATTTGTACCAACTTTTATGACATCAATAAAGCATTCCCCAAAGATGACTTTCCCTTACCTAATATATACATGATCATGGAATCCACTATAGGTTATGAGATTCTATCTATCATAGACAATTTTTTTGGATACAACCAAATCAAAATTTCCTCAGAAGATCAACACTTGTCACTACATGGGGGACTTTCTATTATCAAGTGATGCCTTTTGGTCTTAAAAATATGGGGGCTACTTACAAAAGGTATATGATAATAATATTCCATGATATGATGCATGACATTGTAAAATATTATGTGGATGATGTATCAGGGAAGTTTATCATTAATGCTACGGAGTATTTTACTGAATGGGTTGAGGCAATACAACTAATTTATAACATGGATCTCTAAATATAGAAATCCATTGTGAACCAGATTATTTACCATTTTGGAATCCCAACAAAAATCATATCAGACAATGACAAATCTTTTAAAAATTAATAAGTTGAAGACTTGTGCAATCATTATCACATTGACCAAAACTTTTCCACACCCTACTATCCCCAGGGTAATGCACAAGCAGAATCAACTAATAAAATTCTTCTTAAAATTTTAAAGAAAATCATCAATGATGCAGGTATAAATTGCCATTTACAATTATATCCCACTCTTTGGTCTTACAAAACTAGTGTTAGAACACCTACTAGGGCTACTCTGTATTCTCTAGTCTATGGCACATAAGCAATCTTGCCCATTGAAGTTGAGCTCCCCTCTTTTACAAATCTCTTTTTGGGGCATAATTACTGATCATAATTCCAAATAGGAATTTCTATAAGAGCTCAAGCTATTGGATGAAAAATGCCAAAATGCTTTGAATAATCTTAGAGCATACTAGAATAAACTCAAGTGCCAATATCACAAGAAGATTTAGTCCTGAGAATTCAAAATTGGTGACCTAGTCTTAAAAGAGATTACAAAAACACTAATGTAGAGCAAGAAAATAAAGGAAATTTTGAAGAAAATTAGTTTGGGCCTTACATCATTATTGGAAAATTTGAATCAGGAACTTACAAACTCATTACACTATATGGTGATGAGCTTGATCATCCCATGAATATTATGCATCTGAAATGTTTTTACACTTAAAAGGCTCTAAATAACCTCTGTCTATAAGTACCCACTCTTGGGGGCACATCCATTGCCACTCCACTTATCACATCTATTCATTATATTACATCATTCTCCTTATGACCCTGGTCCTAATAGTGGGTATATAATAAATGCTTGTGAAAAATCAGGAGATATGAGTTTCAAATTGGGGTAAATCATTGTTGATCGTATGAGGGGAATATCTATTGAGGAGTCCTTTGGAATGTCTAATTCCAGTTTCAAATATCCACTCATCCCATTTTGGACATCCTAATACATATCTAAATTGCATCCACCTCGATGACTCTTCTTCCTATTAGCCTCAATTGCATCCAAACTTGTCTGTCAAAATCCACCCCTAAGCAGAAATCCACAAGAATCCACTAAAATCATCACTAATGAAGGGTCATCTAATGTTTTTACTCCAGGATTCCTCATGTGTTGAATCTTGATTGTCCACTTTAGACCCTAAACATTGTCATTACAACTAGTTTTGATCCTTGTCCTGTTTGTCCTAGCAACTTTTGGGCACAATCAAACCCTATACATATTTAACTATATCCCCAAAGTTGATTCTCTTAGGACCTCTTGTATATATTGCCTTTTAGTAACCTTGTTATTAATTATTTGTAGGGATTTTTTATCATATTATAAATAATAATTAGCTTACATCATTTTTATCATTTCTTTACGTTGTCTTTTATAAAATTCAAATATGTATAAATCTTTATCACGATCCTCTTATCTTCTTAAGTAGTAAATTTTGTACATATTTTGCATTATCCTATTATACATATGTGTATGTGTGTTATTATTGTTGATCAAGCTTGTCAATAATCATTAAGTCTTATAAATATTTTTCATAGTGAATAATCTTATTTTGATGTCTTGTTATCTTGTCTTTTTTTTTTTTAATTTTGTTCTTTTTTGACAAAGGGAACAAGGATGGCCTTAAGCAGCTACCCAAAATAGGAATTGAGAAAGACACTAAAACAGAGTACTCATTTACTGTGAATCTGATGTGCCCTTTACTATCCTCATGTCATTGGTACACTTACACATGAAATAGTAAATTGGATTGCCTATATATCTAATGGCTTCGAATTACCCCCCATCATATCCCCCTAATCATTCCACTATCCCATCTAAAAATCCTAGCCTACTATCCAACACCCACTTGTCTCCTTAGTACATGAGGATTTTCTTCAACATTAGTTTGTGAGACACATGATTAAAACAATGGATTATTTATTAGCACATTGTTAACAAACTTTACATGTAATTTTATCATCACATTATAAACATAAAACACATAATCATCATCCATAATAAATAAACACCATGTTCATCATTACATCTCATTCAAAACAATAAAATCCTACCATCTCATAGGGATTATAACAACAACATCACATAATATCTATCCATCATACATGACAAAAACATAAATTTACATTTAGTATGCATCTATACCATCTACTTAATCATCTAAACATATGCATCATCTTTTATAAAATCTAGCTTTTACATTAGTGAATTTGGGTATTTACCGAGAGGTAAATAGTAACAGGTTGATATTTACCAAGAGGTAAATAGTAATAAGTTAGTAATTAGTAATTGGTTTATCAGAATATTGTTATATATAACAATATTATAATATTAGTTAGAATATTATACATTTGAGATATATTGTTAATGGTTATAACAATATATCATAGTTTACTTAATTATAGGATTTTGGGTGAGATAAAATAGTGGAGAAATTATAGGCTGCTAATCCTATATATTTGTATTATGTCTCGAATGTTTATTAGTGAAAATAGGAGCAAATTATTATTTGTAGAATTAAAATTATTTGTGTATGTTCAACTCTATTAATCTATGAATTAATTAATTTTGGGTATTGGCTCCAATTCCCAATAATGGTATCAAAGCGGGATAATTTGGGCTATGGATCTATGAGACATTATATGGGGCCGATTCATTATAATTTTGGTTGCCCTGAATGATTAGAGAAATTGTATGCCAGGGAATTAGACCTTAGGCAATTGAGAGTAGTTTGTTTAGTTTTTCATAGATCTATTTTTTGCATTTAGATTCGGTGTTTTTCTCTGCATTATAAGGCATTTTGTTTTCTGCTGGGAGCTATATTGCCTTTAAAATCATTGCTACATGGCTCATGCACAATCTTTTACAGGAAGTTGCTAATTCCATTCAATCTTATTACGGTATTTAATGCATATAATAGTGTGCATCTCTAAAGAATTAACTCATAAGTTGTATCAAATTTGTTCATGCTTCAGACTCTGATAACATATTATTATATATGTTATAAGTTGTATATTTTCCAGTTCAAAATTTCACCCTCATACATCGTGTATAACTGCCACCTTCTTTTGATCATATAGTTATTCTTCAAACTATGAGCTATATTCTAGATTTGATCATGTTCACCATCCAATGTTCACTCGTGCAGTATTTATCATAAAGTGCATCTCTAATCTGTTTGATGATTTGCCATTTTGGCATCATTCCATTCTACGTTCCAGATCTAATCAATAGGACTCATGACATATATATTTCTAGCCATCACCACCATCATATCTCTATCATAGCAAGGTTTAGCTTGACATTTTTTGGCTTTCACGGTGACCCCCTTCATCCACTTTTTCATAACATGCAAGACAAGTTTCATTATATTCCTTGGCTGCTTCACTACAGGGGGCTTCCATGTCCCCTTAAAAAAAATATTGTCATTATTATTTTTCTTGAGTATTAGTTTGTTTTAGATTAGCATTTTTATTTGGTGTCATTATAGTTTTGAAATTTGAGGCATTTGTCTATAGGGTTTAATATTAAGTGTTTATTTAGTCTATAAAATTTTAGATTATAAAAATCATTTTTATTTGTTATGTCATAGATAATGTCATTTTTTATTAAGTGTCATTGTGTCTTATTAAAAGATAATGTGATCAAATGTCCTTTTTTAAAAAAAAATCACCAAGTTAAGTGGTTTGTGTCTTTCATAGTTGTCTTGTCAAAAAAGTCAAAATAAAAATGATTGTCTTTTATGAGTTAGAGGTTCATTTTTTTATGTACAAAAATTTGTCTAAAGTCTAAAAAGTGTAAAAAATGAGTCAAGAGTCATTTTTTACATTAGTCATTTTGTCAAGAGTCCTATGTCATGTAGAGTCAAAACCTATAAAAATGAAAAAAAATGCTTTAAAAATGCATTTTTGCTTGTACACGACATTCAAAAAATAAGGAGGTTCCAATTTCTATAGAAGCAAATAATAGAGAACATGTTGAAACCATTAGAGCATCTAAAAGATAAATTTACTAAGTGAACATCGACATACTGGAGGATGGAGGATGCACAGAGGAAGGAGGTATTTCAGTGACCTCTTGTTAGTTACCAACGATAGGACCACATCAATGTTTTGGTGACTTATGTGGGTGTGTTTTTCATTATAGTTTCCATTGTATGTCTAGAAAATAAGAACAAAATAAAATACATGTTCATGTAATGTAATTTATTTGCAAATTCCAAACATGATTCCCTGAAGTGAAAACATCATGAAAGGACAAAAAACACCAATGTAAGTTGGTTCATGGATCTTGAAAGTGTTTGTGGTAGACCCAAAAAACCAAAGGAGGTGAATAGTGTTTTGGAAACAACTAGGAGAGCATTTACAATAGAGATCCCATGACTGTCTTAATTCTTTATGGACATGACCCTTAATGACACATTTGTTGTAGTCATGTAAAGTAAGATTGTTTTAGTAGTATGTAAACCTAAGAGTATGCAGTGGCATATAATTCTATTCATTTTTTTCATGTCAAGGTTTATGTTAAACCTCTAAAACCATGGGAGGAATGAGACTCTCTTTGTATCAAGGTCATGAGCTCCCTAAATCCCTAGCTCGCTTATGTAGCCTAGATCCCTAACCCCCTGCCTAATCCTTTCCCTTTTACCTAATCCATCATACATAATTACCCATCACCATTAACTACTATACCCAAGATCTAATTAACTATCCATCCCTCTCATCATTTGTCTAACCCTTGATTCACACTAGCTCCTAACACTTCCTTCCTGCTAACCTATCCTCTCTTATTACCCTCCTAATCACTTGCCCTAACATACCATCTAAATCCCTACTTACCCTAACCTAAAAATCTAAATCCCTACTTACCTACCTAACCTAACCATATAAGTCCCTAATTACCCTTACCCCCATCCCCATTTCTTGCCCAACCCATTCACTAACCATTATTCTTAACTACCATAAAACCACTAATCTTGCTCCAACTTCAAGTCATGTTTTTGGCAATATCGCCATTCACAACCTATGATTTTATAAAACCATAGGTCTAACCCAGAGGTTTTGTAAAACTGCAATTCACCTTTTGCATTATTATAATAATATGAATCACTTGATATAGTATTACAAAACCACAAGTCACCCCTCGCAGTTTTATAAAACTGTAGCTTACTATTGCATTATCGTTATTTTTGGAGGCAATACCATAATTAAGGGCATAACCCCCAATGGTGGTATTGCCACGACCACGCATACATGTAATAAATTCAAAAATAAATGTGGAAATGACAAGATTTAAGGGCTAGGGATGGAGTACTAATCAGTGGTCCCATGTCAGCTAGTCTCCGGTCTCCCAGACCCTCACTTCATGATGTGATGAGCGATGAATGCAATCCATGGCTTGATCTCCAGAGCACAAAAGTTACAATAACTAAAAGATAAAATGAGCCTTTTACCCCTACTTTTTCCTATTGTACCACATAATCCATCTCTTCTTTTATCCCTTGTACCCCATTTGACCCTCACTAGTCATATTATACTACCCCATCTACTAATCTTGATCCCCAAATCCCTTTTCATGTCCTATTATCACATTTAATCATTGTTTCTTCATCCCTAAGTCCTCTTAAATCACTGTTTTGGGGAATAGTCTTATATTCCCCATTATCAATCCAAAATCTCTATCAGAACTACATCATCTTAAGGTCTCCTAATACTATGTAGGTAGGACCTGATCACATTCTTGTGCTAATAGATAGCATGATCATTATTGACCTTTGATCCCGTCTCAGCCCCTATGGGTCACTCGATGTTATTAAATCATATTGAGCTATGAATCCAATATAAAGTGGCTTATTATCGATATTTAGTCATCAAATGTCTTTTATAGGCTTATAGCTATTCCTGGCATGTGTCATGGGTCCATGTAGTGACTATGAAAATCTTAGTCATTTTCTAAGGTACGACATTTTAGAGTTATGCAATCCATATAACATAACATGGAAGAGATATGAACATATTTATTATATAAAATATCTAATATTTGGATCTTAGAAAGTTGATTTAGACATATCTAATTTAGATATTCATTAATTCATGAAGAAGTTTATATATATATATATATATATGCACATGTTAACACTGCTAGTGTTGGACATAGTCATTGAGGTCTAAAGAATTGTCATTGATGTCAAAAGAAGCATGTGATATCATGCATTAATGCCAAAGGTTGAGTTGAATAGACTTATGGAGTAAATTGGGTTTGTGAAGTGATTCTACTTATAAAATAAGTAAAACAATGTCGAGAACCCGACTTGGTTTGGTAGAGTGAATTGGGTTTATGAAGTGCTTCTACTTATAAAGCAAGTAAATCAATGTTAAGAACCCGAATGGGTCTGGGTAAGTTAATTGGGTTTTCAAAATGACTTATTTGTGTTCATTTTTATAAGCTAAGCAGTCTCAAGAACTTGAATGGGTCTAGTGGAGTAAATCGGGATTTTCAAGTGCTTTCACTGCTTTACTTATGAACTTTATAAGTAAAGTCATGCAGAGAACCCAAATTGGTCTAGTGAAGTCAAGCAAGTCGAGAAACTCGAATGGGTCTTTGCCTCAAGAGTAAATCAGGTCTACCAAGTAACTTTACTTCTTTCAATCTTATAAGTAAAGCAATGCGAAGAACCCAAAGTATGTTATTGTCAAGAATGTTTGTTTTTGTCTTCACACTCAACCAATTTTTGACTTGGTCTATTCTTTCAAAAATATTGCTATAGGCAATTCTTTCAGAAATTAGTCCCAAAAGAAAGTCCCAAAGGAAATAATCTCGTGCAAAAGTTATGAAAGGTACTTTTTGAGAATTCTGAATGGTAAGTGAATCATTCAAAAAAGCTGAATGGATATTTTCAAAAAAATGGAAGGGTATTTGGTATGCTCAAATCCTTTGAAGGGATATTTTTAAAAAACCTGAAGGGTATGTGGACCACTCAAAGCCTCCGAAGGGATCATTACAAAAAATTTGAAGGGCAAGTGGACCCGAACAAAAATTTTAAAGGGTACTTTTGCAAAAAGGATGAAGGGTATGTGGACCTTTACAAAAAATATGAAGGGTACATTTGAAAATCCCCAAAGGGTATGTGTCATAAATAAAAATGCTGAAAGGGGACTCAGATAAAAAATTCATGGAAATTGTCCCAAAGGGGACCCAAACAAAAATTCCATAGAATTGATCCCAAAGGGGAGTTGGACAAAAAGCTTGCAACAATTTGTTCGAAGGGGTAGTTCAAATAGAGGGAAAGGAAACTTGAGCATCTATCGAAAGACATAGGGCACTTCCACAAGTGCCGAAGGATAATTATGAAGGACACAAGGACCATTACAAAGCTTCACAAGGATCACTTGGATTATTTTGGAAAGAATCTAGGGTAATTGGATGTTTAAAAAGGTTTTGAAGGATATCTTGGCTGAAGTATAAGATACTTCCATTATTGTCAAAGGATCAAGGCAAGATTAAAGATTGAGTATATCGAATATAATCGAAAGGAGCGAAAGTGAACCAATCATATGGAAAATATCAAGATGCGAGAAAGAGCTCGATGGTTAATGCAAGAGAGATTGATGGTTCTATTTTAAAAAATGGAAATATCTGACGGTTCAAAATAGACAGTGAATGACACCAATGACAAGATGAATAATCCTCATTTAAAGACATGACTAGATAAATGATGAGCTTGAAAAGTCTACACAGAGCTTGAGATTGATCGATCCAATTGATCAATCATCGATTAAGGAGGCTATATATTTATGAGATAAATCCAATAGTTACCAAACATAGTAAAGAGACTTGACCATTGCAATGTGATGCATGAATCAAGACATCAGAAAGAGCATAAGTTAAAATCACTTTTAATGAGAATTGATTAATTGCAACTGAAGTGTGAATGCAATTGGAGACATGAAACCCTAAGATTCAAGGTATATACATGACTTCAAAAACATTATTGTTATTGTTACTACCATTGAAATTTGAAGAGAGAATCAAAGGCTACCATTTTTTTATTGCTCAGACTATCATTGAACCTAAACATGTGAACAATACGAAGTGTGTCTAATAGAATATACAGACATAGACCATGATAGCATAAAGAGAGGACTAGAGGCAAGAAGAGGATGTTGATGTGTCAAACAAAGGATATATAAAAGACACAAAGGAAGAGAGGTCGAAGCAGCTGGTGTAAACGGACTGTGTCAAATAAAAGATATAATGACATAGAACTAGTAAGGTAGAGAGGAAAAGAAAAGGTTGTCTATACAGATGAATACAAATAGAGTAAAAGGCAGAAAAAAAGAATGAAGTATGTCTGAATAGAATATATCTAGACATATACAAACATAGAGTAAAAGTTAGAGGAACAGAGATTGAGCAGACAAGAAAAAAGGGCACATAGAAAATGTGCAGAGTTTGAGAAGAGAAGGATAATAGGCATACATAGAATAATATAAGAGTGAGCACTTACAAACTAGACTTGTAACAAAGAAACTAAACTGGATTCATTTGTGGATCTATCTTGTACACTAGAGTTGTATCTCCATAGTTTTGATTGGTAGGTGCCTTCAAAAAATCTAAGTTGGTGCTTAGTTAGGGGATTGGTGTCTACTAAAGATGGGTGTCCTTGAATGTAACCAGTGTGGTTTTACCAGTGAGGTGTTTTACTGTGAGGCTAGATTAGAATGGTAGATTTTAATAGTTATTCTCACCATGGTTTTTCTCTTTGGGTTTTCCATGTATAAATCTGGTGTACTATGATTTTGTGTGTATTTGCTCTCTACATTTGTTCTTTGATATGCATATGAATTGATATCTCCTCTAAAAGTTTCAATCAACTAGTTTTAGCTCATCTACTGATTCACCCCCTCTCAGGAGATAATTGTGTTCAATAATTGGTATCAGAGCCTAGGGTTCCTTAGAAAGAAGCTTAACTGACTCAGGTAGATTTTGGTGAGTGAACAAAATGGCTAGTCAAGAAGGATCCTCTTCAAACAAAGCACCTCTATTTGATGGGTCTAACTATGATTTTTGGAGCATAAGGATGGAAGCATATTTATCCTCATTAGGATTTGATGTATGGATGTATGTAGTAAATGGATATATAGTTCTTGCTATAGCTCTCATTGATCAGGTTGCAAATAAGTCATATGAAAACAATGCCAAGACAAAGAATGCTATTCTTTGTGGATTGTCAAACTCATAATTTGTCAAATTTATGCATTGCCAGAGTGCAAAAGACATCTAAAATAAGCTAAAGATTATTTATGAAGGAGATGACAGAGTGAAACAAGCCAAGCTATAAACATACAAAGGGAAGTTTGAGAGTCTTAAGATGAATGAAGAAGAAAAAATCGTTGACTACCTCCTCAAGGTAGATGAAATAGTGAAGGCTATTAGAATTCTTGGTGAAGAAATGGAAGAGTCAACTATAGTTAAGAAGGTGTTAAGATCGCTGCCATCAAGATATAATTAAAAAAAAATTGTAATGAAGGAAGAAAGAGATTTGGACAAACTCATTGTTGATGAGTTGCATGGAACATTCACAGCCTATGAGATGAGAATGGGAGAGACATACACCTTTGAAATAGAAGCTACATTCAAAGTAGCAAAGCAGGCAAAAGAACAAACTTCTATGTATAAATCTAAGGAGTCTAATGGAGAAGAAACTAACTTTGTCAAGAAATTAAAGAGAGGATCAGGAAAATATAAAGGTAATCTATCATTCAAATGCTTTAACTTTATAAATGTAGGACACTTTACTGTCAAATGTCCTTATAATAAAAATGACAATTCTAAGCAAGAATATAGTAGAAAAAAGGCAATACCTCACTATGCAAAAAGGAAGAACTTATTCAAGAGCAAGAAAGGTTTATATACAAAAGAAGATAGTGATAGTTCATATGATGATCATGATTGTGCTTTTGTAGCAAATGGAAAAGAATTTATATTCATGGTAGAAGAATCCACTCTCATAAATCAATAATAGGATGAAGATGAAGACTGGGATGAAGAAGAGGAAGGTGAAGTTGATATAGAATGCGAGCTAGTTTGTGCTCTAGAAGAAATTAAAAAATTAAAAAAAGAAGACTCAAAATAGAAGAAGCTTGGGCAGAAGGAACTTGAAAAATCTAATCAAATGATAGTGAACCTAAAGACTCAACTTGATGAGGCTAAAATAATAGAAGAGGTAGTTAAGATGGAACTACAGACAAAATCCAAAGAATGCATGAAGCTTGAGGCAGAAATAGTAGCTTTGAGGAAAGAACTTGAAAAGGAAAAATGTCAAATAGATAAAAATCTAAAGTTGACAAAAGGATTAGACATTCTTAATGAATTTATCAAAGGTCAGAAGCCTTCAAATGAAAAATATGGTTTTGGATATGAGAAAGGAAATGGCTCATCAACTAGTACGTTGACCAACCCATATGATAATTTCAAAATAGGAGGAGGAGTAGAAATAAAGAAAGAAAGGATCAACAAGGACACTAAGAATGATCCAAACAAAGATAAGATGAGAACAATGAATTCTGAAAAGAAGCATGAAATCAAAGATGCAGAAGGATATACAAAAGTGACATATTTGAATAAATGAAAGTGTATGAAAGGTCAATATATTGCATCAAGGAATGTTATGACCAGGTATTATTCATCCTTTTATGGTTATTGTTGTAGCTGTAATTAGTTTAGTCATAGGGCTATTGAATGTAGAGTTGTACCTACAAGGAGAACTAATTTTGTAAGTAGAAACTCATTTGCTCCTCTGTTAGATTCAAGTACAATATACTACAATTGCAATAATTTTGGTCATATAGCCAGGCATTGTAAGACTAACCTTGTAATGTCAAAAATAAGCAATGTAAAGAAAGGCAAGTCTCCTAATAAGAATAAAGGTTCACAAGTCATCAATGAAGGAAAGAGAAGGATATCTGAGAGACCTAAGAAGATATGGAAAATGAAAAGTCAGTACTTGATTGCTCAAACAACACTTCACGTCAAAGAGCAAAATTTGTGGCTGATAGACAGTGGGTGCTCAAAGCACATCACTGGTGACAATAATAAGTTCACCAAGTTGAGCAAGTGCAAGGAAGGAACTATCAGCTTGGGAGACAACATAATAGTAAAAATCAAAGGCAAAGGAACCTTGCACATTAATGGTAAGCTTCCTACACATGACATTCTTTATGTCAAAGGACTGAAGCATAATCTACTGGGTGTCAGCCAAATATGTGACAATGGATACAAGGTCATATTTGATGCTGAAGGATATAAGCTAAAGAGATCTTGAAAAATAGTTGCAGAAGGTAAAATAACCAAGAATAACATCTACAATCTTGTTGAGGTAAACAATAATAGTTACCTCATAAAAAAGGTTGATGAAAGCTAGTTGTGGCATAGAAGAATAGGACATGTCAATTTTGATAATCTAGTCAAAGTAAGTTCAAATAAGTGTGTAAGACATGCCCAAGATAACTAAACCTGTAGATACTACATGCAAAGAATGTCAATTAGGCATCAAACAAGGGTCAAATTTTAAACAAAAGAATATGTGACTACAAATCCTCTGCAATTAGTCCACACTGATCTCTATGGTCCTACCCAGACAAGAGGATCGAAAGGAGTTTATTACTTCATGTTGTTTTTAGATGATTATTCAAGGATGACATGGGTAAGCTTTTTGAAGGACAAATCTCAAGCCTTTGAGAGATTTAAGATCTTTAGAGCCATAGTTAAAAATTAAATGGGAAGAAAGATAAAATGTTTGAGATCAAATAAAGGTAGAGAATTCACCTCCAATGAGTTCATAGAATATTGTGAGAAGCATGGGATTAAAAGACACTACTATGCTGCAAAAACTCCACAAAAAAATAGAGTTGTTGAGAGAAAGAATAGGACTGTTAAGGAGATGGATAGAACAATGTTGAAAGAGGCCAAATTATTTGATGGATATTGGAGAGAAGTAGTCCAAATAACAAGATACATCCTGAACAAAGTTCAACAAAGGGTGAAAAGTGATAAAACACCATATAAAATGTGGTATGGAAAGCCTGCATTAGTTAAATACTTCAGGGTGTTTGGAAGCAAATGCTACATCAAAATAAAGGAGGACAAACTAGGTAGCTTTGAGTCAAGATGTGATGAGGGAATTTTTCTTGATTACTCCACTTATAGCAAACCCTATGTATGTTACAATAAGAGGTTGCATAAAATAGTTGAGAGCATCAATGTCAAGGTCAAAGAAGGATTTAAACATGTCAAACCTATTGAGGAGATCAAAATTGAAGAATTAGAAGGAGCAGAAAATGAAGTAGAAGATAGTGAAGAGGAGGAAGAAAAGAGTGAAAGGGCACCTGCAAGGTTCGTTTAAAAGGAACATCCCAAGGAGCAAATAATTGGCAACAAAAATGAAGGTGTTTAGACTAGGAGAAGAGTTGTAATGAACAAAGAGCAAGTAAGTTTTGATTTATTTTCAGAAATTGAGCCTAAAACCTTTAGTAAAGCCAACAAAAATAAAAACTAATTAAAATCTATCGAAGAATAACTAAGTCAAATAGAAAAGAACAAAATATGGGAATTGGTTCCTAGACCCTCAAAAAAGAATGTGATAGGAACAAAATGGGTCTACAAAAACAAACTCAATGAAGATAGAGCTATCATAAGAAACAAAGCAAGACTGGTGTGCAAAGGATATGCACAAGTAGAAGGCATAGACTTTGAAGAGACATTTGATCTAGTGGCAAGACTAGAAGCCATAAGAATGTTTCTGGCATTTTCTATTCATAAAAAGTTCAAAGTACATTAAATGGATGTAAAGTCAGCCTTCTTGAATGGAAACTTAGAAGAAGTCTACATTGAACAACCAGAAGGTTTTCAGCTAGTGGACGAAGAAGATTATGTGTGTAAAATAAAAAAGGCATTATATGGTTTGAAATAGGCACTTAGAGCATGGTATTCAAGATTGGATCAATACCTGCAACAACAAGGCTTCAACGAAAGATGTGTAGACAACAATTTGTACTTTAAATTAGAAGGTAAGCATATGTTGATTATTGTTGTCTATGTAGATGATATCATCTTTGGAGGTGGCAATAGTAATACGTGCAAAGAATTTACCACACAAATGCAAAGTGAATTTGAAATGTTTATGCTAGGAGACCTTTCGTTCTTTCTTGGTTTAAAAATTGCACAAACCAAGTATGCAAATGAGATGCTCAAGAAATTTGGAATGGAAGACAAAAAACTATTCAGTACTCCCATGATAACTGGATGAAAGCTGAGCAAAGAAGATGAGTCCCCTGAAGTGAATAATACTATGTATAGATCAATGATAGGCAACTTGTACCTAACTACATCAAGACCATACATCATGCAAATTGTATGCATGGCTGCAAGATTTCAAGCAGCTCCCAAGGAATCACATGTTAATTTTGTGAAAAGAATCTTCAAATACATCAAGAACACAATTGAGTATGGTCTGTGGTACCCTACAAGTGATGATCTCACTTTGATTGCATATGCAGATGTTGATTGGCCAGGAAGTGTGGATGATAGGAGAAGCACTAGTGGTGGTGCATTCTTCCTGAAAAATAGACTTGTGTCATGGATAAGTAAAAAGCAAGAGTCGATTATGCTTTCTACAATAGAATCAGAGTATGTAGCAGTGGCAACATGTTACACCCAAGTCTTGTGGATGAAGCAAACTCTCAGAGACATCAAGGTAGAATATCAAAAACCTATCTCTATCTTTTGTGATAACTCAAGTGCCATAAACATATCTAAAAATTCAGTGATGCATTCTAGAACCAAGCATATATCCATCAAATATCATTTTTTGAAAGAAAAGGTTGCAAATCAAGAGGTCAAAATTGAGTATGTGCTAATAAAGGATCAAATTGCAGATATATTTAGCAAGCCTCTTCCCAAGGAGCAATTTGAGCATCTAAGAGAGAAGTTGGGAGTAGTGGCTCCCACACCACATCACTAGCATCTAATGATAGGGAATGAATTTAGGGGGAGTGCTGAAGGAACATTATTAACTCCTGGATTAAGAGAGAAGGCAACCTGATGAGACAGCTGCAGTCCCTTTGCTAGTTGATGACGAAGGAGGTGACAAAGGCATGTTGACTCTAGATCACTATGCCTATCTATATAGAGATATGTTGATTATTGATTGGTCTTTTAGACTAATGCTATATCAATGATCATTTGGAGAATCATGGAGCGAGGGGAACTACTGTATCATTGCCTAAGGGGGAGTTCCTCACAAAGTGTTCTAGCTTGTCAGATCCAAGGTTCAAAACAACTAAAGTGCTAGGAAAGGAGCAGATTGTTAAGATATTATGGTAGAGACTTTTTGTCATTAATGTCAAAGGGGAAGAAAATAGAATGAAGATAAAGGGGTTAAGGCATTCTGATGATGAGTTGACATAAATGACAAAGGGGGAAATTGTTGGACACAGTCATTGAGGTCTGAAGAATTGTCATTGATGTCAAAGGTAACATGTGATATCATGCATTAATGTCAAAGGTTGAGTTGAACAGATTTGTGGAGTAAATCAGGTTTGTGAAGTGCTTCTACTTATAAAATAAGTAAATCAATGTTGAGAACCCGTTTGTGAAGTGCTTCTACTTATAAAATAAGTAAAGCAATGTTGAAAACCCAACTTGGTCTGGTAGAGTGAATCGAGTTTGTGAAGTGCTTCTACTTATAAAGTAAGTAAAGCAATGTCAAGAATTCGAATGGGTCTGGGTGAGTTAATTGGGTTTCCACAACGACTTAGCTATATTCATTTTTATAAGCTAAGTAGTCTCAAGAACCTGAATGGGTCTAGTGGATTAAATTGAGATTGTCAAGTGCTTTCACTTCTTTACTTATGAACTATATAAGTAAAGTCATGCAGAGAACCTAAATGTGTCTAGTGAAGTCAAGCAAGTCGAGAAACCAAAATGGGTCTTTGCCTCAAGAGTAAATCGGGTTTACCAAGTGACTTTAATTCTTTCAATCTTATAAGTAAAGTAATGTGAAGAACCTGAACTATGCTAATGTTAAGAATGTTTATTTTGGTCTTCACACTTAGCCAATTTTTGACTTGGTATGTTCTTTTGAAAATGTTGGTATAGGCAGTTCTTTTAGAAATTAGTCCCAAAGGAAATGATCCCATGCAAAATTTTTGAAAGGTACTTTTTGAGAAGTTTGAAGGGTAAGTGAACCATTCAAAAAAGCTAAAGGGATCTTTTCAGAAAACTCTAAGGGTATGTGGACCACTCAAAGCTTCCAAAGGGATCTTTTCAGAAAACCTGAAGGCTATGTGGACCGCTCAAAGCCACCGAAGGGATCATTGAAAAAAATTTGAAGGGCAAGTGGACTCGAACAAAATTTCTGAAGGGTACTTTTGCAAAAAGGCCGAAGGGTATGTGGACCTTTACAAAAAAGCTGAAGGGTACATTTACAAAGCCCCAAAGGGTGTGTGTCCTAAATAAAAGTGTCGAAAGGGGACTTGGGACAAAAAGTCCACAAAAATTGTCTCGAAGGGGACTTGGACAAAAAGTTTGCAAAAATTTTCTTGAAGGGGACTCGGACAAAAAACCCACAAAAATTTGTTCGAAGGGGTAGTTCAAACAGAGGGAAAGGACACTTGAGCATCTACTGAAAGACATAGGGCACTTTCACAAGTCCCGAAGGACAATTGTGGAGGACACAAGGACCATTACAAAGCTTCCCAAGGATCACTTGGATTGTTTCGAAAAGAATCTAGGGAAAGTGGACGTTTAAAAAGGTTTGAAAGAATATCTTGGCTGAAGTATAAGACACTTGCATTATTGCCAAAGGATCAAGGCGAGATTAAAGATCAGACATATCAAATATAATCGAAAGGAGCAAAAGTGAACCACTCATATAGAAAATATCAAAATGTGAGAAAGAGCTTGATGGTTAATGCAAGAGAAATCAACGATTCTATTTTAAAAAATGTAAATATCTGACGGTTCAAGATAGACAGTGAATGGCCCTTATGATAAGATAAATAATCCTTGTTTAAAGACAAGACCAGATAAGCGGTGAGCTCAAAAAGTGTACACGCAGCCCGAGATTGATCGATCCAACCGATCAATCATCGATTAAGGACGTTGTGCAATTATGAGATAAATCCAACAATTGCCAAACATAGTAAAGAGATTTGACCATTGCAATGTGATGCATGAACTAAGACACGAGAAATATCATAAGTCAAAATCACTTTTAATGAGAATCGGTTAATTGCAGTTGAAGTGTGAATGCAATTGGAGACATGAAAACCTAAAATTCAACTTATATACATGACTTCAAAAACATTATTATTTTTACTATTGCTATTGTAATTTGAAGAGAGAGTCAAACACTATCATTTTTGTGATTGCTCAGACTATCATTGAACTTAAGCATGTGAGCAATACAAAGTGTGTCTAATAGAATATACAGAGACAAACCATGCTAGCATAGCGAGAGGACTAGAGGCAAGAAGAGGACGTTGATGTGTCAAACAAGGAATATACAAAAGACACAAAGGAAGAGAGGTCGAAGCAACTGGTGTAAATAGACTGTGTCAAACATAAGATATAACGATATAGAACCAATAAGGCAAAGAGGAAAAGAAAAGGTTGTCTATCCAGACAAATATAAATTGAGTCAAAGGCAGAAAACAAGAATGAAGTGTGTCTGAACAGAATATATCTAGACGTATACAGACACAAAGTAAAGTCAAAGGAACGGAGATTGAGCAGATAAGAAGAAAGGGCACACAGAGAATGTGTAGAGTTTGAGCAGAGTAGGAGAATAGGTATACATAGAATAAGCTAAGAGTGAGCAGTTACAAACTAGACTTGTAACAAAGAAACTAAACTAGATTCATTTATGAATCTATTTTGTACACTGGAGTTTTAGCTCCATAGTTCTCATTGGTAGGTGCCTTCAGTAAAATTGAGTTGGTGCTCAGTTAGGGAATTGGTGCCTCGTAAGGATAGGTGTCCTTGAATGTAACCAATGTGGTTTTGCTAGTGAGGTGTTTTATTGTGAGGCTAGATTAGAACGGTGGATTTTAGCTGCTATTTTCATTGTGGTTTTTTCTTTTAGATTTTTCACGTATAAATCTGGTGCACTATGCTTTTGTGTGTGTATATGCTCTCTTCATTTATTCTTTGATATGCATATGAATTTATATCTCCTCTAAAAGTTTTAATCAACTAGTTTTAGATCATCTACTGATTCACCCCCCCTCTTAGTAGATAGTTGTGTTCAACAGCTAGGTGGAAAGATCAACAATTTAAAGAATCTAAGAACTCCTTTCTTAAAGGGACCATATTTTTGGTAGTCAATTTTGTTGAGAACTATAGTTATACAACACAAAGATAGGTAAAAATTCAATGTTATCATTCAGATCAGGTATCTATTTTTATTCATATATGATACAAACATGTTTAAAAACGTATTGATGGTGTTACTAGTACTTTATATCATCATGTTGTGACCAAAGAGTGTCATTTCTATATTAGGGATGACACTCATCATGATCAATTATTTGTTCAACATTGTTTTAATATATTTTTCCATCATTAGAGAGAAGAGGTGTTAAAATCAAGCAACATTGGGTGAGGTTTGATCATTGTGCCAGGAAATTTAAATCATCACAATGCTTTTATTAGTTGCATCGTTGCTTAAACATTAAAAAATTCCATATGTATGGAGCTAATTTAGGATTTTGGTCATGGAAAGGGTGAGCATGATGGCATATGGGCTTATGTAAAATGAGCTCTTAGTAAAATACCAAATGCAATACGATCCTTCTTCACTTAGATTCTCTACATATGTCATTCGTTGGTGTAGCCAAAATTTGAGTCATTTGTACTATGATAGGTCTACTAGTGTGCACAGGGAACAAATTCCCCTAACTTTGTAAACATTTGTATATATTCTTTTCATTTTATGTTCATTTCATAATCATTACTTACTCTTTTTCTAAAAAAATATAATTTTGAAATTGTATTTTGTGTTATCTAGGTTTTATGGAACATTGATAATGTTGATGGATATAAAAAGTAAGACTATTCCACTTTCCATGGATTAAGAAATTTTCATTTATTAAGAGTACAGATGTTGAGGGTGCATGGGTCATTAAAAGCATACAACATGCATGCTATTGTGTTGATGAAAACATTGTTGACTCCTACTGGAATGATGACTATGTAAAACCTTGGAAGAATTGTCAACTCACAACTCTTTCACCATTTCACAAAAATGATGCACAAGACATGGATACTAATCAAACATTTTTTTATTCATTTGATTATGGTAGTATTTTTGACTATGTTAGAGAGGGTAAGTTGTGTTCATAAGTATTTTATTAGTTAATTATAATTTCATGTCTATTAATGTCGATCATTTTTGCATACTACACGTGATGTGTTTTTTGTGACTTCTCTTGAAGTTAAAACTGAAAATGTTCTATATTACTTGATGCATTGCACAACTAGTAAGATCAAGTTACTTGAACCTTATGAAAAAGACAATTTTGTTTATCCCACTAACACTATGGTTTTGAAGGGTCACTTTTTTAAAAAAGGTGGATAAGTTGAAATTACATATTATCTACAAGGACTATCAAGTAAACCATGTGTCTTGTCAATACAACCATTTGCTGATAGCTTCTCATATTCACTTAACACAAGTAAAAGGTAAAGGAAGGTTGAAGAGGTGGAAAATGTTAATGATCATGAAAAGATTCTAAATGCTTTGAGAGCGAGAGAAGACCTTGATTGATAGTCTTGAAAGTCAAATTTTTGAGTAGGATTATACATAGTATGTATATCCTATTACTCTATATTTTCATCCTCTTCTTGAAAATTTATTACTTCATATAACATATATATGACCTCATATTGGAGATTATTTATTTGATAATACACTTATGGTATCGTAGGTTTAGTTTAAGCCATAACTCTCTTCATAGCATTTGGAATTTTCATTAACTCTCTTTCTAGCATTCTCAGTACAATGCTAAAGCTCTTATGAAAGATAAATTTACATTTCAAAGAAATCTTATACTTTCCTTGAATTGTCCAACAAAGTGAAAATATGTGGATTGTATATAGTAGTATTGTGTTGCAATTCAAATTGAATTTACATTATATACATACTTGATTTCTAAATGCGAAATGGTGAAGCTTGTATTCATACCTTCTTTTTACTTGTGAAATGGTTGATCTTACATGGTTTGTTTAGAAATTATTCTTTCTCCTTGCTTCACGGGTTTTACAATGTAACAATTGGTGTTTAACTATTATCTTATACATGAACTAATAAACCCAAATTGTTTTAAAATATATTTACCTAATAATGTAATGAGGTCTAGCATGAACAATTACATGGGTTTATAGTGCCTAAGAAATCCTACATGGGTTTTAATAGTATAGTATTTGGTGGAAATTAATTAGTGTCAACATGACAATCTATAATTAACTATAATTGATGATAATAATATAAAATCCATCCAAGCCTGCCTCAATGATAACGTTACTCAATAGTCTCAAAATAGAACCTCATAACATGTGTTATAAAATATCAATACATCAACCAAAAAGGGAAAATTTGGCATAGTAAAAATTTGAAATATCATCGTCCACGTAGTTCTACCTACATATGAGCCAAAGATTCTGGGATTTTCATTTTAATTTGAAGTTAAATAATTAACAAGAAAATTGTTATTTACTAGGATTCAAAAAGTGAAATGCAACAAGAGCTAGAGTCAACAACAATGTTTATTGTCAGCACGGTGGAAATTTGTCATCCTAACTTGTGTGTATTATGCACCCTAGGAATTATGTTCTTTTATTTGGTATCTCCTCATGACAGTCCATTTATACTTGCTTATTCAACTTTAGATTTCAATTTTATGTCTATGGAGTTCTCATCTCTGTTTAAATCAATTATGCATATGCTGTCTATGTATAAATTTGAAGAATTTCTTAAATGATGAAAGAGCCAAAGACTTGCAAGTGCACAACACAATTTTTAGTCAATCAAATTCCAATTCTTTATTCAATGGAATACATTACAATATATGGTGTAAATATCTCTTACAAACTAAGAGTCAACACTAATCTTTTATCCCCACAAATCTCTCACATTTATTTCTCTTAGAGATTCTCACTCAACCGATCCTATCTTTTACAACCTGTACGTAATTTGTTCCAACAAATCACTTACATTATTTGTTACACATTATTTGCATACACAATCATAAATTAATATTCTCATGAGGAACACTAAATCTACATGTGAGGACTAAATCCTAACATTCCCCCTCCCCCCTCAGTAAGAACATGAGGAAAGGAACCATGTGGACTAAAAAACTCTAGAGTGTCCCCCCACAATATGGATGATGGGTTTGCCCAAGAATGCATCCGTTACATTGAATGAATCAGGGGATTATTATATTGTAGACGATCATACATGATTTATTAAGGTACAACTACCTTCATAAGCTTATTTGATGTTTTTTAACAAAAGACAGAAAAATAAATAAATAAAAACTATGACAACATTAGACACAAGACTTTCGACTATAGGACTAAAACTCTAATGACCATTGGCACTAAATTAGACAAAACTATAAAAAATGACTCCCAACTTTTTTTTTTGACATTTTCACAATAATACATTAAAAAAAAAAAAAAAATTATACTAAAAATTAATAAAGATATTAACTCTAAAAACTTTATCAAACATCTAATAATCTTAAACCAAAAAAAGAATACTAAAACTAAATTTATACCAAAAAAAGGTATTTAATCAAGAACTTAAAAACAGAAACTAACTAAAATTTTATAAAACAAATTTCTAAAACTTTAATAAAGTTATAAACATATAAAAATATAGATCGACTAATTAAAAACTTATAACAATTTATTAAAACAATTTTTTATAAAAACTAGAAACCTAAAACCACTAAACAAAAACTATGGACTTAATACCAAAGCTAATGAGAGTTGAGAACAATTATGTCATCAACAAAGTTGAATTTGGTATATCTATCCTCCTTACATAACTATTTGATATTAAAAACACATAAGAAAAATAAGAATGGATGTGCATCATGTGATGTAAATTTTGATGATTTTGTCTCAAAGGATTCAAAAAACACCATAAACTGCTCTATCGATCCTCCTTCCATAACTGTTTGATATTAAAAACACATAACAAGAAAAATAAGAATGGATGTGCATCATGTGATGTAATTTTTGAAGATTTTGTCTCGAATGATTCAAAAAATGCCATATATATCGATCGTTGGATATTTATTAATTAGCCCTTGGACAACAAATCAACAAGGATAAGTCCAATTTTATCTTCATCAATGTTGATATCAAACATAAGTAGGAGATCCTTAACATGTTTGGATTCAAAAATGGTGTTTTTGATGAAATACATAGGATTCCCTTTGCATATAAAAGGAAACATAAAATATAGAACGTTTTGACAAGTCAATTACAATCTAAGTTGATGGATCAAACCCATAGGTGGCTACATACACATATCAAATTCCACGTCATGAGGCAATGCAAGATTATGTTCAATATGTCTTTCAAATTTACAATTGAAATACAGTTTAGCGTTCTAGTTAGTGGATGCATGTTACTTTGTGGTTAGCAATTCCTATCTTTGGGATTGTGATGCCATAATCCACAAAAGGAAAAATAAATAAAAGCTTATCATGGACATATAACCATATCTGGTCCATACATATAGAGGCAAAATCTCTTTAGCATTCACTAAAAAGACCAAAAGACTTATTAATACGAGTCAGATATGTGTTCTATATATAATGAGGTCTAAATAAGAGAAAAAAAAGATGGGTGAGCAAAGGAAACAATTGAATAAGTTGTTACTACATAATGAAAAGGGTTTCCTCAACCCAAAAACATTGGCTTTGAAAAGACTAATATAAAATGAAATGCAAGAGATGCCACATATCATGTTCTTGATCATATCATTAACTAGAATTTCACCACAATACAAATTCTTTGATTGAATATTGCACCCTTTGCCGCATCCCAAAGTCATCTACATCTATTTTTAGCTCCTTTTTTTTGTCTTTTGTGATTACATCTTCATTCGAACTACTCCCCGCTTTGTTTGGCCTTTTCCTCTGTTTTCTCAATTCTAATAGTTTGAGTTCAAAAGAAAGAAGGCATGTGGAAAATTTGTATAGGCTTTCTTGCCTTAACGTAAAATAACAATATAAAAAAGATGTCCTAAAATTATCAAAACAATTATTGATTGACGAAGGCTCATAAATCTAACATAGGGGTGAAGCATTCTCAAAGATTTTTAATATCTTAAAAAACTTATGTCACAATTGTTAGAGATAATTGCAATATTAATTGGGCTATCAAATATAGACTGATTTTGGTGCTGGAAATTCTCCATTGGAACAACATTGTATGATCTCAAAATAAATTGTCTTGTTCTGCAACATACATTTGCGCAAACTTGTCTTTCGATCCATTTCTAGAAATGGCATTTGATCTAAACTCTCAATGGAGGAGAAAGACAATATTCAAACATAGGATTTGCAAGATCATGCACTACATATAAAGGAGGTTGACCCTAATGATTTATAAGATAACCATTTGCAATATTTTATATTTGAAGTTTAATCATATTTCTATAACCTTTTTTCTCAATTGTTCAGGTTGTGACTCTGAGGTATATAAGCTATTGGATTGATAATTTCAATGTGATACAATGTTACATTTGTAATCAACCCCAAACAAGAGTTAACTCCTCCACTTGGATATCAAAAACTTAGTTTTGATAGCGCTGGGATTGGATGAAGTATCAAAGACGCACAAGGTTTTCCAAGTCCAAGCTATTACCAAATAATGAACCATCTACCCAATAATGCAGCGAAAATCCATGTTGTCTATAGAGAGAGAAATCATACTAATGTCCACAAATGACCAAAAAGAGGTCAATGGGACTAAAGGATACAATCATTAGTACAAAATCCATGTTGTCTATAGAGAAAGAAATCATACTAATGTCTACAAATGACCAAAAGTAGGTCAATGGGACTGAAAGAGGCAATCATTAGTAGTAGAAAGTTCAAAGAGGAGAGAATCCTAGAGGTGAACCACAAAAATAAAGTACAAAGATAAAATAGAGCAATGTGCCACTAACACAAATGGCAAAGAAACCAATACAAATAGTAATGATGGGTGAACAGAAACCCCAAGAACATGTGCCAATGAAGATTGGAGGCAAATCTCATTGAATGTCTTTGTATGTGTCTAAAGTAGAGGAATCCTCTGAGCTATCATCGATCACTGTGAGAGAAATAATAATGTTGTCCAACGAGTATAGAAGCTCAGAGAGGGGATCCTAAGAGGAAGCAAGACACTTCCTCTAAAATCTTCCCTAACATCCCAAGCCGATGTAACTCTTGTAGTAGATAAGAAGCTTGTAATATCAATTTGCCCTTGTGGTCTATGGGGCAGCTGGCAAGGAGAATAGAGGTCTGAGATTGGCCACGGAGATAAATACCTCCCATCTCATTATTGAAGGATAATCCCTCATAAACATCAATTACACGAAGGATCCCAATTATACATTCTACAAAAGCCATGGTTGTCCCAAAACCCAGCCAATGAGGAGAATCCCTCCAAATACATACAGAGAATCCTGATTATACATTCTACAAAAGCCACATTTGTCCCAAAACCGAGCCAAATCTGCTGGAAAGTTTAATTGGCAAAGACATCAGTTGTTCAACAAATTCAATGAACAACTTTCACACATAACTCTTAAGCATTAATTGGCAGCCACTAAGAGCTTATAGTTACAAAAAAGTGTAGAAGAAAACTCACAACATGTAAACATAAATGTACAACATGAAATTGCATCACATATAGGAATATTTATGCAACAAATTATAAGAATATTATTGTATTATGCACCCGAGGACAAAATAAATCAGATTTACATGACAGGTTTTTCACTTGTCCCCATTAAGGAATTCAAATCTTAGTATCCAAATTTAACCTGATGATAATCTCCTCTCACATTTTTTCTTTGATGGCTGAGAAACTTTCCATTTCCTTCAAATGTTGTACTCTCCTTTTGCATTACATGCCCTTTTCCTCCCTCTTTTCAAGTTCAAGGTTGTATAGGTTACCTGCAAAACAGTTCAATAGTTGTCTAGTTGATATCTCTAACTGGTTAAACCTTCAACGAAAATACAGCAGGAACTCTATAAATTACAATTCAAATATACTACCCATAGCTTGTTGATCTCGTATCAAAGCTGATCCAGGCACTAAATCTTAATCAATTTGTGCAATGTTCTGAAAAAAAAAACATTATATTTTTGAGCCACAAAACACATAACTTCTTTACGCAAATTGTAATATAAAATAACGAGAGGTAGGCAATGATATTAAGTAATGTACCTCATATGCATCGGGTTCAAGATTTTTCCATGAGGTTCGGAAATCAAGATGTTGCATATCCCAATCATCATTTACCACACATTTAAAATAATATTTAAGTTAGATTCCAATGTAAAAATATTTTCAAATTGAAAAACAAAAATTTAGTATCCTTAAAATATAAAGATTGAAATTACCATAGAATCAACACCAACTCCATTAATTTCTTGAAAATAATTTCTCTGTGTAGGCAGCGTCCCATAAGGATATATAATGTTTATATGATCAATGATGAACCTTCTTGCCTGAATGGAATTCATACTGTCTAAAATTTTATGTCCAATCTGTTTCACATCATGTAAATGCATTCCATGCATTTCATTCTCTATGTAATAAGGCCTATGTGCATATTGTGGTCCTACTCGTGTGCCATTAACCTCCTCAACAACCCCAACACCTATGGATAAAATGTTTCGTACCGCTGTTAAAAAATGTGGTACAATTGTGTGAGGATACAAAACAATATTGAGTCATATCACTAATATCATGATAGGTGGAAATCTCCGGTTCCTTCTTATGTACAACTCTAACGTTAGGTTGATCCCGTTGTATATGTAATTGTGCATTAGGTCGGTCATGGGTGCGACATTTATCAGTGCCAAAACATTTGAGCCCACATAAGTATAATCGACTTCCATATGAAGCTTGAACTCTGCATATAGTTGTTTCAGAAAGTATTGTGGAAGCTCATCGTGAGTTGGAAATTGTCCATGTGCAGAGATGAATCTATAAGTATGTGGGGCAACATCTTGATCAATAAACTTTGCAATAGGAAGTGGTTTCCTCAATTTATAGGCACCTTCAGAAAAAAAGAAATAAAATATGATCTTTCTTAACCAAAATTTTTATCTCCTTGCAATTTGTATCGTGTGATACTTTCTCTCGTAGCTGCACATATATTCTTCCATGCATCATCATTTCCCACTTTCAGAAACTCATCGATGAGGGCATGTAAGCTATACACCATCAGCTGAAAGCATTTCTTTGCACTATCACTAGTTCCATCTTTTGAAATTCTTGGCTCTGATCCAACCTCTGGAATTTTTTGAAGATTAAGACTAAATACAATGATAAAACATCATTTATTATGCATTAAAATAATATTAAGAAAATTTTGGTTTATATTCCTTAGCATCACTACGTTTGCTATGTGGAAATGCATTACTTTTGCCAGAATTCCCCCATTTTGTGCACCACTATTTGCACTTAAGATGCAAGTCACAAATTGCAAGACAAAATTACATACGAAGAGAAAACATGACGCAATTCAGAAGAACTGTATTAAAAAACAATAAATTAATAGTACTCTTACTTGCCATCAATTTCCTCAAAGGTAGACCTTTAATCAGCATCTTTCTGCTGCTGATGCATATTTGTTTGAAGATTTACATCACCTACAGGTTGAAGGCTATAGTTACACGTAGGAAGAAAGAATAAATGTGATGCAAAAGAAATCATGATATTGGAAAGCATTGAGTAGAACTTACCGTCCCTAAAATAGAGGCCCTTCAATTGCCTTTGTGTTGTTGATGACACGCATTTGAGCTCTTGCAGATTGACCTTGAAACATGATAAAGTGTCAAAACAAAATATTAATAAATACAACAAATACACTTTTAAACAAAGATTGAACATCGGTACACTATAAGATAAATTCATAAAATAAAATTTAAAATTTTGTACCATCTGTAGAACATGAATTTCTACAACCAATGCTAGCAGTTCGGTGTGATGTCATTCCTCAAAAAACGTCGCATAAATTTATTTCTTTAATGTAGGTGGATATAAACGGAACTGTAAAAACAATGTAGAACCATAACAAGATTCAAGGATGGCAACAAGATAAAAACACATGGTAAACATATGAGACTATAGGAAGCCAGGGTCTTACAAAATGTGAGATTTAATAACTACCCACACAAATTTACGGTCATATAGAATCCACTGCGGTACACTTTTCCCACCACCATCGGTGGTAGCGCAGAACAAACCCTAATAATCTGTTTCAGGGTTTAAATTTGGCAGCCATATGAACTTTTTTTTTTAAACCTTAAAATTTGGTAGAATTATTTTTAAGACCATATAGGATGAAAGCAGAAAATTCAAGTGGACTGTAAAAGCTTCTTAAGGATTATAATAATAAATATAGTAAATATATAATTACTCTTTCATGCTTCATTTGTAAACATGGATTGTATGAGATTTTTAAGGGCAATGTTGAATGGATAGCTGTCACAAAATCTCAGCATTAATATTTCTTGGGGTGAAAATAAATGTAATTTTCTTATGTACCATAATCATCTAAGATAGTTTATTCGTTGAAAATCAGACATTCTCAAAAATCCACTCAATACAATCTTTAAAACTAATGTCAGAAAATGTATATAAATATTCTTTATTACATTCTTATCTACTTACCCAATGTACCTAATCCTATGATAACCTACAACTCTCTTTCCCTGTCTAATTTAGCATAAGAAATTCTACATCCATCCATAATGGATCCGCATTTTTCTCTCGAGATCATCTGCATGTTACAGGGATTTTAAATTTTTTTGTTAATCATAATGCTCTTTTAATGTAATTAGACAGGCTTGTTCTTTCCTAGCTATTCTTAGTTGCTTTCAGTCATAGATGTTTTGGCTGGTATAGTATGTGGCCTTCTCGCAAGGATCATATTTGAAGCTATTGTAATTCTTGATGTTTGGTTCTGTCCTCCCGATTTTGTATTTTTCAGACGCAGACACTTTTGTACTTTATACCCACTATTAATATAAGGTTGAACTTTTATTTTTTTAAAAATATTTCACACAAAAGCATGATAAAGACAAGAAGTCAGCACTTTCTAAATCATTTGTGATGAAATGGAAGTTCGACCAACTTGATGCTTTGAGGTTATGTTCAAAGCGTAACACAACAATCTTGGCTAACTCATGTAGATCCTAAAGGAGAACTCTAGTGTTCTTTAGGGTATACTCGCTTCCTACATAAATCAGTAGAATGACCCTAACAGGTTTCTCTGCATTGGCAGTGTGCGGTGAGAAGTATGATGGGTCACAAAAGCATACGTTTCTTTTTGGTTATTATGATTGTTATTGCAAGAAATAGTGATGAGAAAAATTATTGTTTCTTTCAAAAAAATAAAAAAGTCAAGAACAATGGTTTATAGACTCATGTTGTTTATAACAAGTTATTGCTCCTTATTGCATGAACTCCACTCCACTGTTTAAGATATCCCCGGAATTAAAGTCCCGATAGCAGTTAGTAAGAAATGCAGAGGATTAAATCATAAAGAAGTGCAAATCTGTTGTGGTCAAAGGACTTGCTTGAATTCTACTAAGTTTGTTGACCAGTCCACAAGCTCTTGGGAAACAAAATCTCAGTGTCTAGTTACCTCAGTAGGCCCTGTCAAGGAGGCATTTAGTTGTTATGGATAGCTGTCCACTATTTGTGACGAGAACTCTATTTGGATAGTGACCTTGCCTTTCCACCCTAGTAGGAAGTAGTAGCAGTATGGAACATGTTGTGACATTAAGCCATGCTTTGGAACTTTGATTTGGACCCTGCTTCTAGTATAGAGTCGTTGAACATATCACAATTATAGAATCATCAGATATGAAAAGTAACCTAGGAAGAGTTGTCAAATTTACTATGGACATTTTACCTAGGACAAAGCTTAAGGCAAATGAAGCTAGTTGTGCATACTCTGTATTATGAACCATCTTAGAGATTGTCAAAACACCTTCTGTCCAGAACAAAGATATTTTAAATCTTGGTGGTTGACACTCTAATCCCACTCAAAACCCTATTGTGGAATAACATGGGCATGACAAGATACTAGGTCTTAATGCATTGTGAACTCCTAAATGGGGGTCCTTGGTAATGAAGTCCTAATAAAACTTGGTGATCATAGCTAGTGAATGCTTTAAGTATAAGTGGAAGTTCTCTTTGGTCCAAGGACTGGTCTGATTCATGATAGGTTACCTTATAAACTCTTATGCAACATGTATGGCATGAACCTAAATTGACCTGTCTTGGTCAAGATGAACCGATGGAGGAGGTATAGTATCTAGAAATGAATCATGGAGATAAAGCCTATCCACATTTTAGTGTGTTGAATCATTGATAGCTTGGATCCATGTTGTTGAAAGTAGAAATCATGCTTGAAACCTATGCTCTATGGGAGCTTTCGAACGACCTCAATTAAAGGATGGCTTGGATTATTTTCCCCAGTTTGTTTTATTTTATTTTTTATTTTTATTTTTATTTTTTTAAAAACCAGTCGAATTTTTGGGTGAACATTACACTAGATGTTTCCCACACAAAGGCTTGCTAATATTTTAGGCAGCCTACAATATGAAAATTAAGTGTCAATCAATTTTTATGGTTTTCTAATATGGAATATGTGCTAATTCATGATAGGTTACCTTATAAACTCTTATGCAACATGTATGGCATGAACCTAAATTGACCTGTCTTGGTCAAGATGAACTGATGGAGGAGGTATAGTATCTAGAAATGAATCATGGAGATAAAGCCTATCCACATTTTAGTTTGTTGAATCATTGATAGCTTGGATCCATGATGTTGAAAGTAGAAATCATGCTTGAAACCTATGCTCTATGGGAGCTTTCGAACGACCTCAATAAAAGGATGTCTTGGATTATTTTCCCCAGTTTGTTTTATTTTATTTTTTTTTAATTTTAATTTTATTTTTTTAAAAAACCAGTCGAATTTTTGGATGAACATTACACTAGATGTTTCCTGCCCAAAGGCTTGCTAATATTTTAGGCAGCCTACAATATGAAAATTAAGTGTCAATCAATTTTTATGGTTTTCTAATATGGAATATGTGCTGATTCATGATAGGTTACCTTATAAACTCTTATGCAACATGTATGGCATAAACCTAAATTGACCTGTCTTGGTCAAGATGAACCGAGATAAAGCCTATCCACATTTTAGTGTGTTGAATCATTGATAGCTTGGATCCATGTTGTTGAAAGTAGAAATCATGCTTGAAACCTATGCTCTATGGGAGCTTTCGAATGACCTCAATAAAAGGATGTCTTGGATTATTTTCCCCAGTTTGTTTTATTTTATTTTTTTTTAATTTTAGTTTTTATTTTTTTTAAAACCAGTCGAATTTTTGGATGAACATTACACTAGATGTTTCCCACCCAAAGGCTTGCTAATATTTTAGGCAGCCTACAATATGAAAATTAAGTGTCAATCAATTTTTATGGTTTTCTAATATGGAATATGTGCTGATTCATGATAGGTTACCTCATAAACTCTTATGCAACATGTATGGCATGAACCTAAATTGACTTGTCTTGGTCAAGATGAACCGATGGAGGAGGTATAGTATCTAGAAATGAATCATGGAGATAAAGCCTATCCACATTTTAGTGTGTTGAATCATTGATAGCTTGGATCCATGTTGTTGAAAGTAGAAATCATGCTTGAAACCTATGCTCTATGGGAGCTTTCGAACGACCTCAATAAAAGGATGGCTAGAATTATTTTCCCCAGTTTGTTTTTTTTTTTTTTTTTAAAAACCAGTCGAATTTTTGGGTGAACATTACACTAGATGTTTCCCACCCAAAGGCTTGCTAATATTTTAGGCAGCCTACAATATGAAAATTAAGTGTCAATCAATTTTTATGGTTTTCTAATATGGAATATGTGCTGATTCATGATAGGTTACCTTATAAACTCTTATGCAACATGTATGGCATGAACCTAAATTGACCTGTCTTGGTCAAGATGAACCGAGATAAAGCCTATCCACATTTTAGTGTGTTGAATCATTGATAGCTTGGATCCATGTTGTTGAAAGTAGAAATCATGCTTGAAACCTATGCTCTATGGGAGCTTCCGAACGACCTCAATAAAAGGATGGCTTGAATTATTTTCCCCAGTTTGTTTTTTTTTTTTTTTTAATTTTTTAATTTTTTTATTTTTTTATTTTTTTATTTTTTAAAACCAGTCAAAATTTTGGGTGAACATTACACTAGATGTTTCCCACCCAAAGGCTTGCTAATATTTTAGGCAGCCTACAATATGAAAATTAAGTGTCAATCAATTTTTATGGTTTTCTAATATGGAATATGTGCTATGTAAGATGAGGTAGTCTCATCTCCCATTGTAATCAAGGAGGCCTGCAAGAGAAAAATAGAAAAGGCATGGATATAGACATTACCTAGAGAACTTTGGTCCAACAACCAATACAGGTATTTCTTCATCATGAAGATTGATGGACCAAAATCTTTCCAAAGTGGAGAAGAGTTTCCAGAATCTTTTCACTTACATATGAAATAACTAGAAGAAACAGTACAAGTATATTGAGAGAGCTTCCCTTTGTAAAAAAATTCTAACCAAACAAGATTGTAATTGTGTATACTAACAAAAGCCAACATTTAGCCCAATCGGAGAAACGTGTTCATTATACCCTGCCAAGTGCAATTGAAATCGGCTTTCAAATAATAAAAAACAATGAATTTTTCAAATCTCAAGTAGAAGCGCTCCAATACAACTTGACAGGTTCATAAAGAGCTCAACACCTAAGAAGGCACTGCAAACACAAGCTCAAAAATTAAAGAACACATTGCTTATAACATATTCATGATCAACAGAGCTCTCACTCACTAAATCAGCTCAAATTGCAACACAAAATGATGCTCATTGAAAATCCTCTTTCCACTTTACCTAAAAAAGATAAACGATTTTGAGTCTAATTGAAAGATGAAAACTTGAGCTCTTCAAAAGAGGAATATGAAACTATTGCATCATTGGCCTGTTTAAAATGTGATTTGCTTTACTAGTGTTTTTTTGGTCAATAGCACGGAGTCCCATGTAGTCGATCAGTTTTAAAGTTATGATAGCTTGGTCTTATTCTTTGTTGTGTTTAGGTGTGAATGCATGGCTATAGAATTAGCTATGCTAAATGTCTTGACAATGCAACATAAGTGTGAAAAGTAAATTCAGTAGATATAAATGCCAGTTGGAATGGAAGTTCAAAAATCTTGATGTTTCTGGATTTGCATGTTCAAAGTCGAACACAACATTCTTGGCTATCATGTGGCTCGTAAAGGACTAGTGTTCTTTATGGCATACTGGTTCCCTACATAAATCAATAGAATGACTTTAACAGGTTTCTCTACACTCATAGTGTGCAATGAGAAGTATGATGGGTCACATGCATACATACCTTACTTTTTTGTTATTATGATTGTCATTGCAATAAATAATAATGACAAAAATTGCCACTGCTTTCCAAAATTTTACGCCTAATGTCAAATATATAAACATTTCCCCAAAGTTGAATGAATGGTTTCCGTCACTTGTTCACCGCAAGTCTAGAACATACAACCCATAGTTGTTTCATCTATATGGATTGAATCTAGAATTCCTCCACTGGGATTAGTTCCTAACAAGAATACATTCTAAAATGGGGACCAATTACATAAGAAATAGAGCCATTTAAAAACTCATTTTCTTACAAATCCAGTAAACACATCAAAAGAGGAAGGTGCCTGAAAACTAATAAGGGGAACAAAGCCCCTTAAGCCATTCCCATGTAAATCCATAATTTACAATGAATTGCTCCTTATATGGGCCACTGAACCTTCTAATTTTTTATCGAAAAGATTGCATGCTTCAAAATTGGAAAGATCCCATAGCCAAGTGGGAATATTTTCCACAATGATGTTATTTGACAAGTCCAAATATTTTAATGAACATTGAGTGCACAAGACCTCTATATTTTAATGAAATCACCTTCTAAAAATTACAAGACCTCAATCCAAGGTACTGAAGGTGAACAAACTGTGAAATCCAATTTGAGAATATGTTAACTGTAAGTTGATTTCCGGAAAGGTCCAATCCTGAAAGCTTAGTTAGATTTCTCAAATAGGGAAAGGGAAATACTGCCTTTCAAATTTTTGGAAAATAGCGACAGTTTTTCTATTCTAGAACAAGCTTTGAAATGGCACCTAGAATTGTTCCATTTATTAGGTTTTCACCAAGGTCCAGATCTCGAAGAGAGGAAAGACGACAAATAGAGGATGGTATGTCTTTATAGAATTATTAGATACAAGGTCCAATTTTTCAACTCTGAAAAATTTGTAATGGACAGAGGAATTACTCCTTTGAGACTGGTATATGAGTAAAAAATGCCAGCAAGTGAAGAAGAGTAATGTAGAATAAAAGAGAGGTATCTTCTTAGTTTGTAGTTCACTGATCTAGTCAACATTGTTCATTTTTAATTGTGCAAGAAATTCGGGAGGAAGCCCTGTAGAGGGCAGTTAGAGAGATAAAGTGAAATCAAGGAGGAGACATTCTGAAATCAAGTGGGGCATGCAAATGGGAACGGATTCTGTGAAAGATGGAGAAGGACAAATGGGTGAAATTCAACAGAGGGTTAATAGGATTCACTAAAAGCCATAACTAGAGAGGTCGATGTGGTTAAAATTGGAGAGACTGCTAAGTGCCTCCCTGTGAAACCCTACTCTGAAAATAAACATGAGAAACATGCCTGTTTAAGTTTGGTTGTGTGGAGACGAACCACCAACATGGAAACAATAGCAGCAGACATAGCTTCAATCTCTCGAAGTTTTCGCTGTTTGTTCACAAGGTTACTGCTTGGTTATTGTCTTACTCGGCTTCCATGGACAATAATAGCTCAGTGTGTACAGCTGATAAATATGTTGAGATTAAGGCTCCAGATTTAGGACAATCATACAAGGTTTATGTAGAGGATAGAAAGGGTTGAAAGAATCTATTACCAGGAACTATTCAAGCAAAGCATAATTTGTAAATTTGAAGAGTTGAATTGCCTATAGGTTTAAATGTTCTATGTACACACACTTGATGGAAACCAAACGAAAACTGAAGAGGTTACATCCAAGTCACTTTAGGAGTTTACACAAAATCCAAAATCCAAAGTTGCTGTGAAATCCAAAGTTGCCGCTAAACCATAAAGCTGGTGCGAAATCCAAAGTTGGTCACATGAAACTATTTTATTAAGCAATTGGGTGGAGGCATATTAAATTAGAGCTCGTTTCGAATCAGCAAACCATTAAGTTTCGAGGCCCAATACAACTGTTGTTCCATCAAATCAATCAAGGCATGAGCCCACCAAACAGTCTATTCTAGCTAAGGAGCCAACTGTTATGCTTTCCCCTAAAAGAGAACAGTGGAAGGGGAAGGCTCCAACTATTGCTCCACCTATTCTACCTCATCTGACAAAAGCACAAAAGGTATCTTGGTCATTCATCTCCAAATTATAGAATGATAACAACCAGTATGATTATCCTAGTATATAGAATGCACCTTTTGATTGGTCTAGTGAAATCTGCAAATTGAAAATGATTGTTCTAGTGATTGAACTAGCTGAATTGAGTGAGCTGAAATTTTGTTTTCGAAGCATTTTGGATTTGATATAGTTGTTGTGCCACAGAAGCCAATTCCAAACACTGAAAATCAGAATAGTGCACTTGTAATTAAGTAAATGTCACCTGAATTTGAGGACAATGCTCCAAAAATTTATTTAGGAGCTTCCCAAGATACATTAACTGATGATATAACTTCTTTCTAGATTTCTTTGATCATTAGTGGTCAAATTTTACACAGTTGTATGCTAGATTCTGAAGCAACAGCGAATGTTATGCCACTTGAAGTCACAAACCAACTAGACCTAAAGATAACTAAAGCTTATGGAATTATAGATGCAATGAATTCACGTGAAGGTTTGTGGCATTATCAAAGCCTAATTGAAGGTCTATCATGGTCCTTTTATCAGTCAGCATGGACATTGTGATAGTACACCGTCCACCTGAGTAGGGTATGCTACCATCACATAAGTGGGCTGCCTCACTTGGGGGCAAAATGTGGATGGATTGGTCCTATGCATCTATTCCGTTGCATGATAGCAACTATATCACCTTGTATAGTGAAAGAAAGCTTCTTCACAATGTGGAAGATCCCACTACAGTAGCGGACCAACAGCAAGATGTTGATACGGATTTTGGAACATTCATGGTCACGAGTCAAGAAGACATAACTCACTCTTCACCCATGTCGTTCAAAGACAACCTTTGGTACTTTATTTAGTAACCATGGTCAATGCATTTTGATGGTGCTAATTCAAAGGGAGGTATAGGGGCTGGAATAATCTACACTTTATATTATGGCACTACCATCCCTTGCTCATTCAAATTGAAATTTGATTGTACAAACAATGTAGGTGAATACGAAGATTTGCTAATTGGGCTTAAAATTGTGAAACAATTAAGGCTAAAGTATTTGGTGGTTGTCGGAGATAAAGATATGATTGTGCAATTAGTAAGAAATAAATGTGCTATCAGACATCCCAGGCTGAAACAAGACTAGAATGCAATATTGGGACACGAGTGAAGACTGTCTGGCCTTCAATATTACTGTTGTTTCAAGAGAGGATAACCATGAGGCTCTTGCAATGGCAACTTCTGCTTCTTATTTCAAACCATGCCCATCTATGCCTTCCATCCCTGATAACATCAATCTTAGGAGAGTTTTTGAGATAACCAAATTGAAAGACTTCTCAAATATGAAGAGGAATTCCATAATAAAAAAATGGATTACAGTAGTTATGAGGAATGTCATGTCCCCTTTTCGAAATAATTAGAATGAAATAATTTAATATTAATGTTTTAAGTTGTCCTAAAGTCACTTTAATTAATAACATAGAAAAAAACACTTAATCATTATTATTAAAGTGGGCCATAAATTAATGATTATTAATTGGGCCAATATCAAGGATAAAAATGACTTATTAAAATAATAGCATGTCAACTTCAAAATAGAAGATAAAACGTTGTTTATTAGGGTTTTGGAGGAAAAGGTAATTATTAAAAGGGTTAGATAAAAATAAATCATGATTCATAATCATTCGATCAATTTCAAAACCCTTTTCAAGCTTGAGCAGCGTTTGTTCAACTTTCCATCACAGAGGACAAAAATCCTCCCATCCTCCATGGTGGTTCCACCTAGGGATCATATTTGTGCTTGCAAATCAGAGTTCATCCCAATTTTAACTTGTTGTACCGCTGCTACAATATTTCATACCATTGCTACAGTCATCTATACCATTGCTAAAATGATCCATACTAGTGCTACAATGATCAGTACCGCTAATACAGTATTTTGTACTGCTGCTATAGTATCACATACTTCTAGATAAACTATTGTACCTTGTTCTACTTGATAATAATTGGTATTTATTGTTGAATTCATTTTTGGTGGACTTTTACGGTTAGGGTTTACTGTAATAAATTGGTAATCAATGTATTGAATCAATATCCCAGTTGGGTATTATTAGTTTTGCATATTTCAGTTGCATGTTATTATCTAGCATTTGTTTCAACTTATTTATTCAAAAATTTCTTAGAAAGGGTTTAAAAAACACAAAATTGTTGTTTTTTGTTCAAAAAAAGACATTATAGTGGTATCAAACTTGTGATCTTGTCAGCGTATGAATGATGGCATTATTGCCAGAGAAAAGAACTATGGTGGATGATGTTATTGCCAATTATGCTGATTATAGCTCTTTTCTAGCAGAGATTTAGAAAGAAATATCTTTTCCAGACTTCATGAAATTGATGAAGATAAAAAGTGGACAAGTACACTATAAGGACATGTCATATGAAGACTCAGAAGAGCCAAAAAAGAAGATCATAGACCTTGGCAAAACGTTGGATATGTTAGAACCTCAAGAGGAAAACCAAATGAAGGGGTTGACAGAAAGAAGAAAAACTAGAAGCCAAGCCACGATAAATTGCTCAAATGAAGGTCATTGAACAAAAGCAATAGGAATTCGCCAAGCAAGTAAAAGATATGAAATTTAATGTGAAAAAAAATGCACAGATAAAGGCCACCACTTTTAGCAAAGAATAACTAGATCCTTTATATGATGTTAAAGTAACTCCTTTCCAAAATTTGAAATGATATCCAAAGGGGCATCCAAGGAAGTTGAGGACTCCAAGACACGTGATCCAATAAAGGCACAACTTTATCTTGCTCCTACTGCTGATTTTGAATAGCATCACTTTTGGGAGTTTACTGAAGTTTTCCCATAGTTTGAAAATTTGGGTAGTTGGTCACACCAATTCCCAAGTAAGATACTGGATAATAATTGGTATTTATTGCTGAATTCATTTTTTGTGGACTTTTACAATTAGGGTTTACTATAATAAATTTGTAATCAACGTATTGAATCAATATTCTAGTTGGGTATTATCAGTTTTACATATTTCAATTGCATGCTATTATCTAGGGTTTGTTTCAATTTGTTTATTCAAAAATTTACCAAACAAGGTTTTTGGAAAAACACGAAATTGTCATTTTTTTGTCCAAAACAGGGCTTTACAAGGAATCTAAAATCAATCAAATCAACACGTCCCTTTCTTTGCCCATGGTATTGATTGAATCAATGACAACTAATAATTGGTATTTATTGCTGAATTCATTTTTTGTGGACTTTTACAGTTAGGGTTTACTGTAATAAATTTGTAATCAACGCATTGAATCAATATTCTAGTTGGGTATTATCAGTTTTACATATTTCAATTGCATGCTATTATCTAGGGTTTGTTTCAGTTTGTTTATTCAAAAATTTAACAAAAAGGGTTTATGGAAAAACATGAAATTGTCATTTTTTTGTCCAAAACGAGACTTTACAAGGAATCTAAAATCAATCAAATCAGGACAACGCCCCTTTCTTTGCCCATGGTATTGATCGAATCAATGACAACTAATAATTGGTATTTATTGCTGAACTCATTTTTTGTGGACTTTTACAGTTAGGGTTTACTGTAATAAATTTGTAATCAACGCATTGAATCAATATTCTAGTTGGGTATTATCAATTTTACATATTTCAATTGCATGCTATTATCTAGGGTTTGTTTCAATTTGTTTATTAAAAATTTTACCAAAAAGGGTTTATGGAAAAACACGAAATTGTCATTTTTTGGTCCAAAACGGGACTTTACAAGGAATCTAAAATCAATCAAATTAGGGTGACGCCCCTTTCTTTGCCGATGGTATTGATCGAATCAATGACAACTACTAAACCAATTTCAAGGAAGAAGACGTTATCCAGTTAAACACAAACAAGCTTCCTAGAGGACAAATTGATCTTGAAAACATATTTGACAAGGATGATCGGGTGAGGAGCAATCCCAAACAAGTTGAGAATCATGACTTCGAAGACTTCAACCTTGGTAGAGAGGATGATCCAAAAATGGCAAGACTCTCTAAAGGCTGCTCTCTTGTATAAGAGGAAAGTTTTCAAAAGTTTTTATTGAATTCAAAGATGTTTTTGCTTGGAGTTCGGATAGATTGAAAACATACAAGACTAAGATCACTACCAATTCAATCCTCATTAAACCTTATGCCAAGCCTTTTAGGCAAAAGCAAAGGCCAATCAATCCATCTGTTACACCTATGGTTCAGAAAGAAGTTGAAAAATTAGTGCATTGTGGAATAATAGAGCAAAATAGGTATTCTTCTTGGGTAGAAAACTTGGTGCTAGCAAGAAAGAAAAAATTGAGAAATCAGAACTTGTGTAGATTTTAGAAATTTTGCCCAGTTGTCCTTGAAGGATAGTTATCCCCTTCCCACATCAAGCAATTTTTGCAAAAGGTAACTAGATCCATAGTTCAAAATCTCAATGATATCTTCGAGTTTATCGGCGTTTATCTCGAGATGACTACATGACGATAAACATGAGGGCTTATTGCGAGAAGAGAAATGACAGTTTCTCAACGAGTTTCATTAGTAATATTGGCGATTACTCGACAAAAATCGTTGAGAAATCCCCGTCATCTTGCCAAAAATGAAAATAGAATTTCAACATGTTTATTACATGATTTTACGAGTTCCCCAATATGCAGTTTTCTGAGTTTATTAATATGTAGAATTAACATTGTTTTAACCATTTTATATTCATAGGAATCATGCCAACAAATTAAACAATAGATTGCACATTACTTTAGGGTTTTATTATGAGATTGGTAAGTCATTTTTTTAAGTGTTTTTCCCAATAGTGTTGATTGTGTTAAGTGTTTTTCCCAACGGTGATTCATCAATACACATTCTTTCAAAATTGCCAATAGCGATTCAGGGCTTGAGATTCAAGGGAACGAGATATCGCTGAGATTTTGAACTATGGACTTTAGGAGGATGGAATCTCATTAATGAGCATTTGGTGTGTTTTCAAGATTTCTTTTACGATTTGCAAAGGCTAAAAACACAATTTTGTGGCATTAATACTCGTTGCCATTAGCTGGGTTGTTTATAAGTGTAATGAATGCGTGTAGTTCCTACACATAACAAGCAATTTAGTTTAACTTTTACTTTGAACTTTGTAACTTTGTGTCGAGTTGCCAACTACCAAGGCTTCCATAGTTATCCACAGTGTCTACATTCATTTCACATGTCATTTAACAATATTTTACATTTAATATAATTTTATTTTATGAGTTTATATGTTTTTTAAAGTAGTGATAAAGTTGCCAAGCTATGTCGATATCCGAGCCCTGGTTCAAATTTTTCTCTGCAGAGAAATTGTCGAGAATGAGATTTTGAACTATGATTGGATCTACCATGATGTCTATGTAAGATGGATTTAGTGTACTTGTTGTAATGAAGCAAATACTGAATATCATAATAGTGCACTTGTTGTAATGAAGCAAATGCCACTTGACTTTGATGATGATGCTCCCAAAATTTATTTCGGAACTCCCCAACTTACCTTAACCAATAAAATAGTCCCTTTCAACATTTTCTTAATTGTTAGTGGTAAATTTTTAGACAACTATATGCTGGATTCTAGAGCAACAACGAATGTTTTGCCACTTGAAGTCATGACCCATCTAAGCCTAAAGATAACTAAAGCTTATGGAAATGCAGTGGCCATGGATTCGAGTAAGTCAAGGTTTGTGGTATTATCAAAGATGTCAAATCCCAATTGAAGGCCTATCCTGGTCGTATTATCAACATGGGCATTGTGATGGTGGGCTGCCCACCCACGTGGGGCATGCTACTATCATGGAAGTGGGCTACCTCAATTGGGGGCAACATGCAGATGAATTGGTCATATGCATCTCTCATTGCATGATGGCAGCTATATCACCTTGTATAAAGAGAAAAAACTTCTTCACAATGTGGAAGATCCCACTACAATAGTGGACCAACAAAAGTTGTCGATATGAATGTTAGAACATTCATGGTCATGACTCAAGAAGACATAACTCACTCTTCACCCATGTTGTCATTCAAAGACAAATTGCGGTACTCTCTTAGTACCCATGGTCAATACATTTTGCTCATGTCAAATCAAAGGAAGGTGCAGGTGCTGGAATAGTCTTCACTTTATATGATGTCACTGCCATCTATTTTTCATTTAGACTGGAATATAGTTGTACAAACAACGTAGCTAAATATGAAGCTTTGCTAATTGGGCTTAAAATTGCCAAACAATCAAGGGTAAAGTATTTGGCAATTGTTGGAGATTCAAATCTAATTGTGCAACAAGTAATAAATAAATGTGCTACTAGACATCCAAGGTTGAATTAGCAATGAAATGCAGCATGAGACATAATTGAAGAATTTATGGCCTTCAATATTATTGTTATTCCAAGAGAGAACAACCAAGAGGCTGATGCAATGATGGCTTCTATTTCTTATTTCAGATCATGCCCAGTTGTCCCTTCATGCAAGTATGGAATAGAAATGGTTTATAGGCCTTCTATTCCTAACAACATAAATCAGTAGAGAGTTCTTGAGGATGATAAGCAACTCGAAAGATTTCTCAAATTTGAAGTGGAATTCCATAATCAGCAAATAGATTACAATAGTCAAAAGGAATCTGAAAATTAGTTAAATCAAAGCAGTAGTGCCCCTTTCTTTGCCCATGTTATTGATTGGATCAATGCCAACAACCAAACCAAATTCAAGGAAGAAGATGTGATCCAGCTAAAGAAAAATAAACTTCCTAGATCACTAATTTACCTTGAAGACATATTTGACAAGGATGATCGAGTGAGGAGCAGTCCCAAACACGCTGCAAATCATGACACTGAAGACTTCAACCTTGGTACAGAAGATAATCCGAATATGGTAACACTTTCTAAAAGCTGCCATTTTGAAGAAAAGAAAGTTTCAATAAATTTTTTGTTGAATTCAAAGATTTTTTCACTTGGAGTTATGATGAGTTGAAAACATAAGAAACCGAGATCATTACCCATGCAATCCCCTTGAAACATGATGCCAAGGCTTTTAGGCAAAAGCAAAGTAAAATCAACTATCCATTGCACCTACAGTTCAGAAATAAGTAGACAAATTGGTGCATGGTGGAATATTAAATAAAATAAGGTATTCTTCTTGGGTAGAAAACTTGGGGCTAGTGAGAAAGAAAAACAGAGAAATCAGAAATTGTGCACCAAGATGATCTCACCATGTTCTCCAAGACAAGAGAGGAGCATTTTGACCATTTGAGGTAGATTTTCCAGTGTTGTAGTGTTGTAGGGAGTATGGCATCTCTCTAAATCCTTAAAAACCCATAAATTGTTTGGTCATATAGTCTCCAATGAAGGTGTTTGTATTGATCCTCAGCGTGTCAAAGCCATTGATGACATCCCATTGCCTCATTCTAAAATGGGTCTAAACTTTTTGTTCTGTAAGATCAACTATGTTAGAAAGTTTGTTCCAAATTTTGTAGAGATTTCTCTTCCTATTTCTGATTTATTGAAGAAAGATACACATTTTTCATGGAATAATATTTCTGAATCTACCTTTTTTTTCAATTCAGCAAGCTATTAAGGAGGCAAAGGGGCTTGTTTCAACTGACTTAAAATAATTTGAGGTTTACTCATTTGCATCTAAACACACCATAGTTGTTTTTTTGTTATAGAATAATAAGGCTATGGCCAACCAATTGCTTTCATGAGCCAATGTCTAAAAGATGTTGAGCCAAGGTATACATTTTTGGAGAAGCATGCTGATGCTTTGGTCAAAGCGTCGCAATTTTTCAAACCTTACATTTGGACCTCAAAGGTCATTCTGTATATATATGCCATATGCAACTGTAAGGGATGTATTGGTACAACAAGAACTCAGTGGGAAAAGGGCCAAATAGATGGTCAAAATTCAGGAGCTTGATTTAGAAATCAAACCCACTAGGCTCGAAAAGGGGAAAGGCTTTGCACAATTCATGATTGAGAAAGATTTGGAGTTGATTGATGATGATAAAGTTAGTGGTCAGGTAAATATTTCACTTCAATTCTTCATGATGATTGGTATGTTGATATCATTTATTATTCGCAAAATTGGAATCATTCTGAAAACATGAGCAAATCTGAAAAGAGATATTTGAAATTAAAGGCTGCCAAGTATTGTATTACACAAACTGGTATGTTTTGGAAAAGTCCTAATGATGTCTTGCTAAGATGTGTGAATAAAGATGAAGCTTAGGTTGATGCATGACTTTCATAATCACTATTATCATGGGCATTTTGCTGCACAAACAATAGTGCACAAGGTCTTACGGGGTGATTACTATTGGCCCACTTTATTCTCAAATGTGCACCAATATGTCAGGTCATGTTTTGCTTTTCAAACTTCTGTAGGACGCAAAGGTTGGATACCATACCATTTCATCCAGTTATTGCTAATGGTCCTTTCATCATGTGGTGCTTAGACCTTATTGGACAATTCAAAGAAAACTCTATAGCTGTGCTTTGTTAGATTGTGGCAGCCACTGATTAAGTTCATAATGGGTAACATTATAACAAGATTTGATGTCCCTTTAAAGTTGGTAACTGACAAAGCATGGGCCTTTAGATTACTTGAGATGGTTGTTATTTTCGACAGCTATGGAATGAAGCTCTCACACTCAGACAATTACTATCCTCAAGGAAATGGCCTCACTGAATCATTAAATAAGAACCTCATTTGTATTCTGAAAAGAACCTTGGATAAGAACAAAATATAGTGGGATGGGCTCTTGAAATATGCATTATGGGTTGATCATATCATAGTAAAGAAATCAACAAGAATCCTTTTGAGCTTGTATATGGCATGGATGCAATTCTTCCAACTAACCTTGAGTTACTTGTGTACAAGCTATTATAAGACACCTCTGACAACCTAGATGAATATGAAGCAAGGATAAACCAGTTAGAAGAGCTTGATGAAGACTGGAGAAAGGCTCACAACAAGTTCATGATCAATTTGGTGAAGGTAAAAAGAACATTTGACCAACATGCCAAAAGGAGGATTTTCAGCATAGGAGACATTGTCTTTGGTGGAACAAGAGGCATGAGAACAAAGGAGAGCATGTGAATTTTTTATAGTTTGTGGTTGTGACCTTTTAGGATCTCTGTGATGGATGGTCCCAAAACTTACTACCTTGTTGATTTTCAAGGAGTTCAATTGAAATAATGAGGCTTTGCCTTGCCTTGTAATTCAGCACTATACATAGTAGGTTGTTAATCTCTTAAGTCTTGTGTAGTCCTATTTCTTTGTCAGGTGAAATAATACACAACCTCTTGCTGCCATTAGTCCAATAATACACAGCGTCTTGCTGATGTATCTTGCATGTCTTGTCTTGGGTCTGGTCTTATAATTAGTTTTAGGATTCTCAACATTTTGTAGATCATGTTGTGCCCATGTAGAGCCATTGTTATAATAATAATAATACACTTTTGTACCATGCTTTTGTCATTTATGGGTTTTGGGTAAGTAGGGTGGTTGATCTTCTAACATCATAAAGTCCACCTCACACTCCATGGTACAATTTCCAAGATAGGGTTCTAATGCATGTGTTTCCAAGATAGCTCATTGATGGTTTTGAGATGAAGATAAATAAATGTTCACGGCATGGTTGTTCTCATACACTTGGCAGCTTCCTATTATTTGGTCATCTACCCTCATTTAATCCTCATTTAATGTAGTTCTTATATTTGAGGTAGGTGTGCAAGTTCTGATTGGCATTACATCAATCAAATTGAATTCTCCTCTCTCTCTCTCTCATTTATAGCACAATGGACTTCTTCGACAATGCATTAGCAACTACATTGTTTTTCCTTTTGACATATTCAATATCAAAGTAATAAGATTGTAGTTTACTTACCCATTTTTGCTGCCTGTTAATCAAATCAGTTCCCACTTTAGTTACTCTAGGATGGAGGTAAGGTGTACTGATTACTGCGTTAGTTCCCGTTTTCAACTCAATGATGTGCTCAAAACCCCTATCTGGGAGTAATCCATGAGGAATACTACCAAAAACATTGGCATATCTATAAAGGAATGGGCTGAATATCCTTGTGATAATGTTGTTCCAAATCAGAGTTTGTAGTACTTACAAAACACTCGGCTGCCCAAGGAACCTACCCTCTCTGAATAGCCATTTCCTTCATCTTTGGAGTCCATTAGTACCTGAATTTTAGTTTCATTGTTTGATAATTTTGGGTAAATTCCCCAAAAGAATGATACCATGGTAGCACAAGGACTAAATCTATCTCTCCAATGCTGACTACATAAAAATCATCTTCAATTTTGAGCTTACCCAAAATGACATTCAACCTTGGAATCTTCTTTGCACAAGAGATGGTGAAGTCATTTGCCACGATCACATTGAAGTCTTTGAAATCAATAGTTAATAGCCCACATTTAGCTATCAAACCCTTATCAATAAAGTTGTAGGTGGCCCCACTATCAATGAGCACAGTGATTTTCTTACCTTAAAAAAACCCCTCTCACTCTAAAGCGGTGATATCTAGGAGCTCCAAATAAGGTAGCAAGGGTGCCATCCATGTTGTCACCTTCCTTTTCAACTTGTTCCTCCTCATTAGTGGTTGTCCCCTCTTCTTCTTCGTTTTCCTCTCCATCCATAATTACTTGAATTTAGTGAACTTGCCCTTTTCCACCACAACTATGTCCTGGTGTCCAAGGGTCCTTGCATGTAAAACACAATTTTTATCTTAATTCATTCCTTGACTCCACCTCTTTGTTTATCTTTGAACAATTCTTTTTACTGCTCAAAACCCTGTTGATAAGGCTTATTTTGCTGCCCAAATGTGACCGATTTCGGCTGTTCTAAAAGTGCAGTCCTAGGCTGCCCAAAAGTATTTGTTCTTTGCTGTCCAAAAGGCAAAATTTTGCCCTTGGGAGCTATAGATTCAAGGTCAAGAGCCTTTTTAATGGCTTCTTGAAAATTAAGATGGTTGAAAGCCTTGACTAAACCCTTGAGTGGGTCAAACAAATCCTTCCATGAACAAAACTACAAGCCTTCTTTCCGAGACATCCGATACCATCATTGAAACCCTCTGAAAATTAGTCACATACTCCTCCACTGAAGTCTTTTGTTTCAGCTGCGCCAATTCTTTGAAATGAAGCTCTAGATCAGCCCTATTAAACCTTTCAATTAATCTTCTACTAAACACCTGATAAGCATTTATAAGATTGTGCTCTTTTGTTATCAAACCATGGTGCCACCACTCATAGGTGGTTCCCTCCAAATCCAATGTGGCAAACTTGATGGCTTTATCCTTCATCATAGGCCGAAGTGTGAGATAGGTGTCTACCTTTTGTATCCATGCCCTAGTTGAACTTTTTGTGGATCCATCAAAAGTTGGAAGCGCGAGCTTTCCCAAAGCATGTTGTCAATCTCCTAGATTGTTCCTTTATGATCAACCCTATAACCACCCTTGTCTTTCTTCAATGTCACGAAATCTGTAAGGCTCATTTCCCCTTTGCTTTCGGGTGGAAGAGTCCTATATTCGTCTTAGCTTGTAGCCACATCATCTACTATAGAAGGTTGCTCCTCCCTTTTCAAAATGACTTCCTCTCTACAAAGTTAGTTGGGCTGAAAAGGCCTTTGTGTAGATCCAACTGTCACCCTTGGTGGAGGGAGAGGGTTGGTGGAGGGAGAGGGTTGTTCTAGCACTGAAAGCATAAGCAAGTTGCTCACACTTCCAATTTTAGTTGATCAAAATGGCATGAGCCTCAAAATGAACATTTTTCTTTCTTTTTATATCCTTTCCCTCCAAAAGACCTTCCCAAAAGGGGAGCACCTCACTTGAAGAGGAAATTTAAATATTCAAAAAACAATTTACTTATAATTTCACTTAAGGGCTAACATGCCCATGACCAAAAGGTCCCCTACTTATAATTTCATTTAAGGCCTAATATCCAATAAAGCACTTTTGACAACTTGAATAGAGTACCAATGTTTCCCTTGATTCTTTCTTCCCTTAACCTATGGAAAACAACAAGAAAATAGGCTAAGGGTCTTCAACCACTCTAATCTTGAGAAGGGGACATTACATTCCAATGATGTCTTGTTTAGATGTGTGAATAAAATCCCTGACAAATTTTTTCATGACTTTCATAATTGCTATTGTGGTGAGTATTTTGATGCAAAAACAATAGCTCACAAGATCCTACAAGCTGGTTACTATTTACTCACAATATGTCAGGGGTTGTTTTGCTTGTCAAACTCTTGCAAGAAAAGAAACCTTGGTTGCCTTACCACTTCAACCAGTTGTTGCTAATCGTCCTTTCATGATGTTGGGTTTAGAATATTCCAGTGTTGGGTATTCTTTGATTCTGGGAGCCACCAGCTATTTTAAGGTGGGTTGAAGCCATACCTACTAAGATAGGGACTTCTAAAGCAATGCTTAAGTTCATAAAGGATAACATTATAACAAGATTTGAAATCCCTTTTGACGTTGGTAACTGAAAATGCACGGGTCTTTAGATCAATGGAGATGTTTGCCTTTGTCGCAAATATGGCATGGAACTCTCACACTCAGCGAATTGTTATCCTCAAGGTAATAGCCTCGCTGAATTGTCAAATAAGAACCTCATTTATATGCTGAAAAGAAGCTTGGTTGAGAACAATAGACAATGGGATGGGCTCTTGAAATATGCATTGTGGGATGATCATATCACAGTAAAGAATTCGACAGGGAAAATCCCTTTTGAGCTTGTATATGGAATGGATGAATATAATATATTTCTTCTTCTCAAAGTTTCTCTCCACCATATAATCTTGCTGCTGCGCTGAAATGATTCGTTGTTGTTGTCCCCACCAATTTGTTTATAGATTTTAACAACCTGGTCTAATGGAGGGTGATATTGCTCCAATTTTTTTTGCCTCAAATGGTTCCATGTAATTATAAAATAATAAAAACTATGAATTTAAAAATCTTTGCTTTATCAGTAGTAGTGGTTATTTCCAAGAAGTATTTTCAGGGGTATGCAAAGGTCGAGGCAAAGGGAGGCATAGGAATTTACGGTGCATGCAAAGAATATTTTAGCATAGAAATATTAGTTTACAGCGAACTGAAATTATCTATAAATATTTTTAAACTTTTTTAATGATCCCTACACAAATTTTCTATGTAAGTATAATTCTACCATCCTCTAATATGGAAATTTTCTTAATAGAACCCCCAAAATTGTTGCCAACATCAAATTTTTTACATTTCTTCTTGAAGCAGAGCATTGGATTTAACTTGAAAATCTTTTTTTTATTTACCCAAAAAAATTGTATTTAATGATTAAAAAAAACTAGAAAGAATCTTGAAAAATATCTTACCTATTGCAAACTTGGATTTTTAAAAAATATATATATATATATGTATTACTGCTCATTAAGAAAAAATATCTTTAAAGGAAAATATATGGTCACTAAAACTTGGCTACTTCAACGTACCAACGAAGAAAGAACCAGAATTTAGTAGTATTTTCAGAAACGGAATTATATATAGAGTTTTGCCAATTAAAAGTAAAATATAATTGTGAGGTTGAATTGTGAGGCTGCTAATCAAGGTTGTTCTCCATTGTGTGTTGATGGGAAGAGAGAAAACCAAGGAGTGGCTTAAGAAAGAGTCATGAAGTAGAAGGATGGACAAAAGTCACTTCTCTCCATGAAGCTAGAGGATATCATAACCAAGTTAGTTAAGCTATAGAGAAGATCAACAAGAAAATAAAAGAGGGTTATTGGGATAGAGAATCCCATGCAAAAGAAAGAAGAGCCCTATGAGGAGAAGAGAACAACAAAAGAGCTTGAAATTGGAGCACCTCTGTTTTTAGGGAGAGAGAGCGTTGTTGATTTGATGGATTGTGCACTAGATCTAGAAGATTGTTTTAGGAACAAAATGGTTGAAGACTCCTAGAAAGGAGAGCTCACACACAAGAGGCTATATGACAATACAATACACTGTTGGAGAAGTCTCTAAGAGAGGATAAAATTGCACAAGAAGGATGAGATAAAGAGTTAGGACTAGATGGTCTACGAGATGCTTAGTCAGGTGTTGGGGCTAAAGATTGACTAGATTAGTTGAGGTGGTTAGAAAAACAATGGTGTAAAGAAGTGGGAGTAAGGGTTTCCTTCAAGGGTAGTACACAAAGAGGATTGCCAAAGGAACAGTGCAAGACCGTTATACTAAGCAACAAACACAAAAGGGACTATGCATAGTCATTAAATTAGGCAAAGTAGCCTAATGAAGAGATGGAGCAAAACGAAGAAAAGAATCTAGAGGATTCTCATACAAATTAGACTTCTTGATGGTGGAACAAAGTGAAGAAGATATTTCCTCAGATGAATATGCAGAGAGAGGGTTGCCTTGTGCACAACCAAAAAATGTTGTGCACAACAGGGAGATGGTTATAAGAAGACTTGCAAGGTTTAAATCTGATCCAAGTCAGATAAATTGCAGAAAGAGAAAAATTATCACACAAGGAAAATTTTATGACAATGAATATGGAGATATGAAAACTCTAGAAAAGGAAGACCTGGAGGGAGGAGTTGCACAAGAGAGCGATAGCAACTATGGTGTGGATGAAGTATTCCCTTCAAAAGTCATAAAGCGGAGAATACGTGCAAGTCCCTTTGCACAAGGCATGTGTCTAATGCTTAAAAGAAGAAGAATGAAGATAAGCTTGCTCGCAGCTAAGGAAAATTTTTCTTAAAGACAACTAATTATCACTCCTAGTAGATGCGTGCAAGGAAGGTGGAGTAGCATTAGAAAAGACCAACCTGGACACACAGAAGCTAGTACTACGTTGGAGAAAAGTCACGCACACATGGAAGGGCAGTGTGATGGGCATATACAAGAAGTCTTCTTGACAGAGGACAAGAGAAGAAAATACATGAAGAAATGAATATGGAAACTCTTGATTGCCATAGAGCCAGAGAATGCTATGGAGAGATAGAAATGGGGAAAATGAAGTGCACTTATAGTTAGACACATTTTATGCGAGGAAGAGAGAAGAGGTAGAAACGGTCTAAACAAATTATTTTTTTAATGAGTATCGATGCCAAGCCTTTCGAGCCAAAGTGGCAAGCATACTAGAGGAACAACCACTGTAATAAAACTTCAAGTCATCAAGGATGAGATTGGAAAAGTCTTCTTTGCTGCATAAATGGGACCTTGGAACGCAATAGAACACAAGTTCGCCAAATAACCTTTCAATTCTCAATTTTTTAATAATATATGTTGCTCCTCCAAACAATTGGTATGTATCTAATGCTTGGAATCAGCTGCCCCAATTGCCACCTCAAAATAAGAATTGGCCAAACTAATATCCGCAACTGTAAGGCTAGTGGAAACAATACCGAGGCCAATAATGGCAGCCACAACCTCAAGGCCAAAAATGGCAGCCACAAGGCTAAGGATGACAACAAAAATTTCAGAATCAATAGTGGCAACAACCCCCCAACTAGTTGCTACATACATGGGGGGGAAATCAACCTTGGCCAAACCAAAACGTGGAATTCCTACCATAGAAATAACAACCACAAACTTTACTACCCCAAAATCAAACCAACCACCCACTCATGCACCAAAACTCCCTTTCCAACCTACACCCAAACCCAAAAATAAATCCACTTAGTGGGTATACAATAACGAAGCGATAAAATATCCTATGTAGGGAAATCAACCTTGGCCAAACCAAAACGTGGAATTCCTACCATAGAAATAACAACCACAAGCTTTACTACCCCAAAATCAAAACTACCACCCACTCATACACCAAAACTCCCTTTCCAACCTACACCCAAACCCAAAAATAAATCGACTTAGTGGGTATACAATAACGAAACGATAATATATCCTATGTATTCAATGGATTTAAATGATGTGCAACTTCATTCAGGAAGGGTAGTACAGAGCCTCGCCACACCCATAATAACAAAACCCCTTGAAGAGGTTTTTAAAAACACAACTGACCCACAACCACCACCACTAAATAATAACCCATCCTTGAACTTGGTCCATCAACAAATCAAGCTGTACCACCCAACCCTTCCTTCCCTAAATGTTTTAACCATCAAACGAAAGAACCCCAACTTGAGTTTGACTTTGTCAACGAATTGAAAAATGTTTGTGTTCGTATACCCTTGTTTCAAGCCATCAAATACATGCCCATCTACACCAAGGCTATCTGATAACTTTTCTTGAGAAAACCTAGTCGAAAGAAAAAAGACCCTATATTGTTCAAGTAATTGGGATACTTTCCAATATTGTGTTTTGAAACATTGTTACTCTAAAATATTCCAATCCAAGCAACCTGATTATAGATGTGCACATAGGAGTTCTCCTCATTCAAAATACTCTTATAGACCTAGGTGATTCCATCCACATCATGACTAAGGAAATCGTGAAACAACTTAAACTATAGGGCCTTAGATAAGCACACTATCCTTCAAATGGTGGGTAGATCCATTGTTCGACCTAAAGGGGTAATCGATGAACTTTATATAGTGGTTGATTTATGGGAATACCTAGTGGATTTTATGATCCTACAACCCAAGGCTATTCTAGGAGGATATCTTCTCATTCTAGGTAGACCTTGATCAGCTAGGGTGGATGCATATATAAGTTGTTGAACATGGCCATTTCTAATGGGAGTGACACCAAGAAATTAATGTTGTACCCATACACCCAACCCTCCCTTGGGATTGAACAACCTCTTTGTTTGGAAATGGAAAATAAATGATGAGATTCCTATCCAAACATCCTAACCATTGATCAAAGCCTATACTTGAAGCAACCAGATAAAGACACAATAATCTCCCATTTTTTATAGAATGTATATACCATAAATCAGCCCAAAGATATTTTTCTTCAATATATTGACTTCCGCCTCTCACACATCTTTCCCATTGAAGGATCTAGGTATCTTACTAATGATATTGTTACTTGACAGTAGATTCTACCTCATAAATGTGGCATTAATCTTTCTTTTGAGTAATAAGGAGATGATGGCCTCCCTGTCAGAGATAGTTGACATTTTTCTTGGCCAACATCTTAATATCAATAATCAAATCAGACCTCATCATCAATACCAATAAGTATTGATGCTTCAAAGATTAAAAAAATAGCATTTGCTTGGGACTATCATAAAATGAAAGGAATACACCTAGATATATGCACCCACCATATTTTTATCAAAGATGAATGCAAACTTGTTTGCAAAATGCAAAGACAAATGAATCCCATTGTATAAGAAATTGTCAAAATAGAGTTAAAAAAACTTTTTGATGTAGGATTCATTTATCCGATTTTGAATAGGTAATATGAAAGTGGAAAATGGCATATTTTTGTGCACTGTAGAGAGATTAACACCGTCACTCGTAATGATCACTTCCCTCTACCATTTACTGACCAATTTCTTGACACTCTTTCTAGGAAGAAATATTTTTTTTTCTTTGATGCATTCAATGGAGACAAATAGATAAGAATTTCCCCATAAGACCAAGTTAAAACTACCTTCACATGCCCCTAGGGAACATACACATATTATGTCCTCTTAGGGCTATGTAATCCCCTAGACACGTTTTAGATTGATGTTTTAAGTATCTTTTTCTAATCTTTCTCATGAGAGTGTAGTGATCTGCATAGACGACTTTACCATCTATGTGAATACCTATAAAGAAAACATCAGTAAGTTGGAAAAAATTCTTCAACGCTGTCAAGACAATAGCCTCTTGTTAAGAGATGGAAATTGCCACATAGTTAGGACCAAAGGAATTGTGTCAAGACACCACCTATCACTTAGAGGAATATAGGTAGATCCAGCCAAAATCAAATTAATTAAAAACTTTCCCACACCATAGAAACAAAAAGATGTTAGAAGCTTTCTCGGACATGCAACCTATTACAGAAAATTGATTAAATATTTTGGCTAAATTGCATCTCCATTGTTTGTTTTATTAAGGATGTTGCTTTTGTCTGGACTCATGCATGTTAAGAAGCATTTCAGGGCTCAAAATATTGTATGGTGTCAACACTTTTTTTCTACAAGGATTAGATTGGAAGTTATCCTTCCATATCTATATAAGTGCATCCGACTCAACACTAGGGCGAGTCCTTGGTAAAAATGGAGAGTTAAATTATGGAATATTATTTCATTTGTTAAAAACTCGCTAATGCAAACCTCAACTACATGGTAACACAGAGAATTTTTTACTATAGTATATGCTATTAATAAGTTTCGCTTCTTCCCTTAAGGCCTTTCGTTCTTCTGTTGTGGGTTGCTTGGGTGTGAGCTCTTTGACCTCTTGAGCTTGTGGTGATGGTGGCAAGTCGCTTCGTTGGACCACAAAGTTGGAAACTTGTGCTTTCTTTCATCTGAGGGTGACCAACCTGCGTTTGGATGGTGGGGAAATAGAGGATGGAGCAGGTTGTGCTTCTTGTGTCGTGGCTGGTCGATCGAATGTGCGTTCTTCAAAGGTAGGTGAGACCCTACCCTCGCATCTGGTTCATGGTTTGTGCATGAGTGACTTTGGTGGGCTTTCTGGAAGTGGCGCAAAGACATCCTCAATTGTGAAGGTAGAATGCTAAGGTGGGAAAAAGTCAATCCTTCGTTGCAGCTGCTCTGCTTCTTGCACAATGTCGACGATGATAGATGCAAGGCACGGTGGTAGGTCAACCCATATATTTAGAGGAACCTGTTTATGCACTTAAATTGTGGGCATATTCTTTCAGAAGAAGAATTCCTTCTCTCTGTCATAGAAATCACCGACCATTTCGGCAATCATTAATTGGTAGACTTCTTGTTTGTCTGTCCCCATCTGTGCTAAGTCACACGATCTTGTGATCTGGGGCACCTTGGGATCATCTAACCAAGTCGTCATGCTCTGTGTCTTGCGCTTCAATGGAGACGCAGATTGATGCTCAGTGGAAAGCTTGTGCTTTCCCTTCTATGGTTGTGAATTGGTGGCTTCTTCTGGTTGCTGCATTGTAGGGACGACTGCGCCAGTGGGTATGGCTTGTAATGGTGTCACACACCAAGCTACGAAAGCTTTCTATTTGGCGACTTCGGCCTGTGTCATGGCCATGGTGACAAAGAAAGGTAGAGGTCCAAAGGGCAACCTTGGCAACTCGTGAATGTGTAAGAATACACCTTTTGGCAACAAGGTGACATCAACATATTGGCCCAAATATTGCATTACATCTAGAGGCACCATGCTTTGAATTTGACCTCATGTGTTAGGGCTTTGTGCTCAGGTGTCCATATGAGGTTGGTGAATTGTTGCACTCGCCCATAGTCGGTGTCAGGTTGCACCTCTCCCTCCGAGGACTTCCATTGTGTGAAGCACAACAAGAAGATAAGGAATTGGTACTAAATTGCTCGTTCTGATGGATCATGCGGTGGCCAATGTCCATGACCCCTTTTGGAATTTGTTTCACAGACTTGGAAGTTTGCCAGAACCTCTGTGTGATGCATTCCACAAGAATGTGCACTAGTTTGTCGTGAATTTCCTCAATTGGGATCCCTCTAGATCCCCAACCTCCTATAGAATAGGTGGCAATCTCGTCTTATATGGAGCAAGGGAGTATCCTCGCGCACGCATGCCCAAAGCTTAGTCCATGGCTTCTGTGTTGATAACAATGGTGATGTCTGGGCCAAGGTAGATGTTGTCGTCATTGTATCGACCGAGCAAAACTTATATGATCTCCCCCAAGTCGCCAAAAGTAGGCATTGGAAGCAAGTGCTCGACATCTGTATTGTGGAAGCAATGAGGGGCTACGCGAGCGTGTGGTTGCGCAACATCAATGACGTCTAGATGAAATAGCTTCTACGTTATTGCTCGAAGGAAGTCAAAGGGCTTTGGATCATTGAATTTTGTCTGCCTTAGAGCCATATCAACGCCTGTTGCTTCTTTTTGTGCGTCTGTCAATCCCTTGATGAGTTTTGAAGTATCCATGATTTCTTAAGTGACAAAATTGCAATGCTATTGACTCTCTGTGCAAAAAAACTAGCTCGGCTATTTGAAATTGCAGGGCACAAAAATATTTGCAAGAATTAAATGCAAACTTGGTTCACGATCTTAGGCCTTTATAGATTTCGTACCTATTGGTTTCCACATAAATGCCACACTTAGCTGGCCATTCGACATGAATGCAATTGTTGATGTGGTAAATCTTATTCGATCTAGCAATTAAGACAACTAGTCATTGGATGTGTGGAGATATGTTGTTATACTCTTGGTTGTCCGTATGAGAGTACGAGCAGATGATGTTGATAGGCCATCGATTTGTTGAAGATTAAGTCAATGGAACCTTGGATCTGGCATTAATTGCTTGTGTATGACCGTTATTCGGTGAAGATCTTGTTGATGTGACTTATTCATACCTTTCTCAGACTTAATTGCTTTCTTTCTTTCCTATTGACATCCACAATGGCACACGTGAATTCTCCTACGCATGGTTGATGCACACTATACTTAGTATCTTGGTTCTCTAATGGTAGTGAAGAGATCTACAAACATAGACAAAAAAACACACCAAAAAAATGAAAAAATGAGAAATCCTAATCTACTCGGTGCTACTCAGTGCCCACTCACTTAGCAGAATGAGATCAATTAAGACTATTGTTAATAGGGCTTAAGCCTACAGCCATTCAACCACCCTGGGAAAATGGTTCCCTGAAGATCTCTCAAAACAACTGTTCCTTGTTGCGATAATTCATGTATAACATAAGGCCCTTTCCATCGAATTTGTAATTTTCTCGGGAATGCTCTGAAATGACTGTCATATAACAAAATTGGTTGATCTTTATGAAATTTGTTATGGCGTAGATACCTGTCATGCCATGCTTTCTGGCTCTGCTTATGAACTTCCTGCATCCAAGATGATCTGCATCGATATTCATCCATCTTATTTAGTTCAAGAAGTTTGTTGGTGAGAGACTCGATCCCCTAGTCTCATGACCATTGCAATGCGCAGACTGGGTACCAAATATTCCATTGGCATAACTACTTCAATCCCATAGACCAACCCTGTAGCTCTCTTATAGCGCATGTGATATGCTCACAAAATCGCAAGAATGCGATCTTTCCAATCATCCTTCATAACATCATAGAATTTTGTCAACATTTTGCCCAACACTTTATTAGAAGCCTAAGCTTAGCCATTTGCTTGTGGATGGTACGCAATATTTTTATGATGAGAGATCATGAATTCTTTAGTAAGAGCCTTGATGGTTTTGTTCAGAAAGTGCGTCCCTCGATCGCTAACAAGCTTGATGGGGGCATCCAAACCTTGTAATAATGTTCTCGTAGAGAAACTTTGCTACATCCACAGTTGGGTGTCACAACAGCTTCAACCCACTTGGTAAAGTAATTTGTCGCAGTGATAATATACTTTGCTCTACTGCATTTACTCGATGGATTGATAGGTCCAAAAAATTCAATGCCCCATTGTTCAAAAGGTTGTTCAAGTAACAAATGTTGCAAAGGCATTTCATCTCTTTGTGGTGGTTTATCCATGTGTTGACATACATCGCAGTGTTGCACTACTCTATATACATCCTGAAAAAGATTCAGCCACCACAACCCACTCTGTAACAACTCCCTAGCAGTAGCTTCTCCGACATAATGTCCACTTGATATTCCTTGGTGTGCCTCTTGTAAGAGTTGTGGGCGTTCATGATCCAGAACTACCCTGCACAGTACTTCATCCTTCTGCAAATGATACAAAGCCCATTGATGATGGTATATGGCAAAGCTCTGGTGACAAATTGCTTCTTGTCTCTTGCTTGGTAGTGCGCAAGGAATACCCCTTTTTCGAAGAAGTTATCGATTACTTAAAAAAATTCAGGGATCGCAAAAACACTAAATGCGTGATTAGTTGAATCTTCCTATAATTATTTTGCTTCTTCGCCATTGGGAATGCGATTGAGATGATCCGACCCCACGTTTTCCCTGCATGGCTTGATGTTAATGCAAAATTTGAATTCTTGAAGTAGCATCAACCATCTAGAAATGCGTCCTCCAAGCATTGGCTTATTGACTAGGTAGCGCGGAGCTTGATGATTTGTGAAAACTTTAAATGATGTCGCAAGAAGATAGTGTCAAAATTTCTGTAGTGCGAACACTATAGCCAATGCTTCTATTTTAGTTGTGTAATTCTTTTCTAAGTCAGACAACTTGCAACTTGAAAAGTGAATGGGGTGGTTTAGTGCACCATCTCCTGACTGCGCAAACACAACACCAACTGCGATACCCGAAACATCAAAGTGCACATGAAAGGGCTTGCTCCATTTTAGAAAGACGAGGATAGATGCAGTAACCAATCTCTATTTTAGTTTCAATAAAGGTTGCTTGGCACTTTGAAGACCAAACAAACTTCACACTTTTGCACATAATTATTCCAATGGAGATGACATCGCTGCATATGCTTTGATAAACTTGCAGTAGTAACCTGTATGGCCAAGACAAAAGCACACTTCCATGGCACTGATTGATGGAGGCATACTCAGAATGACTGCAATTTTGCCCTGGTCTACCAGAATGCCTTCACTACACGCTACATAACCTAGTAGGACACCAAAAGGTGTAAAGAATAAGCATTTTTTAAAATTTAGAGCACTGCACAGAGCTCGGAAACGTTCTAACATGAGGCACACTTTAGACAAATGTTCTTTAAAAAAAATAAAAGACAACCTAATCATCGAGATAGACTTCTAAGAAGTCGTGAATGAAGTCTTTTAATGCAGTCATCACACGTGAGAGAAAACCGTAGGTGCAATTTTGAGGCCAAAAGGCATTACTTTATATGCAAAGGATTCCCATTCTGTGGCCAAAAGTCATTTTAGCTTTGTCTTCTTCTATGATGAGTATTTGATAATAGACACTGAAGCCATCTATGAAAGAGTAGACTTCATGGCTTACTACAGATTCCGAAAATTCATCTATGAAGGGAATTGGGAATGGATCATTCACACATGCATCATTCAAAATGTGATAATCCCCACATACTCTGATCTCCCTTGTTTTCTTAGGCTGCATTACCATATTACTAACCCAATCTGTGGTTTCTACATGATAGATTATCCCTGCATCTTGCATTCTATCAAGTTCAACCTTCACTTTCAACATTATGTTTTGATTCAACTTGTATGGTTGTTTCTTTATGAGTTGTGCGCACACTGAGTTCGATATGCATTTTGCATAGAGATGGATCAACTCCTCGGACCTCTAAAAATTTAGTGGGAAAGACATCTTGATAATCTCGCAAGAGTTGCATAGCTTCAGAAACTTCAACCTCTGTCTAGTAATCACCTATATGCGCCAATTTAAGAATCTCCTCAGTTTCGATGTTTGCTACATGCTTTTTAATGGGCTGCTAATAAATCTTACGTTTTTCCTCATCAACATATTTTTGTATCATTCGTTGCCCTTCCTGCTATAGAATTTGTATGTTGTGCAACTTGTCTTCTTCAGTAGGTTCTACGTTGGGGTCTTTTATTGGTTCTATTGGCCGTTCAGATTCAAATAAATCAGTCAAATCGATATCACCATCAGTATCTGAATTTTCAATGTCTTCTTATTCATCTTGTATTCGGGTGCATGGTTGCATAAGAGATTGTTCTTTATTGGCAGCTTTATATCTTTGTAATGTCATATTTAGATCGGAAGTTGTGTTCTTCTACGCAATGGGTTCCATTGCAGTGCTTAAATCTTCCACGCACACATGGCATAGAAAATGTTTGATTTTCAGTAGTGCATTGTGAACCAGAGGAATTTCATCTTCAAAAACAAATGTCTGTATAAAGTCACTTTGTACCTGTGCCCAATGCTTTGTCTCGCCCCTGCCTTCTTGATGCATATACCATGCTGATGGTAAATGAGCAAGTGTATAATGAAAGATGTGAACCCAATACTTCGAAGCCACATGTTCTTCAATCCAAACTTCAACACATTTGTGAATATGGATTTTCGGACACTCACCTTCTTGGAAGAAAGTCCAATTGCTTCTGATGACCTGTGGTAGTTGGACCCTGCTAATCATGAGCTCGCACACATCGTCGCTACAACTCCCTTCAAAGCATAATTCAAAGCATTGACCCGCTGACTGATGGTAAGTGCATGAACTTGTAGGCACAAAATGAACTGATTAATATCCTCAATTGCATAGTACACCAAAAGTTCTCTCATGTGCAAAGATCATTCTCATAGGTTGGAGTTCATGATAACCACGAGCTCAATTGAATAGGTGTGTGTCGAGTCTCCACTGACACACGAAGCTATTTCCCAAGGAAAAGTACCTTCTCTGGTCGGCTATATATAATCCTGCACATGATCATCTCTTCAATAGAGAAAGTCAACTTGTGAATGAGTAGGGGATTCAACAGACTTGGATGCACAATCCTCTATGAAAAACTAGGTTGCCAATGGCTGAGTAACTACTGGTTTAGGCCTCCATTGTTTAGATGTATTCAACTATTGAGCGAGTAAAGATTGTACCTGAGATTTAGTATGCTCATAAAAGAAGTTGCACTTGGCGACGCGCAAAGCTTTTGGGTTCTCTTTAGAGTTTACCTTCATCCTACTGGTTTCTTGTACAACATATGGAGAATTTGTTTCACCCAGAATGATGTAAGATTTGTGCGCCCTATTCAGACGAATGACGAAAACCTTATCTCCTTGATATGCCTCGAGTTTATTTTGCATAGTATTGATGGTCATCTGACCATTCTATGCCCATTTCTTGCCAATCAACGCAAGGAAATGTGTTGTTGTCTTCATATCAATGACTTCAAAGTCACCTCACAGGGTCAGTTCTGCAACTTTGATCTCAATGTCTTCTAATCTGTTAATGGGCTCGACTCGTCCATAGTTGGCTAAGCTCAGAATTACTGGGCTATAACTTAGAATCGGGCATCCAATAGCCTCCCATGTAGACCTAGGAATCATGTTAACTGTGTTGCCAAAATCAAATACAACATTTGAAATTTCATATCCTACAACCTCAATGTCAAATACATCCCATGGCTTCTTGATTTGGATGTACCAAACAAGCTTTTTTGTCTTCTGCTGCCCTCGCTACACATAGTCCAGTAGATTATGTAACAAGTTTGTGATATTCTGAGAGATGTATTCATTGTGCAGTGTGCTTAAAAGTTTTAGTAAATCTGTCAGCGCAATGACAACTCCATCTTGACGCATAATGTACATGATCTGGGCATACATTTGAGCATCTACTGTTGTAGCATCTTCAATAGTGTCTTGATGTCGAATGTTTTTCAATATCTACACAACTTCATACATGAGCCCCTTTTCTATCGCTGGGTCTGGGTATTTTCCCTATTTTGCTTTTCAGATTCCTTGATCCTGAGACATTTCAAGAGGATACAAACCTCTTTCTGCATGTTGATGTCGTGTAACAGCATTTAAGAAGGCATACTCCTTAGGCTGCGCATTCACTTTATTCACATTCCTGACGACCTTATCCTTTCTTTGCTTTTCCAAGACATGACAATCTTTTGTCTCGTGTTGATCATATACTCTACAGTATGCGTAGTAAGACTGTCTTTGGGGATTCAAAGGGCAATTGTGTTGCACGTGATTATACTCTCCACACAAATAGCATTGCAAAGGAGGCCATTGATAATTATTTCCTCTACCACCTTGGTAACCTTCTCTGTATCCACCCCTAGATCCTCCTCTGTTGCACTGATAACCCCCTCTATACCCTCTTTGTTGTTGTGTTGTGTTCCAATGCTAATGTTGCTATGTATTATCTCCAATTCCAAATTGTTGTTGCGCAACTGGTGGGGTCCAACTAGTTTGTTGTTGCTGCGCCATGGATGTACTCCAAGGTGTTGCATACTGGTATTAGCTTCAGCCACCATAACCCATTTTGTAACAACTTCCTAGTAGTAGCTTCTTCGGCAAAATGTCCTCCTGCTATCCTTTGCTTCATCAAAATCCAGGGTTTGCATCTTTTCCTTCTACTCTTGTGTATCCTCCATCCTCTCTTGGGGCTACTTTTGACCTTTGTCGACTCCTCAGTGCATTTCCTTTCAAGGCAAGTCATTCCTCTTCGCTCTAGCAGCAAGGCATTACATGTTTTTCCTTAAAACTCTCGAGTCTTCTCCTCAATTTTAGTTGGCTTTCTAGATGCACTTCTCGGTTCAATTGTTTGGAAACCATATTTTCTCAATTTTGCACCCTCTTCTTTCCCTACCATCTCCTCTTTTGGAGATCTCTCCAACACTCTTACCACATTACCAAATGTCCTTCCATCTTCATGTAGTCCTCTACACCCGTAAGTGCAAATTAGTGCTTGACATCTAGGGCCCACTCCATTTCCTCAGGGCCTTCTCTTCTGGAGAATATTTGCACTTAAGCTTCAGGCCAACTTTCCAAGCGGCTCAGAACCTCTGTCGGTTCATCTTTCCTGCAGGATTCTCCTAGTTTGTTTGTGGGATCCTTCCTCCCAACAACTCCTCTCTCCACCCGCACTGTCCTTTCCTATGACTCTTGTAGCATGGAGGTTAGCTCCTCCATCTTCTTTGAGATCTACAACTCAAGTCACATCTTGTCATGGCTTTTTGCTGAGCCATCTTCTTCACTTCTTGTTATGTACCCATCTTTGCTCGATGGAGAACAACTTTCCTCCCTTGCACCTTCTACTCAAAGAGCCTCACAAGAGGATGGAGGATACACAAGAGCAGAAGGAAAAGATGTGAACCCTAGATTTCGATGAAGCAAAGGATTGTTTAGAAGCCACAACAATCAAGAGGAATGTTGGATCAAATTTCCATATGCAATGGTGCTTGATTGACAGAAAGGGAGAAGAATAACCTCTCGCCTCAATGGCAAATGAGGAGAGCCCTATGGATGAAACTACACAAAAGGCATCCGAGGATGCGTGAAGCGCAGAGAGAAGTCAATGTGCAACTTACAAGGATGCATCGTTGTTTGCGCATGAGGCAGAGGGGTTTCAAAGGAGTAAGATGAAAGTAGCCTAAAACTAATGAGGAAGGCACAATCCTTATTGCATAAATTTCAAGGAAGTCGAAAGAGGATGGGAAAGGGGAACATCAGTGAAAAGTTGAGGAAAGCACATTCCAAACTATGCACAAGGAGGGAAAGTCTCTACTAGAAGATATCAAGACAAGAATTCATCAACGTGAAGTTGACTAGGCGAACAACTGATGGAAATATCAGTCCAAACGTGCAGAAGGCAACGTGACAACATTAAGGAAGAGATGAGAGGGATGGGTGTTGCTAAACCCCATTGAGATGGGAATGCCATCAATGACATCAAGTGAAGGAAGAAGAGAGGATGCAACAAGAGTACCGTGAGAGACATACATCGTGAGAGACACATGGAAGAGTAGTGCATATGTATCCCTGCTTTCTATGACCAAAAAAAAAAAGAAGTGTAGTAGTGGAAAATCTAGGGGAGCAAAATTAGAAGAAAAAAGATATTGTTGTCACTCGAACCTTGCACCCGCCGAATTGGAATATGGTTGGGTGAAACAATAAAATAGTCCCTCAAGGTGTGGGACTCTTGCACTCCTTGGGATAAACTTCTAGAGAAGGCCAACTTTTTTCTAATCTAAATGCATCTGATTTAGAATCAGCATGTAAGCCTACAAAGAGCAGAAAAGAAACCTACTGCTAACGCTAAGTCTAAAATCTTTTGAGAGGAAAAGGGAGAAAGAATGCTAAAAGGGAAATGGTGATACACCAAGATTAGACAAAGCACCTCTACAGGTCCTAAAGAAAACACTACAACTGCACGTAATGATAAACTATTACACAGACCCCAAAATGACACCATTCCTACATAAGTATTTCGCATGGAGGTGCAAGGACACAATGTGACACTAGTAGGGACGACAAATGGGCCACAAATAGCGTGAGCACAAATCCAGGTGTGTACAACACACGACCTGCAAGGGAAGTCAAGTTCTGTGTAGAGGTGAAAAGGGATGGACAACAATGAGATGGACGAAGATTATCCACAGGCAAATATCAACAAACCATCATAATGCACACAGAACACAAGAACCATGAAGAGAGGCAAACTCAATTCTCATTAATTGCAACGCTCATGCGGTAGAGAGCTCCTAGATGGCAAATTTTGGTAGCATTATTGTGCCTAAAAAATATCGACCTTTTTACAATGTAAGAATTGAGATTTTATAGATAATGAGAAGCCCACAGGTTATTACTCAGTCTCACCCAATATTACGGCGGTTACAATAATTTAATGTTTAGTGGGAAGCAACTGAGACTCTGATTTAAACAAATGGGTACCCATGATCAATTGCAATACACATGAATGGGGTGACTCAACCACTTTGACCACCTTGGGATTGCCCTTGACCATGTCTATGGCGCTATGCACCATGTGTCTTTAAGGCTCAATCATCTTTAACGTCCTCCCGCTCCCCTTGCGCATGCTAGCATACTGATTTGATCAAATTTTGCCATTTTTTCAACCAAATCTGCGAGTTGTAGTCAAGCCACTATGCAAATCTTGCCTTTGTCGGTCAGGGGGCCCGCCAATTTTAATCTGGTGCACTTATGGCATTATCGCTGCCACATGTCTTCCTTTTGGAAATCTTTTCCTTTTCCTTTGTTGCACTATTTTCTCTGCTTCTATAGGTTCTCGTTTCGCCATTTGGTGGCTCGTTGACATCCACGGGCTTTAGTTTTGCAACTTGCCTTTAATATCATTATAGCCACGCGTCCTCTTCATGTCCTCCCGAGCAGTTTAGCTTTTGGTTTTACTGTTGCCACGCATTGCTCCTCAGCTCTTTATGCTTTACGCTAATGATCAATTACTCTGGGTTCCGTGCAATCTTCACGACTTTTGCTTTAAGTCTTTGAAACTTTGTTGTAGCAAAAGTTCCAACTAGTCTTCGCAAGTTTTGTCTTTGCAAAAGATCTAACTAGTCACAAACAATTTTTCCTAAGACCTAAATACTTAGAAAATTCTCGCGAAGTATTCGGAACTTTTGTAGACTTCATCCACATAAAAGTTTTGACTCATTCGTTCTGAAGACCCAAGCCTTAATCTTTTGCGAAAATTGATTTCTCAAATTTTGTTTCAAAGACCTCCAAAGACACAAGCTTTCAAAACTTTTGTTCATGACTTTTGTTCGTAAGTTTAGTTTTTGAGCCTTCGCGCAAAAGTTTTGACTTTTGATCCTTTCGTTTCCGACATTTACTTTCGTTTTCGAAACTTTTGTTTCGACAAAGTCACAACATTTTCTCCAAAGACCTAAAAACTTGAAATTTTTTTCGAAGTCTTCGAAACACCTGTAAACTCTTACGCACACAAAACCTTTGACTACTCTTTTGCTGAAAAGTGCGAAAGCCAACCTCTTTTAAAAATACGCAAAGTCTTTTTGGCCTTTTGATTTACCCCCTTTTTTGCCAAACTTCAACTGAACTTTTGAAAACCCTGCAAGTGATCCTAAAGCCTGAACTGAATTCGGACACTACCCCTCCATGGTAACACAAAATGGTCAACATTCTAGCGACCTCTACGGGTTGCTTGCCGGCTAAGCAAGAATCCAGTGGCCTTTGAAGCAATCCATTGGGCATGGAGTCATAAAAGCATCAAAAACTTCTTATAATCCGAAAGTACAACCTAGTTACAACCTACTCGGCGTATTATTGAATAAACTGAGTTGAGAATTGCTTACAAAGTATTTACAAAGATTCTCAAGGTTTGTCTCTGATATACTCCTTAAATTTCTCAAAGCTTCATGATCTCCTTCATACACCCTTCCTTCTACATTGAAGCTCCAATTATGCCCTGCTTTCAGGGCTTCTACCTGAGCCCATCTTTAAAACTGAAAGTCCCTTAAACAAAACAAGAGAAGGAAACAACACAAATTGTGCCATAGATACTTAGAGGAAGATAAAAAGAACTAAACCTATTTACAGTGTGCACGCAGGCACTTAGGGAAAATAAAACATCTAACCTACCCTAAACTAACCAATCAAAAAGCTATCTAAACAAAGCCATTGACTGGTTCTACAAAATAACTGTTATTTCTTATCAACTTAGAATGCTTTTCATTTTTGAGGGCAGCCAATCAGATGGAGAAAGAGTGGGTATTCAACAAAATGGTGATAAACTTATCCAAGGATAAAAACAAACCTACCCACGTAAGTTGGTTGTAAATACAACCATCTTCGAGTGGATAGTCAGGTTGACTCTGGCCTTCTTGATGCTCAATCTTATGCTTTGGATTTAGCGAGACATGTGGTGACCTCTCATTATTGGCCTCCAACTGGGCCTGGTACTTGATAGGGCATCCTCATGACAAGACAAAGTTTGAGCAATCAGAGTCGTTATCATATTTGCATTCTCCTTCTCTATAAGTTGGCAGCCAATAATTGTTTCTACAAAATAACTGTTATTTCTTATCAACTTAGAATGCTTTTCATTTTTGAGGGCAGCCAATCAGGGGGAGAAAGGGTGGGTATTCAACAAAATAGTGATAAATTTCTCCAAGGACAAAAACAAACTCACCTACCCACATAAGTTGGCTGTAAATACAACCATCTTGGAGTGGATAGGCAAGTTGATTCCGGCGATTAGGCAAGACATGTGGTGACCTCTCATTGTTGGCCTCCAGCTAGGCCAAGTACTTGATAGGGCATCCTCATGACAAGACAAAGTTTGACCAATCAGAGTTGCTATCATATTTGCATTCTCCTTTATCATCCCACTGATTGGAAGGCTCTTGACCTAGTGATTGGCATGGAAACACATCCACTTCCACCTGTTGTGCATGTTGCTTGTGGGTTTCTACCTAAGGGGATGCTGGTTTAATGTCGAGGCTTGAACATTGGTCCTCTAGCTCATCCCTAAAGAAGTCTTCTACCCATTGCTCTTCACTCTTCTGCACGAGAGGCCCCATCACAACATTCATAGCAGCTCTCCTGAATGTTTAAAGAAGTTTTAGGGTCCACTTGAAGCATGGACTCTTTTCCAATTTGATGAATCATCTTGTGCACATCAATCTCTTCTTTCCCACAAACAAGACTATTCTCATGCTCTTGTTCATGACTGAATGGAATCTGGTCAAACAAAAATACTAACAGCTGCTTATCATCCTTGCTCATTTGCTCATTGTTCTATTGTTCCAATTGCTCAAGTACATCTTCTTGTAGCAGGTCTAAATTTTCTGGTTTAGTGGCACAAAAAGGGCTGTGAATGTTTATTTCCTCATCATATCACTTGAAATATCCTCCTCTTCATCTAAATGATCTTCATTTTCTCTCAGTACAACGGGTCTCCTTTGAAAAGGGAAATGGTGGGAGGGCAAGATATTTCAATTGATGAAGTAGGAGTCGTCTTAACAAGGTTGGGCATGCTGAAATCAGGATGCTTGGTCCGAGAAGGCTGCCAAGGTTGAGTAATTTGAGGCTCTTGAAGAAGAATGGGCTTTGAGGGGGCTGTCCGTGAGGGATATTACGATGAGTTTGTATAGAAACAGGGTCTTTCAAAGAATGGAGACTTCTAAAACTTGGGATTTTAAAACAAGGAGACTTACTTAGAAGTTCTAAAGGTTTCCCCTAATTGAAGCTTGGGATATTAAATGTGGGAGCCTCATTTTGAGTGGGTTGAGCCTGGGCTATTGGTGAGAGAAGCTTGTCTGAAACTGGGAACAGAGGAGGTTGATCGAGGTTCAATCTTTTGTAGTTGCATAAGCAATTGATGCATCTACTTCTCTTCGGCTGCAATCTGAAGCATTCCTCATGATGTCTTTCTTGCTTGCTCACCTCTTGCTTATGGAAATAAGCTTGGTAAGCAAGCTTTTTATGCTGCCTACTATACTCTTGTTCTCTTTAAATCTCCATCAACTATCTCTCAAAATTTAGACACATATCTTTGAGACTTTCTTGGCACTGATTAGGAGGGTCATAATACTTATTGGGAGCAAAATATTCTTCAAAAGATTGATTATAAGCATGATCAATTTGCCAATAATGCTGAGTAGGGGTGGGAGGAAGGTAAACACTATGAGAATGAGGATATCCTACTAAGACAAAGTTATTTGGGACAAAACCAACATTTTTAGTTTGATATGGAAAATAAGGCATAATAATAGTATTTTCCTGGAATGGGGTGTGAAAAGACATATCTTTAAGCACTTGGACTGCTTAAACTAGTAGATTTGATTATTAATTTTGCCATGGTGTTGAAGAAACTGCCCCAGAAGGTAAGATGCACTGAAGAACACACCAAAATTCTTCAATGGATGACGTGAGGATCATCAAACTGTCCCACCGGGCATGCCAAGAATTGTTGTCACTCAAACCTTGCACTCGTAGAATTGGAAGACGATCCAAGGTGTGGGACTCTTGCGATGCTTAGGACGAATCTACCGAGAAGGCTGGAATCCTTTTAATCTAAACGCATCTGATTTAGGATCAACATGTAGACCTACAAAGACCAAAAATGATACCTATTGCTAACACTAAGTCTAAAATCTTTTGAGGGGAAAAGGGAGAGAATTATGAAAAGGAAATGGTGATGCATCAAGATTAGACCAAGTACCTCTATAGGCCCTAAAGAACACACTACAACTACATAGAGTGATAAACTATTATACAGACTCCAAAATGACACCACTCATGCATAAGTATTTCACATGGAGGCGCAAGAACATAATGTGACACTAGGAGGGACGGCAATGTTGAGCACACACCACACTAAGGGGGGAGAGGGGTGAATCAGTGTGTAATAATCATTTAATTTCTTTCTATTTAACTTTCATAAAGAAACCATTCACATAAGAACAAGTAAATGTATAACACAATTTACATGAAAAACCCTCGGTGGGGAAAAACCACACTTGAAACGTTGCTTGGATCTACTGTCCAAATCCAACCATAAGATTAATAATTCGTTTTACAAAAGTTCTATAGGCACCAACCTACTTGGAAACACCAATCCCCAATGCCAAGCACCAACTTATCTCTAGACACCGATCTCTTTGAATTGAAGCACTAACTTCATTGCCAAGTACTAACTTAGCGAAAGACACAAATTTTTCTATTCTAAGCCACCGACCTCACTTAAACATTTTCCACCTCATTGTTACTTTGTCAACAAATGATGGCACAATCAAGTTTCACTCTTCTTCCCTTTGTATATGATACAAAGAATTATTTCTTCTCTACATTTCCAACTCCCATTCATTTCTCTTTTATACCTCTTCATGCCTTTTGGAAAGGGTGTGATTTCTCCCAAGGGATACAATCTCTCCAAAGGTGGTCGGCCATCATTAATACATATCTGACAGCAAATTAAAAACATTTTATAGCTGGTCAGCGTTGTCAATTGTTATCTGTCACACTGGATGAGTCTGTAGCCGCTGACTGAACACATCCAGAGCTATGAGCGAGTCCGTAGCTTGCCCTTCATTTTACCTTTGACATCAGTGACAATATTGCAGCAATTTCTCCCTTTGTCATTGATGGCAACCCTGTAGAAAAAATAGTACATAAACTTCCCCCTTTGCTGTAGTTCTCCTCCTTTGCTCCCCCTTTCTTTAATTCTCGCCCTTTGACATCAATGGCAAAGAGACAATCACAATGTATATCACCAAAATATCCAGGGAGTTGAATAATACTATGATTAGCTCCCCCAAATATCCATGTTTTTCTTGATGGATTTAATGACTAGATAAAGAATGAATCACTCCCAATTTCTGCCATAGAAACTCAAGTTTCTTTTGAGAAGGGCTTTGTGAAAATATCTGCTATATGTTCCTTTGTGGCAATGTACTCCATCTTTACTTGTTGATTTACAACCTATTCTTTTAAAAAATGATACTTTATGGAAATATACTTAGTTCTTGAATGCACAACTGGATTCTTGGAGATGTTTATTGCACTCGTATTGTCACAGAAAATAGAAATTGGATTGACATTCTCAATTCTAAAATCACTCAAGGTTTGTTTCATCCAAAAAAACCTGTGTACAACATGATGTTGTTGCTATGTACTCAGCTTCAACTGTGGACAAAGAAATTGAGAGTTGTTTCTTACTTAACCATGACACAAGACTCTTTCCAAGAAAGAATGCACCTCCACTCATGTTCTGTCTGTCATCAATGTTGCCTGCCCAATATACATCAATATAAGCTATCAAAGTGAAGTCCTTTCCTCTTGGGTACCACAAACCAAGATCCATAGTGCCTTTGAGATACCTAAATATCCTTTTGACTGTCTGCCAGTGTGTTTCTTTTGGTGTTGCTTGAAATTTGGCCAATAGACTTCCAATCATTGATTTATACAAGGTCTAGCTGACTTCTGTTGACTCATAATCTTTGTTCAACTTACACCCTATTACCATTGGAGTACTTACTGATTTACAATCGTCCATACTGAATTTATTCAACATTTCCTTAATGTATTTGGTCTGAGAGATGAAGATTCATTTACTTGATTGAGTAATTTGCAACCCTAGAGATGAAGATTCATTTACTTGACTGACTAATTTGCAACACAAGGAAAAATGATAACTCTCCTAACATAGACATTTCAAATTCTTGTTGCATTACCCGTGCAAATTCTTGAAACATCTTCTCATTGTGTCTGCCAAAAATAACGTCATCAACATACCCAACCACAATTAACTAGTTCTCACCTTCAGTCTTGATGTATAGGTTACTGTCAATCACTCTTCTCTTGAAACATTGATCAAAAAAGTATCTGTCAAGACTAGCATACTGGGATCTAGGACCTTGCTTTAGTCCATACAATGCTTTCTTCAGCGTACACACAATCCTTATTCCCCGATATAGAGAAACTTTCAAGTTGTTCTATGTAAACCTCTTCTTCAAGATTCCCATTGAGAAATGCAAACTTCACATCTATCTGATTAACATTGAAATTCTTGAATCTAGCATATGTTAAGAATAGTCTTATGGCTTCTAATCTTGTCACAAATGCAAAAGTCTCCTCAAAGTCAACACCTTCTACTTGAGAATAGCCTTTACAAACCAGTCTTGCCTTGTTCCTTGTTACCTTGCCATCTTCATTCAGTTTGTTCTTAAAGACCCATTTAGTTCCAATTACATTCGTCTTTTGGTCTGAAAACAAGTTACCAAGTTTCGTTCTTCTCTATTTGATTCAATTCTTCTTCCATGGCATTAATCCAATGCTTATCATTGCTGGCTTTTGAAAAGCTCTTCGATTCGATCTTCGACAATAGAGAGAAGTTTACATTTTCCAATGTATTCATTAACCTTCTCCTAGTTTGCACTCTAGCATCAATATCAACGATGATTTGATTTTCTGAATGAAAATGGATGGTGCCCTTGTATCTTCTACTTCTGGACTTTCTTCTACTACTTCTTTACTTCATCTTTCTTGAAGTCTGATTCTTTTGAATGAATATTAGTTGGTTGTAATATAGCTTTCCAAGCATAAGACAAAGGCACAACCATCAAGGAGCAGCGGCCATTTCACATGAAGAAATCGCGGCCAAGGAGCAACGCTGCCATTTAATACAGCAGTCATTAAACGGATATGAATGGAAATATTAAACGAAATTGTTATCGAAAGTGAACGAAAGTTTCAAATGGAATTGTTCCTTGAAGTGAACAGAAATGTCGACGGAAATGTTAACGGAATTGTTGATGAAAATGTCAACGATCACACCTTTTGGTGAAGAGGTGCCTCTTGGATGGGACACCACCTTTGACAAAAGATTGTGCTATATTTATATTCACTCATTGTGGTGGGGAAAGCATTCATTCAACTCTTGTAAAAAAACATTCAAGTGCAATTATGTAATCTACTATTCTTTTCAAAGACAAAAACTTTGATAGACAATCTAAGGACGGAAACCCTTGTGATAAATATTGTAATAATCAAGGACAAAAACCCTTGTTATTGTGTAACCCAAGGACAAAACCCCTTGTGGTATTATTTTGTGATATTTTCCATATTCGAAGATAAACAATTAATTCAATTTGACTTTATTATTATTAAATTATTATTTTATAAAATATTATTTAAAATGGATTTCCGAAAAATCCAAATTAATGTAATATATTCCGATTTGGAATATTACAGTGGTATCAAAGCCATTTTCCTGCCATCTTGTGGAGAAAATAAAATGGTGATCAAATTTTTTGATGATGTTAGGTTTGAAAGGTTTGCCCAAGGGTAAGAAAGATTGGCTAATATGATGGCTCGGTTGATTTATACCATACAAAATCCAAATGGTGAAGGAAGCTCTCCAAGGGCAAACAATAATATTCAACCATCAAGAACCATGAGTGATTCTTTATTCCGGCCTACTTTCCTTCCAAGAGAAGAAACCATTCAAGTGAGGGAAACTCAACCTTCGATAGTTGATAACATTGCTGCCAGTCACGTTGAATATAGAGCTCTTCCAGTTGCGATCCGGGAAGAACTATCAATTACCAATTTCATGGAATTGAAGAAAAATCGAGTTGGAATTGGACTAAGGTCTAAACCCCTAGCTACCCAAGGAGACTTGCAGCATGCCTGGAGAAAGGGGAATCCGCAATCATCTGATTCAAATTTCAGCATCAAAATGAAGCATACTAAAAAAGGGCATAATGATCATATGGTTGAAGAAAGTGAGAGTGTTGTCAAGGGAGTATGTGCGTCACAATCATGTGGCAAAGGCAAACTCACCTTACATGGAGAGGAGACACAGGGGAACCATGAGAACTACTCTCCTTCCAAGGAACAACAAAGAACATCCCATGGTGTCTTTTTGCCTTGTGCACCTCTACTTGTGGATTCGAATGCTCAAAAATTTGTGATAATATTAAATCTACAATGCGAGTTGACCATAATCTACACGTTCCTTCTAGGAAAGATAATGATGGAAACGAGATAGATAAATTCAGAGCTACATCATAAACTTGGAAAAATAACTACAAATTTCACAAAAATAAAATATCTTAAACAAATTGAAAATAATCAATACTTTTTAGACACAAATCCTATTTTTCTAGCAAGTTGCAGTCTAGTGAATAACGCAAAGTCCATGAATAAGACCCAATTTCAAATCCCAACAAATGCTAAACCCCTTACTTGAATTGGGGTTTGACCTGCAAATTTTCTTTAAAAAGGAACCGTGATCACATAACTCTCCCCCAATTGTATTTAAATAAAAAATAGTGTTTTCTTAATATTAAAAAAAAATCACAATTTAGTTGTAAATTGTTTTTACAATTTTCTAGTTTTTTATTTACAAAATATGCAATTGATAAATTATTCTTGCTCATAGAATTGCCAATTACAAACCACTTGAAATAAGAGAGTTTCATTTTTCTAAAACGTATAAAGTTTTCACTTAGATACAAACTAATAGTAAAGTCTTCCAAGTTCATCAAAGAACACATTCAGCCAGTTTTGGGGCGTATTGAGGACTCCACAAGCATTAACATGATCTCTGCCACTAACCAACCTTCATCCAAATTCTTAATTCTCTAGGAACTAATGAATGAACCAACCCACCATGCACAAAAAAGCTTTAAAGTGAGCGGATGAAGGCGGCTATATATAGTTGGCACTCGACTGATGTCAGGGACCCTATCTAGATATGGGCCATTCTGCCGAAAAACAATCTAAATGTGGTATGTTTTTATTAATAATTATTTTAAAACTGACTTTGATTTTTAAATTCCTTAAAACATTTAGCAAAATGTAAGATTTTATTTTTCATGGAACCATGTAACTGCACAAATGTCCGAAATTTTCTCTCCAGTATCTGCTGAGAAAACTGTGAGATTCCCCTCCCTGGGACCACTACGATACACTCATTCAATTCCAAATCTTATGGGTCTGATTGAGAATAAATGCATACTCAACACTTCAAATGATTTTCATACCAATAGTTTCGCTTCTGCTTGGAAACTATCATAAATCATAGGATTTTTTTACAGCTGGCATTTCTATGGTATTACAGTAGTAAGCATAGCAGTAAACATAGCAAATTTTATGCTAGAAAAATAATCACTTTTTGGCAATGCAAAATGCTTTGAAATTTCTCATATAATTCACAGAGTCAGATTTCCTGATCAATCATATAAGCAAACCAATGAACCTAAAAAAAATATGTTACACAACTTAAACCTAGGCATTTAAAACAAGTAGGTTCCTCTCCTAGAACTACCCTCTCTATTAAGAACAACTCCTCAATGCTTCAGCCCCACAATATAGATGACCTAATCAATTAACAGATGAACGCAGTGCAGAAATTGAAAAATAAATAATACAAAATGTACTACCTCGGCAATAACAGTGTAGTTTGGAATGGTACAATCAGAGACAGATTGAATGCTCCTTATTTCCATCAGGTATCACAAGATGATCGGCAAGCATGAATGAAAGATCATGCATTTCAGAAAGCAAAGATTCCACATGTTCAGAGTCATCATTTGAACATCCTTTGGGCATAGCAACCATTAAATCATCTATCGCCAGAGAATTAGAGGTGGGCTTGGTTTGATCATTAACCTCCCTGAATTTTTCAGGGTAGAATACATCAAGTTGGTAAGATATTAAAGCATTTGAAGGGGAACTTACCTTTGTATTTTTTGGAGACCTTTTAAAGCTTTCTGACAAACAAAGCCGCCTTTTCATCTAGTTCGTCACTGGTTTCATCGCATGATTCAATTTCTTTGTTTTTCGCCTTTTTTGAGGCTTTGAAGGTTGCCTCCCTTTTAGACGGTTTTTCTTTTTCAGTGCTCATCACATATGCCGTGAGAATTCCATGTAATTCATCCATTGTTAATTTTTTAGATCCTTCATTTCTTCAATCACAGAAATTTTTGCATCGAATCTTAAAAGTAGAGATCTTAGCACCTTTTGGACGATTACAGATTCTTCGACTTTTTCACCAAGCCCTCTGATAATGTTGACAATTTCATCTACACAACATAAATAGGCCGCAATGTTTTCTTCATCATCTTCAAACTTTCGAATTGTCTCTTGGGAGTTTGAAGCTTGGCCATACTTTGCTCTCCCTCATAGTGGTCTTAAGTTTATCCCAAATCTCTTTAGCTGAGTTGCACTGCATTACTTTTACAAACTCGGATTCTGACAAAACACACAGAATAACATTCATGGGTTTTGCATTATTTTCACCAGCATTCTTTCCTTTTGTAATTGCTGATGGAGTCTGTGATGTTGTGTATCCATCCACAACTGCTCGCCAAATGTCAAAACCAAGGGCCATTAGATACGTCCTCATCTTTATAATTCAAAATGCATAATTTGTCTCGTTGAACAATGGAGCCTTGTTGGTGGAGAAACCTTCCTAAACCTGATGTCTGGGCATGTGTGCTTCTGGGATCTACTTTCCAGTGGTTAAACTAACCCTGAAGAATTCTCGCTCTGATACCAGTTGTTGAGCATTTACCACACTGAGAGGGAGGAGGTGAATCAGTATATAATAATAATTTACGTTCTTTCTAATTAACCTTCATAAAGAAACCATTCACATATGAACAAGTAAATGCACAACACGAAATTTACGTGGAAAGCCCTCAATGGGGAAAAACCACACTTGAAACGCTGCTTGGATTTACTTTCCAAATCTTGCCATAAGATTAATAATTCTTTTTACGAACGTTTTGTAGGCACCAACCTATTTGGAGACACCAATCCCCAATGCCAAACACCAACTTAGCTCTAGACACCGATCTCTTTGAATTGAAGCACCGACTTCATTGCCAAGTATCGACTTAGCGAAAGACACCGATCTTTTTGTTCTAAGACACCAACCTCACTTAAACAATTTCCACCTTCTCACTATTGCTTTGTCAACAAATGATGGCACAATCAAGTTTCGCTCTTCTCCCTCTTCTCTCTCTTCTCCTATTCTTCTCCTTCTATATGATACAAAGAATAATTTCTTCTCTATTTTTCTAACTTCCATTCATTTCTCTTTTATAACTCTTCATGCCTTATGGATAAGGTGTGATTTCTCCCAAGGGATACAATCTCTCCAAAGGTTGTTAGCCATCATTAATACACATCTAACTACAAATTAAAAACTTTTTATTACTGGTCGGCCTTGTCAATTGTTCGTCGCACTGGGCAAGCTTGGAGATATTGGGCGAATTCAGAGCTCTAGGCAAGTTCGAAGATACTGGGCGAATTCAAAGCTTTGGGCAAGTCCGAAGCTATTGAGTGACTCTGAAGCTCTAGGTGAGTCCAAAGCTACTGAGTGAGTCCGAAGCTCTAGGCAAGTACGAAGCTACTGAGTATGTAAGACATTTTAACCAAGCCACTTCCAAAGGCAACATTTGAGTATCTAAGACAGAGATTGGGAGTAATTCCTACCTCTACTGGCCATTGAGCAAGTCAAGGGTAATGGGAGCTAATCAAGGTGGTTCATTAGCTCCAAAAACAGGTAGCAAAGAAGATTTGTGAAGACATGACACGCATATAAGCAAATTGAGAGGTAAGCAAAAAATCTAATTGTACTACTAGTGTGATCCAATAACAAGGTTCTTATATACATGTTGAGAATGGTCTGAGAGTCCGGATGACTCATATGACGAGCACAAGCTATGAGGACAAAGGAGCATGTTTGTATGATGCTTCATAGACTCATAATCCTGTGTGTTGAGTTTTTGCTTGCAAGAGGTGTGATCCAAGATGTTGGAGGTACCTCTTTGTCATTAATCTCAAAGGGGAATAAAGTTCAGAATGTGGGAAAAATACCCTGTTGAGAGAAGATTTTGAGAGTAATTGCCATCAATGACAAAGGGGGAAATTGTTGAGTATTGTCATTGATGTCAAAGGTACATCTTGTGAAGGTTGATGTCAAAGATGATTAAAGACAATTGGCAGTGTGTGATGTGACAAGGTGCATGAAAAAATGTTGTAATTAGAGAGTGGTCATAAGAGAAAGAGAAACAAAATTTGAAGATAATTAATGTCTTATGTCTGCATGATCAATATCATTGTTTATATCAACATGGAAGGTACAGGGCATTGATGTCAAGTGCATAGAAAGCATAGTCATGACATAAAGAGGTATGTGCATGGTGAAATGAATGAACACATGCATGTGAAGGTTGTATTGGATTGTTTGAGCATGCGAGGAAGGTATAGAAGCATTCATGAGAGTTTCAGAGTGAGCCTATATGGGTAGGGCCTTCAATTTAAGCCTGCACCCAAACCTCTCTTAGACCTTGCCTGGCCTAGTGAGTTATGAACACCATATTTCAAGACAAGTATGCACATGAGAGAATGGATAGAGGTGAGATAAGTTGTTTTATATATGATCATAGAGTTTGAAGCCAAAATTTGAAGAAAAGGTGCATAAATCATTTTTTTAGACCTTGAGCTCACAGAATGAGGTTTCAAACTCGAGAAGCACTTTCAGGTATTTGTTGGCACATGTAACCTCTGCATGGCAGTCTGAGTTGTTTAGGAGAGATGGGGAAGGGTCCTAGCTAAGATCACCAGGGATTAGTTTTGGATTCAAGTGGCAGTCCTTTATGAACAATCGTTAACACCAAAACATGTGTTAAACCTCTTTAAAACCCTACTAGAACCTGATGTGACAGATTTTGTTCAAATCAGCTCAGAATGGATTCAAATGCCTAGAGAAGCTATTGGAGCACGTAGTCAACTCTATCATGTGTAGCTCTGAAAAGTTGAATTGGTCAAGAAAAACAAATGAATGGTAGAAGAAGCTAGAGACTTATTTTACATGTCCATGATGTTTTTTGAATAAGTTCTAGCCTTCAAGTGATATAAATTGGTCATCCAAGTAACCTAGTCGTGCGACATACCTAATGGTGCAAATAATGTAAAACCCAGGTAGAGATGAAGCGATAAATTTGAGGATCTGTGCATGATAGATTGATGCAATAAAGTGCATGAAGTTATTTATGACTTGTAAGTCATGATCATGCTTTTGAGAAGATCTAGAGGTCATTGTATGTGGTGAAAATGATGCTCACAAAATGGAGTGTCTAGTTCAAATAGGACAGTGAAACATAGGGTCAACAAATTGGTCTGCAAGACCAATATTTGCCATTAGACCATATAACTTTTTTATATGAGGATGTTCTAGAGATCTCGTAGAACCGTTTGTATGCATCAGGACTCATGACAAGTGACTAAACAAGGGTTGGAGGTCTAATTCTTCATGACTTGTTTTTAAGATGTTTTGACAGTTCTAAGTAAGCAAGTTACAGAGATGTTCTTGAACCCTTCCCTATTGAAGATGTTCCAAGTATTTGGTGATGACCCTAAGGTCATAGAGATGTTCTTGAACCCTTATTTCCTGATTGCAGATGTTCCAAGCATTTGGTGATGACCCTTAAGTCATAGAGAACCTGTCTTCATGTTTCATTTATCATGATTGAGTAGCTTAAGGATGTTTAAGCTCCATTATTGTAAGACAGAGTTTTGAGGTACATAGGTCTAATCGGACAGTTTGTCCTAAAGGAGCTTTCATAGTATGAATGAAGGATGCAAGTCTAATTGAGCATGTACGAGGTCAAAAGAGTTAATTCGCGAGTGTTTGAATGGTTTTTGTTTGTTGGAGAAGGCCATCTAGGTCCAAGAAAGTCAAGTTTTAGCATTAAGAGAGTAGACCTAATGCAATTAGGTCTCCATGAGACCTAAAAGAGGAGTAAGGCCTAATTCAGTTGTGGCAGACCAAAAGGGTTCAAATTGGGATTGAACCATGATCATAAGATGCCCTAAGAACTATTGTGTGACTGACCTAAGAGGTTGAAGGTGTGTGGCCGACCAAAAGGTGTGTGACTATGAGACTAGTATATATACAAGGCACTTTAGGCCAATTTGAAAGTGTGCAAAAACAAGAGAATAAAATAATGCATGGTTGAGCAAAAGGAGGTCTTGAAACAAGTTGTAGAGCATAACAGAAGAGCAAAGGTGTGAATATGATTAAAATTCTGAGGTGGTTGAGTTGGTGTTGAGTCACTTAGGGAGTGGTGCTTCATTGTAAATAGATACTTGTTAAAGCCTAGTCAAGTGGGTGCTTGACTTTAATGGTGTTGGTGCTCCAAGTTGAGTTGGTGCTCAATTGAATTTGATGTTCTGTTTTATAGGGCAATAGTCCATTTGCAGAGATCATAGTGGGTTTTCTTCTCCTTGAGGGTTTCCCACTCATATATGTGTTATCTTGTTTCATGTTCATTTGAATGGTTCTTTATGCATTGCTAGATCACTATGTTGCTTTCATGGTTCATGAATGATTAAGTATAATTGAAAGAAAGATTTTAAACATTGATTCACCTCCCCCTCTCAGTAATTATGCTTCCAACACCGAAGCTATTGGAGATTTGGTTAGTTCTATCCTCCAACAAAAAATGTGAGGCACACGAGAGAAGCATTGAAAATAATTGACAGAAGCAGACGGAAAGAGGTATATGCAAACCCATAAGATTAGCGCAGAACGACAAGAAGAAAAGAAGAGGAAAATGGAGATTCAAAGGGAAGAAAGAAGATATAAGAACTAGGAAAATGTTCATAGTTTATGGCTCAAGGAGGGACTGAAAAAGGAGCAAATACAAAGAAAACCTACTTAGGCAACCCATCAGGTGGAAGGGAACACTGTGGACTTGGCTACCAACAAAAATCATTGTTCTATCACACATACCCTACTTGTAAGTGGGATTTTACATTTTAACTACAGAGAAAGTCTAATGCATGACCATCCCGGTTGAATTATCTTGCATCACCTAAAAATACCCCAAGTGAAAAATGAAATGAGGCACAAGTATTTAGTACAAAACCTAAAGAAGCAGAAGCTGACAGAATAGCCAATGACATGGACCGACAAAACGATTTGACTATGCTGAGTTGGTTGCATGAATGATACGAAATCATGGACAAAAGCTAACAAGTTCAAAGGAACAATGATTTATTCTTACAAAATCCACTTTGTGGGGATCAAGATCCATAAAAGGCTATGCTACATTTAGAAAAACCTATAGATTTTCTAGGATGCTATTGAGATTTGTGCATTACCCCATTCATTACAACAAAAAATCGATGAGCATAGAGAATTTAGTCCATAACTGAAAAGGATGCAATGTTGTTAGTGCATGGCACAAAGGAGTTTCCAAGAGGAGTAAAGCTGAAATCGGCCCCAATCTAATGACGAAGGCAAAATATTTATTGTACAAAATTCAAGGAAGCTTCCAGAGGACGAAAGAGCGCAATTTCAACCCAACAATGATAAGAGCACATTCAAAATTGCACGAGGGAAAGTCATTGCCAACACATAGCAAGGAAGTCATCAACGTGAATCTAACCAGGATAAGTCCTTGATGGCAATACCAATCCAAACACATGAAAGACAACACGAAAACATGGAGACGAGTAGAAAGATGCAAGATGCTAAACCCTATAGTCTGGGGAATTTTATTAACGACATCATGTGGGAGGAAGAAGAGAGAATGCAGCAAGAGTACCGCGCAGACATGCCTTGTGAGAGACACATGGAAGACTATCGTGCAAGTATGCCCAACTATAGTGACTGACAGATAAGAAGGAATTGAGGATCCAACTAAGCATCATCATGAAGACATCACTCTCTCTAACTCCAACTGCTAAAGTTCAATGCAAAATCCACAAACTTCCATTGTGCATTAATTTAGATGTTTATCTTTCACAAGTTCACACTCATGTAAACACTTATCCAAATGCACAACTTACTATACCTTTCCATTCACTAGAGTGACCACTTGCTCTTAAACAAAAATGTCTTGAATCTAAGTTTGTGTAATTTAGGTTTGTTGATTGGGCTGCTCCTAGGAGTAGCCATGTTGAACCTCTATCTAGTTCCTCAAGTCTGTAACTGTAAGGGTAGCATTGTCCTTCTCATTCTCCAATTGGCGTTGCTCACACATGGTTGACTAAAGCATAAAATAAAGGTATTGGAAGGAATACTCAACAGTGTGTAGGAACTCCAAAACACTAATGACAAGAAGGAACACCATGTGAAACTCGAATGGGCAGCCACCACTCGTGCATCTAGATAGTGTTACATTTTGGCCACCATTGGCTCACAAAGATCTACATAAACAAGTGACACCCCTCTTGGAAAATTTTCTGAACTTGGGCTGCCTTTTCTAAAATAAGTTGTATCTATTACTATTATACAAAAACATACAAATTCCCAAACACAATGGAAAATTCTTGGAGTGCTTGTGCCATGGTCCCCATAGTCTATAATTATTTAGACAAACTCTCATAGGGGTTGGCAATGTTCGAACAAGGAAGAAGCAAAGGAATGAGCTCATCATTTGAGAATCACATGGCTCATTCTAAGAGGGGCCTACCTCTAATGAATTCAACTTTGTGTTATCCCCAAACTAGACATGTTCTTCCTTTGGCTCTAGCACTATTTTCTTACGTCTATAATTGGTTGAATGGACGGACTACCAAGGTTGGATTAACCGGTTCCCTGATTTGGCTCAATGGTTCCTCTATTTACTTAAGAAACCAAAAGATTTGATTGTTTGTGAAAGGTCAGAGGAACCTGAATTTGTAGACTTGGGACTTGTGGGTGGCAATGTCATTGTGTAGGAAACTGATGAGTCTAGTGGACCCTGAAAGTGAACCAACAAAAAAGGTACAAAGCTAAGTAGAGGCCCGATTGCACCAGTGTGCAATGGGCAAAGGCAACTTGGATATCATTCCACATTAGCTAGCAAAAACACAAGAAGGTACACAAGGGGTGGGAGCAACGGCTATAGAGATAGGGGTACAAAAGAGAGACTCTGAGCAGAACACAAGTGCTCTTATGCATAGTGTAGAGCATACATTGGAGAAGTAAAAGATCGGAACCCTATATTCCAATGAAATAGAGGATTATTGTGCAACAACAACAATCAAGAGGGGCATTGGAACAGATGTCTATATGTAATTGGGCATGATGGACAGAAATGGAGAAAACCTCTTACCCAAAAGGCAAAGGAGGAGCTTGTGGATGAAACTCCACAAAAGACATCTCAGGATGTATGAAGTGCAGAGACAAGTTAGCCCACAACTAACAAGGATGCATTGTTGTTTCCACACGACAATGACGAGTTCCAAGGGCAATTACTTGAATTCAACTCGACGCTGCTGAGAAAGGCACAATCATTATTGCGCAAAATTCAAGGATGCTGCCAAGGAAGGAAGAGAGGATTTTCAACCCAAAGTTGATTATGTAATGTCCCCATTTTTACTCTAGAGCTTTGGAGGACCCTTGGTTATTTTTGTTCCAATAACTAAGGGTGAAAAAAGAAGGAACTTGGTGCACCACTTGTGATGAAGTATTCGGAAGGAAAGGTACTTTTATTTCCAATTTTGTATTATGTTTTGATAAAAAAGTACTTTATGTTTGTTTCACTTAAGTGGGGAGTCTTGGGTCCTAGTTTAAAAGACTTAAGTTGTTTTTAAAGTTAACCCTCCCTTTTTATTTTGGAGGGCTTCACTCGAAGGACGGTATTTGAGGAGGATTTATTTGAAGATTATATGCAAATGATAATTGGCTTTGGTAATCAAGTATGTTAAGCTTGGTTATTTGTTAGGAACCCATGCTTAATTGCTATGGACGCATATGCTTTGTAAGTCGTCCCTTAGAGCTTATTCGAATTATCCCACATACAAGGGGAAGTAGTAGTTGTTAGAATAGAGTTAGTATATAAGTAAGTGTTAAGGCCGAATAAAGGCATCCACGAATTCATTGTATTGAGCTTGCTCAAAGGAGGTTGCCCCCTCGAAGAGGCCTGCGATCAATATAAACTTTCTGTGTTTCTGTTATTGGTAAGAGTTATTTTATTTTGGCATATTTTGATTAAATATGTTGTAAGAGGTAAATTGATGTAGGAGGTTCATCACATTTGGTATCAGAGCACTTTCTTGGCTTTGTGGGTAGATTTGGAGCAATTTTTTTTAAAGCAGGGCTTTCCAGGAGCTGCGCCATTTTTTGGCAAGAAATTTTTCATTGCAGGTTCCATCATTTCGGATTGGGTAAATACCTATCCGCTTAACTGTGGGAAGTGCTTGGGCATAAGCCCTAAAACTCATTGTGAGGAGTACCATAGGAACCCCGAAGTAGCTGGTCCATTGAGAGGACCTGCCAGCGAAAAGGGCAACGACCCCATCCTGATTGACTAGATCCCATCCGTGAGGTAAACCAAATGCTGTCGTTAAGAGGTAAACCCGCGGCCAGAATTTCTGGAGAGCGGTACTCGCTCAGACAGCTTTGGTGGCCAGAGAGAATTTTAAAATCCTTTAGGCAGCCAAACAAACCTGGGGTCCATATCCAACTTATCAGGTTCAGAGAGCAAACAACAGCATACCCACAGTTGATGATATTTCGAACCACACAGTTGCAAACAATCCGTTCCTGAAACAACCGCTTATAAAAATTTATTATAAAAAAAAAAAAAAAACAACGGCAAAAAAAAAGTCCAAATTTTTCGGCTATTCACAACTGGTTATGGTCACCACTCGTGCAGGCACAAAAATCATGGAGGAAGAAATCGCCACATTGAAATCTCAGGTTACAGAGTTAACCGATATGATGCGTGGCTTGAATCAACAGAATAGCATCTTGCTCAACCGAATGCAAAAGGAGGAGTCTTCTTCAGACCGTCACTCCTTTACTTCCAACTCCTCCCGTGGACCTAAGCTAGACTTTCCACGGTTCAATGGTATAGATCCTACAGGATGGATATATCTAGCTGAACAATTCTTCAACCTCCACAATACTTATTCTGTAAACAAAGTCCCAATTGCTTCCTTTCATTTGGAACAAGAAGCACTTCAGTGGTACCGTTGGTATCTCAAGACCAATGATGAACTTGATTGGTCAACTTTTGCATCCTTAATTTTGGGTAGGTTTGGTCCCTCAGCGTTCGAGGATTTCACAGGCACCCTCACCAAACTCCGTCAAACAGGAACTGTTCGGGAATATCAGCTTGAATTTGAAAAACTCACTAATCACACTGAAGGGTTGTCAGATGACTTCTTCAAAAGTTGCTTTGTTAGTGGCCTTAGAGAGCCGATCCGCTCAGAGGTAAAAATATTTCGACCTGAAAATATGATGGATCCTTTGGGTCTGGCTAAGTTAGCAGAAGATAAACTCTCTAGATAGCGTCGACCTCCCACCTTTTTACCAGCCAAGAACACAGTGAATCAGCGGACAACCATAACCACACCAATCAAGCGCCTGACTGAGGCAGAGATGTGGGCTCGTAAAGAAAAAGGATTATGTTACAACTGTGATGACAAATGGGTTAAGGGTCACAGGTGCGTCCAACAAAAACTTTACTTGCTAGATGTGGAGTCACCACCAGAACAAGACAGCGAGATTGATATTCCAGAATTTCAAGATGCTCAAGATGAACTCGGCACTGAAGAGGACCCAATGGTTCAAGAGACTCAACCTGAGATCTCAGTACATGCACTAAAAGGTGTCACTACTCCCCAAACCATGAAGGTCAAAGGGTGTTTCAAAAAGATCCCTCTCACAATCCTCATTGACTCGGGCAGTACTCACAATTTCATTGATCCTCGCATTGCTAAGGCAGCAGACTGCTTTATATACCCTTGTTCTAGCTTTGAAGTCATGATTGCTAATGGGGGCACATTGCCATGTAAAGGGAAGTGTCGAAATGTGCGTCTTGCAATCGGCGATTATAATTGTCGCTCTGATATGTTTGCCCTACCCTTAGGTGGGTGTGATGTGGTTTTAGGGGCACAATGGCTTCGCACATTAGGACCTATTTTATGGGACTTCTCTGAGCTTTGGATGCAGTTCACAGATAATGGTCAGAAGCACACCTTAAAAGGGTTATTACCAGGATCTGCTAGCATCATCAGTTCTCATCGCATGGAAAAACTTTTGAAAAAAGGCTCACATGGGGTCATTGCACAACTGCATTCCATTCAACTCCAGCCCTCTGCTGCTTCTAACCACCCTACAGACTTACAAGCCATACTCGACAAGCATGAAACCATTTTTTTAGAACCAGTAGGGCTACCCCCTTCACGCCCTGAAGATCACCGCATTCCTCTCCTTCCAGGAAGCATTCCACCCAACATTCGGCCATATCGTTACCCCCATCTGCAAAAGACGAAAATTGAGAACTTAGTCCGGGAACTCCTCAAGTCTGGCGTTATCCGCCCCAGCACCAGCCCATATTCCTCCCCAGTGCTTCTTGTCCACAAAAAAGATGGGTCGTGGTGCCTTTGCATTGACTTTCGAGCCCTTAACCACCTCACTATCAAGGATAAATTCCCAATTCCTGTCATCGATAAGCTTCTTGATGAGCTCCATGGGGCCAAATTCTTCTCCAAGTTGGATCTGCGTTCTGGCTATCATCAAATTCGAGTGCATCCTGATGACATTCCCAAGACAGCCTTCCGTACACATGAGGGTCACTATGAGTTCCTTGTCATGCCATTTGGCCTTACAAATGCCCCTTCCACTTTTCAAGCACTCATGAATAAAATCTTTCGGCCTTTTCTCCGTCAATTTATTTTAGTTTTCTTTGATGACATTTTGATTTACAGCCGCACATGAGCCGAGCATCTCCAACATCTTGACAAGGCATTACAGTTGTTAGCCGACAATAAATTATGTGCCAAGCAATCCAAGTGTTCATTCGCTCAAGAGGAAATTGACTATTTGGGGCACATTGTTTCAGCCAATGGGGTTCGCGTGGACCCAGAAAAAATCAGTGCTATGCAGAATTGGCCTCAACCAACCACCCTCAAGAGCCTTCATGGTTTCTTAGGCCTGACAGGATACTATCGCAAGTTCGTCAAAGATTATGGAAAGATCGCGGCTCCTTTGACTTCCTTATTGAAGAAGGATGATTTCACCTGGGGTGCAACAGCTGATCAGGCATTTATCCAACTCAAACAGGCTATGTGTAGTACACCAGTTTTGGCACTGCCAGATTTCAGCAAAACTTTCACCATCGAAAGTGATGCCAGTGGCATTGGCTTGGGTGCTGTTCTTCTCCAAGAGGGCCGACCAATTGCCTTCACCAGCAAAGCCCTTTCTGGCCGCAATTTAGCTTTGTCTACATATGAAAAGGAAATGATGGCAATTTTACATGCAGTACAAAAATGGAGACCCTACTTACTAGGAAACCATTTTTGCATCAAAACTGATCATCAGAGTTTGAAATATTTCTTGGAACAGCGGGTCTCATCCCCAGCTCAGCAGAAGTGGGTCAGCAAACTCATGGGCTATGACTATGAGATCACCTATAAGAAGGGAAAAGACAATGTTGTGGCTGATGCTCTCTCAAGAACCTTCAAGGACCACCCTTCCCTCTCTGCCATCTCCATGCCCATTCCTAAATGGTTGGAATCTGTCCAACAAGGGTATGTAAATGATCCATCCTTATGCCACATCATTCATCAATTGGCCACTGACCCCTCTGCCATACCACATTATTCATGGGATGGTGCTTCTCTGCGATACAAAGGTCGTTTGGTGCTTCCCCAAATTTCAGACCTACATCAGGCTATCTTCTATGAAATTCATGCTTCCCCCTCAACAGGGCACTCAGGGTTTCTCAAAACCTATGAGCGGGCACGTCGACACTTCTTTTGGAAAGGCATGAAAACCAAAATTAAACAGATGGTGGCTGAATGTGAAACCTGCCAACGACACAAAGGTGAAACCACATTGACTCCTAGTTTGCTCGCGCCCTTGCCCATTCCTACTAGGATCTGGACAGATATTTCCATGGATTTCATTGAGGGCCTCCCTAAATCTGGGGGAAAGACAGTGATCCTAGTTGTTGTCGATCGCCTCTCCAAATATAGTCATTTTTGTGCACTCAGCCACCCATACACCGCGTCCACAGTTGCACAGGTTTTCTTGGATCAGATCTTCTGTCTTCATGGCATTCCTTCTTCAATTGTCTCAGATCGTGATGCCACTTTCACTAGCCATTTTTGGACGGAACTATTTCGTCGCACAGGCACACAATTGAAAATGAGCTCTGGGTACCACCCACAAACAGATGGCCAGACAGAAATCGTCAACAAATGCTTGGAGACCTTCCTTCGTTGTTTTGCTTCAGAACAACAACATCAATGGACCAAGTGGCTTCCCCTAGCTGAATGGTGGTACAATACCTCATACCACACTTCCACCAAAATGACTCCCTATGAGGCAGTTTATGGTCAAGCACCGCCACCACTTCTTCCATATCATCTTGGTAGCTCACCAGTTCAGGCAGTTGACACTACTCTCCGAAACTGGGATCAGATTCTCCGCACCTTGCGAAACAATCTCCACATGGCCCAAAACCGAATGAAGCAGCAGGCTGATCAACACCGCTCTGAGCGTACCTTTCAACCTGGTGATATGGTCTTTCTTCGTCTACAGCCATACAAGCAATCATCACTAAAACAAAAAGGGCGCCAAAAGCTTGCTCCAAAGTTTTATGGGCCATATAAGGTTCTCCAAAAGATTGGGTCAGTTGCTTACAAGTTAGAGCTTCCACCTTCCTCCCAAGTTCATCCCGTCTTTCATGTCTCATGTTTGAAACAAGTTCTTGGATCCAACATCCGAGTCCAGACAGCTTTACCAGCACTTGATAACGAAGGCTCCATCCTTCTCGAGCCCGAAGCAATCTTGGACAGGTGCACCCGCCAACTTCGATCCCGCTCCATCACAGAGGTCTTAATCCAATGGCACGGCATGCAACCAGAAGATGCAACATGGGAACCACTCTTCCATATTCAACAACAATTCCCACATTTGAAGCTTTGAGGGCAAAGCTTTTTTTAAGAGGGAGGGGATGTTAGGAACCCGTGCTTAATTGCTATGGACGCATATGCTTTGTAAGTCGTCCCTTAGAGCTTATTCGAATTATCCCACATACAAGGGGAAGTAGTAGTTGTTAGAATAGAGTTAGTATATAGGTAAGTGTTAAGGCCGAATAAAGGCATCCACGAATTCATTGTATTGAGCTTGCTCAAAGGAGGTTGCCCCCTCGAAGAGGCCTGCGATCAATATAAGCTTTCTGTGTTTCTGTTATTGGTAAGAGTTATTTTATTTTGGCATATTTTGATTAAATTTGTTGTAAGAGTTAAATTGTTGTAGGAGGTTCATCACATTATTGAAGGTAGACGCTTGAAGAATGTTACCCTTCAAGTTTTATTGATTGTTCTACAAACGATGTCTATCAACATCACCCATTGATTGAAAACTGTGCTAAATCGCTTGAAGAAACATTTGAGGTTTCATGTAACATCTGCAGCTTGTGGTGAATTCTCTTGGTGAATTAGGCGATCTACTTGGAGGGGTTCGCTAGGTTTGGAGGAGTGGTGATTTGCTTCTTGAGGAAGAATTGCTGGTTTTTCCTCCCTTGGCGAATTGCTTGGGGCTTGGAAACATCTTCGATGGGCTTGTCTATTGGTAAAAAACCCTCTCCTAGGGTTTTGTGATTTTCTGAATAATTTCTTTGGAGGAGTGAAATTGTTTTGAAGTATGTTGGCATGTTATTTGGGCTAATTTATGCTTAAAAAACATTTAGTAATTATTTGCATAATTTTGAAGAAAAAACTAGGATTTTCAAAACTTTGGAACATCATTTGGGGGTCTTTCAGTGGTTGAAAATTTTTGATTATTATTTCAATTGAAAGAGTATATGCTTATCTTTAGTTCAAGCTATCATTTTCTCAAAAATTTCAAGTATTTTTCAAGTTATTGAATTTACAAGTTTCAGCGGTAGATTCGCCATATAAATTCATAGATTTAATTTCTGTCAAATCTACTTCGAAAAATAAATCAATTGTATTTTTCCCTACGTTCCTACAAAGTTTCTTAATTTCTAGAGGTGTTTTAGGCACTGAAATCACCATAAACCCCTAGTCGCCTAGGGTTTGGGCGATTTGTGTGTGAAGGGTGATAAATTGCAAATAAATTTTGAATTGTGGAGTTGCTGATTTATATTTCAGAATTCAGTGTCATTTGGATTGAGGTTTGAAGGATATTATTGTTTTTAGCATTTGTTCCAATTTGGGGACATTATAGTGATATCAAAGCCATATCTTGGCCATATGTGGGGTTCAAGGTTTTCAAGTAACAGTAACATGAATCAAAAAAGGGTTGTTCAATCTTTCACAGGGAAGACATTACCTTTGGTTTGATGGAATATGAAAGATGACTATGATGAATATTTGACACTTGCACCACTGTACAGGAAGGGAAGGAGTATTGACGATTGGTTGAGATCGAGGTATGGTAAAGGGCACATAGCTACACATGATGATTTTACGGAGATAGTTTTTCCAAATTTTGATGGTGATCTGTGTGTTCCGATAAGTGAATGCGTGGACAAGGTAAGAAAGTACCCAGATGTGCGATCAACGGATAGGAATGAGGCCCTCACTTTTGTCATTCAACACTTGGATGGAACCGCTTGGGAATGGTGGCATCAAAAAAGAGGATTGCAAGGGCATGGTGATATGAGAACTTTTGAAGACTTCTTCAAAAACATTATTGAAGAGTTTGAGAAAGGTAAGGATCTTTTATTAATAGATGTCTATCTATTTTCTAATAATTGTATGCATGACAATGAAATCACAAAAGTTGAAAGCAAGGAGCATGTGAAAAAAGAAAAATCAGAAGTTTGTGGGTAGCCATCATGTGAATGCATTGGAACTTTTGAAGACTTCTTCAAAAACATTATTGAGGAGTTTGAGAAAGGTAAGGATCTTTTATTAATAGATATCTATCTATTTTCTAATAATTGTATGCATGACAATGAAATCACAAAAGGTGAAAGCAAGGAGCATGTGAAAGAAGAAAAATCAGAAGTTTGTGGGTAGCCATCATGTGAATGCGTTGGACCTTAAAAATCTGAATTTTTAGAGCAACAAATAAAGCTGCAAGCTGTTGATAAAAAAGAGAATAAAATCAATGAGCATGAGGAAGTGCAAGGTAAAAATCTTTCATTGGTAGAAGATATTTATTTGTCGTCTAATGATTGTATGCATTAGAATGAAGAAACAGGGAACGAAATCTTGGGTTTGAGCCAAAGAATGAAGAAATTTCAGGTCTACAAGTTGAAGAAGAAAAATTGGTTATTGAAGCACCAATTTTACATAGAGGTGATCATTTTCAACTTGTTGCCAAACCTTTAACAGAACTTTCCAACCCCACCAATGAAGGTAGAGCAAATAAGGGTATTTCAAGGTATGAGATGGTTGAGATATTATTGCATATTTTGTCATTTCAGATTTGTTTCTATCATGGGAAGTATGCAAGAAACAATAATAAAATGAAGGGTTTGGCCTACAAAGAAAGACACGAAGATTTTGTAGTTCAAGATGACTTCTATGGGCACCCTAAAGTGTGGAATCCGGGTAACATTTTACATTTTACCCAAGTTAATAATTATGATTTTGAAACTTTATTGGCTAGTTTCATGAGAGCAGGTGAAAATTCAAAATTATATATGATGAGCAAGAAGTGGAAAGCATGGTTTGGCTTTTGGAAATCCAAGGGTAAAAAGGAAAAATACCTCCCAAGTTACTAATGCTGATTTTTTGATCCACACTTTGTCTTTGCATTATGTTGATTATCATGAGGAGTATGTCAACTTCAAAACTACGATGAAGGGCACTAAATGGAGAGTGGGCAACAAAAGGAAGATTTAGAATTTTGGAAAAACACTTCATGCCATCCATGTTGATTTCAGATTTGATATTATTTCTTAGGCCACTTCTTTTATGATAGAAGGGTGTTTCATGAGTATGGGGTGGATTGAGAAGGGTGAACAAAGAACGACACTTTTGGATCATGGACAACCCATGGCTTGAAAGATGGTACAAATTTATTCATCCTTGGTAAGTGAAGGAAATTTTAAATTTTACGTTTCATTGTATAAAAATAAGAAGATAGGCAAGTGGCAAGGGTAGCTCTTAACTTGTTTAGGACAGCCCTTGAGGTGAAGTTGGTGCATGTTTTGAGAAGCTTTCATGGTTGGATTGCACACCAAGAAGGCTAGGCAAAGGCCCCTAGTGGAAAGTAGAGGGAGAATGAATGAAAAAGGGATGGAGAAGTGGTCATATAAGCACTCAGAAATTTCTTTGCATCTTCTAACACATATATGTTCGTTAGCTCCTTACAAAGTCAAAAAATTGGTCAAGTTCCAACCAAGGACAAATAAGTTAAGTACACATAAGAATGTTGATTTTTACCTTTTCCGAAAATCAGAATTATTTATGCATATAAAGCAGCATTTGAAGAGGAGAAGTATGAACTTTTTAGCACTCTTCCGCCTTGGATAAGAAGGACAAAGGTATGTATGAGTTTTGCAAATTATTTCCCACAAAAATCAGATTTTAGAGGGTTAACACAGCCATGCATTAGAGGGAAAAATTCCAAGTTTTGTGAGGCATTCCAGCTTTTGGACCATGGGGGGTATATATACAATCATTTCTATATTTGCCTACATGAAAATACAGAGATTTATTTGCATATACAACCATGTCAACATAAAGGCAAAATTGTTTTACTGTATATAAAACAGTTTGCTCAAGACTCTGAAAATGTATTTTTATTGGCACTATGTAAGAGTGACGTAAGGAGCTTCCTCACTGGTAAGGTACAGATTTCTTGTGAAAATGTTGGGGAGCTATTGGGGAGCATGAAGAAGGTCATATGCATGTTGCAGGAAAGTAACATGGAGCAACCTTTTGTTGGGTGCAAAGTTCACACTTGGATGTCCATACTTAATGGCAAATGTGTCTTGGAGGCATTTTCCCATAGATGGTACAGTTCTAATTTCCTTTTTGCATTGTTGGATGGTTGTGACATGGCATTTGAGAGGACATCACTTATGGCACAGCAAGGTAATCATCTTTTATCATATTTTTATTTGTAAATCTTGGCCACTTATTGAAGATATAAGGGAGAGAAGATTGTTTCTCCTCCCCTTGGAATTGAAAGGGATGGTTGATGGGGAGTATATGGAGCCTTTGGAAGGTTATGAGGACATTTTCGGTACTTGGGGGCAGCCCCCAAAATACAGGGACAATAGGTTTAGAGCTCAGTTTGGAGCTTCCACTTCATGGTAAGTAGGAACAAGTAAAGCTTGCATAGTAAAAGATGTTGGGACACCTCTTTGGATTTTGCAATTACTTGAAGACAAGCAATTTTAGACGAGGAGGACTATAGAGCTTCGGAGGACCCTTGGTTATTTTTGTTCTAATAGCTAAGGGTGAAAGAACAAGAAAGAACTTGGTGCACCACTTGTGAAGAGGTATTTCAAATGAAATGTACTTTTAAATCTAATTTTGTATTATGTTTCAAGGAAAAAGTACTTTATGTTTATTTCACTTAAGTGGGGAGTTTCGGATCTTAGTTTATAAGACTTAAGTTGTTTTTTAAGTTAACCCTCCCTTTCTATTTTGGAGCACTTCACTTGAAGGAGGGTATTTAAGGAGAAGGATTCACTTGGAAATTATATGCATATAATAATTGGCTCTAGTAATCAAGTATGTCAAGCTTAGTTATCGAAAGTAGATGATTGAAGAATATTACTCTTCAAGTTCTACTAATTGTTTTACAAATGGTGTCTATCAACACCACCCATTGATTGAAAATTGTGCTAAATCCCTTGAAGAAATATTTGAGGTTTCATCTACCATCTGCAGCGTGTGGTGAATTGGCTTTGTGATTTGGGCGATCTACTTGGAGGGGTTCGCTAGGTTTGGAGTGGTAATTTGCTTCGAGGAAGAATTGTTGGTTTTCCTCCCTTGGCGACTTGCTTAGGGCTTGGAAACATCTTTGGTGGGCTTGTCTATTGGCAAAAAACCCTCTCTTGGGGTTTGGTAATGAATAATTTCCTTCGTGGAGTGAATTGTTTTGAGGTATGTTGGCATGTTATTTGGGCTAATTTATGCCTAAAAAACATTTAGTAATTATTTGCATTATTTTGAAGGAAAGACTAGGGTTTTAAAACTTCGGATCATCATTTGGAAGTCTTTAAGAGGTTGAAAAAATCTAGTTATTATTTCAATTGAAAGAGTATATTTCTATCTTTAGTTTGCAGTTATTGAATTTACAAGTTTCAATTTTATTTTCACCATATATATTTAGTTTTTGTCAAGTCTGATTGGAAAAACAAATCAATTGTATTTTCCTTACGTTCCTACAAAGTTTCATAATATTTGAAGGTGTTTTAGGCGTTGAAATCACCATAAAACCCTACTCGCCTAGGGTTTAGACGATTTGTATGTGAAGGGTAAAAAATTGCAAATAAATTTTGAATTGTGGAGTTGTTGATTTATATTTCAGAATTCAGTTTATGTGTCATTTGGATTCGGGTTTGAAAGATATTACTGTTTTTAGCATTTGTTCTAATTTACAGACATTACAAATTAGAAGAGCACATTCCAAACTATGCATAAAGGAGGGAAAATCACTACTAAAATATAGTAAGGTAGGAAGCCGTCAGCCTGAAGATGCCCTAGAGAAGCAACAAATGGCAATAACAGTGCAAACGCGTGAAAGCTACTTGTAAGCAAGAGCTTACATTTCAATTATCTAGGGACGATCATCCAAAAAGAGAGTCAATAGGGTGAAGATTAAATCTAACTTAATCGGTGTACGGTTGCACGACATAGCAATTTTGAAGGCTTTCAAGACTCCACAAGAGCACACTTGCACAAGAGAACTTGATAGCTTGGAGTTCCCTGAAGGTTGGTCGAATAATGGGTTACAAAATTTTGGCTAAGACATGGAGCGTGCATGAAGAAGCTAACCACACACATAAGAAGTGACATGCCACGAAACCAAGAGCAAGGCACAAAAATAAGGATTTGTGCAGTAGCATACAAAATATAGAAGACTTGCTAAGGCGCAAGACTACAATGGCATAAAAGGAAGTTCACAGAGATTGTGCAACACGAGGAAAAGGAATGTTGTGACCAAAACCAAGATAGGGTTTGCGTGGATGAGGCACAAATGAGATTGCGAAGGAAGCACAAATAGTTGGTGGTGCGCAATAAGATAGAGAAACCTATATTGAAGTGCATATAGAGAAATTAATGAACCTACAAAGAGCAAGGCAACCGAAGTGAAAGAAATGGAGAAGGTATAAGCATTTACATATAGACATCGATGGCACATGACAACAAATGCCAAGCAATACACAGAAAGAAATGATACACAGAAACAAAATCCGACCGAATGGCCGACCATATGAACTTACACTTAGTCGTTTGACTAGGCTAAGCTCGTTGTTTGGAAGATAAGACAACACGATGGACACACGCTGACAAAATCTAATGAAAGCTGATTTCATCTAACAAATATCCAATGTGTGCAGCTTGAGATCTATAAAAGGCTATGCCACATTTAGAAAAGCCTAAAGAATTGTTCAGATACAACACAAATTTCACGATTCAAATTGAAATGAAGCAAAACATACAATATAAAGCCAAAAATATGATTTATCATTTCACCCACTAAGCAGTCCATTCATATTCCTACGGAACTCTTGAGCTACACAAAAGAAGACAAAAATAAATAAGCAACCACACCTAGGAATTACGAGATATTATCTAACTAATATTACATCCCCCCCCCCCTTTATTCGAAGGGGTTGTTGTCAGACCAAGCATTCTTCTGAACTTTTCAAATTTTTCTTGTCCAAGTGCCTTTGTCAAGATGTATGTTGGTTACTCTGCTATCGAGCAATGTTGCAACTTAACACTGTCATCTTTCACATAGTGCCAAATCAAATGAAATTTGGTACTGATGTGCTTGGTTCAATCGTGAAAAACTGGATTCTTTGCCATCATGATTGCCGAAGTGTTGTCAACCATGAGAAGTGTTGACAAAGCTTGTTGCTCTTGCAAACCTAAAAGAACCCTTCTAAGCCACAAGATCTCTCTAGTTGCCTCTGAAGTGGGAATATATTCTGACTTTACTGAAGAAATTGTCGGCATTGATTGCTTCTTGGATTTCCAACTGACAACTGTTGTTCCCAAATTCATTAGAAAACCCGAGGTGGACTTTTCATCTTCATGATCGCCAGCATAGTCGGAATCTAAATACCCAACCAGTTTCAAGTCCCTTGCCCTGCAATATTTGAGCCCGAAATGTTGTGTGCCTTTGAGATATCTGAAGACTCTTTTTGCTGCTACCCAATGACTCTCACTCGGTTGTTGCATGAATCTTGACGACACCAACCACATATGATATATATGGTCAAGTGGTAGTCAGAGAAATTAGATTTCCAATGAGTTGTTTGTATTTAGTGGCATCAACCAAATATGTTGAATCATCAAATGTCAATTTGATATTTTGTTCCATGGGTGTGTTATGAGGCTTACAATCTTTCATTCCAAACTTGCTCAAAATGTCACCAATGTACTTCTGCTTAGTGATGAACAAATACTTTGGTTTCTGAATTATTTCAATACCCAAATAGTAATGAAGATGTCCCAAATCAGTCATTTCAAAGCTTTTCATCAACTCCGATTTGAATTTTGCAGTGTACCATTCATTGTTCCCTGTGATAAGCAAATCGTCAACATACAACAAAACAACGGCCAGGACTAGAAGGCTATAAAAGGTGATCCAACGGCTCAAGTAGGAATTGTCAGTTGTTGGAACCTTGAGGACATGATCGAGAGGCATAGATCCAAGTCTAAGCCCTACATAGAGAGATAGAGCCGACGAGCTCCTTATAATGCTGAGAAGCTACTAATATCTTTAAACCCATTGTAATATTAATACAAACCATGAGTTTTGTATCCGTTGTCCAAGTGTAGAAGAGTGATTGGGTAAGAGTATCACTCAGTTGCATAGTTTACAACATCCCTTCACAGGACCCCTAACTATGGTTGCACCAACTAGTATCAAGGCAAGGTTTCAAGCCTTGTGAAATACAAGGAGAAAGGGTTGACCCTGCAAATGAGATGTGAGGCAATATAGGAAAAGTTAGCAGACCGCCGAACGTGAGGCAACTAATAGGGTTGACACTGGAAGGATAAGAAGGCTAGCTAACCACTGAATGTGAACCATGGCTTGAAAAGTATCATTCTCCACCATGAGAAGGTGGTTTGAGAGAGAAATAATGGAAAGCAAATTGAAGGCAAAAAAACTGAATAAAGAGTGAGTTGCGTAGAATAGCGGATGGAGGCATTGCAACATTGGTTCACAAGTCCAAAGTGTTTACGTAGGATTGCAATGAAAGAACACAATAGTAGCATGCATGTAATGTGAGGTATACAGTAACCCATAAGCATCTGAGTTGTAGAAGCGCTATCAAATCGCCAAACGTAAGGCACTCGAGTGGACATGAAGAAAGAGCATCTTCCAATCAGAGTATTTGGTTTAAGGAGCAAGGGAGGAAAGTTGTTCTCCTTCAAGCACAAATGGATAAAGAACAATATGGGAAGAAGATGGCTCAAAAAAAGGCCAAGATGAGAGATAAACCGAAGTCAAAAATCTCAATGAAGATGGAGGACATAACCTCCATGTTGCAAGTGAGGAGTTGCTAGTAGGAAGCATCCCACAAAGAAGCAGGGAGAGACCCAGAGAATAGAAAAGCCCATGGAGGTTTTGCAGTGCACGAAGACTCAGCGTGAAACTAAAGTACAAATGTTCTCTCTAAGTGAAGGCCCTAAAGAAATGATGGATTAAGTCTTGGATGTCGAGCATTATTTCATGCTAAAGGGTGTAGAGGACTCCATGAAAATGGAGTATGCACAGAAAAAGATGTGTGGTAACGAAAAAAAGGGCTGGTGAGATCTCAACAAGTGAAATAGAAGGGAAAGAATGGGGTGCAAAATTACAAACACATGGTCTCCAAACTACTGAGCCAAGTAATATCAAAAAGGCCACGACAAATGGAGCATAAGACTCAATAGCCACAGGAAAGAACTTGCAAAGCCTCACCTCCAAAGCGAAGAGGAAACAATTGCCATGAAGTGCAATGCAGGGGATGAGCCGACATGGGAGCATTGAAAAAGTGAGAAAGAGCCCTAAAAAACCTAAAAAGAGAGTCAGTCAAAGAAAAAATCCATCTTTGCCGGTGCATGGTCGCAAAGTTCATCAATTTTGAAGACTTTCTGAACTACATAAGAATCCACTTGTGTGGGAGGAAGATAACTTGGAGTTGTATGAGGCTTGGTGTAATAAAGGATTATTGAATCTTGGCTAAGGGATAGATGCAGAAAGAAAGTAGCCACAAACAAAAGAAAGGTATAGAAGCAAAGATTTGCCTGGTAGTGCACAAAATAAAAAAGATTAAGTTGCAAGAATGTGGTGGAGTTGAAGGAATTGTTCGCAGAGGTTATGCAGCACAAGGAAAACGGAGGTTGCGGCCAAAACAAAGTTTTGGTTTGTGCAGACAAGGTGCTAATGAGCTTATGAAGGAAGCACAGATTATTGGCAATGTGCAACAAGATCGAGTGTCCTATGCAAAAGTGCTTTGAAGAACTTATGAACCTACGAAGAGCGAAGTACCTAGAGTGCAAGAAATGGATAACATCTAAAGCACAAACATGTAGACATTAAGGGCACATGACAACCACAACAAAACAATAGCGCACAAAGAAATGAGGCACACAACATTTAATGCAGAGCCCAAGGAAGTATAAGCTGACATAATAGCCAACCACATGGACCCAAACATAGCCAAGCAATAACACACAATGAATAAAGCACAAAGTATTTAATGTAGAACCATAGGAAGTAGAAGCTAACAAAATAGCTAGCCACGTGGACCAAAAATTAGACATTTGACTAAGCTAAGCTGCTTGCATGAACGACACGACATCATGATGGACAATAGCTAACAAGATCAAAGGAACGATGATTTCTTCTTACAAAAATCCAATTTGTGGGGCTTAAGAAAACCCTGTAGATTTATGTGGATCCTGTAGAGATTTGTGTAATGCCTCATTAAGTACAGCTAGATTTTGATGAGCATATAGAATTCAACCCATTGTGGAAAATGATGCAACATTGTTTGCAAGGCACAGAGGAATTTCCAAGAGGAGTAAAGTCGAAATAAACCCAAAATTGATGAAGGAAAAATATTTATTGCACAAAATTCAAGGAAGCTGTGAGGGGACGAAAGAGCGTAATATCAACCCAACGCTGATGAGGAGAGAGCATTCAAAACTACACAAGGGAAAGTCACTGCCAGCACATAGCAAGGAAGTCACCAGCTGGAATCTAACCAAGGGAACTCAATGATGGCAATCCCAGTCCTGATGCATGGAAGACAACACAAGAACATGGAGGAGATGAGCAGAAAGATGCAAATCGCCCCCATAGAGTTGGGAAGTTCATTAACGACAACGAGCAGGAGAAAGAAGAGAGAATGCAGCAGGAGTACCACGCAGACATGCCTTGTGAGAGAGACATGGAAGAATAGTGTGCAAGTATGCCTAACTGCAATGACTGATGAAAAATAAGGAACTAAGGATCCAACTTAGCATCAACGTGCAGACGTCGCTCTCCCTAACTTCAACTACTAAAGTTCAATGCAAAATGCATAGACCTCCATTATGCATTCCACATTAGCTAGCAAAAGCACAAGATGTGTGCAAGGGGTGGGAGTAGCCTCTATGGAGATAGGGATGCAAAATATAGACTCTAAGGACAACACAAGCGTTCTTATGCAAAGCGTAGAGCATACACTGGAGAAGTAAAAGATTGGAACCCTATATTGCCATGAAGCAAAGGATTATTGTGCAACAAAAACAAACAAGGACACTGGAGAAAATGTTTATATGCAGTTATGTGTGATGGGCATAAATGGATAAGAAGAACCTCGTAGCCAAAAGGCAAAGGAGGATGAAGAGCCTGTGGATGAAACTCTATAGAAGGCATTCGAGGATGCGTAAAGAGTAAAGAGAAGTCAGCCCGTAATTGACAACAATGCAATGTTGTTTCCACACAACGATGAGGAGTTACTGAGGCCAATTAGTTGAATTCAGCGTGAAGTTGATCAGTAAGGTGCACTCGCTATTGCACAAAATTCGCCAAAGGAATAAACATAAGATTTTCAACCCAAAGCTGATGAGGATAACACATTCTAAACTATGCATAAAGAGGGAAAAGTCACTGCCAGAAGATAGCAACGTAGGAAGTCGTCAGCGTAAAGATGACCAGGATAAGTGATTAATGGCAATATCAATCCAAATGGGTAAAAGGCTACTTGTAAGCAAGAACTTACATTCTAATTACCTAGGGAGCATTACCCAAAAAGAGATTCAATCAGTCAAAGAATAAATCAAACTTTGTCGATGCATGGTTGCATGGCATAACAATTTTGAAGGCTTTCAAGACTCTGCAAGATCAGACATGCACAAGAGGAAAATAGCTTGGAGTTACTCAATGGTTGGCAAAATAATGGGTTACAAAATTTTGGCTAAGACATGGAACGTGCATGAAGAAGCTAACCACACATAAGAAGAGACATGCAAAGGAAACAAGAGCAAGGCACAAAACTAAAGATTTGCACAGTAACGCACAAAATATAGAATACTTGCTTAGGTGCAAGAATATGGTGGCATAAAAGGAAATTGTTCGCAGACGTTGTGCAAAACGAGGAAAAGGAAGGTTACGACTAGGACCAAGTTTGGGTTTGTGTGGACAAGGTGCAAACGAGCATGCGAAAGAAGCACAAAGCAAGGCACTCGAAGTGCAAGAAATGGAGAAGGTATGAACACAAACATATAGACATAAAGTGCGCATAATGACAAAAACCAAGTAATAACACACAAAGAATGAGGCACAAAGCATTTAATTCATAACCCTAATGAAGCATAAGCCAACAGAATAGCTAGCAACATGGACTGACACTTAGCTGTTTGACTAGGCTCAACCGGTTTTGTGTTGGACACGACAACATGATGAAGAAAAGCCAACAAGATCCAAGGAACATCAATTTCTTCTTATACAAATCCGATTTGTGGGGCTCTAGATCCATAAAACACTAAGCTTCATGTAAAAATCCTACAAATTTGCATAGATATAGAAGAAGCTTTTGCATAACCTCATTAACTACAACTAGTAGTTGATGCATCGAGAGCATGGCAACGAACAAGTCCCGAAGGCTATAAAAGGTGACCCAAAGCTTGAAGTAGGATTCTTTGATTGTTGGTAGTCTAAGGAAACCATAGAGAGCAATAGATCCAAGTCCAAGGACTCGACAGAGAGAGAAAGTTGAAGAGTTCCTTGTAACACTAAGAAACTACTAATATCTTATAAACCCATGTTTTTTTAATACAAACCAAGAGTTTTGCATCTGTTGTGCAAGTGTTGAAGAGCAATTGGGTGAGTATCAATCGCATGCATAATGTAATACATCTTTTTAGTGGGACCTCTTACTGCGACTACACCAACTAGTATCAGAGCAAGGTTTAGAACTTAGTGAAATGCATGAGGAAAGGGTTGATCTTGCAACTAAGATCGAGCCACCAAAAGGAAGACTAGCAGACTGCCCAACATGAAGAAACTAGCAGAGTGTTTCTCTCCACCATGAAAAGATGGGTAGAGAGCAAAGAGGGGTGACATGGGAAGCGAAAGAAGGCTAGAAGTGTGTAAAGAACAAAGAAGGGTGACATGGGAAGGGCAAAAAGCCTATCAAACCACCGAATGTGAGGCAGCTAACAGAACATTGTTCTCCCCAATGGGATGATGGGTAGAGAGCGAAAATAGAATGCAATGGGAAGGGAAAAAAATAAGTAAAGAGGACGAGTTGATAAGATCGTGGAGGGAGGCTTCACAACGGTTATTCACAAATCCAAAGCAACTACGTAAGATTGTGATGGAGGAGTACAAAAGGTGGTGGCAAGTAATGCAAGGTCTGAGGTGAAATGCTAACATCTAAATTATGGAAGCGCTAATATATTACAAGGGCAAGAAATGGAGAAGGTTTGTACACAAACACACAGACATCAAGGGCACATGACAATGGCATCCAAGAAATGCTGCACAAAGAAATGAGGCACAAAGCATTTATGCAAACACTGAGGAAGCAAAGGCCAACAAAATAGCCAACCATGTGGACCTACACTTAGTCATTTGATTGGGCTGAGTTGGTTGCGTGAATAGCAAGAAAAACAAAACCTGACAAGATTTAAGGACTGTCGATTTATTCTAAAAGAAATCCGATTTGTGCAGCGCAAGAATCATAAAAGACTATATTACATGTAAAAAGGCTTGCAGGATTGCATAAATACTGTTGATATTTGTGTGGTACCACGTTAATTACAATTGGAAGTAGATGCGTGGAGAATGTGGCAACAAGACCGAAAGGATATAAAAGGTGACAAAAGGCTCGGGAAGGAGTTGTCGATTGTTGGCAATCTAGAGAAACCATAAAGAGGAATAGATCAAAGTCTGATGACGGGATATAGAGAGAGAACTGAAGAGCTCATTATAAAGCCAAAAAGCTACTAATATCTTGTAACCCAATGTCTATTAATGCAAACCATGAGTTTTATATTCATTTTGCAATTCTTGAAGAGAGATTGGTTGAGATATATCACTCGATTGCACAATGTAAGGCATCCCTTCACTGGGACATCTAATTGCAGATACACAAACTAGTATAAGATCAAGGTTTCGAACATTTTGAAATATATGGAGAAAGGATTGAGCCTACAAGTGAATTATGAGCCAACGAAAGGAAGGGTAGAAGACCGTCAAATGTTACGCATCTAAAAGTGTTTTTCTCCATCGTGAGAAGATGGGTAAAAAGCAAAGACAAGTGACACAGGAAGCAGAAGAAGGCTTGAAGACCATCAAATGTGAGCTAGCTAGAAGAGCATTGTTCTCCACCGTGAGAATGTGGGTTGAGAGCGAAAGAGTGGAAAGAAAATCCAAGGTAAAAATTTTGATAAAGAGGACGAGTTGCATAGGATTGTGGAGGGAGATTTCACAGTAGTGGTTAACAAGTCTATAGTGTCTACGTGGTATTACAACAAAGGAGTGTAGCAATAGGTGGTGTGTAATACAACGTTTGGAGTAACACATAAGCATCTGAGTTATAGAAGCACAAACAGATTGCCAAACGTGAAGTAAAGTGCATGGGACAAAAGAACATCTTCCAATCAGAGTATTGGGTAGAAAGCGCAAGGGAAGAAAGTTGTTCTCCATCAATCAAAGATGGGTATACAAAAAGAAGCGAAGAAGATGGCTACACAGAAATCCAAGGTGAGACATGACGCAAAGTCGCATATCTTGAAGAAGATGGAGGAAAAAACCTCCATGAAATAAGTGTTGCAAGAAAAGACAACACAGGGATAGAAAACAGTTGTTGGGAGGAATCCCACACAGAAGTGGGAAAATGTCCATAGGAGAGAAAAGCCCACAATGGTTCTAAGGTGCATGGAGACTTAGCTTGAAGAAAATGCGCAAATGTTCTCCGAAAGAGAAGGCCCTGAGGAAATGATGGAGTGGGTCTGATGTCGAATGTTATTTCAAATTGAAGGGTGTAGAGGTCTCCATGAAGGTTCTAAAGGTGTAGAGGACTCTATGAAGGTATAGTACGCGTAGAGAAGGATTTTTGGTAACGTAGCTGAAGGCTGGAGAGATCTCCAAGAGAGAAGGATATGAAAGGGCAAGAAGAGGGTGTAGAATTGGGAATAGATGGTTTCCAAATGAGTAAACCATGTAATGCATCCAAAAGGCCAACTCATTTGAGACAAGGAACTTGTAAAGCGTCGCTGCCAAAGAAAAGAGGAAAGGGTTGTCACAAAGGGCAATGCAAAGGAGAAACCGGAATGGAAATAGACCATAGGTCAGAAAGAGTCCCACGAGATGATGGAAGAGCCACCTAAAAAGGTGGAAGAATGATAGTTAATCCCTGTAGGAGAGACAATGTCAATGAGGGAAGGCATTGAGGAGGCAACAAAAAGAAGATGCTAAGCATAAAGGCAGAGACGGTTAATGCACAAAAGCAACAACAAATTTACAAAGCCAAGTAAAGGCCCAGTTGCAATAGTGTGCAACAGATGAAGGCAAGGTGAATATAATTCCACAGGAGCCAACATAAATGCAGGAAGGTGTGCAATGTGTGGGAGTACCCTGCATAGAGACAAGGGTGCAAAAGGGAGACCTTGAGGAAAGCACAAGTGTTATTGTGCACAACCTTGAGCATAGACAAGGGACGAAAAAGATGGGAACCCTGAATTCCCTTGAAAAAATGGAATATTATGCAGTAAAAGGATTATTGTGTAGCAAAAACAATCAAGAGAGAGGATGGAGCAAATGTCCATATGCAACGGTGCATGATGGATAGAAAGAGAGGATAACCTCTTGCCCAAAATGCAAAGGAGGACGAACATGTGGATGGAACTCCACAAAAGGAATTCAAGGATGCATGAAGAGTAGAGAGAAGTCAGTGTGTAGATAGCAAAGATGCAACAAAACTGATAAGGAGAAAGAATTCCAAGCTGCGCACAAGGAAAGAAAGTCACAGCTAAAGGATAAAAGGCAGGTAGTTGTCAACCTGAAGCTGAGCATGAGAAGTGACTGATGGAAATATATATCCACATGCGTGGAAGGCAATGCTAGAACATGGAGGAGATGAGTAGAGAGATGGGAGTTGTTAAACCCCATTGAGCTGGGAGTGTCATTAATAACTTCAAGTGGAGAAAGAAGACATGTTGCAACATGATTACCACATAAACATATGTTGTGACAGACACATCGAAGAATAGCGTGTAAGTATCCATACTTTCCATGATAGACAGAAGAAAAAGCAAGTGCACATAGTGGTGGAAAAGCTAGAGGATCACATGGGGAAGAATAAAAAAGGTATAAGGACATTTTGGTGGAGGCAGACAAACAAGCATCAGCATAGACCCAGACGAGTAGATAATGGCGGGCTCAGAGCCACAAAAAAAGAGAAGTGGCGTGAAAAAAACAAGAAATGTGATGTGCACAACAGAACAAGTGTTGAAAACACTTGGCGGAGGTGGATGAAAAGAGTTAGGGGCAGACCCACAAGAAGAGTTAGAGGTGGGCGCATATTCATAGGGTAGAAGACACTGATGGCTATATCAGTGCAGACGTGCAGAAGGCAAAATGAGTAAATGGAAAAGACGAGGAGAAATATGGGAGTTGATAAACCCCATAGAGCTACGAATGTCATTAATGACATCCATTGGAGGAAGAAGATAGGATGCAACCGCAATACCATGCAAACATGCCCCGTAAGAGACAATGGAACAATAATGTGCAAGTAGGCCTACTTTCTATGACAAAAGAAATAAGTATGCATTGCAGAGGAAACGTGATAGGCACACAGGTGGAAGAAGGAAAAAGGCATAAGGACCAACAAGAGGAGACAAGGGTGAACGTAGACCCACAAGAGGAGACAAAGGTTGCGCAAGAAAACAAGAAATGTGAGGTGCATAAGAAAAGCAGTGTTGAAAACACTTAGCAAAGGTGAGCAAAAAGAGGTGGGAACAAACCCACAAGAAGAATCAAAGGTGCACACAAGTCCACCAAGGTGAAGAGAAGAGGTAGGAAAGTGAAGGAGATATCAAAGCTAGGAGAAGTTTGACAATTGATGCCCTGCAGAGGGTCTTGAAAAAGAGGAGGCATAGAGCAAGCTTGCTTAGACAACCTATCAATTGAAAGGGAACACCATGGACTTAGTAATCGGCCAAAAGAGTGGATTTATCACTCATACCTTACTTGTCAGTGGTAACATATATTTTAATTACCTAGGGAATCTGATATAGAAGCATCCCAAGCAAATTGCAATCTTGCATTACCAAAAAAAAGAGTCGATCAGTCAAAAATAAATCCAACTTTGCCCGTGCAAGTTGCATAATGCAGCAGTTTTGAAGGCTTTCAAGACTGCGCAAGAGTAATATTGTCCAGGACTAAGAGTTTGGAGTTTCGCGAAGGTTGGCAAAATAAAAGGGTACGGCATTTTGTCTAAGGCATGGAGTGCGCATGGAGGAGGTAACAACACACAAAACAAAGGACACGCCAAGGAATGAACAAGGCACATAAGCAAATGTTTGCAAAATAATGCGCAAAAGCTATAAGACTTGCTAAAGTGCAAGAGTGCAGTGGTGTAAAAGGAAGTGCAACACAAGGAAAACGGAAGGTTGTGACTAGAACTAAGTTTGGGTTTGTGCATGCAAGGCATAAATGAGCTTGCAAAAGAAGCATAGATAGTTTCCAATGTGCAAAAAGATCGTAAAACCTATGTAGAAGTGCATAGAGGAACCAACGAACCTGCGAAGTTAAGGCAACCGAAGTGCAAGAAAAGTAAAGGGTTGAGCACGAACACGCAAACATCAAGGTTGCATGACAATGATAGCCAAACAATACCACACAAATAAATGAGGCACAAAGCATTTAATGCAAAACTTGAGGAAGCAGAAGCCGAAAGAATATCCAGCCACATGTACTTACATTTACCCATTTGATTGGGATTTGATGGTTGCATGAATGAGACAACAAAAAGGACAAAAGTCGACAAGATCCAAGGAATGTCGATTTATTCTAATAGAAATCAGATTTTTGCAGCTCAAGATCCGTGAAAGGCTATACTATATTTTATAAAACCTTGCAGAATTGTGCAGTATCTACAAAGATTTGGGTAGTACCTAATTAAATAAAGTTGGTAATCAATGCATGGAGAACACAACAACGAACATTGGTGGAGGCTATAAAAGGTGACCCAATAGCTCAACTAAGAGTTGTTGATTATTGGCAGTCTAAGGACGCCATAGAGAGGAATAAATCCAAGTCTAAGGACTGGCTAGATAGAGAGAGTGCCCAAGAGCCGCTACTAATATCTTGTAACCCCATGTTTCTTAATACAAACAATGAATTTTGTATCTATTGTGAAATTGTTGAAGAGTGATTGAGTGAGAATATCACTTTTGCTTTCAAACCTTGTGAAATGTCGGGGAAAAGGGTTGAGCCTACAAGTGAGCTACGAACCAGCGGAAGGAAGGCTGGCAAACCACCGAACATGAGGAAAATAATAGTGTTATTATCTACCATGAGTAGAGAGCAAATATGGGTGCCACAAGATGCAGAAGAAGGCTAGCAAACTGCCATTTAGCTGAGAATCATTCTCCACCGTGAGAAGGTGGGTAGAAAGCAAAAAAGTGGAAAATAAAATGACGACAAGGAAACTTGGTAAAGAGGGTTCCTTTGTGGTAGTGGTACACAAGCCCAGAGAGCCTACATAGGATTGTGACAAAGAAATGCAGCAATAGGTGGTGTGTAATGCAATGTCTATAGTAACCCACATATATTTGAGTTATAAAAGCATTGACAGATAGTCAAATGTGAGATAGTCAAGTGCACGGGAAGAAAGAGCACCTCCCAATTGAAGTATTGGGTAGAAGGTGGTAGGGAGGAAATTTGAAGAGCACCTCACAGAACAAGAAGTGAAAACATGGCTCAACAGAAATCCAAGATGAGACGTGACCCAAAGTCACAAATCTCAAGGAAGATGGAGATGATAACCTCCATGTTACAAGAGTTGCAGGAAAGTATAGTGCCAACAAAGAGAAGCGTTGTTGGAAGGAAGGATCCCATAAAGAAGCAAGGAGAGGCTTGTAGGATAGAAGAGCCCAAAGAGATTTTGAGTGCACAGAGAGTTAGCGTTAAGCTAAAACTCGAATGTTCTCCAAAAGTGAAAGAATTGAGGAAATGGAGTGAGTTTTTTATGTCAAGTGCTATTTCTAAGTGAAGGGTGTAGAGGACTCTATGAAGGTGGAGTATGCTTAAAGAAGGCTAGGTGGTAATTCAATAGAGAGATGGAGAGATCTCCAAGAGAGAAGGAGATAGAAGGGTAAGATGAGGGTGCAGAATTGGGAAGAGATTGTGTCCAAACTACTGAATCAAGTAGTGCATACAGAAGGCCAACTCAAATGGAGAAGACGACTCGAGAACCGCATGAAGAAACCTATAAAGCCTTGCCACCAGAGCGAAAAGGAAAAGACTTACACAAAGGGAAACACAAGGAAAGATCCGACATGGAAACAACTCAAAGGTCAAAAAGAGCACCATGAGATGATGGAAGAGCCCCATGAAAAGGTGGAAAAGTGGTAGCCAATGCTTGCAAGAGAGACAACGTCAATGAGGTAAAGCATTGAGGAGGATGATGCACAAAGAAGATGCGTAAACAACAAAGGTGAAGAAGGTTGTTGCACAAAAGCAACAACAAAGGTACAAATCCAAGTAGAGGCCCAATTGCAACAATGCATAATGGTTGAAGGTAAGATGGACATCATTCCACAAGGGCCAGTAGAAGTGCAGGAAGGTACTCAAGGTGTCGTAGCTACTTGCATAGAGACAGGGCAGCAAAAGAGAGACCTTGAGGGAAGCACAAGTGTTCTTATGCATAGCGTTGAGGATACACAGGATAAGGAAAAGATGGGAAACCTTCATTACCATAAAATTGAAGGATTGTTGTGCAACATCAACAATCAAGAGGTATGTTTGACCCAATGTCCATATGTAGCGGTGCGTGATGAATAGAAACAGAGAACGTGATGAATAGAAACAGAGAAGAAGGATCTTTTTCCCCAAAGGCAAATGAGGACAAACCTGTGGAAGAAACACCATAGAAGGCATCCGTTAATACACGAAGAATAGCGAGAAGTTGACGTGCAACTGACGAGGACATGATGTTGTTTGCACATGGCAAAGATGAGTTGCCAATAAGAGTAAGACAAAATTAGACCAAAACTGATGAGGAAGGTGTAATCTTTATTGCGTTAAATTTAAGGAAGCAACCAGAGTAAAAAGTCAAACATCAACCAAAAGTTGATGACGAGAGCGCATTCTAAATTCCATAGAAGAAGGGATAGTCACTACCAGAAGATAACATGGTAGGAAGCTGACAGCCTGAAGCTAACCAAGAGAAGGGCCTATTGGCAATATCAGTCCAAATGCACAAAAGGTAGCGTGAGAACATGGAAGAGACAAGGAGAGAGATGGAAGTTGTTAAACCCCATAGAGTATGAAATTCCATTAACATCAAGTAGAGGAATAAGAAAGGATTTAGCGGGGGTACCACACAGACATGTGCTTGAGAGACAAATGAAAAATACTGCGCAAGTATGTGTATTCTTTTCACAATCAACAGAAGAAAGAGGGCATTACACTTAGCAAATGAAAAGCTAGAGGAGCACAGGAGGAAGAAGAAGAAAAGTATAATGACCTTTTTGGTGGAGGTGGATGGACAAAGACGAGCATAAACCCACAAGAGACAAAGGTGGGCGTAGACCCACAAGAGAAGGGGAGTGCATAAAACAATAAATGTGTGGCGCACAAGAGAAGTGTTGAAAACATTTGGAGGAAGCAAACAGAAAGAGGTGGGTCCAGACCCACAACATGATTCAGAGATGGACACAAATCCACAAGGGAGAAGAGACTGATGACTATATCAGTTTAGACATGCAGAAGGTAGCACGAGTACATGGAGGATGAGATGAGTAGAAAGATGGGGTTACTAAACCCTAAAGAGGTGGGAATGCCATCAACAAGTGGAGTAAGAAAAGAGGATGGAATAGGAGTACCATGCAAACATGCCCTGTGAGAGACACATGGAAGAAAAGCGCAAAAGTATGCCTATTTATCATGATCAATAGAAGAAAGAAGTGTGCATTGCAGAGGAAATGTTGGAGTTGCATAGATGGATGAAGGCAAAAGGTACAATGAACTTTTGGCATAGTTTGATAGACAAAGGTGGACATAGACCCTCAAAAAGAGACAAGGGTGGATGTAAACCCACAAGAAGAGACAAAGGGCATAGACCCACAAGAGAGGAGAAAGGGTACATAGAAAAAAATAAATGTTATACATGCAAGAAAAGAAATGTTGAAACGCAATCGAATGGAAAGAGGTGGGCACAGATCCATAAGAAGAATCAGAGGTGGACGCAAATATATTAAAGAGAATAAAATAAGAGGAAAAAGGAGAGTGAAGGGGAAGAGGGAAGGTATCGAAGCTAGCAGGTGGTTGATAGTTTATGCCCAAAAGAGGATCTAAAAAAGGAGGAACCATATAGCAAGCTTGTTTAAGCAAACCCATTAAGAGGATGGGAACACTAAGAACTTCCCGACTAGCCAAAAGAATGGATCTATAACTCATACCCTTGTAAGTGGGAGCATACATTTTAATTATGTCACTCTACTTCTAAACAAGAACTTTCATTTTAATTACCTAGAGAATATATTGCAAGAGCATCCCGGGAAAATTGGCAATCTTGCATCACCTAAAAAGAGAGTCAAAGAATAAATCCATCTTTGCGGGTGCATGGTCACACATTGAAACAATTTTGAAGACTATCTAGACTAAGCAAGAATACGCTTACGCGGGAGGAAGAATGCTTGGAGCTGTGTGAAGGTTGGTGGAATAAAGGGTTATAGAATCTTGGCTAAGGGACAGAGAACGCAAAAAGAACTAGCCACACATAGAAGAAGGGGCACGCCAACAAGCCAAGCGCAGTGCTAGAAGCAAATATTTGTGTGATAGTGCACAAAATAGAAAATACCAGTTGCTCTTGCAAATCTGAAAGAACCCTTTTGAGCCACAAGATCTCTCTAGTTGCTTCTTAAGTGGCCATATAGTTTGCTTCTGTTGAAGAAATTGTTGGCACTGATTGCTTCTTCAATTTCCAACCAACAAAAGTTGTTTCCAAATTCATCAGAAAACCCGAGCTGGACTTTACATCTTCATAATCACTAACATAGTTGAAATCTGAATACCCAACCAGTTTCAAGTATTTTGTCCTAAAGTATTTGGCCCTAAATCCAATGTTCCTTTGATATATCTGAGGACCCTTTTTGTTGCTACCCAATGACTGTACCTAAGTTGTTGCATGAATCTTGAGAGGATACAAACTGCAAATGATATATTTGGTCAAGTTGTGGTCACGTAAATCAGACTCCGAATGAGTTATTGGTATTTAATGACATCAACCAAATCTGTTGAATCTTCAGATGTCAATTTGAGATTCTATTCCATGGGCATATTGAGAGGCTTAAAATCTTTCATTACGAACTTGCTCAGAATGTTACCAACATACTTCTGCTGAGTGATAACCCAAATCGGTCATTTGAAAACTTTTCATCAACTCCAATTTGAATTTTACAGTGTATCATTCATTGTTCCTTGTTATGAGCAAATCATCAACATACGCCACCACAAATACAACTGTTTTGACGAAAAGAATTGCATCTTCAAACTCAAAACATTTTAAGTTCGTGTTCATGAGGTGCTCAGCTAGTTCGTCGTACCATGCTCAAGGGGCTTGTAACAAACCATACAATGATTTTTTTCAATTTGCACACCTTGTGCTCTTGTTTGTTTATTGCAAAACCTTTGGGTTGTGTCATCTACACATTTTCCTTGAGGTCACCATTCAAGGATGTAGTTTTGACATTCATTTGGTGAACTTTCCATCCGTTGTGATCTGCCAAAGCCAACATCGTTTGAATAGTACTCCATGTTGATGTAAGTGCAAAGGTTTCATTGTAGTCAATTCCAGTGAGCCATCAACTTTGTCTTTGTTGCAATAGACCCAGTTGCAACCAATAGGTTTGCATCCATATGAAAGATCAACCAATTTTCAAGTCTCATTTTTGACCGATGCATTATACTCATATTTCCTTGCTTTTCTCCAACATTCAAGCTTCTCAACCTGTTTGAAAGATGTCGATTATGAATCAAATGCAACATTGAGTTCTTCTAGAGAATCATTCAAAGTAAGCTTTTCAATTTTGTCTTGATTTTTTTCAAGGGGCTTGTTTGATTGTGATGCAACTGCATGGGCACTTCTTGTGCCTATTTTTCCAACTTCATCAAGTTTCACATCTTTCAATGTTTGAGTGGCCCACTTAGCCATCTATTTATGTGTTTTAGGTGCTTCAAGTTCATCCTCTAAAGTTCCATCACTTTCTACCCTTTGTCTTGGTGGCCCCTGTTCATTGTTTGATGAAGTTTTATTCTCCGCTTCAGGAGGAGTTTCAAGCTCATGTATAGGAGACAATAGAAAATCAATAGATTCCCAACTCTGTATCCCCCACTCATTGTCTGGAACATCCAAATTAGTCTCTGTAGACATCAAACTTTGCATACTTGTCAAGCCGACTCAGTTGTCGATCAATATGGTCTCTGTCATTTTCAGACTCACGAAAGATAGCACTTGCGACAACTTCTTCTCTTTCTCATCGTATACCCTGTATGCCTTGGAGGATTCAGAATATCTCAAATGGATGCATTTTTTACTCCTGTGGTCCAAATTATTTATTTTTTCCTTTGGAATCAATGCATAACAAGTGGATATGAAAATTCGAAGGTGTTGCACTGAAGGAAAATGACTAAACCACATCTCATATGGAGTCTTAAATTCAAGAGCTATTCATGGTGATCAGTTGCGGAGATATACTATTGTTTTAACTATTTTGTCTCAAAAGAGCAGATTTGCCCCTTTGTAGTACAACATAACATTAACCATATTCATCATAGTTTTGTTCATCCTTTCTACAACTCCATTTTGTTGCGGAGTGTAAAAAACTATGAGATGGTGTTTGATCCCGTTTTGCTCAAGATAGGATTCAAACTTCTTTCAAATGAATTCACCACCATTGTCTATCATGAGTGTCTCGATGTCAGTTTGAACTTCATTTTTAATAATGTTTCTAAATTTTTGGAAAGTATCGAAGGCTTCTGATTTCTTATTCAGAAAATACATCCAAGTCAACCTACTGAGTGATCAATGAACAACATGAAGTACTTATGACCACTAGTGGAGAGAATTGGAAGAGAACACAAGTCTAAGTGAACCGATTGCGAATTTCTGTCAATTTTTAGTTGTGACTTTGGAAATGGTTCTCTTACGTGTTTGGCATAGATGCAGGCTTCACACTTTTTATCTAATTTTTTAGAAAATGTAAGCATGCCAACAACATCAATCTTTTGCAATACATGAATGTTATTATAGTGAGTGTGCCCAAATCTTGCATGCCACAACATGTTTGGAGACATTTCGTCTGCCATAGATGAGCATAGTTCCTTAAATTTGATTTTATGGCTCACCACTGAGTTTAAGTAGTTTCCCTTCCTCATATCCAGTCAAGATGATTGCATTGTCACTTTTCTTCTTGATAGTGACATCACCATTATCCTACAAAATGGACTGGCCTTGTTGACTTATGAGCACTAAGGACAACAAGTTTTGTTTCAATTGATGAAGATAGAGGATATTTTGGAGTTTGAAATATGTAAGCCCTGAACACTTGAGTCTTATTGTACCTCTTGTGGTTGTAGACTTGATCTATCTGCAAATTATACCGCACCACAACTCTCTTCACTGAACTCCTCAAAGTAGTCTCTTTGGAAAGTCATATGTCAAGTGGCCCCAATATCAAGAACACAAGCATCAAACCATGAAGAACTAACTGAGACATTGGTTGCTTTGTCATCTGTGCTAGAAAACACATATTCACTGCTATATTGGGTACAGCTTGACTCTTTTGTTTTCTTTGATTTTTCCTCTTTCTTATTACAGTATGCTTCAATTTTCTCCCATGGAATTTTGCATTTATGAGCCTCATGACTTCCTTTTTTGTCACATTGTTCGCAATAGAGGTTATGTTTATTACTGTGTTTTTAACCACCTTGATTTTCATTTTTGCCACCTTTTCCCTTGTACTTCTTGTACATGTTATTGCCTTAATTTTTGGAAGATGTGGCCTTGTTGGATGTTTAGGAAGAATTTGCATTGACATAGCACACACTTTTTCCTTTTGCAGACTCAATTTTTCTTCCAAAGGCCTTTTCTCTTTCTGTCATCTTTTCAACCAATTGATCAAATGTGAGATTCTTCAACTGATTATGCTTGTAGAGACTCCAGATAGGTTGAATAGTTGGGAAGATAGAGTTTTATTAATGCGATCATATAGATGTTGATTTTGACACCCATTGCCTCTATAACATGCTTGATGGCACATATCTCTAAAGCCAATCTCATCACATCACCATCTTCCAACTCAAGGTTGAATAGCTTCAACCGCAACTGAATGAATTCCAACTCTGAGTGGGAATCATATAGCTCCTTCAGTGTATGAAATATTTTCCATGGAGTATTGCACCCTTGAATATGATGAAACACATCTCCTTCAACTGATGCTCTCATCAAGGCCAATGCCTTCTAATTTTTTTGCTTCCATCCCTGAATATCCTTTGCATTCCTTGTTGGTCAAATTGGGTGTTTTTCGCCGTCACAAATATCGAACCATAGATCATTGAAGATGAGTGTGTTCTCCACTTATCAAGATTATTCTAGCCAACTGTCTTTCCCAGTCAATGTAGTGCCAACAATAGATTTAATGGACTGCATAGTTTTTGTTTGAGTTTTTGGAGTTTTGAGTCTTGGAGGTTTTTAGTTTTTAGTTTAACCCCAGTTCGTTCCATATCACTCCAAAATGGTCCCCTTTTCTATATACACAATGGTACTAGAAAGGATTCACCCTATCATTAACACTGGCTTAAATGAAACCTTATATATCAATTGCCTTGCATAGAGAAATTGTCTTGCTCTCTGGTCACATGCTACCTACAATATGTTTGAAGACTTTGGATGCCTACGTACACCACATGGCTGGAAACAAACTATTCACATTGTCAAAGTCGACCTCTAGACAGCCTCAATATCAGGTAAAACTCAATCAGAGAGTGAATTTTAAAACTTGTGCTATGTCGTATGAGATCTTACCATTCTATCACGCAATATAAAGACAAGCAGATGTAATGTCTCTTAGTAGAAAGGGCAACCATTGATACATTGTCAAAAAGCAACCATGATAATCCAAATGCAGGTCAGTAAACTTCACGCAGTCCAAATACGTTGATACCAATGACAAAAGAATGATTACACTGTCAAGACTCCAACGTAGCATGTGTAATGCCTCAGGTGGGTAGTATCGCAAATCTCCACGCACCTCTAAGTGGTTGAAATGATCCACTATATTTGAAATGTCATCGAGCAAGTTGAAACACCAACTAAAACTAGAATGATCAGCCAAGAACAATTTATTGAATGAAAACAGTTCTTCATAGGTTGTACGACTAGGAAAGAGGAGAGAGTATGAAAAAATATGACTAATTAAAACCATGGCTTTGATACTAATGACAGGTAAGATAAACTTATTTGAAATGCACTTGAAATTCTATCATTTAATTTGAAAAGAGAGCAAACATTACAATAAATAAACCAAACAGGTTGTTCACTGCGCATTTCCAAAACTGACCTATGTTATTCTTACGGGAATGAAGAACTTATTGAATAAGACAAAAGCTAGACACCTAAGATTAATAACAAATATGGTTGTGCAGTACAAGTAAAAGGAAGGTTGTGACCAAAACCAAGTATGGGTTTGTGCAAACAAGGCGTTAATGATCTTATGAATAAAGCATAGATAATTGACAGTGCACAATACGATTAGGAATCATGTGCAAAAGCATGTTGAAGAGGAAGTCACCTTGAGTGCAATAAATGGATAAGATCCATGCACGAACACACAGACATCAAGGACACATGACAACTACAACAAAGCAATAGCACACAAAGAAATGAGGCACAAAACATTTAATGTAGAACCCAAGAAAGCAAAAGCTAACAAGGTAGCCAACCATGTAGACCTACACAACAATATGACTAGGATGAGCTAGTTGCTTGAATGACACGATAGCACGATGAAAAAAAGCTCGCAAGATTTAAGGAACACTATTTTTTCTGACAGAAATCTCATTTATACATCTTCATATCTGTAAAAAGCTATGCTACATTTGGAAAAGCCTTCCTATTTGCATAGATATTGCATAAATTTGTGCAATACCTCATTAATTTTTACAATCCTTCTATTGATTGAAGAGGTTACACAACTCACCAATCGCAAATTCTGGTCTTACCAAGAGAGGGATAAAAAAAATATGGCTGAAAAGCCATTAATATAGAGAATTTACAAAAGCCGAAGATATTGGCGTTGAAAGCATGGAGGAGGATCAACTTAGATTAACTCAACACTGACTTTTTTCTTTCAATAAAATATGTTTTCCCCTTATCTTTGCATGATGCTCCTTGCGCTAGAGGAAGTGGATTTGTCTTTGTTTATTAAAATGCCCACCTCTCTTTGCATGGAAATCCATGCCAATGTCAATTTTAGCTTCTGACTTGCACTGCTGGAACGTTTGAAAGTATGAAATGATAATATCATGCATGAAATCCAACGTCAATGTCAATTTTAGAACTCTGACTTGATCTGTTGGAAGCCAAGTTGGAACGTTTGATATGCTGAGTTGGAGCATTTGATAAGCTGAGTTGGACGAAGAGATCATTCCTCTTTGCATGGAAAACTCCTAGTAGATGTGGCATTTAGCAATTAGTCAATTTTAAATCTGGAACGGTCAACTCGACGTCTGAATTTGGAACTCTGATCGTGCTGTTGGAACGTTACGAGCTTGAGACGGACAAAAGTGCTTGCATGGAAAACTCCTTGCTGAATGAGAGATAAATTCAGGTTGAATTTATTTTCTATCTATCTATTTTTTGTTTTTTGTTTCTATACATGTGTTGCTCTTGGGTTTATTCCTGTGGACTTGTCTTTGGTCTTGGATTTTTCTTCGGATCTTTTGTTAGTTTCACTTATTCTGCAGCTTTATTTCCCTCAGCTTATCTATGCTCGGACCTTGCCTTTGGCTTTACCCTCCGAAGGATTTCCTTCGAACAAATTGTCTGCTTGAATTGCCCTTGACTTATCTTTTCTTTTGAATTTTCGCAGCCTTTTTGTTTTTTGGCGGGACTTTTCTCATTTGTTCTTTTTTTGAATTAATCCTTCAGACAAAAAGTTGGAATGTGTTGTGGGATTTGTAGCTGGGGATCGTGCATGGGCCACTCCAAAGAGAATCAAACTTTGTGTGCTTTCTTGATTTGGCTCGATCCTCATCCCATATGAGGACCAAATCTCCTTCATTGAAGCTTCATGAAGAAGCTCCTTTGTCAAATGTTCTTTTCACCTGTCCCTGATGACTTTCCATGTCTAGCATGGCTTGTTTTCGTGTCTCTTCCAACCCCATAAGCTCTGCATACCTAATCTCCATAGGCTCATTCTCAAACAACTCAAACTTATGTATTAGTTCTAGAGCTGGAAACTCGAGAAAAATAGGTAACCTTGCTTGCTTACCATAGACTAGCTTGTAGCGAGAGATGGCTGTTGACCTCTTGCAGGGGATCCTATCAACTCATAGAGCTGACTTCAACTTGAAATGCCATGACCTCTAATTGTCTTCAATAATCCTTCGTATGATTCTTAAGAGGTTCTTGTTTGTAGATTCAACAAGGTCATTTCTTTTTGGATAATAGTTTGATGAAGTACTGAGATAAACTCCATGTTGGACAGCACATTCACTGATCTTAGATCCCACAAAAACCATTGCATTGTCAGAAATAATAGTCGAAAGAACTCCAAACCTAGTGATCAAACCTTCATATAAATCAAGAACGCTTGTTTCGTTTGCTTCTTTCAATGTAATTGCTTCCGTCCAATGTGTGAAGTAGTCCGTCGCAGTTAGAATCCACTTATGCCCTAAACTCGAAGGACAGTTAATGAGACCAATAAAGTCCAATCCCCACTAAACAAAACGTTGATCCACTGCAATTCGTTGAAGGGGCAGGGCTGCGAGTTTAACTTTTCCTACAAACATAACACATTGTTTGCACTTCCTAACCCATATATGGCAATCGCCAAATATAGTAGGCCAATAGTACCCACCTCTCATGATTTTAAATGTTGTAGTTCTTGCAAAAAAATGTTCTCCACCAAGTCCATCATATAATTTTTCAAGTAATCTTTAAGTTTGACTTGGCTCCACACACCTTAGTAACATTCCATTGATATCCTTTTTGGACAAAACACCGTCAACGAGCAAGAATGAAATTGATTGCAATCTGAAATACTTCTTTTTGAAGAACTTAGGTGAGAAGGATAACAACTATCTTGTAGATAGCTTCCTAGATCACGAAACCAGCTGGAAGGTGAGGTGTGAACAGCAGCGACCTCTTCATTATTTGACACTAAAACAGCTTCATTAGTTTCTTATAAGACCTAAGCTAGATGCTCATAAAGTCCTTTGCCTCTAACCAACTTTGTAATTTTAATTTCTACGTCATAGTCAATTACTTTGATTATCCAACCAACTCTCTTCTCATTTATGTCTTTGTTCAGAAGAAATTCTTTGACGCTTTGATGAGCAACCATTAGATGTATTTTATTATTAGACAAGTGCCTAAATTTCTTCAGAGATCTTATAACTGAAAGGACATGTTTTTCAAAAAAAGAGTACATAGTCTCATGCTCCTGCAAGCCTTCGCTGTAGAAAGCTATTGGCTACTCCAAATCTTTATGATTCTGCTGTATAAGAATCCCTGAAATGGTGTCCACATTAGCATACGTATACAAAATGAAGTCTTTCATAAAATTTGGATTTAAAAGCATAGGAGCACTTGCTATGGCTTTTTTAACATCTTCAAACCCTATTATTCCCTCTTTGGACCAGCTGAAGTTCTGATTTTTCTTTAACATCGTTGTAAGTGGTTTAGCTACAGTAGCGAAATCTGAAATGTATCTCTTTATAAAATTGATCTTTCCAAAGAAACTTTGCAAAGCCTTTTTGCTCTTAGACAAAGAGTGCAAGAATGGATTGAATCCTATCAAAATCTATGTTTAAACCATGCTTTGAAACAACATATCCAAGAAGCTTGCCTTCATGAACTGAAAATACACATTTTTGGGGATTTAGAGATATCCCAAATTGCCTACACCTTTCAAAAACATGTTGGAGGTGAACCATGTGATCTTTCGCATCTTTTGAAAATAATGTTATATCATCCAAGTAGACAAGCACAACCCTATTAAAAAGGACTTGGAAGGCTATATCCATGGCTCTCTGAAAGGTTGCTCCATCATTGGACAAACCGAATGGCATCTTTCTGTATGCAAATGTATTCCACTTAGTTGTGAAGGTTGTCTTGAATTGGTCCTCTTCTTTGACCAAAATCTGATTTTAGCCATTATACCCTTCCCACAAAGAAAACTTCTCTGAACCTGCAACACGCTGTAGAATTTGTTCCATTGATGGCAATGGATAGTGGCTTTTAAGCGAAGCCTTATTTATATCACGTAAATCAACACACAAATGAATATCACCATTTTTTTCGAACTAGAATGAGGTTTGCCACCCAAGTTGAGTACTTGATTGGAAATATGTAGTCGATTCTATGAGCTTGTGAAGCTCAGCGTTCATCAAAGGCTCAAGTTTTGGATTGATTGGCCTTTGTCTTTGTCTTACTGATTTAGTTTCATCTTCTAACTCAATAGTGTGTTGAGCCAAATTTGGATCAAAACCTTTGAGATCACTACACTGACATGCGAATATATCAGCAAAATTTGTGCATAATTCAATGAAAGCTTTCTTTTGTGGAGAAGTGCATACCTTTCCTAATTTCAAAATATTACCAGCTGCAATCTCTATATTGGCATAGTGGTCTTCCTGTGTTGACAAGGATGGTTTTTCTTTCCTTAGCTCATCATCTTGACTGAAAATATTTTCAAAAGTGACCAATCCTTTGGATAGCTTATTAGTTTTTAGTTGTACAATCTGATCACCATACTGCTGTAAATGTTTCGACTGATTTCTTAAAAAAAACTCAACGTCTTCTTGCAAAAATCTCACAATTTGATTGTCATTTTCAAACCCCTGCGAATTTTTTTGGTTATCCGAAACGGAAGGCCTTATGACTATCTTTATGACTGAAAAATGTCACTTTTTACATCAGTTGGGATATCAAATTGTGTCCCAACAGCAGCCAACCTATCAGCATGTTTATTCCTATCTCTTGGTATTACTGAATATTAAAACACTGAAAATCTTCAAGTAAATCCCATACTGTGTCTGTAAGATTTAAGCAACAGATTCTTGCATATATTCAAACCTTTTACTTGGTGGACTACAAGTTCACTATCTCCAAACACTTGCAAACAATTTGCTTTTATCTTCCTAGTCCACTGCAAACCGTGGACTAGTGCTTCATATTCAGCAACGTTGTTTGAACAGCGAAACTGAAACCTAATAGAGGAGAAATACCTTTGTTTTGTAGGAGAAATTAACATCATTCTAGCTCCGATCCCATGCTTATTTCTTGATCCATCAAAGTATAATTACCACAAGCCTTCATTAGATTTGTCCTCTTTGACCATGGCTAAAATTGGTGCATCGTTCTCATGAAGACAATACACAACAAAACCTTCTTCAATCAGCGTGTAGGGATTATGCTTATGCAAGGGGAAAGCCCACTCATCAAAAAACAAATACGGAACTCCATCCAAAAGTGAGTCCTTTTCTACATCACTAGTTTGTATGTTTCATCTGAGATGATACAATTTGCATTGACCACACTTCACGTATAAGGCTCCATGTGAAAATGTGCAATAAGTTTTGAATGAATTGTTACTTTTGTGCCATATCTCGTCTTGAACAGCAAGTAGATCCAATCAGTGAATAAATATTCCCCAATCTTTGAGGTAAAATCTCTTGAAAGGCACATAGCAAAATAAGGAGGCAGAGCCACCAGTATAACATCCTGCTAAATAGTCACATTAGGACAAGCATGTAATGTCAATTTCAAATCTTTGATAATGCCTACCATTTTTGCTAGTGAGCCATCCAACTGCAATACCCCTTTAGCATTTGGCTCATATACAAAGTCGAGCTTGTCTGCAATATTTTTGGGCATAACTGTACTGCTAGCTCCACTATCCACCATACAATTGTGAATTAAAGTAACACCCACTATCAAAGAAAGATAAAAAGGGGGAGTTTTCTTGGTTTTTACCTCAATTTTGTCCACCTTTGATATCTTATCTCCTTGCTATACCTGTTGCTTAGTTGACTGATCCGAATTTGTCAAGACATCACCTTCTTTATCAACTGATTTTAGAGACAATTCAAGAGCTAAAAGTTCTTGAATGAGTTTATCCTTTTGGCCTGGAATTGAAAGAGAATCCCACATGCTAATGTTGATGTTAGACTTCTTCATCTAATCTACAATACTGAATTGAGATGGACTAACCTTTGATTACACCTTTTGTGGTACTTGTTGTTCACTAATTAGAGATATTTGTTGCACTTTACTAACCTCTACATTCTGATATTTTGAAGTTGTACAGTAAGCTGCTCTTTTGTACCTTGAACAATAATACTATGAGCACTTGAAGTATTTGCTACTGCTTGGGCTTCCTCAACAACTCTTCTTTTAGTTCTTTGATAGGTTGTAGTTGCACCCTGACCATTTGAAACGTTAGTTTTCACATCCTGAGTAAAAATGACATGATCATCTCCCTGCCAATTTACATTAATAGCATCAGATTGCCCTTGAGTCGTTCCTTGGGATGTTAAACCTATATCTTGATATTGACCCCCTTGAAAAGAGAACTCTTCTTATGTCATCTGTGGCATGGTGTTGTTTGGTGATACCAAGTTTTGAGTTTGATCATCATTGAGATTTGAACGCTATCAATCTGAATCATGCACCAAATTGTTTTGAGGTGGGGTTGGAAAGAACATTTAGATCAAGAGCAGCATATGACTTAGCTATAGTTATAGCTCCTTGTGCTTGATAGGGTGGTCTATTTTCTCTGAAAATATGATAAGGAGACCTTTGATCTTTGAAGCGCTGATAGTTGCTCTGATTTTGTTGTTGATAAGACCTATTTGACTGAAATTGTTGCATTTTGAGCTGTACTATTTCATTTCCAAAAGATTGTAACAAACTTTTCAACTCTCCTATCTCACTAGATTGACTAATAGGCATTGCAATAAGAAGTTTAGGTGCTGAAATTGGAGCCAAAAATGGAAATTGAGAAACTTGAAGGGCTGGTACAGAACTTATTTTTAAAAATATGGGCATTGAAGGTCTTGGAGAAAGCTTATCTGCTTGAATTAGACTATTTTCTGTCTTTATTGCAACTTCATAAGCATTTGGGAAAATAGTACCACCCATTGACTGTATCATCACACTAATGTCAGAATTGAGAGCTTTCAAAAAATATAGAAATGCATATTCGGGTGATGGCCTAATCAGAACCAGTATCCTGTGATATGTCTTCTGGAATCTGAGATTAAAATCAAACATTAACTCATGAGGAGCTCTCTGTATGAAAGTTAATTGCTCAACTAAAAATAAGTGATCAGATTTGTCCTCAAACTGTTTGACCAAGGCAACACCCAATTCATCCCAAGTGAAAACGGATCTAAGTCGGAGGGTTCTATACCACTGTAATGCTTTTCCTTTGAAAGAAGCAGCTAGTAATCTGATAACAACATTATCCTCAACAACATTATGAACTGAACAAAAATTAGCCGCCCTGGATATGCTCAATAGGGGTTGTTTGATTTTCTCTTAAGAAGAATGGAATACTTTTGAAGGCAGATACAAGAATATCATCTAATTGTGCTAGATTTAGTGGACTTCCCTTATTGAATAGAGCAAAGACTTGATTTCTAATAGTGATCTGAAAGGTGGGGATTGCAGTGTCTAGAATGATAGGATGAGGGGGAGGTAAATATCCCCTTTGAGGATATGGATTTGCCCTCCTAAACCTTCCTCTTTTATAAATTATAAAGTCAGAAGGAATACCTTTGCTTTTTGATCTTGTGGTAACCTTCGACATGAACGGATTGCTTGAATGATGCTATGAACTCTGCAACTAGATGTAAATGAATATCCTCCGCTGCTACGAAAATTCTATGTAAAGAGCTTTTTTCATGGTCCCACCGGGTGTGCCAAAAACTTCGAATTAATCCTTCAGACAAAAATTCCGAAGGATTATCCTTCCTTTGGTTTTGTCTTTGTGCCTTCAGACTTCTCTGTCGGGTTTTTTGCTTTGTAAACTTTCCAAATTTCTTCGGACTTCTTGTCCGAAGGTATGCTTTGGATTTCCTTCGGAATTTATGCTTTTAGTCCATCTCCTTGTGTGGTCTTCTGAAGCAATTCTTCGGACAAAATGTCTGAAGGAATTCTTTCGGATTTTGTCCTTAAGTCCGAAGGTATTTTGCTTTGTCTTCTTTGGCCATGGCTGGGAAAATTTCAAATGTCTTGACACCAAGTGACCTCCGCAAGGACTCATGTCCTTCCTTTGTGCCCTTCAAGAAAGTTGAAATGGTCCTATCACCGACCAAGTGCCCTCCGCAAGGGCTTTTGTCTTTCCTCTATGGCTTTTCGGATAATTTGTAGGGCACCCGAGCTGTTTGTAGGGCACCCGAGCTTCTTGTAGGGCACCCGGGTTTTTTGCAGGTGTCCTTGTTCCTTAGAAAATCGGACTTCTCTCTTGGATTTCTTCGGACTTTTGTCCGCAGGAATTACTCCTTAGTCTTTGTTTTTTTGCTTTTGGTGGACCTTTTGGGACTTTGCGGGTCTTTCCTTTGTAATTCTCTGAAGTATTCCTTTGGCCAAAAAGTCCGAAGGAATTACTTTCTTTGTTATAGGGTCTTTCCTTTGTAATTTCCTTTGCTGTAGATGGCTCCTTGGGTTGCTGGAAATATGCATTTATGCTCGATTAAACTTTGCAGAACCTTTTCCTTTTCATTATTGAGTACCTGAAACCGATTCACAAGACAAAATGGTACCCGTAAGACCGTCTTCTAAATAGTAAGATGGACAATTTCTGGCCTGTGGAAGGATTGTCAACAGGTATTCGGCAAATACAAAGTTAAGCTACCTTTCAAATGTTTCAATTGTGGTAAAATAAGGCACTTTGCTGCCAAATGTTTGCATAAAGATAAAATAGGGCACTTTGCTGCTAAATGTCTGCATAAGCATGATAGCGATGATGAGGAATATCATAATGAGGAAAGAAATAAAAAGGAAAGCAAACTTAAATACACGAAAAACTTCAAACAAAACAAAAATAATAAAATTTTTGGTAAGCACAAGAAAAGTCTCTATTCTAAAAAGGATAGCAGCTCAACAAAGGAGAGTGATGAGAACATTTCAAGGAGTGACAGAGAAGAAACTCTGTTCATGGCTATAGGTATAACAAATGATGCCTCAACATGTGAAGACACCTTGAAAATGCAGGAAGATGTCGAGGATGGAGAAATAAATCTTAAAAAATAACTCCTCTGTGCTTTAGGTGAGAAAAGTTTTTAAGAAGAAGAATTTGAAACAAATATCACAAATTCAAAAATACGAAAAAGAAAATCGTGACCTAAAAACAGAAATGTCTCGTAGCCTTGACGACTCGGAAAAGATCATTATTAGTCTAAAGACTGAAATAGAAGAAGCCAAGAAGACAGAGGAGGAAGTAAGAGTCCATCTTAAGGCAAAAGACCACATTACCAAGCTAGAATCAGATGTTGATTTCTTACAGAAGGAACTGGAGAAGACGTGCTAAATTGAAAAGCAATTTAAATTTTGAAAATAACAAAATGAGATTCTCAATTGTCAAAGGTCATCATGCATTAAGACTGGTCTTGGTTATGAAGAGAACCAGAAGAGCACTAAAGAAGGGCAAAGTGCAAAAACTGCAAAACCACCTAAGAGGATATATACAAAGAAGCCCAAGAGCTACATGGATGCACTCTAGGGATCCATAAAAAGTGAAAGCGATAAGAAGCATGTAAAAAAAGGGCATGTTACCCATCCCAACGACAAACAAGGGAAGAACATACCTATACAAACTTTTAGAAGAATCTTTCTTCCAAGGCAGACACATATGACCAAGTTCCAGAGTTCCTCTTATGGTTATTGTTATTTTTGTAATCATTTTGGCCATAAAGCAAGAGATTGTAGGGCACAAGCAAGAAATGATTTTGTATGGAACAATAATAGAAGTTCTTATGGGTCTTCAAATAGAAACTACAATCCATTTACCACTTTAGTACATTACAATGTCAGATGCTACACGTGCAACAACTTTGGACATACGACATGCTTTTGTAGAAGTGGTTTTATGAAACCTCCTAGCCAGAATAAGAAAGCGGAAGCCATAAGTAAAAAAAAAGGAAAAAACTTCAAAAGTATGGAAAAAAAAGCAGAAGCAAGCAATAGAGAGGCCTATGCTTGTACAACCTACATTTTATGCACAAGAGGTATCATCAAGCTCATAAGAAGAAACACCAATTCATGGAGAGCTAAGAACTGAATTATCTTTTAGCTTTGTACATTCTTTAGTGATATGCATTCAGAAGACAATGAAAGATCAGCTAAAGAATATTCTTTGTGAGAGTGATGATGCAAGTGATGGTATTGTTATTAGAAATACGTCAGAGAAGCAGGAACAAAGCAGAAAATGAAATGTTTTGTCTTGGAATTCGATGATTGCAGAATACTGATCAAAGAGAATGAAGCCATTATGAATTAGAGTTTCCACTATGAAAGGAATCACACATATTGTAGAAGCTACAACAGGTTGTAATCAATCATGGTGCAAAACAACTTACAAGTATGGACTAGCATCAAGTACAAATTGCAAAAGGTAGCCCAAATCTAGCAATTGATCAAGTTGGGAATGTCAAAGGCAAAGTGAAGGGCAAGCTTCATCCTCGTCTAGAGCTTTGGACTTACTCAGTAGCTTTAGACACGCCCGGAGCTCTGGACTCGCTTAGTAGCTTTAGACTTGCCCAGAGCTTTGGACTCGCTCAGTAGCTCTAAACTTGCCCAGTCAACAGTTATGAACTCAACCAGTGTGACAAACAACAATTAACAAGGCCAACCAACAATAAAATGTTTTTAATTTGCAATCAGATGTGTATTAATGATGGCCGAATACCTTTGGGAAGGTCGTATCCCTTAGGAGAAATCACACCCTTTCGAAGAGGCATAAGAAGATATAGATATATAGAGAAGTTGGAGAGAAAGCAATTGAATAAAAAAAAGGAAGTGTGAGATATGTGAAGAAGAGAAGGAAGCAAGTGTGTGGAGAATAAAAAAATATATCATACAAACAAATGCAGATTTGAAGAAGAAATAATTCTATCATATACAAGGAGAAGAAGAGGAAGAACGAGAAGAGAGAGAAGAGCGAAACTTGATTGTGCCATTATTTATTGACAAAGCAACAGTGAAAAGGTGGAAATTGTTTAAGTGAGACCGGTGTCTCAGAACAGAGAGATCGGTGTCTTTCGCTAACTCGGTGCTTGGCAGTGAAATTGGTTTTTCCATTCAAAGAGATCGGTGTCTTTTGCTAAGTCAGTGCCTGGCAGTGAAGTTGGTGCTTCAATTTAAAGAGATCAGTGTCTAGAGCTAAGTTGGTGCTTGGCATTGGGTATTGGTGTCTCCAAGAGAGTTGGTGCCTACATATGTAAAAAGAATTAATAATCTTATTGCTGAATTTCGATAGTAGATCTAAGCTACCTTTCAAGTGTGTTTTTTCCCCACCGAAGAGTACTCCACGTAAATTATGTGTTGTGCATTTACTTGTTCTTATGTGAATGATTTCTTTATGAAAGTTAATTAGAAAGAAAGAAAATTATTATTACACACTCATTCACCCCCCTAGTGTGGTGTGTGCTCAACAATTAAGTTATTAAAAAGTTCGTTGTCTCTGGAGTAGTTGATATGAGGATGAATTTGATGGCCAAAGCAAGTTTTTATGAGGATGGTTTACAGTGTTTAGTCTTCAAATCAGTTAAAATTTTGACAAGTGCTGAAATGATGCAAAAGTTTTTTGGAGATAATTTATTGTCATATCACTAAATTTAATAGAGCTTCGATGACAAAGTCAACTTGTAATGAGGTTTTGAGGATAGGTTAATTTTGACGTGACTTTGATTTGAAAGATAATCTTAAATTGCAAAACTTAATGTCTTGGGATTAGCTAAATTTGAAAAGAAAGTGATTACTAGTACAAGGTCAGTTGACTCCAAAATACTAATATGTACAATGGCATTTTTTGAGACAGTATGTTTTAGGAACTCAGAATGTTTGTACAAGCATAGTAATATCCAAATAGGTTGGACTCAATATGAATTTTATGGACAAGGAAAATTTATATTAGGTTGATTGGTTGTTTGCTAATAAGCTAAGTTTATATGAGGAAAAGGAAGGTTGCGACTTTGACCAAGTTTGGGTTTGTGTGGACCAGGTGCAAACAAGCTTGCGAAGGAAGCACCAAGCAAGGCACGCAAAGTGCAAGAAATAGAAAAGGTATGAACACAAACATGTAGAAATAAAGAGCGCATCACAACGGCAACAAAGCAATAATGCACACAGAAATGAGGCAAAAAACATTTAATGTAGAACCTAATGAAGCAGAAGCCAACATAATAGCCAACGACGTGGATTGACACTTAGTTGTTTGACTAGGCTCTATTGGTTGTGTGATGGACACGATAGCATGAAGAAGAAAAGCCAACAAGATCTAAGGAACGTCAATTTCGTCTAATAGAAATACGATTTGTGGGGCCCTAGATCCATAAAACACTAAGCTACATTTAAAAAATCCTGCAATTTTGCACATAAACATAAGAAATTTGTGCAAAACCTCATTAACTACAATTAGAAATCGATGCATGGAGAATACGTCAACAAACAGGCCCCATAGGCTATAAAAGATGACCCAAATCTTGAGGTAGCAATTGTTGATTGTTGGCAGTCTTAAGGACACCATAGAGAGGAATAGTTCCAAGTCCAAAGACTTGATAGACAGAGAAAACCAAAGAGCTCCTTGTAATGATGAGAAGCTACTAATATCTCATAACCCCATGTTTATTAATACAAACCATGAGTTTTGTATCTGATGTGCAAGTGTTGAAGAGAGATTGGGTATCACTCGGATAAACATTGTATGACATCCTTTCAGTGGGACCAATTGCTGCAACTACACCAACTCATATCAAAGCAAGGTTTAGAACTTTGTGAAATATAGGGAGAAAGGGTTGAGCTTGCAACTAAGATAGAACAACAAGAAGAAAGGCTAGCAGACTGTCCAACATGAAGCAATTAGCAGTGTCATTCTCCACCATGAGAAGGCGGGTAGAGGTCAAAGAGGGGTGACATGGGAAGCGAAAGAAGGCTAGAAGAGTGTTGTTCTCCACCATGAGAATGTGGGTAGAGAGCAAATAAGACTGACATGGGAAGGGGAAGAAGCCTAGGAGACCGCCGAATGTGAGGCAGCTAGCAGAGCATTGTTCTCCACCATGGGAAGATGGGTAGAGAGCAAAAAACAGAAGGCAAAAGGGAATGGGAAAAACTCGATAAAGAGGACGACTTGAATAGGATGCTAGAGGGAATCTTCACAATTGTTGTTCACAAGTCCAAAGCACCTACGTAGGATTATTATGGAGCGCAAAAGTTGGTGGCAAGTAATACAAGCTCTGTGGTAAAACGCTAGCATCTAAGTTAATAAAGCGTTGATAGATAACAAGAGCAAGAAATGGAGAATGTTTGAGCATGAACACACAAACATAAAGGACACGTGACAATGGCATCCAAGAAACACCGCACAAAGAAATGAGGTGCAAAGCATTTCATGCAAATGTTGAAATAGTGGAGGACAACAAAATAGCCAGTGATGTTGACCTACACTTAGTTGTTTGCCTCAACTAAGTTGGTTGCTTGAAAGACACGACAGCACGACAGACAAGAGCTAAAAAGATCTAATGGCAATTTACTCTGAAATAAATCTGATTTATGCGACTCAAGAATCATAAAAGGCTATATTACATTTTTTAAAAAAATTGTAGGATTGCATAGATACTGTAGGGATTTGTGTAGTACCTCATTAATTATAGTTAGAAGTTGATGCGTGGAGAACACAGCAACAAGACCGAAAGTCTAATAAAAGGTGACAAAAAGGCTCAAGGAGTTGTTGATTGTTGGAAGACTAAGGATGTCATAGAGAGGAATAGATCCCAGTATGATGACTAGATAGAGAGAGAGAACTAAAAAGCTCATTGTAAAGCCGAGAAGGTACTAATATCTTGTAATCTCGTGTCTATTAATACCAACCATGAGTTTCATGTCTCTTTTACAATTCTTGAAGTGCGATTGGGTGAGATATAAGGCTTTCCTTCACTGGGACATTTAATTGCGAATACACCAACTGGTATCAAAGCAAGGTTTCTAACATTTTGAAATGTAGGGAGAAAGGATTGAGCCTGCAAGTAAAATGTGAGCCAACAGAAAGAAGGCTAGAAGATTGTCAAACGTGATGCATCTAGCAGAGTGTTGTTCTCCACCGTGAGAAGGTGGGTAGAGAGCAAAGAGGGGCGACACGAGAAGAATAATAATGCTAGCAAACCACCGAATGTGAACTAGCTAGCGGAGCATTGTTCTCCATCGTGAGAATGTGGGTTGAGAGCGAAAGAGTGGAAAGCAAAGCAAAGGCAAAAAAATTGATAAAGAGGACGAGTTGCATATGACTGTGGACGAAGACTTCACAACAGTGGTTAACAAGTCTAGAGCACCTATATAGTATTGTGACAAAAGAGCGCAGAAACAGGTAGTGTGTAACACGAGGTCTGGAGTAACACATAAGCATCTAAGTTATACAAGCACAAACAAATCACCAAATGTGAGGAAGTAAAGTGCATGGGGAAAAAGTACATCTTTCAATTAGAGTGTTGGGTAGAAAGTCTGAGGGAAGAATGTTGTTCTCCATCGAGCAAAGATGGGTTTAGAAAAAGAAGCGAAGAATAGAAAGCAAGATGAGACATGCCCTGAAGTCGCAGACCTTGAGGAAGATGGAGGAGAAAACCTCCATGTAATAAGTGTTGTAGGAAAGGACCCGGGGAGAGAAAAGAGTTGTTCGGAGGAAGGATCCCACAAAGAAGTGGGAAGAGACCCGTAGGAGAGAAGAGCCGACAACGGTTCTGAGGTGCATGGAGAGTCAGCTTGAGGCTGAAGCGCAAATGTTCTCCGAAAGAGAAGGCCCATAGGAAATCGAGTGAGTCAAATGTCGAGCGTTATTTCACGATGAAGGGTGTAGAGTAATCCATGAAGGTGCTACGGGTGTAGAGGACTCTATGAAGGTGTAGTAACGCAGAGAAGGACTTTTGGTGACACAGTTTAAGGCTAGAGAGATATCTAAGAAAAAAGGATATGGAAGGGCAAGAAGAGGGTGTAGAATTGGGAATAGATGGTTTCCAAACTAGTAAACCAAGTAATGCATCCAAAAGACCAACTCAAATGGATAAGACTCAAGAGACATGGAACTTGTAAAGCCTTGCTGCCAAAGAAAAGAGGAAAGGGTTGTCACGAAGGGCAATGCACAAGAGGAGTCGAAATGGAAACAAAGCGTAGGTTAGAGTTCCACGAGATGATGGAAGAGCCCCATGGAAAGGTGGAAGACATTGAGAGACAATGCCTACAAGAGAGACAATGTTAACGAGGGAAGACATTGAGGAGTAGGCAACAAAAAGAAGATGCTAAGCATTAAAGGCAAAAAAAGGTTAATGCGCAAAAACAACAAATGTACAAAACCAACGAGAGGCCTTGGTGCAACAGTATGCAACGGGTGAAGGCAAGGTGGATATCATTCCACAAAAGCCATCATATAGATGCAAGAAGGTGCGCTAGATGGGACATTACCTTGCACAGAGATAGGGGTGCAAAAGGGAGATCTTGAGGAAAACACAAATGTTATTGTGCACAACGTTGAGCATACACAGGGGAAGGAAAATATGGGAACCCTGGATTCCCATGAGTTAGAGGATTGTTGTGCAACAGAAACAATCAAGAGGGAGGCTGGAGAAAATGTCCATATGCAACGATGCATGATGGACAAAAAGAAAGGAGAAGAACCTCTTGCCCCAAAGGCAAAGGAGGAGGAGAATGTGGATGAAGCTCCACAAAAGGCATTCAAGGATGCACAAAGAGTAGAAAGAAGTCAGCATGTAGCTAGCAAAGATGCAACATTGTTTGCGCAAAGCACAGAGCAGTAAGCCGAAATCAATGCAAAATTGATGAGTAAGGCTCAATGTTTATTGCGCAAATTTCAAGGAATCCTCCAGAGGAAGGAAGAGCGGAACATCAGCTCAAAGTTGAAGAGGGGAGAGTGTTCCAATATGAGCATAAGGAAAGGAAGTCACCACCACAGGATAACAAGGCAGGAAGCTGTCACCCTGAAGCTAAACATGAGGAGTGTCTAATGGCAATATCAATCCCCATGCATGAAAGGCAATGCTAGAACATGGAGGAGACGAGGAGAGAGATGGGAGTTTATAAACCCCATTGAGCTGGGAAAGCCATTAACAACATCAAGTGGAGGAAGAAGACGACCCTGCAACATGAGTACCACATATACATACCCCATGCCAGACAAAAGAAAAAAAGGAAGCTCGCGTAGCGAAAGAAAATCTAGAGGCACACGTGGAAGAATAAACAAGTACAACGACCTTTTGGTGGTGGCAAACGGATAAGCATGGGCATAGACCCACAAAAGTTTACAAGGGTGGGTTTAGACTCACAAGAGGAGACAAAGGTCAATGTTGACCCACAAGAAAAGAGAAGTGTGCAAAAAACAAGAAATGTGAGGTGCACAAGAGAACAAGTGTTGAAAACACTTGGTGAAAGTAGATAGAAAGATGTGAGTGCACACCCACAAGAAGAGTTAGTGTATGTATTCACAAGGGAGAAGAGACTAATGGCTATATCAGTCTAGACGCGTAAAAGAAAACATGAGGACATGGAGGAAGATACAAGGAGAAATATGGGAGTTGGTAAACCCCATAAAGCTAGGAATGTCACTAATGACATTAAGTGGAGGAAGAATAGAGGATGCAACGGGAGTACCATGTAAACATGCCTCATCAGAAACAATGGAACAATAATGTGCAAGTGTGCCTACAATCCACGATAGAAGAAAGAAGTATGCTTTGTAGAGAAAAACTAGAGACACACAGGTGGAATAAAGAAAAAGGCATAAGGACCTTTTGGCGAAGGTAGACTGACAAAGCTTGGCGTAGACCCACAAGAGGAAACAAAGCCTGCATAGAAAGCAAGAAATGTGAGGCACACAATAGAAGTGTTGAAAACACTTAGCAAAGGCGGACAAAAAGAGGTGGGCGCAAACGCATAAGAAGAGGCAGAGGTGCACACAAGTCCACCAGGATGAAGAGAAGAAGAGGAAGGAGAGTAAAGGAGAAGAGAGAAGGTATCAAAGTTAGGAGAAGTTTGACAATTTATGGCCTGCGAAGGGTTTGGAATGGGAGGAAGCATAGAGAAAGCTTGTTTAGACAACCTATCAGATGGCAGGGAACACCGTGGCCTTGGTTATCAGTCAAAAGAGTGGATTTATCACTCACATATTTTAATTACCTGGGGAGTTTGATGTAGGAGCATCCTAGGCAAATTGTCAATCTTGCATCACCAAAAAAGAGTCAATCAATCAAAAAATAAATCCAACTTTGCCAGTGCCCAGTTGCACAACACAACAATTTTGAAGGCTTTCAAGATTGTGCAAGAGTATTCTTGCATAGGAGGAAGTTAGTTTGGAGTTTTGAAAAGGTTGGCATAGTAACGAGTTACAAAATTTTGGCTAAGGCAGGGGGTGTGCATGAAGGAGGTAACAATGCACAGAAGAAAGGACATGCCAAAGAATGAACAAGGCGCATAAGCAAATATTTGTGCAGTAATGTGCAAAAGATAGAAGACTTGCTAAAGTGCAAGAGTGCGGTGGTGTAGAAGGAAGAGCAACACAAGGACAAGTAAGGTTGAGACTAGAACTAAGTTTGGGTTTGTGCGGACAAGGCATAAACGATCCTACAAAGGAAGCACAGATAGTTCGCAGTGTGCAACAAGATCGTGAAACTTGTGTAGAAGTGCATAGAGGAACCAATGAATCTATGAAATGTAAGGTGCACTGAGTGCAATAAAAGGAGAAGGTCTAAGCACGAACAAGTAGACATCAAGGTTGCATGACAACGGCAGACAAACAATACCACACAAATAAATGAGGCACAAAGCATTTAATGCAAAACTTGAGAAAGCTGAAGTTGAAAGAATACCCAACCACATATACTTACACTTACCCATTTGATTGAAATTTTATGATTGCGTGAATGACGCAACACAACGGACAAAAGCTGACAAGATCCAAGGAATGTCGATTTATTCTAATAGAAATCCAATTTTTGTAGCTCAACATCCATAAAAGGCTATACTGTATTTAGAAAAGCCTATAGGATTATGCAGGTACTACAAAGATTTGTGTAGTACCCCATTAGTTACAATTGGCAGTTGATGCATGGGGAACACAACAAACAGGAGTGCGAGGCTATAGAAGATGACCCAACAACTTAGGGTTGTTGATTATTGGTGTAATATCCCGAACCAAAATATTATACGAAAATTTGGATTCCTTGGAATTCCTTTTAAAATAATATTTTATAAATGTAACTTGTACTAAGAATAATATTTAAAATAAAAAATATAATTTTATTAATAATAAAATATAAACCCTCAAGGGATTTCGTCTTTGGGATATAATTACAAGTTTTCGTCCTTGCAATCAAATTACAAGATTAAGGGATTTCGTCCTTAAAAGTGGTTGTAAAGCATAATGCTTGTACATGGTATATATTTTTAATACATGATTGAATGCATAATTAGATGCTTTTAATACTTCCACATCTCTTCTCCCTTTTATAGCCTTTAAAAACTTCTCACAAAGGAGTTGTCTCATCCAAGAGGCACTTCTTCACAAAAAGATGTCACCGTCGACAATTCCGTTAACATCTCTGTCGACAATTCCGTTAACATTTTCGTCGACAATTCCGTTCACTTCCGTCAAAAATTATGTTTGACATTTCCATTCACTTCCATCAACAATTCCATCTGACACTTCCGTTCACTTCCGTCAACAATTCCGTTTGACATTTCCGTTCACTTCCGTCAACAATTCCGTTTGACACTTTCGTTCACTTTCGTCAACAATTCCGTTTGACACTTCCGTCAACAATTCTGTTTGATATTTCCGTTCATATCCATTTAATCACTGTTGTATTAATTGACAGTAATTTCTTCATGTGAAATGGCAACGCCTCTCCTTAAATTCAACGATCTCCTTGGGGATATTACAATTGGCAATCTAAGGATGCCATATAGATAAGATAAGATAAATATATTAATGTCCAATGAATGACCACAAAAGTCGGTCAAAGGGACTGCAAATGATATGTGCAAGTACAAAGTAGGAGAATCAAAAGATTCTCGAGAAAGAAAAGAAAAGTACAAAGCCAAAGAGAGTGGCAAAACTGAAAAGAGCAATCCTACGAACCCACAACCGGGGGTGGAAATTTAAACGAGAAGGAAGAAAGGGAAGACGGACAAGGAGAAGCAATGAGGAAAGTCTCCAACTCTCCTAACATTTGAGGTTGACAAGAAGAAAGAAACTCTGGATGGAATGACAACCAGATGAAGAGGCAATAGAGTGCAGACGCTGCATATTATGTTGTCTGAACACCGTACCTTAGCTCAAAGCCCTGGTAGATCTAGTCCATCACCTGGTGCAAGACCTGGTATGGCCCTGGCAATGATGGCTCAAGGAACTATGGATGGTATCTCTAGGCCGAACAGATCTGGAGTAAGACGCAGAGGTTGCCTCACAATTGCACTTAGTGCCTCTCACTGAAGGTAGTACTACGAAGAAGGAAGTGATCTCTCGAGTAGAATATGGTCTGGAATGTCACTGAAGTGTGTGCTCACGAAGCCTCAGAGCCTCCTTGATGGAAATAGTCATTGATGTCTGTGATATTGTCATTGATGTCAAAGGAAGCAGGGCCTATTCTGCATTAATGTCAAAAGTTGAATTGCACAGACTTACAGTGTAAAATTGGACTTATAAAGAGCTTCTACTCTACTTATAAAATAAGTAAAGCAGTCTTGAGAACCCGAATGGGTCTTGTAGAGCAATCAGGATTCCAGAACAACTTTACTTCTCTCAACTTTATAAGTTAAGTTGTCCGAGGAACCCTAATGGGCCTAGCAGTGTTAATCGGTTTCATGCAACGACCCTACTTGTCTCATGTTCATAAGTCAATTTGTCTCAAGAACCCGAAAGGGTCTAGAAGAGTTGATCGGGGTTTGGGAAGCACTTTACTTCTTTCATGTTTATAAGATAAGTAATGTGGAAAACCCAAATGGGTCAAAGAAGAGGTAATCGGGATTTCGGAGTGACTTTGCTTCTATCATGTTTATGAGTTAAGCAATATGAAAAACACGAATGGGTCTAAGTGAGTTGATCGGGTTTCTAAGATAGACTTTACTTCTTCCAAGTCTATAAGTCATGCTAAATGAAGAACCCGAAATGGTCTTGATGAATTCTTTCAGAAGATTTCTTTCGCAAAAATTGGCAAAGACACTTCTTTCGAAAATATTGCCAAGGACAAATCTTTCGAACAAAAACCTCGCAGAAATTGTTCCGAACAGTATGTGGACCATTCAAGAAAGCCGAAGGCACTTCTCAAGAAGTCCGAAGGGCAAGTGGATTATTACAAAAGTTTTGAAGGGCAAGAGGACCCTTGTAGAAAAACTGAAGGATAGTTTTTGAAAAGGCCGAAGGGTATGTGGACCCTTGTAGAAAAGCCGAAGGGTACGTTTGCAAAGCCCCAAAAGGTATGTATCCTAAACAAAAGTGCCAAAAAGAGACTTGGACAAAAAGTCCGCTGAAATTATCCCAAAGGGGATATGTTAAAGCTTGAGCAAGTCTGAATAGATCGACGAAAGGGAAGCATCTCAAAGATGCCGAAAGAAGCGAGATTAATCATGTCAAAGGTTAACGATCTAGTCAACATAAAGAACAAACATCTTTGATGATACAATGACACACGCAAGTCAGGATTAAAATGATCCAACGGAGCAAGTGAATCCAAAGCCTTAAAGATGCTCGAAGGTTAATGCACAATGGCAAAGTTAACGATTGGGCATATTCGAATAAATATAAGGAGCGAAAGCGATCCAACTATAAAAGACAGTAGAAAACATAAAAAAGGGGCTCGATCATTAGAGATGACGCGAAGAAAGAAATCAAAAGCACACATTTAATATTTCTCAAAGAACTATTGAAGGAACAGAGAAACCCTATAAATGATTGCACAGAGCTTGAGATTGATCAATCCAACCAATCAATCATTGGTTAAGGAGGTGCATTTAAGAGATAAATCCAGTAGCTGCCAAACATAGTGAAGAGCCAAAAACATTACGACGTGATGCATGAACCAAGACACGAAATGAAAACGATGCAGTTATGACCAGAATCCCGCAGTTGTCAAAGATAGAAACAAGAATAGACAATTACTATATGATGCAAGAACCAAGACGCGAGAAAATGCAAAAGTCAAATATGCATTAAAGGAGAATCCAGAATGAAAACTGGTTTAGTGAAGATAGAATGTGAATGCAATAAGTGAGTCGAGAAACCCTAATGAATCCTTGTATAAACACGACTCTTAACATATCATATAGTTGTCGCTGCTGCTACTGCGTTTTCAAGTGTGAGAAAAAGCATTGTTGACAAAAGAAATATGCAGACAGAGTAAAATGCAGAGAAGGGGAATGAAGTGTATCTGAATAAAGCATAACTAGAGGTATGCAGATACAAAGTGAGAGACATGCAGACAGAGATTAAGCAAACAAAAAGATAAAGCACACAGACAATGAGAAGAAGGTGAGCAATTACAGATTAAACTTGTAACAAAGAACATTGAACGAAATTTACTTGTGAATCTATCTTGTACACTGAAGTTATAGCTCCATAGTTCAGGTAGGTTGGTGCCTACATACAAACTAGGTTGGTGCTCAGTAAGGAGAATGGTGTCTCCTAAGGATCGGTGTCCTTGAATGTAACCAGTGAGGTTAGCTAGTAAGACATTTTATTGTAAGGCTGGATTAGAATAGTAAATTCTAGTAGCCGATTCTAACCGTGATTTTTTCTTTTGAATTTTTCACGTAATATCTGGTGTTGTGTTTCTGTGTGTGTGACTCCTACATTTATTCTTTGATTTACACATGAATTCACATTCTACAAAAATGTTTTTAACGAACTAATTTTAGATCATCTAGTGATTCACCCCCCCTTTCAGTAGATAGGCGTGTTCAACACTCCTATATGTATAAAGACAAGCACTTCAAATCCTCAAACCTGAAGATATCAGAAACAGCAAGTGCCCTCGTAAATAGGTAGTAGAACCTCTCTCTTATCTCATAGTAAATGGTGCAGCGAAAGATGAAGTGTGTCTCCGTCTCAGTCCCCTAGAGACAACACAACCGGAAAATCCTATCTGAACGATCAAGGTAGTGATCTGTCTTGCACCGAAGTCTATGAGACCCTACTCTGAGCTAGCCAAGGGGGGTGTGAAGGGCATGCATCCAGTGATGAAGAGAACACTGAGGACGAATAATGAGACCGTCACTCAACTCCAAAAAGTGTTCAGCACAAAAGGCAATTTTAGGGTGTAGCCCCTTCTGAGGGATCACCCAAGTGGTGTGAATGTATTGCCTATAAAGATCCTCTCTAATGATCTTGTTCATTACCTATCTGGTGGGTAGAAGGTGGCCCAATGCATCCAAGGAATACTAGAAAGGAGAAAGATGATCCATCCGAATGCCCACTGTCCCTAAGAGTTCAGAAACCTCAGCGTACCAACCATGAGCACGATAAGGAGAATCTGAACGAGCAATAGCCTTTGAAGAACAATACACCAAGTACAAGTACAAGTACCTGTCCCGCCCCTCAACGGAATTCGCGAAGCCTCGGATGCGGTGTAGGAAAGAGATCAAGTCAAACATGGTCTCCAATATGAAAATACAGGCTCCAAACTCAACCAAAATAATGAACTGGGGGACAGTATGCTTGCCCTTGATAAATCCGCGAAGGAGGAAGTGTCTCAACCCTCTCTGCAGAATCCCAGTCAACCACCAATAAGGAGGGCCCCCAAACAACAGAGTCGTAACGAACAATGGGTCCAATGAGAGTCCATGAGGGACATTTTGGAGATGCCTTGGAAGTGGTGCTGAAAGCACTATCTCTCAAGGAGGGCTAAGGATCCATAACCCTATTAATACAAGGCTGGAGGGCTTGTCTCAAACTGAAACACGGGCCATAAAACTGAACGCCCAAGTAGGTATATGTGTTGGTGATCTCAATCTCCTGGCCCTTAAATAAGTGGAGATGTGAGGTCTTCAAACCATTGAAGACCATAACCTTGGTTTTACCCAAGTTAAAAGTCAACTATCGAAGGTCACAAAAACAAGGATAAGGTATTCCTCTATCTCTGCAGATCATCCAGAGAGGGGGCTAAGAGGACCAAATCATCATCAAACAAAAGGAAGAAAATCAAAACCTAGAGTAGGCACCCATCATTGTCCTGGATATGCTCATGGAGGAAGGACTTGAGCTCATCTATGTATATCCCAAAGAGAGTTGGGGACAAGGGACACCCTTGTTTGACCCCAATGCTACTCCTGATGAAATCTGATTCCCTGTGGGCTATGCAGAGGCGACCCAAAATAGTCTCGTATAGATGCATGATGGCAGTGAGAAGGCTCTCAGAAATGCCAATGTCTATGAAAAAATGCCACGGGGAACCGAGCCAAGCTTTCTGAAAGTCTACAAAGCAACACTAAACTTTCTAAGAGTGATGGTGAGCCTACTCAATGGTAGCATGGAGAGTAAAGATATAACCAATAGTCTGGTGAGCCGAATGAAACCCCCTAGCTCTGAGGTGCCTGCACTCTAACTCCTCAGAACACTGCATATGGATTGTAGCATAAAGTTTGGAGAATGTACGACCTACCATAATTCCCTGTAGTTGTTGGGATCCAAACTAGGGCCCGATTTGTGGATGGGGTGAATGGTATGATGCGACGAAGCAAACAGAAACCCAGAGCATACAACGTGGTTGAAGAGGTCAGTCAAATAGATACCAAGCACCCCATAACCATACTTGAAGAATTCTGCTTGGAACCCCTCCTCATCCGCTGCCTTGCTACTATTCATCGCTCTAACTGCCTCTCTGATATTTTTGCACGTGAAGTGGCAAAAGATGGTGGATTATCAACCTGGATAAGTGATTGTCCAAAATTATCATAAAGGTTGGAAGTGTGAGAGAGCATGGATTTGGGGCTAAGACTTAAGGGAAGAGAAGATTGGCGAGGGAAAATGGTGTGCCAAAACTGCTTAGGAGAATGCCGGAGAGACACAAAGTCCGTCTACGTTGGGAAATAAAGAGGCATTTTTGGCGGAGGAGATAGCAGTAGGATGTTTTCAAGGTGGGATAAGAGGTGTGGGCCTGGATAAAAGCATGTCGTAATTGGCGGTGCAGGGATTCGTACTCATCATCATATAACTTGTTCATGGGGCAAGTTTTTTGTTGGTGGGAAGTGGAGGAAGACCGGGTGGAGCTAGGGAAGGACATGAGAGCAGCTTCCCAAATGATGGAAGACAGACGGGCATACTTGGCCGCGACACTATCCAGAGAAAAGAACTAGGACTCTGAAGGGAGAAGTAGCCGAATGTGGGAGGAAAATGTGTCAGGATCCCTTTGTCAAACCAAAAAATGGTGAGGAGGCCATGAGGGACGAATAGAGGAATAGATTTAGGTCTGAGGATTGGTTATAGAGAGAGAGAGCCCAATAGCTCCTTGTAGAGCTGGAAAGCTACTAATATCTTGTAAACCTCCGTTTATTAGTAAAAACCATGAGTTTTGTATCTATCTATTGTGCAATTGTTAAAGAGCTATTGAGTGAGAATATCACTTGGTTGCACTATGCAAGGCATCCCTTCACTAGGACCTCTAACCACGACAACACCAAATGGTATTAGAGCAAGGTTTTGAACCTTGTGAAACACTGGGAGAAAGGGTTGAGTGTGCAAGTGAGATGTGAGCTAGTAGAAGGAACGCTGACAAACCACCGAACATAAGGCAATTCATGGGGTATTATTATCCACCGTTAGAAGGTGAGTGGAGAGCAAATATGGGTGACACAAGATGCAGAAGAAGGCTAGCAAATAGCCAAAAGTGAGGCAGCTAGCAGAGAATCATTCTCCACCATAAGGTGGGTTGAGAGAGAAAGACTGCAAAACAAAGTGACGGTAAATAAACTTGATAAAGAAGATTAGTTGCTTAGGATCACAGAGGGAGGCTTTATGGCAGTGATTCACAAGCCCTAAGAGCCTATGCAGAATTGTGATGAATAAGTGCAGTAGCAAGTGGCATGTAATGCGATGTCTAAGGTAACCCACAAACATTGGAGTTATGGAAGCGTTGACAGATTGTCAAATGTGACAGTCAAGTGCGCGGGAAGAAAGAGCATCTTACAATCAGACTATAGGGTAGAAGGTGGTAGGTAGGAAATTTGTTATCCATCAATCAAAGACAAGTATAGAAGAAAAGTGAAGATGGCTCAACAAAAATCCAAGATGAGACGTGATTCGGAGTCACAAATCTCGAGGAAGATGGAGGAGTGAACCTCCATGTTGCAAGCGTTTTAGGAAAGGGCATACCAATGAAGAAAAGAGTTGTTGGGAGAACGGATCCCACAAAGAAGTGGGGAGAGACTCATAGGAGAGAAGAGCCCAAAGATATTTTGAGGCACACAGAGAGTCAACGTTAAGCTGAAACGTGAATGTTCTCCAAAAGAGAAGGCCTTGAGGAAATGATGGAGTGAATCGTTGGTGTAAAGTTTTATTTCGCAATGAAGGGTAGAGGACTCCATGAAGGTGGAGTATGCACAAAGAAGGCTACATGGTAACATAATAGAGAGTTGGAGAGATCTCCAAGAAAGAAGGAGATGGAAGGGTAAGATGAGTGTGCAAATTTTGGAAGAGATGACAACTACTGAATAAAGTAGTGCATACAAAAGGCCAGCTCAAATGGAGAAGACAACCTGTGACCGCATGAAGGAATTTGTAAAGCCTCACCACTAGAGCGAAAAGGAAAGGGTTTCCACAAAGGGCAATGTCGGGAAGGATCCGACATGGAAACAACACAAAGGTTAGAAAGAGCGCCGCGAGGTTATGGAAGAACTTGACGAAAAGGTGGAAAAGTGGTAGCCAACGCCTGGAGGAGAGACAAAGTCGATGAGGGAAGGCATTGAAAGGATGTTGCGCAAAGAAGATGCATAAGCACCAGAGGTGGATAAGGTTGTTGCACAAAAGCAACAACAAAGGTACAAATCCAAGTAGAGGCCCAATTGCAACACTGCACAATAGGTGAAGGCAAGATGGACATCATTCCACAGGGACCAACAAAAGTCCAAGAAGATAGTCAAGGTGTCAACATTGCCTGCACAGAGATGGGGGTGTAGAAAAGAGACCCTGAGTGGAGCACAAGTCTTCTTGTGCATAGCACTAAGGATACACAAGAGAAGGAAAAGATGGGAAACCTGGATTCCCATGAGATGGAGGATTGTCAAGTAGCATTAACAAATCAAGAGGGACGCTTGACCCAATGTCCATATGTAGCAGTGCACGATGAATATAAACGGAGAAGAAGAATCTCTTTCCACAAAAGAAAATGAGGACAAACGTGTGGAGAGGAGTATGCCGAAATTAGATTGAAACTGATGAGGAAGGTGCAATCCTTATTGCGTTACATTTAAGGAAGCCACCAGAGGAAAGAGAAGCCAAACATCAACGAAAATTCGATGAGGAAAGCGCATTTTAAATTGCGCATGAGGGAAAGTCACTACCAAATGATAGCAAGGCAGGGAGCTGACACCCTGAACCTGACCAAGAGAAGCGAGAAATGGCAATATCAGTCAGAACATTTGGCGGAAGCAAACAAAGAGACGTGGGTCCAGACCCACAAGATGATTCAGAGGTGGACACACATCCACAAGAGAGAAGAGACTGATGGCTATATCAGTTTAGACACAGAAGGCAGCCCGAGCACATGGAGGATGAGACGAGGAGAAAGATGGGAATTGCTAAACCCTATAAAGGTGGAAATGCTATTAAAGACGTCAAGTGGAGGAAGAGAGGATGCAACAAGAGTATCATGAAGACATGCCCCATGAGAGACACATGGAAGAAAAGTGCACAAGTATGCCTATTTGTCATGACTGACAAAAGAAAGAATGAAGTGTGCAATGCAAAGGACAAGTTGGCACTGCATAGGTGGAAGAAGGCAAAAACTATAAGGACCTTTAGGCAAAAGTTGATAGACAAAGGTCGGCATAAACCCACGAGAAGAGACAAGGTTGGACGTAGACCGACAAAAAGAGAGACAAAGGGCACAGACCCACAAGAGAAGAGAAAGGGTGCATAGAAAACAAGAAATGTTATACGTGCAAGAGAAGAAGTGTTGAAACACAAATGGACGAAAAGAGGTGGGCAAAAACCCACAACAAGAGTCGGGGGTGGACGCAAATCCACCATGGAGGAGAATAAGAGGAAAAAGGAGAGTGAAGGGGAAGAGGGAAGGTATCGAAACAAGGAGGTGGTTGAAAATTTACGGCCAGAAGAGGATCTAAAAAAGAGGAAGCATGGAGCAAGCTTGTTTGGGCAAAACCCATTATGAGGATGGGAACACTAAGACCTTCCCGACCAACCAAAAGAATGGATCTATCACTCATACCCTACTTGTAAGCGGGAGCATACATTTTAATTACTTATGGAGTCTGATGTTGGAGCATTTGAGGCAAATTGGCAATCTTGCATCACCCATAAAGAGAGTCAATCAATCAAAAAACAAATCCAACTTTGTCGGTGTGCGGTCGCATGGTGCAACAGTTTTGAAAGCTTTCGAGACTGCAAAAGAATACACTTGCATGGGAGGAAGATGGCTTGGAGTTGTGTCAAGTTTGGTAAAATAACAAGTTACAGAATTTGGCTACAGTATTGAGCGTGAATGAAGAAGGTAACCACATGCAAAAAAACAGACATGTTAAGGAACGGAGAGTAAGGTTCATAAGCAAATATTTACGCTGTAGTGCGCAAAATATATTAGGCTTGCTAAGGCGCAAGAGTGTCATGGTGTAGGAGGAAGTTTTTCGTAGAGGTTGTGTAGTATGAGGAAAAGGAAGGTTGTGATCATAACCAAGTTTGGGTCTGCACAGACAAGGCACAAAGGAGCTTGCGAAGGAAGCATAAATAGTTGGCAGTGCGAGACAAGATCGCAAAATTTGTGCAAAAGTATACAGAGGAGCTAATGAACCTACGAACACGAAGGCACACAGAGTGGAAGAAACGGATAACATCTAAGCACAAACACGCAGACATAAAGGACGAATCACATCGGCAAGCAATACCGCATAAATAAATGAGGCACAAAGCATTTAATACAAAACCTAAGGACATAGAAACCAATGGAATAGCCAAGTACATGGACCTATGCTTGGCTGAATGATCGAGCTAAGTTGGTTGCGTGAATGAAACAATAGCATGACAAACAAAAGCCGAAAAGATATAAGGAATGCCTATTTCTTTTGACATAAATCCGATTTGTGCGGCTCAAGATTTGTAAAAGGCTATTCTAAATTTAGATACTACAAAGATTTGTGCAGTACCTAGTAATTACTATTGGTAATCAATGTGTAGAGAACACGGAAACGACCAACACCGTGGGGCTGTAAGAGGAAACCAAAAGGCTCAAGTAGGTTTAGTTGATTGTTACCAGACTAAGGATGCCATAGAGAAGAATAGATCCAATTTTGAGGACTAAATATAGAGATTTGAAGAATTGTTTGTAAAGTTGAGAAGCTACTAATATCTTCTAACCACGAGTTTATTAATATAAACCAAAGTATGCATACTCAACGAGTACTCTACGAACATGCGAGTACTCTGTGAAAAATTACGCAGACGAGTATACTCAGTAAAAACTCAAGCTTTTTTGGCAGGTTTTGCAAGTATTTTGATACTACTCACGCGTACACGCCAGTACTTTGTGACTACTATCAAAATACTCGCCAATGTGATTTAGAAACACAAAAAAAATGTGGGAAAAACATATTTTTTTGTCCTTTATAAGCACGTATGCCCCCACACTTTCATCTCACAGTGTTTGGATGATAAAATGTTGGTTTAATAGGACCATGAAGCTTTGTACATAGTGTTTTCAGTCATACATATTAAAGTCGTAAGGTTAAGAAAACATGTTTTATTAATGTGACCTCAAACCCTCGCTTTGAAGTTGTCTTGTAAGGGAGTTTGGAATGGTAACCACCTTAACCAATGTTGGAAGTTGGTTGAAGGGGTTGTTGTACGTCATTCTAAGGAAAGAGAGAATGTGAGAGGAGAGGAAAGCTCCAACAAAGGAAAAACAGGGAGAAAAAGAAAAATTGATGTAAGAACCTCTCAAAGGTTGAGAGAACCCTGAAGGTCCATTCTTGGAATGTATTGTAAGAAATGTTGTTGTAAATAAATAAAGGGAAAGGTTTATGTTGTGTGCATCTAATCTCTTATGAGGTATATCATGTTCTTGTTTTGATACTGATTGAATAATCCTTTTAGACCCCAAGGATAAGATGACTTGATAATGTTTGCAAGACAGAGATATGCGTGCAAGGTGACAAGCATGTGAAGTGTAGTTTGGTTGTGGTTATGGATTGTTGATATAAGAATAAGCTTTGGATGTTGTCCCTGAGTCTTTATTTGAATCATATAACCTTGTATGTTGCCTTTGGTGGCATATTAGAATGTAAAACTAATCGAAAACAACTCAGTTATTGAGAACCCTGTACATTGCATGGTTGAGGGGGCAAAGTTGCCAAATAAGGTTTGATAGTTGGTGTTGAGAATCCCAGAGTCTTAAGTAACGTATTATCATTGTTACGGAATCAAGGGAGGTCTTTGGTATGACCTGAAGTGAGATGAAAGATTCAAATAACAATTTGAAATCTCAAATGTTGTATAATCTACCTATATACCTTGTTTTAAGTTCACAATCACTTTGAAAGGGGAGTTAGAGAGTTGTTCCCTTGTTCTTGTCATAAGAATCATTGAATATATGGTTTTGATGAGTGGACCTTTTAGTAAATGAGGTTATGTAGCTTTGGACACCTTGGGAGAGAGTAGAAAATGAAGAAAAGACCCATGTTGTACCACAGCCATGTAGTTGGCCTTATTGTATGCACAATCACAATAGAAAAGGATGGCATTTCAAATATAAAGTGAGTATATTGTTGTATAGAATGGTTTTGCAAGTTGGTAACAAGGGTAAGAAGGTGAGGAAAGTCCGGAAAAATCTCGAGCTCTTAAAACTTATGAATGCACAAACACCTATTTTGGCATAAGATGTTAACCCTGTGTGCACAATTAGGGAATAGGAGTGAAATGAACAAATGGATGGTGAGTAGAGGTTGTTTGAGTTTAGTCTCATCATGGTGAAGGTTGTATGAACCTTTAGAATAACCAAGGTGAAGCTTATAAAGCATTTGAAAGAGTTTTGGCCATGGAAACCTTGCACAATCAGTAGAAAGAGTGCATTTATGATTGAGTTTTGTAATATTCAAGCCCTTAATGCATTGAATCAAACTTTAGACCTATTGGAAAAGATAAAGGACGTAAAAACATAACTTTTGGAGGTGATTTGGTCTTTTGAAACGCTATATAACCCGAGATATTAAATTTTGAATGCCCACAGCTCTGTGCAAGGTAGGAAAACTCTAGAACTAGGGTTTTATGGATTCTAGGAGTTTGAACCCTTAAAAATTACTGAAAATTTGTGGACATACCTTATTTGAGGTGACAAGAAAGAATAAATTGGTTTAGGGTTGAAACTAGACCGTACATTACGTTTTTGAGGATTGTGGAGTGGAAATAAGGCTAATTAGACCTAAAAGATGGTTGATTTACAAAGTGCTACCTAGAAGAAGAGTTAAGTCATGAAACTTTGCACACATCTCAAGGGGGTAAAATAATGTAGAAAGGTGAATACTTTTTGAAAAGAGTGTCTAGATTTGGTGAATCAATTGAAAACCTCCGAAAAAGGGCTACAAGCCTTATAAGGCACAAAGAGCTTGGCAAGTGGAAATGAGTGGTGAATTGGGTCTGATGACTTGAAAAGCATTGGAGCAAGTGTGTTATGACAATATTAGGTCATCCATGTTTTGAAATTGAAGTCTTAACGCCTAATCCAAGATTTGGCCCTTGGAACCCAAGAAGGTTACCTAGTGGAAAAGCAAGTAAAAGCATATGGAGTTTGTGAGGGGAATGACTTATATGAGTTAGAGTATGAGTTGTAAGTCATATGAGATAGTTTATAACCATCAAGAAGTGCTTTGAAGATTACAATAAACAGGTACTTATGCCAAAGAAACTATAGAGTCCAAAAGTCAAAGAGAAAGGTTGAACTATATATGGAAACACGATGGCCAAATCAAGCAAATCATTGTGACCAATTGGGTTTAGCATTATATGGTGATGTATTGGAGACTTCTCCGACTTTACCTCTGCATCATTTGGTATCAGAACAAGATAAGCTGTTGGTTTTATTCATTTTGAGTTATTGCAAGTTGTTGATTTGATATACGCAAGATATGTTATGAGGTATGCATGAGAGATGACACTTGCAGGGTATTGAGGGAGAAGACGATGTTACAAGTCTGATCTATTGTGATCAGTATAGAGGCATATCAGATTGAGGAGACAGAAATAATAGCCCCAAAGTCCTATTAGAAAGGACAAGAAGCTAGTCAAGAAAAGACTAAAAGTTAGGTTGCAAAGAGAGCATTGAAGCTTCAAGAGAGATGAGAGAAGAGAGAAGGAAGAAGACTCCAAAAGAGAGTCGAACAAGTTAAGTAGGGGTCCTAGATAGAGGACTCAAAGAAGAGGGAAGGCCCAAAAGAGGTCTAAGAGACAAGGTTGATAGACTTGTTAAAAGGAAGGTCTACATAGGCCTAGAAAACAAAGAGGAATAGAGAAGATGAATATAGAGAGAGAAGTGGAAGACATAAGAAGAGAATTAGGACAAGGTATAGAGAGGATAGAGCTCATGATGAAGCTCATAAGAGAACATGAAAGCCAATGGACTGACTAGAATGTGAGAAGAAAGGTAAAGTGGCCACTAGAGTCACTTGTGAAAGAGAGATGGCACAAGAAAGATGTCTTGAAATGTGAGAAGAAGAAAGAGAGAGCAGCCCAAAGAGGCATGAGAAGAGAGAGGTTGTCAAGTGAGCAACAAGATAGATAGATTGAGTTGAGAGTTCCCATTGAAGAGAACAAGAAGAAGATAGAAGTGCCAAGAAGAACACATGAATGTGAAGACAAGAAGAGATGGACAATCCAAGACATTCAAAGAGACTATGTGGTCTCTCATTTTGTATGCTAACATTGCTTTTAAATTTGTGTATGCAGGTATGAAAAAAGAAATTGGAGAAGGCCAAACATAAAGCCTCAAAGTTGGTGAAGGATAGGCCAAACTCATCACCCATCAAGTGGCAAAAAGATGACAAAGAGAGTCTTTTGCAGAAGACAAGATGTTAAGAGGTTGAGAGCATTCCACGTTAGGAAGATGAAGAGAATGAGGAATACTATGATGCATTGCCATGTATAGCAGCTGAAACCAAAAATGGTACACCAAGAAGACATACAGGAACACATAAGCTTGCAGCAGTTGTCTTTGGAGGTAAATGAATGTTTGAATATTGATTTTGATTGTATCTATGATAAAGAAAAGGATAATAAGCAGGTTGGAAGGAAGAATAACAAATTGCAGCCCTCAAAAAGAGAACCAGGGCATGGATATGTATGACCTAAGTGGCTGAAACGAACAGCTATGGAGAAGAAGGAAATGAACCTCAAACAAGAGATCAAACAAGGCAAAAGTATAGGTGGAAAACAAGCACAAACATGGAAACCAAGAATAAATGGCAAGGAACACCAAGTTGGCATGGTAGAGAATAAAGGCATAAAGCATGAAAGAGATGAAATGAGAAGCAAATGGAAGCCCAAGAAGGTACAGGGGAGAAAATGGGTGGCAAAGAACATGGAAAGAATACAAGATCATATGGCAAGTGAATCCCAAGCAAGCATGAAGATTGAAGAGGATGGTAAGCCCACAAAGCAAGCAAAAGAGATTGGTGCAAGCAAACCAAGCAAATGAGATGAAGGTACAGCCATGTGAACAAGGAAATGAATGCATAAAGGAATATAAGTGTTTGCGAGATGTGTTTTCAAATGTTGTTTATGATGATTCATTTGAAGTTGATTCAAATAATGAAGATATTTTGTACATGAAAACAATGGCATTGATGAATGAAAGTGTAGCAAGACAAGATGAGGAAGAAGCATCTCAAAAGGTGCTTGAGAAGCATCGTATGCAGCATGAGAAAATTGATATGACTCTCACAAATGAGGGAGTCCTAAGAGAAGAGAAAGAAAAAGTTCTTCAAAACAAGGAAGAGCAATGTGGACCAAGGTTTGATCAAGAATTTGAAAAGTTGGATGCATTCAAGTTGCAAGAGGAGTTGAGGATGTTAGAGGACATGTTCAGTCCATCCAAGGGGTTGAAAGAAGATGACTTACAGCAAGAAAAGATCAAGGAAAGGACACATTAGGAGCAGCAAATAGAAGCACAAGAAGTTGTGCAAACAAAGATGCAAACAAGCAAGCTAGTTAGCAAGCAAATGGAGTATACCCAAGTACACAAGGTGAATTACTCAATGGATCAATCTCAATCTGAGTTTACCTTTGATAAATGTGGATGTGGAAAGCCAAAAATGTGCCAAGTAACATTGTACTATCATAAGAATGAGTGGAATAAGAAGTTACTCTTACATAGTGAGCAAGATGACAGGAAAAGGCATCAAAATGTGAAGAAGTTTGAACAAGAGGCAGAAAAAAAGAGTATAGATGAGAAGAGGATAGAGATTGACTTGCTAAAGAAGCCAATAGAGCCTAAAGAAGAAGATGAAAGCATGAACAAGAAGTAAAAACCACTAGACACGCAAAAAACAAATGAAAACAAAGAGGAGGCAAGCTATCAAACAAGCATGAGGAAGAAGAATGAACACCAATTGGTTGCAGCTTAGTATGAAAAGATTCAAAGTGACTTAGAACAAGTGGAAGATGCAACAAGTAAGGAGCTACAGCAGTTGGAACACCTCATAGAGGTAGAAGATGCATGGACAAGAAGGCTAGACAAAGCCAAGAAGAGAATAAGCAAGAGTTTGGCAAGGAAAGGGGAACCAGAAACGATGAACAGCAATCAAGCAAGTTTGAAGGACCCTCAAAGGATAAATTGGAAGGCAAGAAAGAAAACTGGAGGCTCAAGTTTTCTCCCTCTTGGGAAGTATGATGTAAGAAAATCAAGCTAAAAGTTGTCATTTTTATGTTATGGTCAATAAGAGGTCAAATCTGGTCAAAGTATGATGTCAATGAGTGTAAGGGACCTTCTTAGGTCCATTTAGGTACTTGGAGTCCATCTAGAGTCATAGGGTTATTGGATGATAAAATGTTGGTTCAATAGGGCAATCAAGCTTTGTATAAAGTGTTTTAAGTCATACATATTAAAGTCATAAGGTTAAGAAAACATGTTTTAATAATGTGACCTCAAACCCTCACGTTGAAGTTGTCTTGTAAGGGAGTTTGAAATGGTAACCACCTTAACCAACATAAGAAGTTGGTTGAAGCGGTGGTTGTATGTCATTCTAAGGAAGGATAGAATGTGAGAAGAGAGTGGGAAGAGAGGAGAGGAAGCTCCAGCAAAGGAAAAACATGGAGCAAAAGCAAAATTGATGTAAGAACCTCTCAAAGGTTGAGAGAACCCTGAAGGTCCATTCTTGGAATGTATTGTAAGAAATGTTGTTGTAAATAAATAAAGGGAAAGGTTCATGTTGTGTGCATCTACTCTCTTATGAGGTATATCATGTTCTTGTTTTGATATTGATGGAATAATCTTTTTAGACCCCAAGGAATAGATGTCTTGATAATGTTTGCAAGACAGAGACATGTGCGCAGGGTGACAGGTATGGGAAGTGGAGTTTAGTTGTGGTTATGGATTGTTGATATAAGAATAAGGTTTGGATGTTGTCCCTGAGTCTTTATTTGAATCATATAACTAGAATTCAAATTCTTTTGATTGAATACTACATCCTTTGCCGCATCCTAAATTCGTCTACATCTATTTTTAGCTCCTCTTTTTTGATGTCTTTTGTGATTCCATCTTCTTACTCTTTGCTCGCAGTTTGTTTGGCCTTTTCCTTTATTTTCTCAGTTCTAATAGTTTGAGTTCAAAAGAAAAAAGGCATGTGGAAAATTGTGTAGACTTTCAAGCTTTACATAAAATAACAATATAAAAAAGATGTCCTAAAAATATCAAGACAATTATTGATTAACAAAGGCTCATAAATCTAACATAGGTGCGAAGCATTCTCAAAGAAGCTTAATACCCCAAACAAGAGTAAACTCCTCCACTTGGATATCAAAAACCTAGTTGTGATAGGGTTGGTATTGGTATAAGTATCAAAGATGCACAAGGTTTTCCAAGTCTAAGAGACTACCAAGGAATCAACCATCTAACCAATAATGCAGCCAAAATCCATGTTGTGTATAGAGAGAGAGAGAGACAGAGAAATCATACTACTGTCCACAAATGACCAAAAGTAGGTCAATGGGATTGAAGGATACAATCATTAGTATTGTAATCCATGTCTATAGAGAAAAAGAAATCATGCTAATGTCCACAAATGACCAAAAGTAGGTCAATGGGACTGAAAGATACAATCATTAGTAGTAGAAAGTTCAAGGAGGCGAGAATCCTAGAGGTGAACCACACAAATAAAGTACAAAGATAAAATAGAGCAATGCCCAACTAACACAAATGGCGAAGAAACCAATACAAATGGTAACCACAGGGGAACAAAACACATGAAGAACATGTGCCAATGAAGATTGGAGGCAAATCTCATCGAATGTCTTTGTATGTGCCTAACGTAGAGGAATCATCTGAACTATCATCGATCACCATGAGAGATAATAATGTTGCCCAGTGAGTATAGAAGGTTAGAGGAGTCAGGGAGGGGATCCTAGGAGGAAGCAAGACACTTCCTCTAAAATCTCCCCTAACATCCAAGGCTGTTGTAACTCTCGTAGTAGATAAGAAGCTTGTAATATCAATTTGCCCTTGTGGTTTATGGGGTAGCTGGCAAGGAGAATAGAGGTCTGAGATTAGCCATGGAGATAAATATCTCCCATCTCATTATTGAAGGATAATCCCTCGTAAACATCAATTACACAAAGGATCCCAATTATACATTCTACAAAAACCACGGTTGTCCAAAACCGAGCCAATGAGGAGAGTCCCTCCAAACGCATATAGAGAATCTCGATTATACATTCTACAAAAGCCACATTTGTCCCAAAACCGAGCCAAATCAGCTAGAAAGTTCAATTGGCAAAGATAGCAGTTGTTCAACAAATTCAATGAACAACTTTCACACATAACTCTTAAGCATTAATTGGCAGCCACTAAGAGCTTATAGTTACAAAAAAGTGTAGAAGCAAACTCACAACGTGTAAGACAATAAACATGAAATGAATCTAAACATAAATGTACAACATAGAATTGCATCATATATAGGAATATTTATGCAACAAATTATAAAAATATTATTGTATTATGTGGCCAAGGACAAAATAAATCAGATTTACATGACAGGGTTTTCACTTGTCCCCATTAAGGAATTCGAATCTTTGTATCCAAATTTGCCCTGATGATAATCTCCTCTCGCATTTTTTTTTTATGACTTAGAAACTTTACATTTCCTTCAAACGTTGTACTCTCCTTGTGCATTACATGCCCTCTTCCTCCCTCTTTTCAAATTCAAGGTTGTATAGGTTACCTGCAAAATAGTTCAATAGTTGTATAGTTGATATCTCTGACTAGTTAAACCTTCAACGAAAATATAGCAGGAACTCTATAAATTACAATTCAAATATACTACCCATAGCTTGTTGATCCCTTATCAATGCTGATCCAGGCACTAAATCTTAATCAATTTGTGCAATGTTCTGAAAATAAAAACATAATATTTTTGAGCCACAAAACACCTAACTTCCTTACTCAAATTGTAATATAAAATAACGAGAGGTGACAATGATATTAAGTTATGCGCCTCATATGCATCGGGTTCAAGATTTCTCCATGAGGTTCAGAAATCACGATGTTGCATATCCCAATCATCATTTACCACAGCTGCAGTATACTACACATTTAAAACAATATGTAAGTTAGATTCCAATGTAAAATTATTTTCAAATTGAAAAACAAAAATTTAGTATCATTAAAATATAAAGATTGAAATTACCCTAGAATCAACACCAATTTCATTAATTTCTTGAAAATAATTTCTATGTGTAGGCAACGACCCATGAGCATATATAATGTTTATATGATCAGTGATGAACCTTCTTCCCTGAATGGAATTCATACCGTCTAAAATTTTATGTCCAATCTGTTTCACATCATGTAAATGCATTCCATGCATTTCATTCTCTATGTAATAAGGCCTATGTGTATATTGTGGCCCTTTCAGTAAATGAGGTTATGTAGCCTTGGACACCTTAGGAGAGAGTAGAAAATGAAGAAAAGAACCATGTTGTACCACATGGATGTAGTTGGGCTTTTTGTATGAAGAGTCACAATAAAAAAGGAAGGCATTTCTAATATTAAGTGAGTATATTGATGGATTGAATGGTTTTGCAGGTTGGTAACAGGTGTAAGAAGGTGTGGAAGGTCTGGGAAAATCTTGAGGAGTTCTTGAAACTTATGAATGCACAAACCCCTGTTTTGGCATAAGATGTTAACCCTGTGTGCACAATCAGGGAATAAAAGGAGTGAAATGAACAAATGGATGGTGAGTAGAGATGAGTTTTGTAGTATTCAAGGTCTTAATGCATTGAATCAAGCTTCAGACCTATTGGAAAAGTTAGAGGACGTCAAAACAGAACTTTTGGAGGTGATTTCTTCCATTGAAACGCTATAGAACTCAAGAAATTGAATTTGAATGCCCACGGCCTTGTGCAAGCTAGGAAATCCCTAAAACTAGGGTTTTGTGGATTCTAGAAGTTTGAACCCTTCAAAAATTCTGAAAATTTGTCGACATACCTTATTTGAGGTGACAAGAAAGAATAAATTGGTTTGGCGTTGAAACTAGACCGTATAGTACGGATTTGAGGACTGTGGAGTGGATATAGGGCTAATTAGGTCTAAAAGAGGGTTAATTTAGAAAGGAAGTGCTAAGTAGAAGAAGAGTTAAGTCTCAATGGGATAAAATAAGCCTAAAAAAGTGAATACTTTTTGAAAAGAGTGTCTAGATTTGATGAATCAATTGAAAACCTTCGAAAAAGGGCTACAAGCCTTATAAGGCCACAAAGAGCTTGGCAAGTGGAAATGAGTGGTGAATTGGGTTTGATGACTTGAAAAGCATTGGAGCAAGTGTGATATGACAATATCAGGTCATCCATGTTTTGAAATTGAAGTCTTAACACCTAATCCAAGATTTGGCCCTTGCAACCCAACAAGGTTACCTAGTGGAAAAGCAAGTAAAAGTATATAAAGGAGTTTGTGAAGGGAATGACTTATATAAGTTAAGAGTATGAGAGAGTTTATAACCATCAAGAAGTGCTTTGAAGATTGTTCTTTGAAGATTACAATAAACAGGCACTTGTGCCAAAGAAACTATAGAGTCCAAGAGTCAGAGAAAATTTGAACCATACATGGAAACTTTAAAGCCAAATCAAGCAAATCATTGTGTTTAGCATAAAATGGTCATGTATTGGAGACTTCTCCCAATTTACCTTTGCATCAACATGAAGCTAATGTGAAAATGTTCTCCAAAAGAGAAGGCCTTGATGAAATAATGGAGTGGGTTTGATGTCAAACCAGTGTTCCATCGAGACGCCCGCCCCCCAAAAATCCTCACGTTTCCAGGACGGGGACATCCCCGTGATGTGGGGATGTCAGGGGGATGTCCCCTTGCCACAACTCCACCGCCACCCCGAATTATCATCGTCCCCAGTACATATCCCTCTAAGAGGGGGCACCTCTAGAGCATCCCTTCAAAACGGGGCCCTCTGGAGGACTCTGAGACATCCAGGGAATGCCCAGACATCCCTTGACCCCCCAAGAAACGTGCAAGTGTCCCCTACACAGGTGGACACCAAAAAAGCATTTTTTTTTAATATTTAAAAAAGATTTTGGTTTGTGAGCCCTCTACCCTAACCCTAATGTCTAATAGGTACCACCCCAAGGCCTCCCAAAATCTTATAAAAAACTCTATTCCTCTCATTTCAAATTACACAAAAACTTCATTGAGTGAAGTAGAGGCAAAAAGCTAAGAAGAAGTTTGCAAGAGTGAGAGCATTAGGAGAGGGAAAGTGAGATCAAGAAGAAGATAAAGAAATCAAGAAGACTTCAGACTTTTCAAGTTCATTTGAGTCACAAGGTAGGCCCTATCACTATGCATTTAATTCTTTGAATTTCTAATTTTTTGTTTCATTTGTAAATTGTATTGTTCTTTGATTCATGATTCATTTCTAAATTGAAAATTCTTATAATTATTTGTGATTCATTCAAATGCTTAAATTTTTAAACCTTCAATCAAATCAAATGCTGAAATTTTAAATTTATTTTGTTTTCTAGGTTGTAACTTTGTAAGTTTTTTTCAATTTCAAAATTAGAATTTAGAAGTCAAATTAGGATTTCATCCTGTGTATCCTCTATTTTTGTGCTTCGTACGACCTAAAGTAATAAAAACAATGTGAAATCCTTGTTTCAGCAAGTATTTACAATTGTCAATGTATGACAACAACATTTAGATTTTTAAATTTTTAATTAATACATAAATATTTGATAAATTATAAAATCAATCATAAAATTTGAAAGTCAAATTAAGATCTTAACTTTTGTGTATCCTCTGCTTCTGTGCTTCATGTGACCTAAAGTAAGAAAAACAAAAGTAAAATCCTTGTTTGACAAAAGTTAAAAACAAGGATTCATATTTGTGTATCCTTTGCTTCTGCACTTCGTGTGACCTGAAGTAAGAAAAACAAAAAAAAAATCCTTCTCTCAATCCATTGCATTATGAATGGTTTGACTTTTAATTTTTAAATTATAAGTTTACAAAGAAATGATCATCTCTTGCAATGTCATTATGAATTCTCATAGCATGAGTGGGGATTAGGGTCAACCTTGAGGGATTGAGGATGAAGCTGTAAGTGAAAATGATTATGATTATGCACTTGATGATCCTAGATTAGAAGCAAGGAGAGGTCACCATGAAAATAAAACTAGTTATGTTGCAAGTCCAAGTTATAGTTGCCCTTCACAAACCCTACAACAATATGCTAAAGGTACCTTTGATCCGAAGAAACCTTTAAAACAATTTGCAAGCAAGGTACAAGCAAAACCTAGGACATTTGAGGGCATTAAGAAATGGAAGTGCAACATATGTGACCTTGAATGGTTTGGCAGCTTGACTAGAACAAATGCTCACCTCGTTATTCGAGACAAAGGTGTAAATGTATGTAAAGTGTAGTGGTTGCAGATAAACCTCTGCACATCTCTAGCATCACTAAAAACTACTTTGATTCAACTGTTTTTTTCCCATATCCTTGAGTGCATTATTCATGGCATGTACACAACAAGGAGTCCACCAAATATGCCTATAGGCTGCCTCAATTAACTTCACTGCAGCTTTGCCCACATGGGTTGCATCTGTCACTACTTGCACCACATTCTGTGGCCCAACCTCCTCTATAACATCTTTGAGTATCTGGAACTGAAAACTAGTATCCTTGCAATGCCCTGAACAATCAATATTCCTAAGGAAAAAAGAGCCAGTAACCATGCCTATTGTCTCATTGATGAGTGGACAATGCCTAATGTCCATCCACCCATCTATGATGATGTTGCATCCACTTGTGACCCAGGTATCCTTCTTTTTCTCCATTAAAATATTACTCTGGGAATCGTTCTTATCCAAGATTGTCCTCAATTTAGTCTCCCTTGGTGGCACATATGATGGTCCTGCTCTTATTATTTTTGCCACACCCTGCTTATAATAAGGAGAGCAAGCCACATGGAATGGAATGCAATTGGCAAAAAAGAATTTGCTCGTGTCATCATGTGCCTCATCCTTTGTTTGCACATTGAATAATTCTACCAGTGGATTTGAAGCATCACTAGTTACCTTGTGTTTCCTCTTAAGTCCTGTTCCTCCTGAACTAGATTGAATTCATTGACCTCTCGAAAGTACTAGAAGTAGAACTTTGTGTCTTATGAACCCTCCCCCTTGGTGGCAAAGTAACAGATGTAGGTGCATCTTCTTAATTCGCACCCCATAATTTACATATTTCAACCCTAAATTTTTGGTTTTTTTCCACCTTTTCATATACATCTACACCTTTACCTCGAATAAGTAGGTGAGCATTTGTTTAGTTGTGTTGACAAACCATTCAACGTCGCATATGTTGCACTTCCATTTCCTTGTGCCCCCAAATGTCTTAAGGTTTGATGGTACCTTGCTTGCAAATTGTTTTAAAGGTTTCCTCCTGAACTAAATTGAATTCATTGACCTCTCGAAAGTACTAGAAGTAGAACTTTGTGTTTGATGACCCCTCCCCCCTGGTGGCAAAGTAACAGATGTAGGTGCATCTTCTTAATTCGCACCCCATAATTTACATATTTCAACCCTAAATTTTTGGTTTTTTTCCACCTTTTCATATACATCTACACCTTTACCTCGAATAAGGAGGTGAGCATTTGTTTAGTTGTGTTGACAAACCATTCAACGTCGCATATGTTGCACTTCCATTTCCCTGTGCCCCCAAATGTCCTAAGGTTTGTTGGTACCTTGCTTGCAAATTGTTTTAAAGGTTTCTTCAGATCAAAGAGACCCTTAGCATATTGTTGTAGGGTTTGTGAATGGCAACTATAATTTAAACTCCCGGCGGAACTAGTTTGATTTTCATAGTCACCCCTCCTTGCTTCTAAACTAGGATTATCAGGTGCATAATCATTATCATTTTCACTTACAGCTTCAACCTCAACCCCTTGAGATTGACCTTCAGCATCACTAATGCTATGAGAACTCATAATGACAATGCAAGACATGATAATTGTTTTTGTAAGTTTATAATTTAAAAATTAAAATTCAAACCATGCATAATGCAAGAGATCAAGGCACAAGGATTTTGTTTTTGTTTTTCTTACTTCTGGCCGTACGAAGCGTAGATGCAAAGGATACACAAATAGGAATCAGTGTTCTTAACCTTTGTCAAACAAGGATTTCACTTTTGTTTTTGTTACTTCAAGTTGCACGAAGCGCAAAAGCAAAGGATACAAAAAAATTAAAATCCTAATTTGACTTTTAAATTTTATAATTGATTTTATAATTTAATCGAAGATTTATGCATTAATTAAAAACTTAAAAACCTAAATGCTACTGTCATAAATTGATAATTGTAAATACTTGGTCAAACAAGGATTTCACTTTGTTTTTATTTATTTTGGTTGCACGAAGCGCAGAAGCAAAGGATACACAAAATGAAATCCTAATTTGACTTCTAACTTATAATCTTGAAATTGACAAAAAAACTTACAAAGCTACAACCTAGAAAGCAAAATAAATTTAATATTTAAGCATTTAATTTGAATTAAGATTTAACACTTTAAGCATTTGAATGAATCAAAAATAATTATAAGAATTTTCAATTTAGAAATGAATCATGAATAAAAAAACAGTACAATTTTCAAATGAAACAAAAATTCAAAAATTCAACGAATCAAATGCATAGTGATAAGGTCTACCTTGTGGATCGAATGATGAACTTGAAGAGTCTTAAGTCTTCTTGGATTCTCTAACCTCTTCTTGATCTCACTTTCGCTCTCCTAATGCTCTCTCACTCTTGCAAACTTCTCCCTCTTAGCTTGTTGCATGTACTTTAAGCGCTCTACATCACTCAATGAAGTTTTTGTGTAATTTGGAATGAGAGGGATAAGGGTTTTTATAAGATTTTGGGAGGCCTTGTGGGTGGGGGTGGCCATGTGGTTGGGACCAATTAGCAATTAGCTTTAGAGTAGAGAGCTCAAAAACCAAAATCTTTTATAAATTTTTAAAAAATGCCTTTTTGGCATCCACCAGCGCGGGGGAAGCATGCGCGTTTCCCTCAACCCCTAGATGCCCCCTTTTTGAAAGGACACCATAGAGACCTCCCCTCATAGAGGGGAACATCTCAAGGACGGCGATAGTTCGAGACAGTAGGGGAGGTGCAACAGGGGGCGTCCTCACGTCTTGGGGATGTCCCCATCCCAAAAACATGGGGATTTTGGGGGGGACGCGTCCCCGTGTTACACTGTTTTACAAACAATGGAAAAAACTTGATAAAGATGACAAGTTGCATAGGATCACGGAGCGAGGCTTCACAACAGTGGTTCAAAAGTCCAAAGCAACTACATAGGATTGCAACAAAGAAGCACAACAATAAGTAGCATGTAATCAAAGGTCTAAAGTAACCTATAAACATCTGAATTATAAAAACGCTAATAGATCGCCAAATATGAGGTAGTTAAGTGAGCAAGAAGAAAGAGCATCTTCCAATCAAAGTATTGGGTAGAAGGTGCAAGGAAGGAAATTCGTTCTCCATCAAGCAAAGATGGGTACAAAACAAGAAGTAAAGCTGGCTCAGCAAAAAGCCAAAACAAGACGAGACCCATAGTCACAAATCTCAAGGAAGATGGAGGAGATAACCTCCATGTTACAAGCGTTGCAAGAAAGCACAAAGTGGGTAAAGAGAGAAGTTGTATGGAGGAAAGATCCCACAAAGAAGCGGGGAGAAAACTGTAGGAGAGAAGAGCCCACAAAGGTTCCTAGGTGCATGGAGAGTCAACCTGAAGTTGAATCGCAAAGGTTCTCCTTAAGACAAGCCCCTGAGGAAATGGAAGAGTGGGTCTTGGATGTCAAGCACTATTTCGCATGGAAGGGTCTAGAGGACTCCATGAGGGTGGCGTATGTGCAAATAAGTTTGGGCAGTAATGCAACAGTGAGCTAGAAAGATCTCTAAGAGAGAAAGGGATGGAATGGAAAGACGAGGGTGCAATATTGGAAAAAGGTGATTTTCAAACTACTGAACCGAGTAGTGCATCTAGAAGGCCAACTCAAATGGAAGAGAAGATTCAAGAGATGAAATAAGGAACCTATAAAGCCTCTCCATCACAACAAAGAGGAAAGGGTTGCTGTGAAGGACAATGCACAAGAGAAGTTGTCATGTCATGGAAACAACGCAGAGGTAAGAAAGAGCCCTATGAAAAGGTGGAAGAGTGGTAGCCATTGCCTACAGGAGAGACACGCCGATGAGGGAAGGCATTGAGGAGGATGGCAAGGAAGATCCGTAAGCAACAGAGGCTAAAAGGTTGCTAGGCAGAATCAACAACAAAACTACATAGCCAAGTAGAGGTCTGGTTGCAACAGTGCATAACGGGTGAAGGAAATGTGGATATCATTCCATAGGGACCAATAGGAGCGCAGGAAGGTGTCAAAGCAACCTGCACAGAAACAGGGGGTGCAAAACAGAGACCCTAAGGAGAGCAAAAGTGTTCATGTGCACAACGTTGAGGATACACAGGACGGGAAAGAAAAGATGGGAACCTTAGATTCCCACGATGCGAGGGATTGTTATACATCGACAACAATCAAGAGGGACACTAGAGAGAATGTCCACATGCAATGATGTGCGATGGACAAAAAGGGAGACGAATCTCTAGCCCCAAAGGCAAATGAGAAGGACCTTGCAGATGAAATTCGACACAAGACATCCAAGGGTGTGCAAAGAGCAGAGAGAAGTTAGCATGCATTTGACAAGGACACAAAATTATTTGTGCATGGCACAAAGGAGTTTCCGAGAGGAATAAGACAAAATCAGCCCAAAACAAATGAGGGTGCAGTATTTATTGCGTAAAATTCAAGGAAGCTGCTATAGGAAGAGCCAAACATCAAAGCAACGCTGATGTGGAGAGCACATTAAAAACTACACAGAAGGATGGAAAGTCACTACCACAAAATAGCAAGCCAAGGAGAAGCGACTGAAAATAATATCAATCTAGATGCACGAAAGGCAGTGCGAGAACATGGAGGACACGAGGAGAGAGGAGGGAATTGATAAACTCCATAGAGATAGGAATGCCATTAACAACAAGTCGAGGAAGAAGAGAGGATGCATCAAGAGTACCACACAAACATGCCTCGTGAGAGACACATGGAAGAATAGTGCGCAACACTGTCTACTCGTTGTGACTGACATAAGAAAGTAGAAAGTACATGTAGTAGAGGAAAAGCTAGAGAAGCATAGGTTTAAGATGACAAAAGGTGCAATAACCTTTTTGGCAAAGGTAGACAGGCAAAGGTGGGCATAGACCCACAAGAGGAAACAAGGGTGGGTGTAGACCCACAAGAGGAAACAAGGGTGGGTGTAGACCCACAAGAGGAGAAGAGGTGGGCATAAACAAAAGAGACGAGAAGAGAAGGGCAGCGCAAAAAACAAGAAATGTGAGATGCACAACAGAAGAAATGTTGGAAACACCTGGCAAAGGCAAACGAAAAGCGGTGGCTGCAAATCCACAAGAAGACTCAAAGGTCAACACAATTCCACAAGTGAGAAGAGGAGGAAGAAGAGGAGCAAAGCATAAGACAGAAGGTATCGGATCTGAGAGGTGGCCAGTGTATGGCTCGAGAAGGGTCTCAAAAAGGTTGAAACATGGAGCAACCTTCCTTACGCAACCCATCAGATGGAAGGTAACACCATGACCTTGGCAGTTAGCCAAAACATTAGTTATATCATTCATACCCTACTTGTAAGGAAGAGTTTACATTTTAATTACCTGGAGAGTCTAATATAGGAGCATCCAAGGTGGATTGGCAATCTTACATCACCCAAAAAGAGAGTTAGTCAATTAGAGTATAAATCCAACTTTGTCGAAACACGATTGTATGGCACAACAATTTTGAAGACTTTAGGACTACACAAGAGTCATTTTTGCATGGCAGGAAAATAGCTTAGAGTTACGTGAAGGTTGGCAAAATAACAGGGTAAAGAAATTTCGTTAAGGCATGGAGTGTGCATGACGAAGGTAACCACTCATAGAAGTAGGGACATGCCAAGGAACCAGGTGCAAAGCACAAAAATAAATATTTGTGCGATATGTGGAAAAAGTCAGAGACTTGCTATGGCGCAAGAGTGCAATGGCACAGAAGGAAGTTGTTCACAGAGGTTGTGCAACACGAGCAAAACGATGGCTGCATCCAAAACCAAGTTCGGTTTTGCGCAATCAAAGCATAAATGATCTTGTAAAGGAAGCACAGAGAGTTAGCAAAGCACATCAAGATCGAAAAAATTGCACAGAAGTGCACAGAGTAAGTAATGAACCTGCAAAGAACAAGGCACATGGAAAGCAAGAAACAAAGAAGTTTTGAGCAAAGACACATGACAACTGCAGCCAAGCAATAACATGCAAAGAAATGAGGCATTAAGACTTGAGATGAATTTTATTGCGAGGCTAAGCACTTGTAGAATTTAGTGTATTTGCTAGTACAAGGTTCGTTAACTCAGGGTTGGATATTTATGATGACTTTGTGGTTAAAACTTGGAATACTTGTATAAGGAATGTGGTTGTGAAAATCTAAATTTAAATCCATCAAATTAAGGATTTGATGGGAAGCCAAGTTTCTAGGAGGTTGGACGTCTTCCATTCTGATTAAATTCAAGATGACGTGACAACCTACACATCTTTTTCTTATGCTAAAAGTCATCAACTAAACTTGAGATAATGTTGTTGACCAAAGAAAGAATTTACAGGGTTGGTTGTACCTAGATAGATTAAATTTGAGATGTCTTTGTCAACCAAGGCATGTTTTCTAAAAGATAAGTTAAATTGGAGATCACTTTCACGACAAAGGAAAATTTCAAAGAGCTTCATAGCCTCCACATTAGTTGGATTTTTGATGACTTTGATGGATGGCCAAGTTTTTATAAGATTGGTTGCCTCCAAATTGGTTAAACATTAAGAGGGAAAATTCAAACAAGGAATAAGCAAAGGAATGAGCTCATCATCTGAGAATCACTTGGCCAGGTCTAAAAGGGACCTACCTCTAACACAAGTAACTTTATGCTATCCCCCAACTAGACATGTTATTCTAGCTCTAGCATTATTTACTCTTGGGTCCGTAATGGAAAATTCAAACAAGGAAGAAGCAAAGGAATGACCTCATCATCTGAGAATCCCTTGACCATGTCTAAGAGGGACCTACCTCTAATGCATGCAACTTTGTGCTATCCCCCAAGTGGACATGTTATTCTGGCTCTAGCATTATTTGCTCTTGGGTCTGTAATGGGTTTATTCAAAGGACCCCTAATGTTGGATTAACTAGTTCAAAAAATTGGTTCAATCGGTCCTCTATTTTCTTAAGAAACCAATACATTTGATTATTTGTGAAATGTCAAAGGGATCTATACTTGTAGAGTTGGGACTTATTGTGGCTAGCATTATCATTGTAGAGTGACCTATGATGAGTTTGGTGGCACCTATATGCGAAGACAATGATAACGAATTGTGAAGAAGGTAAACCACACACAAAAGAAGGGACGCGCCAAAGAATGAAGAGCAAAGCAAAAAAGTAATGATTGCATGGTAGCACACAAATCGCAAAAGACTTGTTAAGGCACAAGAGTGCAATGGCATAGAAGGAAGTTGTTTGCAGAAGTTATGTGGCACAAGGAAAAGGAAGGTTGCGACTAGGACCAAGTTTGGGTTTGTGTGGACAAGGCGCAAACGAGTTTGCAAAAGAATCTCATGTAAGGCACACAGAGTGAAAGAAATGGAGAAGGTATGGACACAAACATGTAGGACATGAAAGATGCATCACAAGGGCAACCAAGCAATAAACCACGAAGAAATGAGGCACAAAGCATTTAATGTCGAACCTAATGAGGCAGAAGCCACCAGAACAGCTGGTAACATGGACTAACACTTAGTTGTTTGACTAGGGTTGGTTGTGTGATGGACACGACAACATGAAGAAGAAAAGCGAACAAGATCTAAGGAACGTCAATTTCTTGTGATAGAAATCAAATTTGTGGGGCTCTATTTCCATAAAACACTAAGCTACATTTAAAAAATCCTGCAAATTTGCACAAATACATAATAAATTTGTGCAGAAACTCATTAACTACAACTAGCAGTCGATGCATGGAGAACACAAAAACGAACAAGCTCCAAAGGCTATAAAAGGCGACCCAAAGGCTAAGGTCGAATTTGTTGATTGTTGGCAGTCTACGAAAGGCATAGAGAAGAATAGATCCAAGTCCAAAAGACTCGATAGATAGAGAAAGTCAAAGAGCTCCTTGTAACGTTGAGAATCTACTAATATCTTATAACCCCATATTTATTAATACAAACCATGAGTTTTGTATCTGATGTATTAAGTGTTGAAGAGCAATTGGGTGAGTATCACTCAGATGCACAATGTAAAACATCCTTTCAGTGGGACCGCTTACTGCAACTACACCAACTAGTATCAGAGCAAGGTTCAAAACCTCGTGAAATGCAAGGAGAAAGGGTTCAAAACGACAGTTGGTCACAAGTCCAAATCACCTATGTAGGATTATGATGGAGCGCAAAAGTTGGTAGCATCTGAGTTATGGAAGCGTTGATAGATTACAACAATAAATGGAGAAGGATGGCGGAGGGAGGCTTCACGGTAATTGTCCACAAGTCCAAAGCACCTATGCAGGATTATGATGGAGCACAAAAGTTGGTGGCAAGTAATGTGAGGTCTGTGGTAAAATGCTAGCATCTAAGCTACAGAAGTGCTAATAGATTACAAGGACATGAAATGGTTAGGGTTTGAGCAAGAACACACACATCAAGGGCGCATGACAATGGCATCCAAGAAATACCATACCAAGAAATGAGGCACAAAGAATTTAATGCAAAAGCTAAGGAAGCAAAAGACAACAAAATAGCCAGCCATGTGGACCTTAGTCGTTTGCCAAGGTTGAGTTGGTTGCGTAAATGACACGAAAGCACAACAAACAAAAGCTAACATGATCTAAGAAATGCTGATTTATTTCAAAAGAAATCCAATTTGAGCTGCTCAAGAATCATCAAAGACTATATTACATTTAGCAAAGTGTTGTTTTCCACCAAGAGAATGTGGGTAGAGAGCAAAGAAGGGTGACATGGGAAGGGGAAGAAGACTAGAAGACTATCGAATGTGAGGCAACTAGTAGAGCATTGTTCTCCACAATGGGAATATGGGTAGACAGCGAAAAACCGAAGGCAAAGGGACGCTAAAAAACTCGGTAAAGAGGATGAGTTGCACAGGATGGCAGAAGGAGGCTTCACGACAGTTGGTCACAAGTCCAAATCACCTGTGTAGGATTATGGAGTGCAAAAGTAGGTGGCAAGTAATGCGGGGTTTGCGGTAAAACGCTAGCATCTGAGTTATGGAAGCGTTGATAGATTACAACGACAAGAAATGGAGAAGGATGGCGGTGGGAGGCTTCATGGTAGTTGTTCACAAGTCCAAAGCACCTACACAGTATTATGATGGAGCACAAAAGTTGGTGGCAAGTAATGTGAGGTCTATGGTAAAATGCTAGCATCTAAGTTACGGAAGTGCTAATAGATTACAAGGACACGAAATGGTTAAGGATTGAGCAAGAACACACACACATCAAGGGCACATGACAATGGCATCCAAGAAATACCATACCAAGAAATGTGGCACAAAGAATTTAATGCAAAAGCTAAGGAAGCAAAAGACAACAAAATAGCCAGCCATGTGGACCTTAGTCGTTTGCCAGCGCTGAGTTGGTTGCATAAATGACACAAAAGCACAACAAACAAAAGCTAACATGATCTAAGGAACGCTGATTTATTTTGAAAGAAATCCGATTTGAGCTGCTCAAGAATCATCAAAGACTATATTACATTTAATAAGCCCTGCAAGATTGTGTAGATACTGCAGAGATTTCTGTAGTACCTCATTAATTACAGCTGGAAGTTGATGCGTGGAGAACATGGCAACAATAGGACCGAAAGGCTATAAAAGGTGAAAAGAAGGCCAAGGAAGGAGTCGTTGATTGTTGGCAATCTAAGGATACCTTAGAGGAAAGATCCTAGTATGATGACTAGATATAGAGAGGGAACTGAAGAGCTCATTGTAAAGGGGAGAAACTACTAATATCTTGTAACCCCGTGTCGATAAATACAAACCATGAGTTTTGTATCCATTTTACAATTCTTAAAGTGTGATTAGGTGAGAAATATCACTCAATTGTGCAATGTAAGGCATCCCTTCACTGGGACATCTAATCGTGGATACACCAAATAGTATCAAAGCAAGGTTTCGAACATTTTGAAATGTAGGGAGAAAGAATTGAGCCTATAAGTAAAATGTGAGCCAACAGAAGGAAGGCTAGAAGACCATCGAATGTGATGCATCTAGCAAAGTGTTGTTCTCCACAATTGAACCGCAGGAAAGTGTCATTGCAACCTGCATAGAAATAACGATGCAAAAGAGAGGCATCCTAAGGAGAGCACATGTGTTCTTGTGCACAACGTTTAGGATACACAGGACCAGATGGAAAAGAGGGGAACCCTAAATTCCCATGAAGCAAGGGATTTGTTATACAGTGACAACAATTAAGAGGGACACTAGAGAAAATGTCCACATGCAATGATGTGGATAACGGGTGAAGGCAATGTGGATATCATTCAAAAGGGACCAATAGAAGTGCAACAAGGTGTAATAGCAACCTACACAAAAACAGGGGTGCAAAAGAGAGACCCTAAGGAGAACACAAATGTTCTTGTGCGCAACGTTGACGACAAGAACCCTAGATTCCCATGAAGCAGGGGATTGTTATACAATGACAATAATCAAAAGGGACACTCGAGAAAACGTCCACATGCAATGATGTGCAATGGACAAAAAGGGAAAAGAACCTCTAACCCCAAAGGCAAATGAGGACCTTACAAATTAAACTCAACACAGGGATCTGAGGATGTGCAAAGAGCAGAGAGAAGTTAATACGCAACTAACACGGACACAACATTGTTTGTGCATGACACAAGCGAGTTTTTGAGAGGAAGACGAAATCAGCCCAAAACAAATGAGGGAGGTGCAACATTTATTCGTAAAATTCAAGGAAGTTGTTATAGGAAGGAAGAGCCAAGCATCAGACCAAGGCTAATGTGGAGATCACATTCCAAACTACACACAAAGAGGGAAAGTTACTACACAAGATAGCAAGGCAGGAAGCCATCAAACTGAAGCTGACTCGGAGAAACAACTAAAAATAATATCAGTCTAGACGCACAGAGGGCAATGTGAGAACATGAAGGTGATGAGAAGAGAGATGGGAGTTGCTAAACCCCATAGAGATGGGAACGACATTAACAACATCAAGTGGAGGAAGAAGAGAGGATGCAGCAGGACTACCGCACAAACATTTCAGTGAGAGACATATGGAAGAATAGCGCACAACTATGCCTACTTGTCATGACCCACAGAAGAAAGAAGAAAGCACATGTAGCAAAGGAAAAGCTAGAGGGGCACAAGTTTAAGAAGACAAAAGGTACAAGGTCCTTTTGGCGGAGGTAGACGGACAAAGGTGGGCATAGACCCACAAGAGTAGAAAAGGTGAGCGTACACAAAAAAGAAGGGGACGCAAAAAACAAGAAATGTGAGACACACAAGATAAGTGTTGAAAACACTAGGCAAAGGCAGATGAAAAGAGGTGGGTACATATCCAAAAGAAGACTCAGAGGTGAATGCAAATACACAAGTGAGAAGAGAAGAGGAGGAAGGGGAGTGAAGCAGAAGAGAGAATGTATCAGATCTAAGAGGAGGTGGACAGTATATGGCCCGAGAAGCGTCTGGAATAGGACAAAGTGCAAAGCAAGCTTGCTTAGGCAACCCATTAGGTGGAAGACAACATTATGGCCTTGGAATTCAGCCAAAACATTGGTTCTATCAATCATACCCTACATGTAAACACGTGTTTACATTTTAATTATGTGGGAAGTCTAATATAGGAGCATCCCAAGGAAATTGGCAATCTTGCATCACCCAAAAAAAAGAGTTAGTCAATTGGAGAATAAATCCAAATTTCTCGATACAAGGTTGCACCGCGCAAAAGTTTTCAAGACTTTTAGGACTACTCAAGAGTCCTTTTGCATGGAAGGAAAATAGCTTGGCGTTGCATGAAAGTCGATAGAATAATGGGTTACATAAATTTAACTAAGGCATGGAGTGCACATGAAGAAGGTAGCAACTCACAGAAGAAGGGACACACCAAGGAACCAAGAGCAAGGCACATAAGTAAATATTTGTGCAAAAGGTGGCAAAAGTCAAAGAGTTGCTAAGGTGCAAGAGTGCGGTGGCACAAAAGGAAGTTGTTCGCAGAGGTTGTGCAACATGAAGGAAAGGAGGTTTGCAACCAGAACCATGTTTGGGTTTCCAAGGACAAGGCACAAATGAGCTTGTAAAGGAAGCACAGACAGTAAGCAAAGCACATCAAGATTGCAAAAATTGCTCAGAGGAAGTAATGAACCTGCAAAGAACAAGGCACTCGAAGAGTAAGAAGCAAAGAAGTTTTGAGCATGGATATGAAGACATCAAGGACACATGACAACTGCAACCAAGCAATAACGCATAAAGAAATGAGGCACAAAGACTTGAGATGTATTTTAATGAGAGGCTAAGCACTCACAAAATTAAATCTCTATGCTAGCATAAGATTGGTTAACTCTAGGTTGGATATTTATGATGACTTTGTGGTTGAAACTTGGAATATTTGTATAAGGAATGTGGTTGTGAATATCTAAATAGATTGAATTCAATATGAATTTCATGGTCAAGGCAAGTTTTCTGAGAGGTTACTTGTCTCTAGATAAGTTAGGTTCAAGATATATTGGACACCAAGGGCAAGTTTTTAAGAGGTCTATTATCTCTTAGATGGGTTAAATTCATGCCAACAGTAATGGCAAATAAAATATTTTTTGATATTGGTAGTCTTTAAATCCATCATATTAAGCTTTTAATGGGAAGCCAAGTTTCTCAGACGTTGGAGGTCTTCAATCTCCAATAAATTCAAGATGACGTGATAGCCTACACATATTTTTCTTATGCTAAAAGTCATCAACTAAACTTGAGATAATGTTGGTAACCAAAGAAAGATTTTACAAAGTTGGTTGCACCTAGATAGGTTAAATTTAAGATGTCTTTGTCAACCAAGGCATGTTTTCTAGAGGATAAAATGAATTTGAGATCACTTTCACGACCAAGTAAAATTTCTAAGAGTTTCATAGCCTCCACATTAGTTAAATTTATGATGATTTTGATGGATGGTCAAGTTTTTAGACGATTGGTTGTCTCCAAATTGGTTAAACATCGAGAGGGATTTCAGGAATTTTTTATCTAAGTTGGTTATCAATTAATTGGTTAAGTTTGAGATGAACTTGATAACCAAGGTGAATTTTTACAAGGTCGATATTCTCTTGATGGTCAAATTTGTAATGACCTTCAATGGATAGAAAAAAATTAGAAAATTAAATAGTCAACAAATTGGTTAAATTATAGATGATTTTCTTGGCCAGGTGATACATTTACAATGTTTAGTCTCCAAATCAATTAAAATTTAGAGAATACGTTGAAGTGATGTAAACATATTTAAGAGATAATTTAATGTCCCATCACTAAATGTAATATAACTTCCATGATAATGGCAACTTGTAATGAGGTTTTCACGATAGGTTAAGCTTGACGTGACTTTGATTCCAAGAACAATCTTAAATTCCAAAATTTAATGTCTTAGGATTGGTTGAATTTTGAAAAGAATATCATTATTAATATAAGGTTGGTTGCATTCAAAAATAATGATAGTAATGATTACCGTGTACAAAGATGGTAATATCCGAATAGGTTGAACGCAAGATGAATTTCATGGCCAAGGAAAGTTTGTACGAGGTTGATTGTTGTCTCTTAATAGGTTAAATTTGAGATAACTCTAATAGCAAGGGAAAGATATTTAGAGACTTATTGTCTATAGATCAATTATAGTCAATATGTTATTGATGACCAAGGAAAAACGTTAAAGCCTAGTTATTTCTAGATGGGTTACATTCAAAATGATATATATGGTGAAGAAAACATTCTACGACATTATTTGTCTTTAAATCTACCATTGTTTCTTTGGATGAGTTATATTTGACATATCATCGTTGTCCAAAGAAAGTTTTAACAAGATAAGAAGGCTGAAGATTAATTTTGATGGCCAATACAATATTTTAAAAGGTTCTTGAGGTTGAGTTTTTTTTCCAAATTAGTTCAATTCAAAGATGACTTTGCTGGCCAAGGCATGGTTTGAAAACGATGGGTGCTTGCAAATTGATTAAAATTCAAAATGATTTTTAGTCAGTTGCATTCACCACAACTGTAATAGTCAAGGCACATTAGGCTATCACTTCAGTATCAAATGTTTTGTCAACTATCAAAAATGTGACAGCCCATCAAGTTGCATACATTATCAATCTAGCATCTAATAAAGCATATTATCTTTGTTACAACTATCTAATGACTCAAGCTCCCCATGAAAACATACAACAAACAAAAATCAGAGTTTGTATGTTGCACACAGCCAGTTTTGGCAGCACCGTAGCATAAAATAATAACTTAGATAGAATCAAGAAATAAAGTTTTTGGTCTGGACACAGCCAGCATAACCTTCAACTGTTTCATTAAGATCATGTTTGGCTGATCTTTGGAGTGTTATTTAATAGGAGGAGGAGCACGTCCATTATTAAAAAATCTTTGAAATTATTGACCAAATAGAATACTGTAATCTTCCATTCAAGAGCCTCAACTGCAACTCTTCAAGTTCTTATAGATCTTTGTTCTGGAAACTACAAGACTCTATTTATAAAATCAACGGAGTTGTGCAGAAGTTGGAAAAACTATTTGAGCACTCTAACATGGAAAATACAAGAGAAGATTGCAATTGTCTTCTTTTTATTTTTGTCTTGCTACAAATATTTACCAAACTTTGATTCCTCTGTTGCACTTCCTACATTTGTTTGCATGTTGGAATAGAAGAAAGCAAAATTGCTCACTGTCTCTTCAAGTTTTGGCTTCTAGTCCTATTTAGGTTTTGAGAACACTTGTGCCATTGATGAAAATATTAGTGTGGAGCATAGAAGAACTGAGAACCTTTCTTAAAAAGGTGGGACACAGACCTCAATGAATGATAGGCTTATCAGATTGGTCATGGAAAAATTGGAGACTTGATGCCTTTGACTACCCTTCCCACATGGAAAATTCTGATGAAGATGAAGAAGTTCTAGGAGAAGAAGACGATCCTATTGAGATTGAAAATTTCACTAACAAAGACAAATGATGCTCCATGGTGAAAACCATTTTTTCCCTAAAGCAGGTTTTTTTGATCGTCTATTTTTGTTTTTTCTTGTGTTGGCAGCATTACCAAAATTTGTCTTCCCTACTACAAAAATTTGCTTACCTTTGGCAATCACTTGAGGATGATGGTTGTGGTTAGAAAACACAGCCATTCAAGATGCAAACTTTGTGACCTCGTAGAATTTTTCTCCAAAATACATCTACTTTCCTCGAATTCTCTCATTGGCCAGTTTCATTTTACTATACTCAGTTGTGGTTTGGAGAATTTATCCATTTTCAGCTTACCCTCTATTTTATCTATTTATACATTAGAGTCCCTTTGACCTATACTTGGGCCATTTGTGGAAAATAATATAATTTCTTCTCTTTTTATTTCTCAACATATTGATGGGAGCGATGTATAAAGTATTTCCTACTAGACAATCTTATGTTTGATAGGAATTCTACCATCTAGCCTAATTTCAGAATTATGCTTTATACCACACAATTGGAATATCTGTTGTTTGATAGTAATGTGCTACCAAATAGCCGAGTTTCATGCGAACACATGAAACCAATGATTTTTTCCCATTATGTTCTCCTCAATCACCAATTTGTACTTCAGTGCTTTAATACCTTATTATACATATGTGCACAGAAAAACTTGAGTGGAAACATTCAAATTTTCACCTTGTTAAAACACTGCTCTTGATGGTGTGTTTTGTGTTCTTTCATAGTCTAGGGTATTCTTAGCATAATTATTCTCTATTATAACTAGTAATACTTTCAAGTCCCATTGTGTTCCCAATAAGAGTGTAACATTTAGTTTCATAAAATTACGGTTTTTCGAAAAAATTAAGCATAACATAAATGGCATTTTTGGAGGCCTTCGGAGCTCCAAGAGCATCACCACCTAGTGTTAGCTTAGTGAATGTGTTTCTAGCAAGCCAAGTTTTTCGAAAAGGTATTTTAATAAAAAAGCATAGAATACCCATAAAAGTTAGCCCTTGTAGTGCGACTCAACTCAATTGGCTATAATTAGCAATTATTTTCTTCTTGTAAATCTCTTGTTATTAGGATTTGTCTTATTTGCATGCCTATATATGTTGAAAGGATATTATTAGTTTTGTTTAACTTTAAATAAACTCCCATTCGCGTGCCTATGCATGTTGACTCGATGTTAAGTTAGCTTTGTTTTAACTTTAAAGTGGTTTACTATTATTAGTTTTTTTAGCTATAAGACAAGGGTTTACCGTATTGTATGTTAATGTGTGTAACTGATATCTCTTCCACAAATATTTCTTTATTTTTAAATCCTTTTTAGAAACTTTGTTATTATCTTGTTATTACTCTTGCAAACATGTGTCAACTCAATACCCTGGAGTTTGGCTTTTTTATAACACATTAATTCCTAGCAGATGATGTGTTGTCCCCCACATTGAATCCTCAATGTGGATCAGTGGATATAAGAGCACTTTAGATCCTATATGTCCCATCAAACAAAGAAAAATTATCATAAGTTGGGCTTGGAAACCAGAGCTCCATCTAACTATGTCCCTGAAAGACACAAGCAACCATAGATGGACGTAGGAGGGATAGATTCCTAGGACCCAGTAAAGGCCATGCTTGAAGAGCCTCTAACAAAGAAACTAGCTGAAATGATGACCTAATTCACGTAGATTCTATATAAAATGCAAAGATGCATGCCCATTATGGTACAAGTAAGTTTTGATATTTTGATGTTTGAAGATAAAATAGAGGCTGGTGCGCTTAAAATTTGGATCACAAAATTATAGATGTATTTTTATGTAAACACTTTCTCAAGACCTAAGAAAATAATGTCTGCCCTACTGGAAAGCTAAACCCCAAGTTCAACAATGGTGGGAACCTTGAGCAATACAACAAAGATGCAAAGGATGATTGTGTGGTCATCATGTATCACTCTTGGGATGACTTTGTTGATAGTATTAAAGATGAGTATTGTCCAAAATATGTCTATGAGGAAAACTACATGAAATGACAATTTCTACGACAGGGCATATTTGTGAGGGAATACACAAATAACATCCATGCTCTATCAACGAAACTCAGCATCAAGGATTCTAAATGCATAAATAAAGTGGTCAAATACAAGAGTCGTCTACATTGATATATCAAAACAAAGATGGGATTCCTAACCCTTGAAACGATGAGATAAACCCATCAACATACAACAAAGATCAAGGAAAAGTTCAAACAAAAAGGGAAATTCCTTATAGGAAAGTGGGCACGTAATCAATAGATAGAGGCAAATCCAAGTATATGGAAGCAAGCAATAGACTAGAGGCCCCATAATCGGGGAAAAATTCGAAGATCCCAACCTCAATATTTTCTATGAAAAAAAACAAAAATAAGCCCCAACAAAAGAAGACTCAAAAATGGTGTGAAAACAATAGGAGCAAGACTTACAATATAGAAAAATATCATTTAAAAAGGACCTTTTTACGAAGACACATGAATATGATCTAATACAAGAAATCGGTGAGGATGAACACTTCTTTCATCCTATAGACAAAGGTAAGCAAATTATGGATTCTTATCCCCATTTCATAGTTGGTAAATCGCAAATTGCAACATTGTCGTATGAGGAAGAACGTCTTTTTCATTCATTGATGTGGGTGCAAGGGAAAGCTTTGCACTCCATAGTGGATAGTGGGGCAGAAATATTTGATGTCTATATAAACTATATAGAAAATGAGTTTCAGAACAACACCTCACCCACATCTATACTCCATCAAATGGCTAAACCAAGGCAGATTTATTCGTGTTGGTCAATAATGACTTCTCACATACACAATCAAGTCATTCAAAGATGAAGTGTTGTGCGATGTAGCAACCCTAGAAGTTTGCAACGTTTTTCTTGGGCAGCCATATATGTATAAACAAAATGGAATCTATCAGTTCAAGACCCACAATGTCATCATCACATTCTGAAGGCAATCCTAAAAGATCCCCAAGGTTCCTCCTAAGAAGACAATGAGCCTAATTAGTGCAAAACAATGTAGGTGTGTGATTGGTCTCACTAGAAAGTTTATGTTAATGTTTATTAGGCTAAAGTGAACTCAGAAAGTCAATGCAACCACCTAATCCACCATATTATCAAACTATACAGCAAGAAGTGATGAAGATATTAACATCTTACACGTCTTCACTACACCTATTAGTGTGCCCCTACACTGCCAAGTGACACTTCCCATCAAATTCATCCCTGAGACACCCTTGCCAAATGACCAAGTATACATATGCTCGGTGCTAGAAAATGAAGAGATCAAGCAACAAATCCATGAGCTAATCCAAAATGTCCATATCCAACCTAACACATCACCTTCTGGAAGCCCAACTGTGCTAGCTCAAAAAAAAGATATGGTTGTACCTAAATATGGTGGTAGCAAGTATCCTATATATGACAAGGAACTTTATGCCATTGTTTAGGCATATCGACATTGGAAGCATTACATTTTGGGAATGGAGACATTGCATACTATTATTGCACACATATCATAAGCCTACGTAATTATTGCATACCTAGGGCAAGTTACAAAATGATCATCGTCAAAAGTGGTCTACCTAATTGCAATAGTTTCACCGCAACATTAGGCATAAGAAATGTAGTTCCATTCAGGCTACACACTGTTTATGGCACCCTCCAATTGCAGCACTAGCAATAGTCCTCAATTCATGTGGCCATGAGACTTCTAAAGCGCCCTCGTTGTATGGTAGTGATCAAGAATTTTCCACCATATATCAAGCACTGAATATGGGCCAACAAGTTGGAGACTAACATATACAAGAAGGGCAATTGTGTCACTTGGGACACCTATGTGTTCCAACATTAAAACGACAACATGATTTTAGAGGCGCACGACAGTTAAGTTTTAGAACACTTTGGAGTAGAAAAGACAATGGCAATGCTCTAGAAATACTTCTATTGGTTGAATCTTTCTCATAATGTAAGAAAGTATATCAGGTCATGCACAACATAGCAAAACCAAATAACAAAAAAGCATGGGCTCTATGCACCACTACCAATAATTGATTGACCTTAGCAACCAATCTCCATGAATTTCATGTCAGGGTTGCACACAACTAGGCATGGCCATGATTGTGTTGTGATTGTCAGGATGGAAATGTTGGTGCCCTATACAAAGGAGATCATATCTGAAGACAGTGCAAGGCTCTAATTTCAGCACATGTGGATCCTCTTCACCATACCACAAATCATTGTGTCAGACAAGGACAACAGATTTCTTAGCACTTTTTGGTTAACCTTATGGCCCATGATGTACACCAAGTTGAACAAGTCCACTTCTTTTCATCCTCAGACATATAGGCAAATAAAAGAGATTAAATGTATGATGGTGCATCTACTTAAAATGTATAACTCAAATCATCCACAAACATAGGAAGACAATCTCTTGAAGTTTCTTTCAAGACTGTATGAACCAGAGAGCTACAAGGAGTCAGAGCTGTGGACAAGTAACAAGATCTCAATCTGTTGTGAACCCAAGTATTCTTTTACCACCATTGATAACTAATTAAAAAAGAAGGGTCAATCAGTTTACAGCAACACCAAGAGCAAACATGGGAGCACCTATAGCCACAAGGAATTATGCAAATTGGATCACTGGCAGTGCTCTGATTCTCCTAGTACCACCAGCCAATTGGAATTCTATTCCAGTAAATGCACTGAAAGCTCTGCCCAAATTCAGTGGGAAAGATTTCAAAACCCCTGAAGAACATCTACAAAATGTGTTTGATCTATGTGCAATACATGTGATTACACAGCAAAATGTGGCTATAAAATTGTTAGCAGCGTCTTTTAAGGGGAAGGCTCTGGACTGGTACAGATCTAACTCCAAATACAATATTCACATGGGATTAGCTTGGAGATGCTTTCTTTGCAAGATTTGAAGAAAATGGTGATAAATCTTCTTTGTTACAACAATTGATTACTATCAAAAGGGCACCACAAGAAGCAATGACTGATTTCAATTCAAAATTTCAAAAGACTTGGGAAAGAACACCTGCTACAACAAGACCATTATCAGGTACGACTATAGTATTTTATCTTAAAGCCTTAAATTCAGATATATCAGTAATGATTCAGTCACTTGAAAGTCAGAGTCCATCAGAAGCCTATGACTATGCAGTCAGAGCTGAAAATAACTTAATAGACGCTGGAAAGTTGCCCCCAAGGCTTCCCATGCCCATGTTTCCAGAGATTACCTTACCTTTGCCTCAAGAATCCCCTAATCCCATAGCCCCACATGTGTCTATGTATACATTTCCTCAACAACCTGCTAAAGTCGTTGTCCCTGTCTAGTCATCTGAAATAGATGATGTCAAGAACATCTTAAGGACATTTTCTAATGAGATAATTAACTTAAAAAGATAGCAGAATCTTTATCCTAGACCCCAATATCAAGGCTACCAAGGAAATAGACTTCCACCACAGCAAAATCAGTATCAGGGTCCTCAAAGGCAAACTAACCCTCAGCCATCGAACCAATTAGTTACAGTCTCTACACCCTCACAGACTGTTCCACCTAATCCAAATAGGGAGATTGTTCTAGGACAGAATAATTATGCAGATGGCACCAATGCCTGGTGTTTCCCTTGTAATAATGCTCATATGCACAGAGATTGTCCCAGGGGTAATCTACAGCAAAAAATAATAAAGCAAAGAAAAATGGATGGACAATTTGCAAATACTTCTGACACTCAACCCTACCAATCCTCTGGTATGCAAAATTCAGTCCTGGTGGCTCAGATGCAAGGGATGTCCCTACAACAAGAAGAAGAAATAGCCCCTGAACATGCTTTGTTTTCATGGGTTGAAGATGAAGAGTCAGTATTCTTAAATGAAGCTTCTACTTCCAAGAACCCATTGGTACAATCAGATTACTACACCAAAGCCAAGAGAAAGATGATGGAACGACCTGAAGTCGCAAATAATGAAATTATGGGGATTCCTCCAAGGTCATCAAAACACAGCGGCTGGACAAAAAATACCTCAGCCAGTGCAGAACCAAGTAATTTCTGGACAAGTTCAACAAAAAGCAAGGTACCCTTATTATCAAAGAACCCAAACACTAGGACCGGTGAATGTAGTGGATCAGCTGAAGAGGACCCTAACACATCTGTCAATATGGGACATATTAGTTATTCCTGAGCAAAAGACACTGTTGCAAGAAGCTCTACAGGGCCAAGCAGTGCCTAAACATATTGGTACCAAAGGAGCCCCTGTTGATAAGAAAAAACTCAAAGACACGATTCCTCTGCAAGCAATAGTCCTTTTAAACAATGCACCAGAGGTAAGCAAATCCAAATCAGAGACCTATTTGACTTTGATAGTTGGAAAGAAACTGTTACATAATGCAAGGATAGACTCAAGGGCCAGTACTACAGTAATGCCTAAACAAATAGCAGATGCTTTAAAAATAAAGTATGAGCCACTTACTAGAGGAGTTATGCAGCTGGATGGAAAATCGGTGCAAACAATAGAAAAAATTAAACAACTCCCATTGCAATTGTATACTTGCCCTAATATAATTGTCAATCAGGATGTAGTAGTCATAGATATACTCCCTGTATTTGGCCTATGTTTACCCAGAGATTTCACAGCCAAGATAGGAGGTTATATGTAACTTGATTGGTCTCACCTTATCTTAAGAACCAAATATGGTACAAAAATGAAAATAATATCTGAGTCACTATCTAAAGATTACATCAACAATGAACCAACCCCAAAATTAGAGGCAGCTCATGCTATGCTGAATAAGGAAGAAATGGTCTTTGTTGAAGAGTTAGGTGACTAGATTGAACATGACCAAGAGAAAGAAAATAACCAGTTGTTAACTATGATGCAAAGTGACCCATATGAAAATTATGACTTTACTGGTCTAAGCACTTATATCATATTTGATGAAGACCATGAAATCCCAAATGTTTTAAGGGAAGAAACGCCAAAGACTCAAGAATCTAAAAAGGACTCAGAAATCTGACCTTAAATTTTGATGGCGCTAGAAGTAAAAATGGTGCTGGAGCAAGAATTTGTCTTGTTGCTCCAAATGGTGAGAAATTTTTAAGAGCTATCCGTTTCTAATTTCCCTGTACTAATAATGATGCTGAATATGAATCTTTAGTACATGGGCTCATGTTAGCCAAGAAAAAAGGAGTGAAAAATATGATAGTAAAAAAATATTCAAAACTAGTGGTGAAACAAATCAGAGAAAAAGTAATAGGCAAAAATGTAAAGATGAGATCTTATAGACACAAAATTTGGGACTTAATAGATGATTTTGAAGTTTTCAATATTGAAGTAGCTCTTAGAACTCAAAATTCTGAAGCAGATAGGATGGCACAGATTGGCTCACAGTTTGACCCAGCAACTGATCTATTAGTCAACAATGAGTCAGTCAAAGTTATAGTAAGGCCAACTATCCTAGACACTGATGAAAATTGGCAAGTCTTTGAAAATGATTTTCAAGTACTCTCATTTTTGCAACAATCAAGGGAATTTGTTGATCAATTGCAACTCAAAATTGAAGAAGCATATGGAGACCAAATTATTCAATTAAAGACCAATAAGCTTCCCAAACGCTTGATTACTTTACAAAACCTATTTGATCCAGAATATGTAAGCCTAGAGAAGAAAAGGTTTCAAGCAAATAAAGCAGATTATTCTGAGGTACAAGTGAGTGAAGGGAGAAAACTAAAGATTGGAAATTTCACAACCCAAGAGGAAAGGGAAAAACTAATTGACTTGTGTGAAAGATATGACAGAGTAATAGTCTGGACCTATGAACACCTTCATGGCTATAACAGAGACATCATTCAGCGCACCATAGAACTCACTGAAGGATTTAAGCCAGTCAGACAGAAATAGAAGCCAGTGAATCCAAGGATTGAACCTTTAATGGTGGATAAGTTGCAGAAACTTTTAGAATCTAAAATAATTTTTTCAATCAAACACTCAACCTGGGTATCCAATCTAGTACCAGTCAGAAAAAAGAATGGTGACATAAGGCTCTGTGTGGATTTCAGAGACCTAAATAGTGCATCTCTGAAAGACCACTATCCATACCCTCTATGGAACAAATTTTACAGACTATCGCTAGATCAGAGAGATTTTCTTTGCTAGATGATTTCTCTGGATACAATCAGATTTAGTTTGCTGATGAAGACCAACACAAGACTGCATTTACTACCAAATGAAAAATGTTTGCAGATGCCAAGATGCCATTTGGCCTGTCAAATGCTGGAGCCACTTTTTAAAGAGATGCATTTGGAGAACTCATAAATACAATCATTTTGATTTATCTTGATGATCTCACTATTTTTTTCAAGAATGTTGTTGATCATTTTGATCATCTGAAATTTGTTTTTAAGAAGTGTCAAGAGTTTGGAATATCCCTGAATCCCAAGAAGTGTATCTTTGCAGTACCTCAAGGCAAACTACTGGGACATATAGTATCCAAAGGAGTCTCTATAAATCCAGAGAGAGTCACAGCGATAATGAACTTGTCCCTGCCAGTAAATAAGAAGGCAGTTCAGTCCTTTTTGGGAAAGTTTAATTTTGTCGATCGGTTCATATCAAACTTTGCAGGCCTAATGAGACCAGTGACACTCTTGTTGAAAAAAAGGTGGACTACAAAAGGAAGACAACCTTTTGAGGTCAAAAAAACAATTTCAACAGCGCAGTACTTAGTAACCCAAACTTCTCTAAGTCTTTTATAATGTATGTTTATGGAGAAGAGTTCAATGTTGCTGCTGTCTTAACACAGAAAGATGATCAACAAGAGGAAAAACACCCAATAGCTTTTTTTTCAAGGACTCTTACGGAGTATGAAGCCATATACAACTTTGTGGAGAAACAGGCATATGCTATGGTAAAAGCCCTCAAAAAATTCAGGCATATGGTATCAAAAAATAAAATTTTGATACTTGTGGCTCATCTTAGTGTCAGAGAATACATTATGGAAGGTGAAATTACTGAAAAAATAGCAAACTGGATAACAAAGATCCTTGAGTATGATGTAGAGGTCAAACCCACTAAGCTAGTCAAAGGTAGGGGGTTGTGCCAATACATGGCTCAAAATATGGAAAAGATGATAACTGAAAAAACAGAAAAGAAAAATGTATTGAAGATACAAGAAATTGATCAGAACTCCTGAGTCACAAAGAAAATCCATTTTATAAAACATGAGATTTTCCCAAAAGAGCTCTCTCAGGACAAGAGGAGATACTATAGGCAGCAAAGGGTCCATTTTGTTTTAATTGACCAAGTTCTTTGCAGAAAAAATATTGATGGCATACTTTTAAGAGTATAGAGAAAGATGAGGCTCAGAAAATACTACATGAAATGCACCATGGAGTCTCAAGTGGACATTTTTCTGCAAGAACCACAGTTATAAAGATAAGTCAGGGAAGTTATTTCTGGTCCACTTTATTTACAAACTGTTATCAACTGTTCAAAAAGTGTCAATCTTGTCAATGTTATGTGGGGTACAGAAGGAATGCAGCAATGTCCCTTAGTCATATAATTATTGATGAACCCTTTGCTCAATGGGGTCTTGACTTCATTGGAATGATTAATCTGGTGTCCAGTATGGGACACAAATGGATTCTAACTGCCACAGATTATTTTATCAGATGGAGTGAGACAGTGCCACTCAAAGAAGCAACAGAAAAACTGATCCTAGACTTTTTGGGGGATATCACTACTCGCTTTGGGCCTCTTCGTACCATAATTTCAGATAATGCTAAGGCATTTTTAGAGGCAAAAATATCTGACTTTGCACTAAAGTATGGAATCTATCTGAAAACTTTATCGAATTATTACCCTTAGGGTAATGGTTTAACAGAATCAACCAACAAGACCCTGATTAGACTTATTAGGAGAATAGGGGCTAATCATCACAAAAAGTGGCCTAAAGTGTTTAATATAGCACTGTGGGCTGATAGAATTACGCCTAAACAAGTGACAAAGATGTCCCCATATGAATTGGTCTATGATAACCCTGTTGTAATGCCCCTGAGCTTGAAGATTTCTGCGCTCCAGTTATTAAAACAGATTGAAATTGAGAATGGCCCCATGCAGGTCAGACTTGCTGAGCTCCTAAAAGTTCAAGAAATGAGAAATACAGCGCATGAATCATTAATGAAACATAAAAAAATAATCAAACACTGCTTCGATAAGAAGACTTCAAACCCCCATTTCGAAGTAAGCGCAGTTGTTTTGAAATGGGATGCGAGAGCTGCCAAGCCGAGTTGACACAATAAATTTGAGGCATTGTGGACGAGCCCCTATAAGATTCGTACATGTAAACAACAAAATTCATTTGAGCTCGAAACGATGGAGGGCAAACCCGAAGAGATTCTTGTGAATGGGATCTACCTGAAACGTTTCATTTAAGCAGTATCTCTCATGTATTATAGTTATATAGTTTTCCTTTCCTTGTTGCTCTGTTTTTCCTTTTTTTTCTACTCTTTCTTTTAATAAGTGTTCTATGAACACGTGGTCGCGGCTCAAAGTCTTTTCAAATTTTTCGAAACTCTCACATTCACTAAATCTCTTTCAAATCTCCAAAATTCCCAAGGGACCTTTACGCAGCGACTTTTATGACGTGTCTGCCATGCTGTCCCACGCAGATTTAATAAAATTTTCTAACGATTTTCTGGTTACAATGCCATTTATGAGACTTGATGTGTCATTAAATACCCTAATAACAAGAGTCAAGGCTTAATTGTGTCTCATCCATTCCTACGTCTACTAGAAAAATCCCTGTTACCTACATTTCAATTCATAGCAAAACCTGCTTAGTAAAAGTGTCTTCCTTGTTGCAAAACTTCCATACTTATTACATAAGTTCACTAATTTCCAGTATAGACATAGATATGGAGGAAGCAGTCTTTACAACAGGGATTTGGGATTTACGAATCCATTGATAAGCTTCTCACCAGCAAATCATATGCTTCAGCCCCTGCACAACCCTTAAAGACCTATCCAAGGACTAGAGTCCCTGAAGTTGGTTATGTCATCGACCCAGCGAAGGTGAAAGATTTTGCAGATGGAATCGCGGACCCAATCCTTCAAAACTCTGGCAAAGCTCTACAAGAAGCGGCACACCAAAGATGTATCTAGAAGGCCAAGGCTAGACAATCCGAAACATTTGGGATCAGGATATGGACTTCTCAATTGGCACAGTTCATTGTCTCAAGTGTACATCCGTGCCCCGACTTAGTTGAAATGTGCACAGAATTGTTTCATGCGCCCTCAAACACCATACAACAGGGTCAATTCATGGTGCAAATTACACTGATGGCCATTAGGGACATGTTGCCTCTATATCATGACAAAACAGCCACATTTTTCACCATTGTCAAAATACAAAAAACGTGGGCAAACATTAATAATCAATTGAGATTTCTCAAATCAAAATTGCAATTAGAGGACGATGATACCATTGTGCCAGTGCTACCAACAAGAAGGGCACAATTTGCACAGGGCAATCAAGATGGCATTTATTTTTAGAATGAAGACATAACTGTCTATGATTGGCAAATGGCCATTCTCTTCAGATTAAAAACTGTAAACAAGTCTCAAGAGTATCGACTGGACTTCTCAAAGCAGATTGCTTATTCAATGGTTAACCAACTCACTCACTTTAAATCTAAAGGAGTTTTCAAGTATTCTTCTTATCTGTTTCACCTCATATTATATCAAAACTCCGGCATATTTTCACAATATATGCATCTGAATATGTATGACCCAAATTTCAGTTATAATATAACTATTCCTGTGTTCGCATGGACACATCTTATCCAAAACGTCTGACCTATATGAATTTTGAGAACCTTTTGTTGCCTCTGCCTTTTGTCACCTAAGCCCAAAGCTTGTTGAAAATAGATTAACTCCAAGTGTCAGAAGCCTCATGACAATTGCACTATTCCCTGTGACTATTTTTTTAGATCTCATCATACCATCATTAGGGTCCATGGTTTTAATGGAGAACTAGTGTGGCTACCCAAAATTTTGACTCTTAGGCTAGCATTCTTAGAGGTCACCCAGCAAATGTCTGTAGTTGATAATGACTATGGCACTGAGAAAAAAAAATGTATGATATTCCATGGGTAAAGAAAAATATGGCCCTAGAGGTCATGGATGTTGAGCACTTGTTGCTGAGGAAGCTAGCTATCATGAGTTTCTTTCTGATTGAAGATAAATGGAGATATGACCCACGCAGTTTCATAACCTTATGAGTCAAGAATAACAAAGTCGGCGCTAAAATTGTGCATAAGGGCCATCCCTTTTGATAAGACAAAAGAAACCCTAAAAAAGATATCCCTGATTTGTATGTAGAATTGACAGATTTGCCCTTTCAGGAGGCCAAGCCATGAGAGACCTTTTATGTTAAGAAAAAAGTTTGACTCTAAAATCAAAATGACTTCTGGTTTAAAAAGGGCGTTGAAGAATAAAGAATGAAAACTCGAGAAAATAGAAGCCTATTGGAAGTATAGGCAAGAGATTTTTGAGCTAACTCACTCTTTTGGTAATGTAAACTTAGATGAGAAATGAGAGGCAATTTGGGATGAATGGCAACCGTCCCCTGTCTCTAGCCCTGATACAAGCAAACTGCAAACACATGATGAAGAGTCAGAGGGGGAAGCAAAATCCACTTATACAGTGCAGGCCCCAAAATAAACCTCACCACCCAGAGCTTCTTCATCAGTGTCAACCTTTGGGGTTCCCAGTTTTATGCAATCACCACTAGCAACAGTGGTAAACGTTGAACAGAAGGAAGCACAGCAAGAAGAAAAAAGGCCAAAGAAACATAAAAAGCTCAAATTTCAGCGTGATTCAGATGAGGAAGTAAAACCCTCACATCATCAACCCCTGAGTACATATGTTGCTCCTCAAGTACGTGTTATTTCTCCTTCTCAGTCTTTTTCTTTTTCTGTAGGGGTGGTAATCCCAACTGGCCAAATATTATCCCCTACCACTTCTGTTGTGCCAATTTTCCAATTTGCCCTACCTATTACTGCTCAGGTCATGTCATCACAGGCCACATCATTGCCTCCCTTTTCCCCCTCTATCCCAAAGAGAATAGCTCTCCAAATTCACCGTAGCCAACATTTGGCTATTCCCTATGGATTGCCACAGGGTTATCCTTTTGCGGGTGGGTATATTGCATCTCCTCTACTTTCTAAGCTCAAACAAACACTGCTAAGAAAGCTAGGGAAGCCCAGATGGATAAAAAGAGGAAGAAAGATAATAAAGCTCTGGCTGCACCACACATGAGGTCACTATTTCACCCAATCTAGCAACAGCTAACTATGACTCATTTGTCACCTAATGTAGTCAGGCCAAACGAACAGATGCAGCCTCAAAATTATACAATGAGTGCAGTGGCTATGGATATGTCACTTTCAGACCACAGAACAGGGTTAAGCTGCTGAATGAAACCACTTCTACTGTAACTACTGATTATTTGAAAGTATCAAAGACGGTGCAGAAGATGAAGGCTAATCTGGCTCAAGAGAAGGCAAATGGTAGCAATCTAGCTACAAAATCAAAACAAAGAATAATGAAATAGAGTCTCAACAAACAGTTGCAAAATACTATTTCTTATCAGATTCACCAAGCTATTCAAGCCCTAAATGCTTCTTTTGCCTTTTGTTCTATTTTCTTAATTCAGTCATCGTCCGTGTGAATCTAAATGAGTCCCAAATGTTTATATAGTGTTTCAAAAACTCAGCAGATGCCACCATGTGTCATCTTCCGCAGAACTCTCAAAAGGTATCTAAAGCTTCTATAGACAAGCGGAAGTCCCCACGTATCACTTGTTAATATTAGTGGATGCTGCCAAGTGTCCTCAACTATTTCACAATGAGAAATGCCACGTGTATCTGTTTCAGTTTCAACCAATGAACTTGCAGAGAGACTAACCGTTCCAAATCTGCAAGATATCTTCTGTCAGACACTTCCACTTAACTTCTAGTTCGGTTAAACCATTGGGATTTGATCGTGCAGACAATCTTGAACCAATTAAGTTCTTGTTGTGCTTCTTTCTCTTCAATGTTTACCACTGCTACTAGTGGGGATTGCACAAAACTGAGAACCCTAAAGGTTGACATTGATGAAGAAGCTCTGGGTGGTGAGATTTGTCCTAGGGCCTGCACTGTATAAATGGATTCTGTTTTCCCCTTTGACTCTCCACCCTATGTCTGCAGTTTGCTTGTATCAGAGCTAGAGACAAGACACGGATGCCATTCATCCCAGATTGCCTCCAATTTCTCATCTGAGTTTACATTACCAAAAGAGTGAGTTATCTCAAAAATCTCCTACCTATACTTCCAATAGGCTTCTATTTTCTCGGGTTTCCATTCTTTGTTCTTCAATGCCCTTCTTAAACTAGAAGTCACTCTGATTTTAGGATCAAACACCTTTTCTTTAACATAAAAGGTCTCCCATGGCCTGGCCTCTTGAAAGGGCAAATCTATTAATTCTACATACAAATCAGGAATATCTTCCTTAGGATTTCTTCTGTCTTTCCAAAAGGAACAGCCCTCAAGCACAATTTTAGCGTTGACCTTGTTATTCTTGACCCATAAAGTTATGAAACTGTTTGGGTCATATCTCCATTTATCTTCAATCAGAAAGAAACTCCGGACAGCTAGCTTCCTCAGCAACAAGCGCTCAACATCTCTGACCTTTAGGGCCATGTTTTTCTTTACCCATGGAATATCATACATTTTTTTTTCTTCTTCCCAGTGCCATAGTCATTATCAACCACAAACACTTGCCGGGTGACCTCTAGGAATGCTAACCTAGGAGTCCAAATCTTGGGTACCAACAATGGTTCTCCATTAAAACCATGGACCCTAATGATGGTATGATGAGATTCAAAAAAATACTCAAACGGAATAGTGCAATTTGTCATGAGGCCTCTGACACTTAGAGTTACTCTGTTTTTGGACTTAGGTGACAAAAAGCAAGGGAAACTTCTCAAAATTCATATGGATCATACATATTCAAATGCATATATTGTGAAAAGATGCCAGAGTTTTGATATAATGTGAAGTGAAACAAATAAGAAGAATACTTGAAAACCTCGTTAGATTTGAAGTGAGTGAGTTGGTCAATCATTGAATAAGCAATCTGCTTTAAGAAGTCCAGCCGATACTCTTGAGACTTATATATAGTTTTTATCTGAAGAGTGGCCATTTGTCAATCATAGACAGTTATGTCCTTCATTCCAAAAATAAATGCCTTCATAGATAGTGCCTCTTGACTGGTTTGTGCAAATTGTGCCCTTAATGTTGGCAACACTAACACAATGGTATCGTCCCCTAATTGCAATTCTGATCTGAGAAACTTCAATTGATTATTAATGTTTGCCCACGTTTTTTGCATTTTGGCAATGGTGGAAAATGTGGCGTTTTGTCATGATATAGGGGCAACATGTCCCTAATAGCCTTCAATGTAATTTGCACCATGAATTGACCCTGTTGTATGGTGTTCGAGGGCGCATGAAACAATTTTGCACACATTTCGACTAATTCGGCTACGGCGTCACACTATTAATAAAATCAAATTTTACAAACACTTGTTTAATTTCTGATTCTCAGGATCCTTCGAAAAGAGCAAGAGAAGAGCATACTCTTGAAACAAGGCTACTAGATTTCTAAAGCTTAGAAATTTTTCGATGCAAACTCTATGGAGTAAAGGCTTATTTATAGTATTTTGGGAGGTCCTGTCTGAAATCCCTGTCAAAGCGGTGTCATGTCCCATCATACTTTACAGCGTAAAAGTTAATCTACAGAAAAATGTTGTTGGATGCGCTGGATGATGATGATGTTTGGTTTGAATCGTCCAACATTGCTTCTGCTTCAATCAATAAGTCATCTTCGCTGATAGGATTGAAAAGACACCTTAGATGGAAAGTACTGGAAAGATGCCAGTGCGTGATATCGTGGAGTAATATAAAAGTAAGATTCCCACTCCAGCTGTCTTTGAATAATAGTATGTATTATAGTGTCTTGATCATGGTTCTCCTCATGAATACGATGTGGGCCATACCTAGCAACCCATCGATACAGATGTTCATTATGTGGAGACCTGATTTTAATCAACCATGTCCACAAAAGACGCTTTAATAATTCAGTGAATTGATGAAATAAAAATTCACTGTTCAATCTTTCAATATAGATGACTCTAGAATAATAGTGGCCGCTGACATTTGTAGATCTTGTCTTGCTGCATAAGAAATCCTTGTATATCGTGGATGCAACCCTTCGCGAAGAATATGTTCTTGGACAAGGATATTCAAGATGGAAATCTTTGATTATAAATTCTGGTTAGATTAAAACCATGAATGGGTTGATGCATAAGTGTAGCTGGAGGATTTCTGCTAAGCCAGTCTGCAATAGTATTATCAGTACCTTTGATATGTTATACGGAAAAATTAAACTGATCAAAAAATGCTTGCCATCTTAACATATTTACCGCGACCATCTTTCCGACCATGATCTTTTTCTTTAAAGGTCAAAAATCTAGTACAGTCGGTAATTACAACAAAATGAGGCAAATGGAGAAGTTATAACATGAACTTCTCGAGGCATTTCTTTACAGCATAAATTTCTTTATCAGAAGAAATCCATTTTAGAACATCAGTACTGAAAACTCCACTAGCGAATTCACAAATGAATTATTTCTTATTATGTAAGCAAACAAGTACTCCCCATACAATATCGAAGTCATCAGTATAAACCTTCATCTGGTCTGATTTTGGGATATGCAACTCTGGAAGTGAAGCAACTATGGATTTAATCTTTTGAACAGCTGCTGTATGTTTTTCGCCCCAATGAAAAGTGCTCTTTTTTTGGAAAAGTTCTTGAAAAATAAATCTGTCTTCCCCAGAATTAGGATAAAAACTATTTAAATAGTTGAGCAATCCCAAAAATGCTTGAAGCTTAGATTTATCTGGCTTCTCTGAAAAAATGATGACCTTTTCTTTGATGTGTGGTTGTATTTGCAGTCTGGGGTCTCGAATCACCATTCCGAGGAAATTTCATTCAGTTTTGCATAACTGACTCTTTGTTTCGAAAAGTACTATTCCTGCATCTTGAGCCAGTTGAAAGAATTTGGAGAGATGATGGTCAGTAAAAATTACTGAAAATTAGTATATCATCAATATATACACACAAGAAATCAAAAGTGCCTTGGAATATTTTATCCATATGTGCTTGATAATAAACTGGGGCATTCATCAAGCCAAAAGGCATCACTGTCCACTGAAAATGGCCAAAGAGGCAGCTGAATGTTGTATTTTTCTCTATCAGCTTCTTTGACTCTGATCTGATAAAACCCAAATTTGCAGTCGAACGGGGAGAAGTATTTACACATTGCAACTTTTTCCAACAAATAGCTTTTATCTGGAATCGGATATGAAAATTGTTGTGTGATAGCATTTAATGGTCGATAATGGATGACCATTCTTTTCTTTCTTCTTTTCTGCTCAGAATGTTTAACCATGAAAGCATAACAGAAAGGGAAAGTTGATTTTTTAATGAAGCCATTAGCCTCTAGTTCTTTGATCTGGAGTTTCATATCGTTATAATCCTAAGCTGGTATTGGGATCTTTTTTCCAATCTTCATATGTTTATCTTTGAGAATTTTTATGTCCATCTCAGGCATAGATTTTGATCAAAACTGATGAGGGTTATCAGAACAAATAGTGGCTTTAATCTTTTCTCCTATCTCTTGGATTTCAGCTAGGATTATTATTTCTGGTATTTGAGTCATTGAACTAGAAAATTGTTCAGTGGCATAGATAAAGCGAGGAATTCTAAGCTTTTCGTTTTCTATGATGAACAAGATACTCTTAGTGGTAGAACCATAGGGAGAGTATCTGTCTATAAAGGCACCGCCTAAAAGAATATCTACAGGGATTCTATCTAAAGCAAAGAAATCAGCATGAAAGATTTTATCTTGAATCCTAAGGGTTTGTTGATATTTATATTTGTTACAAATAAAACTGTTCCCTTGGACATCTAGGCTCTTATAAGCTAAGGTATCATCCAATGTCTTCCAGTCATGGATGAGTTGTGATTTTGCAAAAGAGAGAGAAGCTCCTGTATCTATTTGGGCATCTACTAGTCTGTCATTGGTTTTTAAGGTGATAAACTAGGCAAACTTTCCATTAATCAGCTGAGTTAGGTAAGCTGGTTGTGGAATTTCTAAACGGAAAATACTAGTACATACCAGTTTTTGTCTTCTTGGATCCTCAACAATAGATTGTTCAGTGTATATGTAATCTACATCTTCTTCTTCTTGGAGATTACTGCATTCACTTAGGCAGTAATCTTGGTCTGAGCAGAAAGAGCTTTCTACTTCATCATTTTCTTCTTCTGTGGGTAGCAATACATTCCACTGTGGCTCTATTTTTGGTGTATGAATTTCTCTTGGAGGTTCTTTGCTAGTGAACTTATTTTTGATCCAAGAGTTGTTGGGCTTGAAAGAGCTCTGAAATTGCAAAGGAGAATGCTGAGGCCTTTGCAATGTTGGTGGCATCCTTGGCATTGAGGGTTGTTTCCCTCTAAATGTTCCTTCTCCTCTGGTGTATCCTTTTGTCCTGGGCCTCTCTGGTCTTTTTTGTACTTCTTGGTGATGTCTAGACCAAGTTTCATGTGCTTCATAGTGTAGTTGTGAATAATCATGATGCCGTGGTCGGTACCATGCGTGTTGCATGTTGGTTAGCGGTTGTTCCAAGTCATCGGCTAATGACTCAAGAGCATCTGCATCATCGTAGTCTACTAAGTCTTTTTCGGAGAGATCATCTAGAATTGGTTCATAGATGCCAACCTGTAGGTAAAGATCTTCATCAGAATCAACAATATCCCACCATGGTGCTACGTTGGAAGTAAAGACAGCTTTGACTGCAGGGTTTTTGCAGTGACATTGAGGAGCAATATGGCCAGGTTTGCGACAGATGTAGCAAATAAGCTGTTTGGACGGAGGACGAGCAGTGCGTCATTTCTTGAGGAAACGATGAGGAGGGGCATAGAAATGCTTGCGTGGAAAAGAGCAGCACTGAAAAGAAAGACGTTTGCGATGTTTTTGCTTTTTGCGAAGCTGTACAAATGGCCGACAGCCAAATGGCGTTGCTTCTGAAAAAGCTGGAGCAATCTGAGAGGCTTGATGCTTAGTGAGTTTTTGAATAGACTTAGTCTCAGAGACTAAGCACATAGCTTGTTTAGAAAAATCAATCACATTTGAAAGAGAGATCTTCAATTCTCAGTCCCTTAAAATCAATATAAAAAATAACTCTATGAATAAGATTATATGGCAGAGCATGCAAAAATTTGATCTTAATCTCAGTGGATGAAAAACTCTTGCTTTCATATGGCAATTCTCTAAATTGTTTGGCAAAGGCCTCAAACTATTCAGAGAATTGGCATATGAAAGCAAGAGTTTTTCATCCACTGAGATTAAGATCAAATTTTTGCATGCTCTGCCATATAATCTTATTGATAGAGTTATTTTTTATATTGATCTTAAGGGATTGACAATTGAATATCTCTCTCTCAGATGTGATTGATTTTTTTAAACAAGAAGCTATGTGCTTAGACTCTGAGACTAAGTCTATTCAAAAACTCACTAAGCATCAAGCCTCTCAGATTGCTCCAGCGTTTCCAGAAACAACCCCATTTAGCTGTCGGCCATTTGTACAGCGTCGCAAAAAGCAAAAACATCGCAAACGTCTTTCTTTTTAGCGCCGTTCTTTTCCACGCAAGCATTCATATGCCCCTCATCGTTTCCTCAAAAAACAACGCACTACTCGTCCTCCATCCAAACAGCGTAATTGCTACATCTGATGCAACACTGGCCATATTGCTCCTCAATGTCATTGCAAAAATCCTGCAGTCAAAGCTGTCTACTTCCAACGCAGCAGCGAAGTTGGATATTGTTGATTCTGATGAAGATCTTTACCTACAAGATGACATCTATAAACCAATTCTAGATGATCTCCCCGAAAAAGACACAGCAGACTAAGATGATGCAGATGCTCTCGAGTCATTAGTCGATGACTTGGAACAACTGCTAACCAACATGCAACGCCCAAGGTACCGACCACGACATCATGATCATTCACAACTACACTATGAAGCACATGAAACCTGGTCTAGACATCACCAAGAAGTACAAGAAACACCGGAGAGACCCAAGACAAAAGGATACACCAGAAGAGAAGGAAAATCTAGAGGGAAAACCCTTAATGCCAAGGATGCGACCAACATTGCAAAGGCCTCAGCGTCCTCATTTGCAATTTCATAGCTCTTTCAAGCCCAGCGACTCTTGTATCAAAAATAAGTTCACCAGCAAAGAACCTCCAAGAGAAATTCATACACCAAAGATAGAGCCACAGTGGAATGTATTGCTACCCACAGAAGATGAAGAAGTAGAAAGCTCTTTCTACTCAGACCAAGACTACTGCCTAGGTGAATGCAGTAATTTCTAAGAAGAAGAAGCAGAAGACATCTACACTGAACAATCTATTGTTCAGGATTTAGGAAGACAAAAACTGGTATGTACTAGTATTCCCCCTTTAAAAATTTCACAACCACCGTACCTAACTCAGCGGATTAATGAAAAGTTTGCCTAGTTTATCACCTTAGAAATTAATGGCAGACTAGTAGATGCCCAAATAGATACAGGAGCTTCTCTCTCTTTTGCAAAATCACAACTCATCCATGACTGGAAGACATTGGATGATGCCTTAGCTTATAAGAGCCTAGATGTCCAAGGAAATAGTTTTATATGTAACAAACATAAACATCAGCAGACTCTTAGGATTCAAGATAAAATCTTCCATGCTGAATTCTTTGATTTAGATAGAATCCCTGTAGATATTCTTTTAGGCGGTGCCTTTATAAATAGATATTCTCTCTATGGTTCTACCACTAAGAGTATCATGTTCACTATAGAAAACGAAAGGCTTAGAATTCTTCGCCTTATCTATGCCATTGAACAATTTCCTACTTCAATGACTCAAATATCAGAAATAATAAACCCAGCTGAAATCCAAGAGATAAGAGAAAAGATTAAAACCACTATCTGTTCTAATAACCCTCAACAGTTTTGGTCAAAATCTATCCCTGAGATTGACATAAAAATCCTCAAAGGTAAACATATGAAGATTGGGAAAAGGATCCCAATATCAGCTCAAAATTATAACGATATGGAACTCCAGATCAAAGAACTTGAGGCTAATGGCTTCATTGAAAAATCAACTTCCCCTTTCTGTTGTTATGCTTTCATGGTTAACAAACATTCTGAGCAAAAAATAGAAAATAAAAGAACGGCCATCAATTATCTACCATTAAATGCTATCACACAGCGATTTTCATATCTGATTCCAGATAAAAGCTACCTGTTGGAAAAAGTTGCAATGTGTAAATACTTCTCCCAGTTCGACTGCAAATCCGGCTTTTATCATATCAGAGTCAAAGACGTGATAGGGAAAAAACAGTATTCCGCTGCCCCTTTGGCCATTTTCAGTGGACAGTGATGCCTTTTGGCTTGATGAATGCCCCAGCATATTATCAAGCACATATGGATAAAATATTCCAAGGCACTTCTGATTTCCTGTGTGTATATATTGATGATATACTAATTTTTAATAATTCTCTTACTAACCACTTTACTCATCCCTCCAAATTCTCTCAACCGGCTCAAGATGCAGGAATAGTACTTTCCGAAACAAAGATTCAGTTATGCAAAACTGAATGTAATTTCCTCGAAATGGTGATTCGAGACTCCAGACTGCAAATACAGCGACACATCAAAGAAAAAGGTCATCAATTTTTCAGAGAAGCTAGATAAATCTGACCTTAAAGCATTTTTGGGATTGCTCAACTATTTAAATAGTTTTTATCCTAATTCTGGTGAAGACAAGTTTATTCTTCAAGAACTCCGAAAAAAACACTTTTCATTGGGACGAAAAACATACAGCAACTGTTCAAAAGATTAAATCCATAGTTGCTTCACTTCCAGAGTTGCATATCCCAAAATCAGAGCAGATGAAGGTTTATACTGATGCCTCCGATATTGCATGGGGAGTACTTGTTTGCTTACATAATAAAAAAGAATTCGTTTGTGAATTCGCTAGTGGAGTTTTCAGTACTGATGTTCTAAAATGGATTTCTAAAGATAAAGAAATCTATGCTGTAAAAAAATGCCTCGAGAAGTTCATGTTAAAACTTCTCCATTTGCCTCATTTTGTTGTAATTACCGACTGTACTAAATTTCTGACTTTTAAAGAAAAAAATCATGGTCGGAAAGATGGTCGCGGTAAATATGTTAGATGGCAAGCATTTTTTAATCAGTTTAATTTTTTCGTAGAACATATCAAAGGTACTGATAATACTATTGCAGACTGGCTTAGCATAAATCCTCCAGCTACACTTATGCATCAACCCATTCCTGGTTTTAATCTAACCAAAATTTATAATCAAGGATTTCCATCTTTGAATATCCTTGTCCAAGAATAAATTCTTCGCGAAGGGTTGCATCCACGATATACAAGAATTTTTTATGCAGCATGACCTACAAATGCCTTCAGCAGCCACTATTCAGGAAAACCGCCATCAAAATTCTGAAGTCATCTATACTGAAACATTAAACAGTGAATTCCTATCTCATCAATTCACTGAATTATTAAAGTGGCCTTTGTGGACATGGTTGATTAAAATCAAGTCTCCACATAATGAACATTAGTATCGATGGATTTGGGCCACATCGTATTCATGAGGAGAACCATGATCAAGACACTGTAATACATACTATCATTCGAAGACAGCTGGAGTGGGAATCTTACTTTTATATCACGCATGTGACGTTGGACCCCAACACTGGTATGTTTCCAGTACTTTCCAGCTAAGGTGTCTTTTCAATCATATCAACGAAGATGACTTATTGACTGAAGCAGAAGCAATGTTGGACCCTCCAAACCAAACATCATCATCATCCAGCGCATCCAACAACATTTCCCTATAGATTAACTTTTACGCTGTAAAGTATGATGGGACATGAAACCGCCTTGACAGAGATTTCAAACAGGACCTCCCAAAATACTATAAATAAACTTTTACTCTATAGAGTTTGCATCGAAAAATTTCTAAGCTTTAGAAATCTAGTAGCCTTGTTTCAAGAGTATGCTTTTCTCTTGCCCTTTTCGAAGGACTCTGAGAATCAAAAATTAAACAAGTATTTGTAAAATTTGATTTTATTAATAGTGTGAAGCCGTAGCCATCGGCCCCTGCCTACTATCGCGGGTTTTCAGCATTATAAAGCTGCAAAAAGAGGCGTCTTCTGACGATAAAAGACCCTCAAATGAGTTTAAACAGAGAAATTATACTGCAAGGTTCAACTCACATTTCACAAAAAAATTTGATGATCTCTGTCGTGTTGTCTTGTACATTAGAGAACATATAGATAAAATGATAATGAAGACAAGATGCAGCAGCAGTTGTCTTCCATTGATTCTAAACTAGATACTTTAAAAGATAGTTTAGATTGGCTTTCTAAACAGGATCAGCAAGCAGAATCTTCTGTCAAAAAGCTTATTTGTCCAATTACATTCGGCTCCAATTTTAAGTCCTGTAAAAAGCAGTCCAATACTACCTTTATGCAACGAACGCATGTCTAGTTGCAGCCATGGTATCTAAATATTGATGATCTCCTTAATACTTTAAAAGAAATTACTGCATGGTGTAATTCTATGAGTCATCACCATTAATGCTCATTTAGACCCAGCTGGTACTTCTAATTTTGTTTCAAAATTCTTCTGGTGTATTGTTCACCAATGGTGGAATACCATGACCGAAGCTGAATAGTATGAGCGTGTACATAATCAACCTGATCCATTACCCACATTATTTCATTTGTTAATTAATGAGTTTGCTCCCCCAGTTGCCAATAGAAAACTGGAATCTAAAAAATGGCTTCTCAAAAATTTGGAGAGATGAGTAAAGTAGTCAGTAAGAGAATTATAGAAAATTAGTATATCATCAATATATACACACAAGAAATCAGAAGTGCCTTGAAATATTTTATCCATATATGCTTGATAATATGCTTGGGCATTCATCAAGCCAAAAGGCATCACTGTCCACTGAAAATGGCCAAATGGGCAGCGGAATATTGTCTTTTTCCTATCAGCGTCTTTGACTTTGATCTGATAAAACCCAGATTTGCAGTCGAATTGGGAGAAGTATTTACACATTGCAACTTTGTCCAACAGATAGCTTTTATCTGGAATCGGATATGGAAATCGCTGTGATAGCATTTAATGGTCAATAATTGATGACCATTATTTTCTTTCCTCTTTTCTGCTCAGAATGTTTGTTAACCATGAAAGCATAACAACAAAAAGGGAAAGTTGATTTTTCAATGAAGCCATTAGCCTCCAGTTCTTTGATCTGGAGTTCCATATCGTTATAATCTTGAACTAGTATTGGAATCTTTTTCCCAATCTTCATATGTTTACCTTCGAAGATTTTTATGTCCATCTCAGGAATAGATTTTGACCAAAACCGCTGAGGGTTATCAGAACAGGGAGTGACTTTAATCTTTTCTCCTATCTCTTGGATTTCAGCTAGGATTATTATTTTTGGTATTTGAGTCATTGAACTAAGAAATTCTTCAGTGGCATAGATAAAGCAAGGAATTCTAAGCGTTTCGTTTTCTATGGTGAACATGATACTCTTAGTGGTAGAACCATTGGGAGAGTATCTGTCTATAAAGGCACCGCCTAAAAGAATATCTACCGGCATTTTATCTAAAGCAAAGAAGTCAGCATGGAAAATTTTATCTTGAATCCTAAGGGTCTGCTGATGTTTATATTTGTTACAAATAAAACTGTTCCTTTGGACATCTAGGGTTTTATAAGCTAAGGCATCATCCAATGTCTTCGAGTCATGGATGAGTTGGGATTTTGCAAAAAAGAGAGAAGCTCCTGTATCTATTTGGAGATCTACTAGTCTGAATTGATTTCTAAGGTGATAAACTGGGCAAACTTTCTATTAATCAGCTGAGTTAGGTAAGCTGATTGCGGAATTTCTAAACGAGGAATACTAGTACATACCAGTTTTTGTCTCCCTAGATCTTGAACAATAGATTGTTCAGTGTAGATGTCTTCTGCTTCTTCTTCTTGGAGATTACTGCATTCACTTAGGCAGTAATCTTGGTCTGAGCAGAAAGAGCTTTCTACTTCTTCATCCTTTTCTTCATCTTATGTGGGTAGCAATACATCCCACTGTGGCTCTATCTTTGGTGTATGAATTTCTCTTGGAGATTCTTTGCTGGTGAACTTATTTTTGATCCAAGAGTCGCTGGGCTTGAAAGAGCTCTGAAATTGCAAAAAATGATGCTGAGGTCTTTGCAATGTTGGTGGCATCCTTGGCATTGAGGGTTGTTTCCCTCTAGATGTTCCTTCTCCTCTGATGTATCCTTTTGTCCTGGGTCTCTCTGATTTTTCTTGTATTTCTTGGTGATGTCTAAACCAGGTTCGATGTGCTTCATAGTGTAGCTATGAATTATCATGATGGCGTGGTCGGTACCATGGGCGTTGTATGTTAGTTAGTGATTGTTCCAAGTTATCGGCTAATGACTCGAGAGCATCTGCATCATCGCAGTCTGGTGAGTCTTCTTCGGAGAGATCATCTAAAATTGGTTCATAGATGTCATCTTGTAGGTAAATATCTTCATCAGAATCAACAATATCCCACCACGCTGCTGCGTTGGAAGTAAAGACAGCTTTGACTGCAGGATTTTTGCAGTGACATTAAGGAGCAATATGGCCAGGTTTGCGACAAATGTAGCAAATAGGTTGTTTGGACGGAGGACGGACAGTGCGTCGTTTCTTGAGAAAACGATGAGGGCATAGGAATGCTTGCTTGGAAAAGAGCGGCACTGAAAAGAAAGACGTTTGCGACATTTTTGCTCTTTGCGAGGCTGTACAAATGGCCCACAGCGAAATGGAGCTGTTTCTGAAAACGCTGGAGCAATCTGAGAGGCTTGATGCTTAGTGAGTTTTTGAATAGACTTAGTCTCAGAGACTAAGCACATAGCTTGCTGTTTAGAAAAATCAATCACATCTGAGAGAGAGAGATCTTCAAATGTCAGTCCCTTAAGATCAATATAAGAAATAACTCTACCAATAAGATTATATGGCAGATCATGCAAAAATTTGATCTTAATCTCAGTGGATGAAAAACTCTTGCTTTCATATGCCAATTCTCTGAATTGTTTGGCAAAGGCCTCAAACTATTTTAAATCACATAACTCCATCTTGAGAAGCCAGTTTTTAGATTCTAGTTCTCTATTGGTAACTGGAGGAGCAAACTCATTAATTAACGAATGAAATAATGTGGCTAATGGATCACGCTGATTATGTATACACTCATATTGTTCGGCTTCGATCATGGTATTCCACCATTAGTCAACAATACCCCAGAAGAATTTTGAAGCAAAATTAGAAGTACCAGCTGGATCTAAATGAGCATTAATGGTGATGACTCTCATAGAATTACACCATGCAGTGATTTCTTTTAAAAGATTAAGGAGATCATTAATATTTAGATACCATGGCTACAACTGGACATGCATTCGTTGCATAAGGGTAGTATTGGACTGCTTTTTACAAGGCTTAAAATTGGTGCCGAAAGTAATTGGACAAATAAGCTTTTTGACAAAAAAATTTGCTTGCTGATCCTGTTTAAAAAGCCAATCTAAACTATCTTCTAAAGCATCTTGTTTAGAATCAATGGAAGACAACTGCTGCTGCATCTTGTCTTCAGTAATTATCATTTTATCTATATGTTCTCTAATGTACAAGACATCACGACAGAGATCATCAAAATTTTATGTGAAATGTGAGTTGAACCTTGCAGTATAATTTCTTTGTTTAAACTCATTTGAGGGTTCAACTTCTCCTTGATAAGCAGCGGAAAAGTATTGGACAGTTCCTGCTGGCTGCTTGTACACTCCTTTAGGTGGTGGCCATCTTCCGCATTTATACAGAGTAATTTTATTCTCTGTATAGAATTCCAGACTATCTTCTCTAGGAAGATTCATCGTTGTACAAGGTAATTGATCCTTTAGATCACTTCCTCGGTTAATTTCTTCATCTTCGATCAAAATATGACCTGTTTTAATACTTCTACAGGAAGAAGTTGATGGTCTGAATGGGAAGATGTTAAAAGAATTAATAGACAAAGATCTGAGAAGTATATTCACAGTTCTGCCATCACTTTTATGTACTGTAGCTTGACCTTTCATTCTAGGAGAAATATTTTTCAACCAATCAAGTTTCCAATCAGAAGGTATTTCTACAGACTCTATATGACCTTTTTGAAGTTGAATAGTAACACTAAGCCTTCTAACATAAGGCAGATTTTCTAAGATCTTTGGATGATTTGTATTTGTCATACTATAGACAACAGAAATATTAATAGAAGCATATTTGAATTCACCAAACATATCAAGACCAAAAAGGAAGGTGAATAATCCCCAACAATCTAAAGATCCATTTTTTACTTCTTTACATCCCTTATCGCGGACTGCGACAAAGAGGTTTGGACAATATTCAAAGCAAATGACTTCATCGTTCAAGCGACCAAGACTGGATATTTGACAGGAATGTTTAAAACTTACTTGACGACGATCACACAAAGCAAGATATATGACAGGTTTTATATTACCTTTGCAATGTTGGTGGCAGGATCTGATATTGCAAAGGAGGACGCTGAGGCCTTTGCAATGTTGGTGGCATCCTTGGCATTTAGGGTTGTTTCCCTCTAGATGTTCCTTCTCCTCTGATGTATCCTTTTGTCTTGGGTCTCTCTGGTCTTTCTTGTACTTCTTGGTGATGTCTAGCCCAGGTTCCATGTGCTTCATAGTGTAGCTGTGAATGATCATGATGCCGTGGTCGGTACCATGGGCATTGCATGTTGGTTAGCGATTGTTTCAAGTCATCGGCTAATGACTCGATAGCATCTGCATCATCGTAGTCTGTTGAGTCTTCTTCGGAGAGATCATCTAGAATTGGTTCATAGATGTCATCCTATAAGTAAAGATCTTCATCAGAATCAACAATATTCAACCACGTTGTTGCGTTGGAAGTAAAGACAACTTTGACTGTAGGATTTTTGCAGTGACATTGAGGAGCAATATGGCCAGGTTTGCGATAGATGTAGAAAATACGCTGTTTGGACGGAAGACGAGCAATGCGTCATTTTTTGAGGAAACGATGAGGGGCATAGGAATGCTTGCATGGAAAAGAGCGGCGCTAGAAAGAAAGACGTTTGCGACATTGTTTCTGCTGTTTGTGAGGCTGTACAAATGGCCCACAGCCAAATGGGGTTGTTTTTGGAAACGCTGGAGCAATCTGAGAGGCTTGATGCTTAGTGAGTTTTTGAATAGACTTAGTCTCAGAGACTAAGCACATAGCTTGTTTAGAAAAATCAATCATATCTGAGAAAGATCTTCAATTGTTAGTCCCTTAAGATCAATATAAGAAATAACTCTATCAATAAAATTATATGGCAGAGCATGCAAAAATTTGATCTTAATCTCAGTGGATGAAAAACTCTTGCTTTCATATGCCAATTCTCTGAATTGTTTGGCAAAGGCCTCAAACTGTTTTAAATCACATAACTCCATCTTGAGAATCCATTTTTTAGATTCCAGTTCTCTATTGGCAACTGCAGGAGCAAATTCATTAATTAACCAATGAAATAATGTGGCTAATGGATCAGGCTGATTATGTGCACGTTCATACTGTTCGGCTTCAGTCATGGTATTCCACCATTGGTGAACAATACCCCAAAAGAATTTTGAAGCAAAATTAGAAATACCAGCTAGGTCTAAATGAGCATTAATGGTGATGACTCTCATAGAATTACATCATGCAGTGATTTCTTTTAAAGGATTAAGGAGATCATCAATATTTAGATACCATGGCTACAACTGGACATGCGTTCGTTGCATAAGGGTAGTATTGGACTGCTTTTTACAAGATTTAAAATTGGAGCCGAAAGTAATTGGACAAATAAGCTTTTTGACAGAAGATTCTACTTGTTGATCCTATTTAGAAAGCCAATCTAAACTTTCTTCTAAAGCGTCTAGTTTAGAATCAATGGAGGACAACTGCTGATGCATCTTGTCTTCAGTAATTATCATTTTATCTATATGTTCTCTAATGTACAAGACATCATGACAGAGATCATCAAAATTTTATGTGAAATGTGAGTTGAACCTTGCAGTGTAATTTCTCTGTTTAAACTCATTTGAGGGTTCAACTTCTCCTTGATAAGTAGCTGAAAAGTATTGGACAGTTCATGCTGGCTGCTTGTACACTTCTTTAGGTGGTGGCCATCTTCCGCCTTTATACAGAGTAACTTTATTCTCTGTATAGAATTTCAGACTATCTTCTCTAAGAAGATTCATTATTGTACAGGGTAATTGATCCTTTAGATCACTTCCTTGATTAATTTCTTCATTTTCAATCAAAATGTGACCTGTTTTAACAGTTCTACAGGGAGAAGAAGTTGATGGTCTGGATGGAGAAAGGTTAAAAGAATTAACAGACAAAGATCTGAGAAGTATATTCACAGTTCTGCCATCACTTTTATGTATTGTAGCTTGACCTTTCATTCTAGGAGAAACATTTTTCAACTAGTCAAGTTTTCAATCAGAAGGTATTTCTACAGACTCTATATGACCTTTTTGAAGTTGAACAGTACCACTAAGCCTTCTAGCATAAGGCAAATTTTCTAAGATCTTTGGATGATTTGTATTTGTCATACTATAGACAACAAAAATATTAATAGAAGCATATTTGAATTCACCAAACATATCAAGACCAAAAAGGGAGGTAAATAATCCCCAACAATCTAAAGATCCATTTTTTACTTCTTTACGTCCCTTATCGCAGACTGCGACAGAGAGGTTTGGACAAAATCCAAATCAAATGACTTCATCGTTCAAGCGACCAAGACTGAATATTTGACAGGAATGTTTAAAACTTGATGACGATGACACAAAGCAAGATATATGACAGGGTTTATATGAATTCTAATAAGACCAAAGTGAACAAACATCACATCTTCATGCGCCCTGATATAATTAACTTCAGATTCAGGTAATAAAGATTGTAAATTTGTTTGAAAACTTTTCTTTGGCTTATAACTAAGGGTTAACTCGAAAGATTTGATTCTGAGTTTTACAAACGACATATAGGTAGACTTGTATACAAACTTAAATTTTAGGAGTTCAGATTTCTTATATACATGTGAAGCTTTGATAGCCGGAGTTTTATGCAAGCTAGTTTCTTTTTCAAGGTCTTCTTCAGTGATTTCTATATCTGGACAATTAGATATTTGTTCAGGAATGAAAGAAAGGAGTTCATTAGTTCCTTCTAACTCAGATTCATTCATGATTTCTACTGTGGAGGTGGTTTGAGCTTTTTCGAATTCCATAGCGGAGAGATTTGAGGTCTGGTAAGCTAGAAAATTCTGGTAAGGGAAACAAGAGAATGCAGAGATAAAAAGGCCTATGACAAATTTAAAAAACAGTCGGAGACTCGATGCAATAAACTTTCTCAAAAAAAATTTCAAAGCAGAGAACTCAAAAAGTCGGAACTAGAAATTCTTAAAGATCAACCAAATATTAACAACAGCAATCTGGCTCTGATACCAATCTTTTATCGTCAGTAGACGCCTCTTTTTGCAGCTTTATAATGCAGAAATCCTGCAACAGTATCTCATCTTGCCTTCCATTGATTCTAAACTAGATGCTTTAGAAGATAGTTTAGATTGGCTTTCTAAACAGGATCAGCAAGTAGAATATTCTGTCAAAAAGCTTATTTGTCCAATTACTTTTGGCTCCAATTTTAAGCCCTGTAAAAAGCAGTCCAATACTACCCTTATGCAACGAATGCATGGCCAGTTGCAGCCATGGTATCTAAATATTGATGATCTCCTTAATCCTTTAAAAGAAATCACTGCATGGTGTAATTCTATGAGAGTCATCACCAATCTTTTATCGTCAGTAGACGCCTCTTTTTGCAGCTTTATAATGCAAAAACCTGCAACAGTATCTCATCTTGCCTTCCATTGATTCTAAACTAGATGCTTTAGAAGATAGTTTAGATTGGCTTTCTAAACAGGATCAGCAAGTAGAATATTCTGTCAAAAAGCTTATTTGTCCAATTACTTTTGGCTCCAATTTTAAGCCCTGTAAAAAGCAATCCAATACTACCCTTATGCAACGAATGCATGGCCAGTTGCAGCCATGGTATCTAAATATTGATGATCTCCTTAATCCTTTAAAAGAAATCACTGCATGGTGTAATTCTATGAGAGTCATCACCATTAATGCTCATTTAGACCCAGCTGGTACTTCTAATTTTGCTTCAAAAAATTTCTGGGGTATTGTTGACTAATGGTGGAATACCATGACCGAAGCCGAACAGTATGAGCGTGTACATAATCAGCGTGATCCATTAGCCACATTATTCCATTCGTTAATTAATGAGTTTGCTCCTCCAGTTGCCAATAGAAAAATGGAATCTAAAAACTGGCTTCTCAAAATGGAGTTATGTGATTTAAAACAGTTTGAGGTCTTTGCCAAACAATTCAGAGAATTGACATATGAAAGCAAGAGTTTTTCATCCACTGAAATTAAGATCAAATTTTTGCATGATCTGCCATATAATCTTATTGGTAGAGTTATTTCTTATATTGATCTTAAGGAACTGACAATTGAAGATCTCTCTCAGATGTGATTGATTTTTCTAAACAGCAAGCGATGTGCTTAGTCTCTGAGACTAAGTCTATTCAAAAACTCACTAAGCATCAAGCCTCTCAGATTGCTCCAACCTTTCCAGAAACAACTCCATTTCGCTGTGGGCCATTTGTACAGCCTCGCAAAGAGCAGAAACAGCGTCGCAAACGTCTTTCTTTCCAGTGCCGCTCTTTTCCACGCAAGCATTCCTATGCCCCTCATCGTTTCCTCAAGAAACGACGCATTGCCCGTCCTCCGTCCAAACAACCTATTTGCTACATCTGTCACAAACCTGGCCATATTGCTCCTCAATGTCACTGCAAAAATTCTGCAATCAAAGCTATCTTTACTTCCAACGCAGCAGCATGGTGGGATATTGTTGATTCTGATGAAGATCTTCACCTACAAGATGACATCTATGAACCAATTCTAGATGATCTCTTCGAAGAAGACTCAGCAGACTACGATGATGCAAATGCTCTCGAGTCATTAGCCGATGACTTGAAACAACCGCTAACGAACATGTAACGCCCATGGTACCGACCACGGCATCATGATAATTCACAGCTACACTATGAAGCACATGGAACCTGGCCTAGACATCACCAAGAAATACAAAAAAGACCAGAGAGACCCAAGACAAAAAGATACAACAGAGGAAAAGGAACATCTAGAGGGAAACAACCCTCAATGCCAAGGATGCCACCAACATTGCAAAGGCCTCAACATCCTCTTTTGCAATTTCATAGCTCTTTCAAGCCCAACAACTCTTGGATCAAAAATAAGTTCACCAGCAAAGAACCTCCAAAAGAAATTCATACACCAAAGATTGAGCCACAATGGGATGTATTGCTACCCACAGAAGATGAAGAAAAGGATGAAGAAGTAGAAAGCTGTTTCTACTCAGACCAAGATTACTGCCTAGGTGAATGCAGTAATCTCCAAGAAGCAGAAGACATCTACACTGAACAATCTATTGTTCAGGATCTAGGGAGAAAAACTGGTATGTACTAGTATTCCCCCTTTAAAAATTCCACAACCACCGTACCTAACTCAGCGGATTAATAGAAAGTTTGCCTAGTTTATCACCTTAGAAATCAATGGCAGACTAGTAGATGCCCAAATAGATACAGGAGCTTCTCTCTATTTTGCAAAATCAAAACTCATCCATGACTGGAAGACATTGGATGATGTCTTAGCTTATAAGAGCCTAGATGTCCAAGGGAATAGTTTTATTTGTAACAAACATAAACATCAGCAGACCCTTAGGATTCAAGATAAAATCTTCCATGCTGACTTCTTTGATTTAGATAGAATGCCTGTAGATATTTTTTTAGGCGGTCCCTTTATAAATAGATACTCTCTCTATGGTTCTACCACTAAGAGTATCATGTTCACTATAGAAAACGAAAGGCTTAAAATTCCTCGCCTTATCTATGCCACTGAACAATTTCCTAGTTCAATGACTCAAATACCAGAAATAATAAACCCAGCTGAAATCCAAGAGATAGGAGAAAAGATTAAAGCCACTATCTGTTCTGATAACCCTCAGCAGTTTTGGTCAAAATCTATCCCTGAGATTGACATAAAAATCTTCAAAGGTAAACATTTGAAGATTGGGAAAAAGATCCCAATACCAGCTCAGATTTATAACGATATGGAACTCCAGATCAAAGAATTTGAGGCTAATGGCTTCATTGAAAAATCAACTTCCCATTTCTGTTGTTATGCTTTCATGGTTAAGAAACACTCTGAGCAAAAAAGAGGAAAGAAAAGAATGGTCATCAATTATCGACCATTAAATGATATCACAAATTCATTTCCATATCCGATTCCAGATAAAAGTTATGGGGAGTACTTGTTTGCTTACGTAATAAGAAAGAATTTGTTTGTGAATTCGCTAGTGGAGTTTTCAGTACTGATGTTCTAAAATGGATTTCTAAAGATAAAGAAATCTATGCTGTAAAGAAATGCCTCGAGAAGTTCATGTTAAAACTTCTCCATTTGCCTCATTTTGTTGTAATTACCGACTGTACTATATTTCTAACCTTTAAAGAAAAAGATCATGGTCGAAAGGATGGTCGCGGTAAATATGTTAGATGACAAGCATTTTTTAGTCAGTTTAATTTTTCCGTAGAACATATCAAAAGTACTGATAATACTATTGCAGACTGGCTTAGCAGAAATCTTCCAGAGACACTTATGCATCAACCCATTCCTGGTTTTAATCTAACCAGAATTTATAATAAAAGATTTCCATCTTTGAATATCCTTGTCCAAGAACAAATTCTTCACAAAAGGTTGCATCCACAATATACAAAGATTTCTTATGCAGCAGGACAAGATCTACAAATGTCTTCAGCAGCCACTATTTAGGGAAACCACCATCAAAATTATGGAGTCATCTATATTGAAAGATTAAGCAATGAATTCCTATTTCATCAATTCACTGAATTATTAAAGCTTTCTTTGTGGACGTGGTTGATTAAAATCAGGGCTCCACATAATGAACATCTGTATCGATGGGTTGCCAGGTATGGCCCACATCGTATTCATGAGGAGAACCATGATCAAGACACTGTAATACATACTATCATTCGAAGACAGCTGGAGTGGAAATCTTACTTTTATATCGCTCCACGATATCATGCATGTGAAGCTGGACCCCAGCACTGGCATCTTTCTAGAAATTTTCAGCTGAGGTGTTTTTTCAATCCTATCAGCGAAGATGACTTATTGACTGAAACGAAAGGCAATGTTGGACCCTCCAAACCAAACATCATCATCATTCAGCGCATCCAATAGCATTTCCCTATAAATTAACTTTTACGCTGTAAAGTATGATGGGACATGACACCGCCTTTACAGAGATTACTATAAATAAGCCTTTACTCCATAGAGTTTGCATCGAAAAATTTCTAAGCTTTAAAAATCTTGTAGCCTTGTTTCATGAGTATGCTCTTCTCTTGCCCCTTTCGAAGGATCTTGAAAATCAGAAATTAAACAAGTGTTTGTAAAATTTAATTTTATTAATAGTGTGAAGCTGTAGCCATTCGGCCCCTGCCTACTGTCGCGGGTTTTCTGCATTATAAAGCTGCAAAAGAAGGAGGCGTCTACTGACGATAAAAGATTAAGTCGAACACGGATGTACACCTGAACAATGAATTGTGTCAATTGAGAAGTCCATATCCTCATCCCAAATGTTTCGGATTGTCTAGCCTTAGCCTTCTGGATACATCTTTGGTGTGCCCTTTCTCACAGAGCTTTACCAGACTTTTGAAGGGTTGGGTTCGCGATTCCATCTGCAAAATCCTTCACCTTTGTTGGGTCGATCGCATAACCAACTTTGAAGACTCTAGTCCTTGGATAGGTCCTTAAGAGTTGTGCAGAAGCCGAAGCATATGATTTGTTGGTGAAAAGCTTATCAATGGATTCGTAAATCCCAAACCCCTGTTGTGAAGATTGTGCCTCCTCCATATCTATGTCTATACTGAGAATTAGTGAACTTATGTAACAAGTATAAAAGTTTTGCAACATAGAAGGCACTTTTACTAAACAAGTTTGGCTATGAATAGAAATGCAAGTAACAGGGATTTTCCTAACAGACATAGGAACGGACGAGACACAATTAAGCTTTAACTCTTGTTATTAAGCTATTTAATGACAAATCAAGTCTCATAAATGACATTACAACCAGAAAATCGTTAGTAAATCTTATTAAATCTACGTGGGACAGCGTGTCAGACATGTCATAAAAGTGGCTGCGTAAAAGTACCTTGGAAAATTTTGGGGATTTGAGAGAGATTTAGTGAATGCGAGAGTTTCAAAAAATTTGAAAAGACTTTGAACCGCGACCACATGTTCATAGAACACTTATTAAAAGAAAGAGCGAGAAAAAAAAATGGGAAAAACAGAGCAACAAAGAAACGGAAACTAACTATAATACATGAGAGATACTGTTTATATGAAACGTTTCAGGGAAATCCCATTCACAAGAATCTCTTCGGATTTGCCCTCCATCGTTTCGAGCTCAAATGAATTTTGTTGTTTACATGTACGAATCTTATAGGGGCCAGTCCACAATGCCTCAAATTTATTGTGTCGACCCGGCTTGGCAGCGCTCACATTCTATTTCAAAACTGAGCCTACTTCGAAATGGAGGTTTGAAGTCTTCTTATCGAAGCAGTCTTTGATTATTTTCTGATGTTTCATTAATGATTCATGTGTTGTATTCCTCTTTTCTTTAACTTCTAGGAGCTCAACAAGTCTGACCTGCATAGGGCCATTCTCCTCAATTTCAATCTGTTTTAATAACTGAAGAGCAGGAATCTCCAAGCTCAGATGCATTACAACAGGCTTACCATAGGCCAATTCATATGGGGACATCTTTGTCACTTGTTTAGGCGTAATTCTATCAGCCCACAGTGCTATATTAAACACTTTATGCCACTCTTTGTGATGATCAACCCCTATTCTCCTAATAAGTCTAATCAGGGTCTTGTTGGTTGATTCTGCCAAACCATTACCCTGAGAGTAATAATTTGAAAAAAAATTCAGATGGATTCCATACTTTATTGCAAAGTCAAATATTTTTGCCTCTAAAAATGCCTTAGCATTATCTGAAATTATGGTACGAGGAGGCCCAAAGCAAGTAGTAATATCCCCCAGAAAGTCTAGGATCACCTTTTCTGTTGCTTCTTTGAGTGGCACTGCCTCAGTCCATCTGGTAAAATAATGTGGCAGTTAAAATCTATTTGTGTCCCGTACTTGACACCGGATTAATCATTTCAATGAAGTCAAGACCCCATTGAGCAAAAGGTTCATCAACAATTATAGGACTAAAGGGCATTGTTGCATTCCTTCTCTTCCCCACATAATATTGACAAGATTGGCACTCTTTGACAAGTTGATAACATTTTGTAAATAAAGTGAGCCAGAACTACCCTGCCTGACTTATCTTTGTAGCTGTGGTTCTTGCAGAAAAATGTCCACCTGAAACTCCATGGTGCATTTCATGTAGTATTTTCTAAGCCTCATCTTTCTCTATGCATCTTAAAAATATGCCATCAGTATTTCTTCTGAAAAAACTTGGTCAATTAAAACAAAATGGACCCCTTGTTGCCTATAGTATCTCATCTTGTCTTAAGAGAGCTCTTTTGGGAAAATACCATGTTTCATAAAATGGATTATGTTTGTGACCCAGGGGTTTTGATCAATTTCTTGTATTCTCAATACATTTTCCTTTTCTGTTTCTTCAGTTATCATCTTTTCCATATCTTGAGCCATGTATTGGCACAACCCCCTACCTTTGACCAGCTTAGTGGGTCTAACCTCTACATCATACTCAAAGATCTTTGTTATATAGTTTGCTTTTTTTTCAGTAATTTCACTTTCCATAATATATTTTCTGACACTAGGATGAGCCACAAGTATCAGAATCTTATTACCATATCCCTGAATTTCTTGAGGGCTTTTACCATAGCATATACCTGTTTCTACACAAAGTTGTACCTGGCTTCATACTCTGTAAGAGTCCTTGAAAAAAAAGCTATTGGGTGTTCTCCCTCTTGTTGATCATCTTTCTATGTCAGGGCAGCAGCAACACTGAACTCTCCTCCATAAACATACATTATAAAAGACTTAGAGAAGTCTATGTTACTAAGTACTGACGCTGTTGAAATTGTTTTCTTGACCTTCTCAAAAGCTTGTCTTCCTTCTGTAGTCCACTTGAACACCAGGTTTTTCTTCAACAAGAGTGTCACTGGTCTCATCAGCCCTGCAAACTCTGATATGAACCGACTAACAAAATTAATCTTTCTCAAAAAGGATTGAACTGCCTTCTTATTTACTGACAAGGACAAATTCATTATCGTTGTGACTCTCTCTGGATCTATAGAGACTCTTTCTTTGGATACTATATGTCCCAATTGTTTGCCCTGAGGTACTGCAAAGATACACTTTTTGAGATTTAGGGATATTCCAAACTCTTTACACTTCTTAAAAATAGATTCTAGATGATCAAAATGATCAACAACATTCTTGAAAAAAATAGTGAGATCATCAAGATAAATCAGAATGATTTTATTTATGAGTTCTCAAAATGCTACATCTATTGCTCTTTGACAAGTGGCTCCAGCATTTGACAGGCCAAATGGCATCTTGGCATATGCAAACGTTCCCCATTTGGTAATAAATGCAGTCTTGTGTTGGTCTTCATCAGCGAACCAAATCTGATTGTATCCAGAGAAACCATCTAGCAAGAAAAATCTCTCTAATCCAGCCACAGCCTGTAAAATTTGTTCCATAGAGGGCAGGGGATAGTGATCTTTTAGAGATGCTCTATTTAGGTCTCTGAAATCCACACAGAGCCTTATGTCACCATTCTTTTTTCTGACTGATCTTTCAGGTTAGTGTTTGATTGGAAAAATTATTTTAGATTCTAAGAGTTTTTGCAACTCATCCACCATTAGAGGTTCAATTCTTGGATTCACTGGTCTCTGCTTCTGTCTGATTGGCTTAGATCCTTTAGTCAGTTCTATGGTGTGCTAAATGACGTCTCTGGTATAGCCATGAAGGTCTTCATAGATCCAGGCTATTACTCTGTAATATCTTTCACACAAGTCAATTAGTCTTTCCCTTTCCTCTTGGGTTGTGGAATTTCCAATCTTTAGTTTTCTCCCTTCACTCACTTGTATCTCAGAATAATCTGCTTTATTTGCTTGAAACATTTTCTTCTCTAGGCTTACATCTTCTGGATCAAATAAGTTTTCTAAAGTAATCAAGCCTTTGAGAAGCTTATTTGGTCTTTAATTGAATAATTTGGTCTCCATATGCTTCTTCGATTTTGGGTTGCAATTGATCAACAAATTCCCCTGACTGTTGCAAAAATGAGAGTACCTAAAAATCATTTTCAAAGACTTGCCAATTTTCATCATTGTCTGGGATAGTTGGCCTTACTATAACTTTGACTGACTCATTATTAACTAATAGATCAGTCGCTGGGTCAAACTGTGAACCAATCTATGCCATCCTATCTGCTTCAGAATTTTTGGTTCTAGAAACTACTTCAATATTGAAAGCTTCTAAATTATCTATTAAGTCCCAAATTCTGTGTCTATAAGATCTCATCCTTACATTTTTGGCTATTGTCTTTTCTCTGATTTGTTTCACCACTAGTTTTGAATCTCTTTTTACTATCAGATTCTTTACTCCATTTTTCTTGGCTAACATGAGCCCATGTACTAAAGATTCATATTCAGCATCAATATTAGTACAAGAAAATTGGAAACATATAGCTCTTAAAAATTTCTCACCATTTGGAGCAACAAGACAAATCCCTGCTCTAGCACCATTTTTACTTCTAGCCCCATCAAAATTTAAGGTCCAGATTTCTAAGTCCTTTTCAGATTCTTGAGTCTTTGGCGTTTCTTCCCTTAAAACATTTGGGATTTTATGGTCTTCATCAAATATGACATAAGTGCCCAGATCAGTAAAGTCATAATTTCCATATGAGTCACTTTACATCATAGATAACAATTGGTTATTTCCCTCCTCTTGGTCATGTTCAGTCCAGTCACTTAACTCTTCAACAAAGACCCTTTCTTCCTTCTTCAGCATAGCATGTGCTACTTCTAATTTTAGGGTTGGTTCATTGGTGATGTGATCCTTAGATAGTGACTCAGATAGTATTTTCATTTTTGTACCATATTTGATTCTTAGGATGAGGTGAGACCAATCAACTAACATATATTCTCCTATCTTGGCTGTGAAATCTCTAGATAAACATAGGCCAAATACAGGGAGTATATCTATGACTACCACATCCTAATTGACAATTATATTAGAGCAAGTATACAATTGCAATGGGAGTTGTTTAATTTTTCCTATTGTTTGCACCGATTTCCCATCCAGCTACATAACTCTTCTAGTAAGTGGCTCATACTTTATTTCTAAAGCATCTGCTATTTATTTAGGAATTACTGTAGTACTGGCCCTTGAGTCTATCATTGCATTATGTAACAGTTTCTTTCCAGCTATCAAAGTCAAATAAAAGGGCTCTGGTTTAAATTTGCTTACCTCTGGTGTATTGTTCAAAAGCGTTGTTGTCTGCAGAGGAACCGTGTCTTTGAGCTTTTCCTTATCAACAGGTCCTCCTTTGGTACCAGTATGTTTTGGCACTGCTTGGCCCTGCAGAACTTTTTAAAACAGTGTCTTTTGATCAGGAATAGTTAACATGTCCCATATTGAGACATGCGTTGGGGTCCTCTTCAGTGGATCCACCACATTCACCGGTCCTAGTGTTTGGGTTCTTGCATAATAAGGGTACCTTGCTTTTTTTTGAACTTGTCCAAAAATTACTTGGTTCTACACTGGCTGAGGTATTTTTTGTCTAGCCACTGTGTTTTGATGACCTTGAAATGGAGGAATCTTCATAATTTCATTATTTGCGACTTCAGGCCGTTCCATCATCCTTCTCTTGGCTCTGGTGTAGTAATCTGATTGTACCAAAGGCTTTTTGGAAATAGAAGCTTCATTTAATAATACTGACTCTTCATCTTCAACCCATGAAAACAAAGCATGCTCAAGGGCTATTTCTTCTTCTTGCTGTAAAAACATCCCTTGCATCTGAGCCACCAGAACTGAATTTTGCATACCAAGAGATTGGTAGGGTAGAGTGTCAAAAGTATTTGCAAATTGTCCATCCATTCTTCTTTGCTCTGCTATCTTTTGTTATAGATTACCCCTGGGACAATCTCTGGGGATATAAGCATTATTACAAGAAAAACACCAGGGATTGGTGCCATCTACATAATTATTCTGCCCTAGAACAATCTCCCTATTTGGATTAGGGGGAACAATCTGTGAGGGTGTAGGGACTATAACTAATTGGTTCGATGGTTGAGGGTTAGTTTGCTTTTGAGGACCCTGATACTGATTTAGCTGTGGTGGAGGTCTATTTCCTTGGTAGCCTTGATATTGGGGTCTAGGATAAAGATTCTGCTATCTTTTTAAGTTAATTATCTTATTAGAAAATGTCCTTAAGATGTTCTTGACATCATCCATTTCAGATGACTGGATAGAGACAGCTACTTTAGCAGGTTGTTGAGGAAATGTATACATAAACACAAGTGGAGCTATGGGATTAGGGGCTTCTTGAGGCAAAGGTAAGGTAATCTTTGGAAACATGGGCATGGGAGGCCTTGGAAGCAACTTTCCAGCATCTATTAAGTTATTTTCAGCTCTGACTGCATAGTCATATGCTTCTGGCAGACTCTGACCTCCAAGTGACTGAATCATTACTGATATATCTGAATTTAAGGCTTTAAAATAAAATACTATAGCCATACCTGATAATGGTCTTGCTCTAGCAGGAATTCTTTTCCAAGTCTTTTGAAATCTTGAATTGAAATCAGTCATTGCTTCTTGTGGTGCCCTTTTGATAGTAATCAATTGTTGCAACAAAGAAAATTTATCACCCTTTTTTTCAAATCTTGCAAAAAAAGCATCTCCAAGCTGATCCCATGTAGATATTGTATTTGAGGTCAAAGATCTATACCAGTCCAGAGCCTTCCCCTTAAAAGAAGCTGCTAACAATCTTATAGCCACATTCTACTATGTGATCACATGTATTGCACAGACATCACATCCTGTAGCTGTTTTTCAAGGGTTTTAAAATCTTTCCCACTGAATTTGGGCAAAGCTTTCAGGGCATTTACCGGAATAGGATCCCAAGTGGCTGGTGGTACTGAGAGAATCAGAGCACCGCCAGTGTTCCAATTTGCATAATTCCTTAGGGCTATAGGTGCTCCCATGTTTGCTCTTGGTGTTGTAAACTGATTGACCCTTCTTCTTGAATTAGTTATCAATGGTGGTAAAAGAATACTTGGGTTCACAACAGATTGAGCTCTTGTTACTGGTCCACAGCTCTGACTCCTTGTAGCTCTCTGGTTCATACAATCTTGAAAAAAACTTCAAGAGATTGTCCCATCGGAGGTGCCAAAAACTGTTGATGCTTAAAATTGCGCAGTTTCCAACACCAACATGGAAAGTTTCAAGATTGTGGGACTTGCGACCTGAAACGACCTCCAAATTTTAAAGAAGCTAGCTCTTCTTTATCTCAAATGTATTGTGGGAAAAAAAAGATAAAAATTAAATGAAATCACCAATGCAATGAAAGAAAATTTAACTATGGCGATGCACCCGAGTATGATTCGTTCCTTAATACTAAGCACAATGAAGCTATCTTTAGGATTCAATTTCATTAAAGATCAAACAATGCATGATCAATGTAAAAGATTAAAACAAATAGAATCAAATGCCATAACACAAAAAATATCAACAAAGGCACAGAATTCAGTGTTCTTATTAATTTTTCAGTCACATAAAAGACACTGATACAAACTTTCTGAATTAAGAAAACAGAACAAAGGCAAATGATATTACTGGCCACAATCTATATGCAATCTATATGCAAAAAATTCTCTCCCTCTCCTTTTTTCTTTTTCTTAACCTGCGATTTGAACCCATATTTATAGCGTAAGACTAGCTCAAGATTGTCTGCACAATCAAATCCCAATAGTCTAACCGAACTAGAACTTAACAGAAAGTGTCTGATAGAAGATATCTTTCAGATCTGAAACGGTTATCCTCTCTGCAAGTTCATTGGCTGAAACAGATACATGTGTCAATTCTCACTATGAAACAGGGGAGGACACTTGGCAACATCCGCTAATCTTAACAAGTGACACGTGGCAGCTTCTGCTTGTCTATAGAAGCTTTAGATACCTTTTGAGAGTCCTGCGGAAGATGACTCACGGCGGTTTCCGCTGAGCTTTAGAAACACTATAGAAACATTTGGAACTCATTTAGATTCACACGGACGATGACACTTGGCGCGCTTTGCTTACTTTAGCAACTCACCCGCTTACTTTAGCAACTCACCCGGGGCCCACCACAGTGCTTTCTCAACAATGAAACAAAAAGAAGAAACTGCGGATGTCGACACTTGGCGGTCTCCGCAGATATCACAAGGAACACACGGCGCTTTCTGCGTAACTTAGATAAACATATTAAAACCTTCCACAGTGGCCACTTGGCACCTTTCGTGCGCACTGAGAAGCTTATAAATAGAAACTTTTGAAACTTATAAGAAACTGAAATGCAGATGCCGACACTTGTCATGCTCCGCGGGTATATAACAGGACACGTGGCTCCATCCGCGTTACTTAGAGAAATTATAATGTGTCCCAGCTAATGACACTTGGCATGTTCCACGCGACTCTGAGACTTAAACAAAACTTAGGCAAAACAAAAACCCGCGCCCATGCTCTGTGTCAAAACCTTCACTGCCAAAACTAAAACGTGCAAGGACAAACTGAAGCGCACAATTGAAACTCAAAACAAAATGTAGAGTATTTTACTCTACAGTTCAACAAGCGAAAGACTTGAAGGTTTGTTTTCGGTTTCAGCCATTGGTCCCCATTGATGTGGCGTTATTTATTATAGTGAAGGAAGTGTCTATCCATGCACAGAAGGAATATAATGAAGACACCAGATTTATTGAGTGCATCCAACAAATCCAAAAGCAGGGCATGAAATCCTACAAAAAACCAACTAGAAGTGCAAACAATGCCATGACCAATATTGGGTCACTCCCCAGTTCTAGGTATGGTTACAATTACATAAAGAACGTTTGAAAGGTCAAAACCGGAAACTAAGACTTTGTATTCTTAGGAGTTGCCCTATTCGCATGCCTATGCATGTTGAGTGGGTGTTAAGTTAGCTTTGTTTAATTTTAAAGCAGTTTATTATTACTAGTTTTATTATTATTAGTTTTATTCAGAGTGGACAACTGATTTCTCTTCCACAGAGATTGTAATTCAAATTGGACAACTGATATCTTCTTAGAAACTCTCTCGTTATCTTACAATAAAGCTTTGGTTTTTACTCTTGCAAATATGTTTGAATTCAGTATAAAGGAGTTTGGATTTATTATAACACACTAATCCCTAGCAGTTGGTGCATTGTCACTTGGATTGAATCCTCAATATGGATCCCATTGACCTACTTTGCTCAATTATGAACAATAATATAAGATAATCTTTCTTTCTTTCTCAAAATATTGATGGAAGCGCAATGTATGAAGTAATTCCTATTGCTTGATAACTTATGTTTGATAGTAATTCTACCATCTAGCCTAGATTCAAAAAATTTCTTTATATCACATAGTTGAATCATATGTTGTTTCCGTAAACATATGGCTGGACTTCAAGCGAAAACATGAATCTAATGTTCTTGTCCAATTATACTCGCTTTAATTACCAATTTGTGCTTCAGCTATTCAATGCCTTATTATACATATGTGCAAAGGCACTCTTGAGTGGAAACATTCCATGTTTTGACCAACTAAATCATTGATCTTGATGATGCGTTGGATCAGGTTACGTTTTGGTAGTCAGTATTGGATCAAGCAAGGATATGTATACAGTATTGGTTCCACCAGCGTCAAGCTTATTCTTTAGCTCAGTGTCTCCACTATTTTATTTTAATTTTCTTATGTATTTGGACTGAGTCTCCACTATTTTATTTTAATTTTCTTATGTATTTGGTTTCATTCTTTTAAAAGGGCTAATAACCAGTTTTTGCTTCAGCTCTCTGTTATGTTTTCAATTACCATTTTCAATCTTTATCTTTGCTTCCTCAAGTTTAATCAATAGAAAGTATAGCAAGCTAATGAAGAAATTTTGAACTGCTACCTTCTATCTTCCAATGATTTTTTAGAGAGAGTATGCCTTCTTGGATTTGGAACAGAGAAACAGTCTTTGGAGACTGAAATGGGAGTCGAGAATTTTGTTGGCAGCTTCTTTTTTTTATAAACACCCCAGACATTGAGAGTATAAACTAATAGTAATGGTTTTGACATTACATAGTATTTCTATCGATAAACTAATACATAGTATGTAGCAACTTTCTATATGCAGCTATATCCTTAACAAAACATTTCTTCGGAAAATAAACATTTAATTTGTCCATATACATCATCTACTAGTTGTAATACACACATGGAAGAACATTCTCACTCGCCTCAGAATAAAAGACATGCTTCATGTGTCACCAATTTACACAATGGCCTCCCAAGCAGCTAGGCAGTTACATGAAGGATATTTTAGAACTTAAGAATATGATTTTAGATAACTCTGAAAGTTGCAAGCAAAAGTAACCTAGAAATGTCCCACACATCTTGCAAGGCCTACTGAATCTTATAATAAAAAAAATCATTTCATTCTGTATTGATTTATGGTCATTTTGTGCACTAAAAAATTAGTAAAAATATTTCATTTCATTTTGTATGGATTTATGGTCATTTTTTGCATTACAAATTTAGTAAAAATGTTTCATTTCATTTTGTATATAATTATGGTCATTATGTGCACTACAAATCTGGTAAAAATGGTGTTGTTGCCAAGTAGTATGTCCATCCATAAAGTTAATAACTATTATTTAGCAACTTTCTTTACTAAATCTATCCTAAAATAGTTTGTCACAAGACACTTTGATGTCGCTTAAAATGTTGGCATTCTTGTAGTACAGAGGAAGCTGGTTACATTCCCCTAATACGATTGCTTGAAAATGCATAGATATATAACACAACATAATCTGCACTCAACATCCAGTATCTAAATTTAAAATAATCTGACTGTCGCCTCATCTCCATTTGGTGTATTCACTAAAGTACCAAAGTAAATGTATTTGAACTCCAAACATGAATAACTACAATTTTGGTTAAGCTCCCACCATAATAGGAGATTTGGTTAATTTTATCTTCAAACAGTAGATGGATTTTGTTCCATATAGTTATGTTGAATATATATGGTCTGTACTAAATGGACCCGAATTACAATTACTAAATGGATCCAAATTACAATTAATTCCTGTTCACCCCCCCCCCCCCCGCAGTAAATTCATCAATAATTTAATAAGCACAAGTGATAGAATACGAGACAACATGATAGGTCAAACAAAGAAGGATCTGACCCAACACAGACTGTATTTTGTGAATGCATGTTGCAATTAAAGCATCAATGGAAGGAGAGAGAAAATGATAAAGGATAGTTGGTTTTTGGTTGTCAAGGTTGGAAGGGGTATTGAAATACCCTTTTAGGAAAGTTTTAGAATGTGTGAAATCCTAGTATGTGTGTTTAAGGCTTATTTTGGTTTCCCGCCAAAAAGCTTATTTTGGTTTCCCGCCAAAAAGCCAATTTTGAATATTTGAATTTATGAATGTGTTATAGGCTAGTTTGTGGATGTTCTATGAGGAGTTAGTGGTTGAAGAATGTTGTAAGAGGTCTTATGAGGCCTAAGGGGTCATTTGTAAGTGCTTTGAGTGGTCATTAGTCATCATGTTCAATGTAAGGCAAAATAAAGACAAGACACAAGGACATATGTAACAAAGACCTACGTGAGAGTGGCCTCTTGGAGGCAGTTACTAGAAAGAGTGAATGCATACATACAGGAAAGAGAGATAAGGTTAGGAAGGGAAGGAAAGGTCTGAGGAAAGATGAAGAAAGACCTGTTCTATTCAAAGATTCTGTGTGCGCTTGTAAAAGGAAGATTAAGAATGTTAATAAAGAAGGTTGTTCTTTTTCATGTAAGATTCTTAGCAAGATATAGCTAGATTCATATCATTGGTTTCTTGATATGGTTTCAGTAGTGTATCTGCCTGTGTCCAGGAAGGAACTCAGAGCATGAGAATTCTGTGTATGTGCATAGTCTAGATTATCAATAACTTGATGGGTATTTGATTAGTGTTCAATTCCTTAGAGTAGTTGGTCGTTGATCAATCTCTCTCTTGTTGTTCTCTTATGCATAAGTGAACTACTGCTCTAACCTACAGGTGGATACTCCAAGATATAAAGGTCAAAACTCTGTGTTGTCTCAGTCATGCAAGGGCAGAACAGGGGTTCTTTGAAGTTACACTCAAAAGTGAAGATAGATGAAATGTACTAGAAAGATTATACAAGGTGTAGATAATCCATAGAGCCTTTGAGGATACTCTGGTAAATCAAGAATCATTTCTAAGGATACAAAAGATCCATTTGGAGCAGTTAGACTTTGGCATTGAATCAAGATTGCACTCAACTATACTCCCAGACCTGTAGGTGAGCCTCTAAAAGTCTGTAAGTTTTCAACTAGGAGCTGTTTGAATGAATCTTAGAAAGATTATACAAGGTGTAGATAATCCATAGAGCCTTTGAGGATACTTGGTAAATCAAGATTGCACTCAACTATACTCCCAGACCTGTAGGTAAGCCTCTAAAAGTCTGTAATTTTTCAAGTAGGAACTGTTTGAGTGAATAACCATGCATAAATATTGCTGAGAAATGTGAACCATATTGGGACAGACCCTATTTCTTCAGTTAGAAACCAACTAGAACTCTCAATAATTCATTTTTGTTACCTCTCGGCCTGTACAGGCCTGCATGCAAGTCTATCAAGAGTTTTGTAAACGGAAACTTCAATATATTTTGTTCTAAACCACCAAAATCTACAAAACTTTGTAGTCCCATGTAATTTGTTGTGCTATACAGGAATATGGAAGTTGCAGACCTGTACAGTACCGTACAGTATAGTTTAGCATACTGTGGACTTGCAAAGACCTTAAAGAGGCCTAATTGCATGGTCAAGTGAATGAGAAAAGGGACTTGCCTAATGAATGAGAGAATGAAATTGCATGAGGAGTTGAATGACCAAAAAAGGTATCTTAAAGTGGTTTTAATATCCTGAGAAGTCCTATGGATTGTTCCAGACTAGGAGGTTTGTATGTTTCAAGGGCTAGAAGGAAAGACTAACAAGATATAAACAAAAAGGTGCCTATGAGGGGTTTACGAGTCAACAAAGGATCAACGTAAGTGGAAACATGTTTGATTGCAGGGAAAGAAGCCAATCTAAGCAAGCTAATGATAGTGTGGAGAATTAAGCAAGAAATGGCATTTTGGAGCATGTTGGTGATAGACCAAGGATCCATAAGAAAGCAAGATTAACACAAAGTTGAATTGGTTCAAGTTTGTTTTGACCAAGGAAGACTATTTATGATGCATGGGCATATTCATGGACAAGAAAAAGGAATTTGGGATTTAGAGTCTTGTGGAGTTGACTAACCCATGGTGTTTGAATGAATGCAATAACGAGTAGGCTACAAGATGGTGGAGTAATGAGTGAGAGGGTTAAGTGATGGTGGAACAAAGAGAGAATGATTCCAAATGATAGTCACAATTAGAGTATAAATCCTTATAAGATTGTTTCAATAACTATTCATGCAAGCAAGCCAGGTAACAACTTGTGATACAAGAATCAATAGCAGGTATGTGGATACAAGTGGGAAGTTGTAAACAATATTGGAGATGAGATAAAGACTGCAAACAAGAGGCAGAAGTTGATGAAGCTTATAATTCTGCATCAAGATGAAAATTATGATTTCCAGTTTGGTCAGCATCATGGAGTTGATGAAGCTTATAACTCTGCATCAAGATGAAAATTATGGTTTCCAGTTTAGTCGGCATTATGCTAGCGTTGAGCATTACAAGATTCCATCCCATCTTGAGTCATGTTAATGCAACTACACATTAGAACATTAACAACTTGCGACTTAAGTAATTGAAGAATTCCAATTTAATTAATGACATTTCTGTGGTGTTTCTGTCTACAAGATGTTTATAAACACTAGAAAAGTAAAACACCAGACCCCAACACGTTTCTAGTATCTTAGTAAATTCACAATCAACCCCTTCCATCACAAAAAGTTTAATGGGGCTAGTCAAATTGGTAAGGATTAATACCTCATACACTAAGAAGAGTTTAAACTATATTGAAGAACTTATATCCACAGGCTACCTAAGAAATCATGAGACTATTCAAGGAAGTGATGTCTACATGGCCACCCTTGATGGAAGTGATGCTTACATTAAAGATTTTAGCTAGTTTACTATTTACACAAGGATTGCACACAAGGAAGACAACCTAATTCTTAGGTACATTGCCAAAATATACATGACTAAAAAAGCAGCTTGAGATATCATACATATAATTGAAGAAGCATACCCGATGAATAGTAAATACCTTATTGAAACACAATCCATTAAAGTCACCTTAAGTGCCTCCTAAAGGGACGAAGCAGAGCATACAAGTTGGATTTAGACCCAAACAAGCATAAAAATAAAATATGGAAATATTAAAGACACTAATGGAAGCCAAGGCATATCAATGATGAATGATAGAACTTAAAAATGAGAAATAAAACTTCAAAATACGTACAGATCAAATGATCTTGCATGTTTGAATCCACCAAATATTAGATTATAAGCAACCAATGAGCCACTCTTGCTAATGGTATATTAGCGCTATTTACAGGATTCTATGGATCTTTGTTCCCATTGTTTCAATTCTATGGTCTGTTCTCAGTGTCAAAATGATTCTTACTCAAAATTTTAGCGTTGTCAAGTGCAAACAAACTATTCCCTAGCACATCATCCTTGCAGAGTTTGGGGCCCGTCCCTTCAGGGTGGAGCCTATGTTTGATATGATCTCTTTCTTGCATCGCATCTGAAGCTTTGCTGACTCAACAAAGGGCCGTGACAAATACCCGTACTTAGCTATTGTTCTTCAGAGGCTATTGCCCGTTCTGGCCCTACTAGTCAAGCCCGTAGTTTGTACGCTGGGGTCTCAGATCTCTTAGGGTCTGTGGGGATTATGATGGATCGTCTCCCTCCATTTCAGTACTCCTTGGATGCTCCAAGCCACCTTCTACCTACCACACAGGAGATGATCAGGATTATCAAGGAGGATATCTACAAACAGTGTATATTCATACCACTTGGGTTAACCCCTGCAAGGGGTTTTGCCCAAAGATGGCCTTCTATGCAGAGCATTATCTGGATTTGAGGGATGGGCTCATTGTCCGCCCTCAGTACACTTTCTGCCATTGGATGCTTGCTCTCCGTATTCCCCTCGGCGAGTTTAGAGTGGGTTCTCATAGGCTCCGGATTGAGACAAATCACTAGATGGATCAAACAAACAAGATATGCCAGTTATGCAACCTTCAGGGGGTCGAGTCAAAGGAGCACTTCATCTTCCATTGCCCCATCTACTACGAGATCAGAGGTAGGTTCCATTGCCTCTTTAGGGAGACCTGGGCTCTCTCCATCTTCTTCAGATATGAGGACCAGAGATGTCTAGCTCTATACATGCAAGAGGCCCTCAAGCTTTGTGACCACATGATTTGGGGTCACACTAGACCACAGTCTATCTAGTGGATTACTTCCTTCTTCACTATGCTACCTTCGAGAGGCACTAGGCGCCAAATCGACACTAGCACAACTTCACACTCCAAATCAGTACGGACCCAGGGGACCTTTCACAACCCCCTAGGGTCTCATCGGCATAGCCATTCTAGTTCCAGTTCCAAGAGTCGAACTTGATCCACCAGATCGTCACGATGTGTTACTCCCCCCAGACCACAGCACACGAGACAGACCAGACACTCCACCTCCTCCACTGGTTATCCATCTATTTTGAGTTTTTTCTCGACAGCCTTGGATGCTAGGAGAGTTGGGTCCACTCCCTGAAGGACCTCTCTCATTGCTTCTTCTGGTTCTTCCATCTTGTATTTTCACACCTCTCTGTTTGGCTAAGGTTGTTGATTGCGTGTTGTTCTTCACCTCTTTCCTTTCTAGCTACTCCCGCTCTTTGTTGTATTATTTCTCTTTCTGCTTTGCTTTCTCCTTGGGAAACCGTTTGGTCTTCCCGTTTTGCTCCAACATTTTTGTACTATGCAGTCCCTTTGACCTACTTTTGTGGTCATTTGTCGGACATTAATATATTTATCTTTATCTTGCCTTAGCGTGAAAGACATTTTTAGAACGTTAAATATTATCAAGCATGTTAAAACTTATGATTGATAATCTAAATGCTACTATTTAAATGGCTTCAATGCTTTATTTTTAATATCTAACCAGATACCACAAAGTTACTTTGGCCAATTCTTATCTTGAATTCTAGTCTGTGGAACATAGTTATTTGTTTGTGTTATTTGATAATATGGAGCTCTAAATCTTGGGTTCTCACTCATATAGAGCCCATAATATACCCAAATTTGAAAAAGCCTATGAATGATTTTGGTTGGCTACCACATTTATGGAAGAAACATATGGAAGAACATTTAAAAATGTGTTCTCATTTGACCTATTTGACTTAGTGTTATGATCCATCGGGAGTATTGAATACATATATGGTTCAAGATAACTCCGATAGTGGAAATTTTTTTAATGGTCTATTGTCTCTAGTTCATTTACATTAAAGATTTTGTTAGTGAGCAAGTAAATCCCTTAGATTTTGGTTCTCTAGATGGGTTAAATTCAATAAAATACTAGTCGCAGAAAAGAGATTTTAGAGCGTTGCCAGTGACCAAATCTATTAGATTAAAGATAATTTGATGCCCTAGGAAAAATTATGAGATTAATTGATTAGATCAATTAGCTTTGGGTTTCCAAGTTAAAATATTCCACAAGGAAGTTGAGGAGGGGAACAGGAAGATGTCCCTAGAGGAAAAAAGGATCTAATTGAACATTATCGTGAAGATGTTGCTCTCTCTAACTTCATATGCTAAAGTTCAATGCGAAGTGCATAGACCTCCATTGCGCATTGATTCAGATGTTTCTCTTCCACAAGTTCAAGCTCAAGTAAACACTTCTCCATATGCACAACTTACTAAAACTTGCCCTTCACTAGAATGACTTCTTGCTCATAAACAACAATCTTTTGAGTCTAAGTTTGTGTAAGTTAGGTTTGTTGATTGAGTTGCTCCTGGGAGTAGCCTTGTTGAATCTCTATCTAGATCCTAAGTCCGCAACCTCAAACACAACATTGTCCTTCTCATTCTCGACTCAACGTTACTCACACATGGTTGACTAGAGCATCAAACACCGATATTGAAAGGTATACTCAATGGTGTGTAAGAATTCCAACACACTATGGACAAGAGAAGTAACACCATGTGCATGGGCAGCCACTACTTGTTCATCTCAGTAGTGTTATGCTTTGGCTACCCTTGGCTCACAAAGAATCGCATAAACTCTAAGTAACACCCCACAAAGAACCGCATAAACTCTAAGTAACACCCCTCTTCCAGAATAAGTGGTATCTATTACTATCAAACGAAAACATACAAATTCCCAACCACATTGGAAATGTCTTGGGTGTTTGTGTTGTGGTCCCCATAATCTACAAATATTGAGACAAAGTCTCATAGGGGTTGCCATTGTTCGAACGAAGAAGCAACAAAGGAATGAGCTCATCATCTGAGAATCACTCTGCCCATTATACGTGACACCCAGGGTGTTACGCTTTGGCTACTCTTGGCTCACAAAGATCCGTATAAACTCTAAGTGACACCCCACTTCCAAAATAAGTTGTATCTGTTACTATCAAATGAAAACATACAAATTCCCAACCACATTTGAAATGTCTTGGAGTGCTTGTGTCATGGTCCCCACAGTCTACAAATATTGAGACAAAGTCTTATAGGGGTTGCCATTGTTCCAACGAAGAAGCAACAAAGGAATGAGCTCATCATTTGAGAATCACTCTGCCCATTCTACGTGACACCCAGGAGTGTTACGCTTTGGCTACCCTTGGCTCACAAAGATCCACATAAACTCTAAGTGACACCCCACTTCCGAAATAAGTTGTATCTGTTACTTTCAAATGAAAACATACAAATTCCCAAACACATTCGAAATGTCTAGGAGTGCTTGTGTCATGGTCCCCACAGTCTACAAAAATTGAGACAAAGTCTCATACGGGTTGGCACTATTCAAACGAAGAAGCAACAAAGGAATGAGCTCATCATCTAAGAATCACTCGGCCCAATCTAAGAGAGGCCTACTTCTGATTAAAGCAACTTGGTGTTATCCCCCAAATAAACATGTTCTCCTTGTGGCTCTAGCACTATTTTCTCTTGGGTCCAAAATGGGTTGATTATAGGGACTACCAAGGTTGGATCAACTAGTTCACTGAATTGGTTTAGTCATTCCTCTATTTTTCTACGAAACTGATAGATTTGATTGTTTGTGAAAGGTCAAAGGGATCAGTACTTGGGACCTGTTGTGGGTGACAGTGTCATATTGGAGGACACTGTGATGAGTCTAGTGGGAACTGAAAGTGAAGCAACAAGGGTACAAAGCCAAGTAGAGGCCCACAATGCACAGTGGGTTAAGGCAATGATATATATGATTCCATAGGAGCCAACAAAAGAGCGAGAAGGTGCACAAGGTGCGGGAACAGCTTGCATAAAGACAAGTGTGGAGAAGAAGCCTGAGGAGAACACAAGTGTTCTTGCGCACACCATAGAGGATACGCAAGAAAAGGAAAAGATGGAAACTCTCTATTTCCATGAAGCGTAGGATTATTGTGCATCAACAACAATCAAGAGGGGCATTGGAGCAAATGTCCATAAGCAACAGTGCACGATGGACAGAAAGGTTGAAGAAGAACCTCATTCCCCAAAGGCAAAGGAGGAAGAGCCTATGGATGAAACGCCAAAGAAGGCATCTGGAGTTGCACCAAGAGAATAGAGGAGTCAGCCCACAACTAACAAGGATGCATCGTTGTTTATGCACGACACAAAGGAGTTTCTGAGAGTAGCAAGCCAAAATCAGCCCGACGTTGATGAGGGAGGTGAAATCTTTATTGTGAAAAAATCAAGGAAGTCACCAGAGGAATGAAGAGAGGAACATCAGGCCAAATTTGATGAAAAGAGCGCATTCCAAACTACGCATAAGGAGGGAAAGTCATTGCCATAAGATGGCAAGGTAGGAAGACGTCAACTTGACGCTAATAGGAGAAGCGACTGATGTCAATATTAGTCCAAACGCGAGGAAGGTGGCACGAGAACATGAAAGAGGAGATGAGGAGAGATATGGGAGTTGCCAAACCCCATAAAGCTAGGAATTCCATTAACAACATCAGCTAGAGGAAGAAGAGAGGATCAAGAGGGAGTATCATGCAGACATGCCCCGTGAGAGGCACATGGAACAATACTACACAAGTATAACTACTTGCCACGATCGACAAAGCAAAAAAGGAAGTGTGCATAACAAAGGAAAAGCTAGAGGTGCACAAGTGGAAGAAGACAAAAGGTATAATGACCTTTTATGACCTTTTGGTGGTGGTGGACGAACAAAAGCGGGCGTAGACCCAAAAGAGGAAACAAGAGTGGGCATAGACCACAAGGGGAGACAAATGTAGGTTTACACCCACAAGAAAAGAGAAGGGGTGCACAAAAAACAATAAATGTGAGGTGCACAAGAGAAGAAGTGTTGAAAACACTTGGCGGAGACAAATGGAAAGAGGTGGGTGCAAACCCTCACGAAGAGTAGAGGTTGGACGTAGATCACAAGGGAAAAGAGAAGAAGATGAAGGAGAGTAAAGAGGAAGAGATAAGCTATAAGAGTTAGGTGAAGGTTGTTAGTTTATGACCCGAGGAGGGTCTGGAAAAACAAGAAGCACAGAGAAAGCCTTTTTAGGTAACCCATCAAGTGGAAGGGAATGTCATGGACTTGGAAGCTGACCAAAATACTAGTTGTATCACTCATACCCTACTTGTAAGTAGGGTTTACATTTTAATTACTTGGGTAGTCTAATGCAAAAGCATCCTAGGCAAATTAGCAATCTTGCATCACCTAAGAAGATAGTGAGTCGCTGAATAAATCCAACTTTTGTCGGTGCATGGGCGTAAGGCACAATAGTTTTGAAGGCTCTCAATATTATGCAAGAGCCCACTTGCACTAGAGGAAGATAGCTTGGAGTTGCGTGAAGGTTGGTAGAATAATAGGTTAAGAAATTTTAGATAAAGCACAGAGCAGACATGAAGGTAACCACCCACAAAATAAGGTACATGCCAAGGAATGAAGAGCAAGGCACAAAAGCAAAGATTTGAGTGATAGCGTGTAGAGGACAGAAGAATTGCTAAAGCACAAGAATGTGGTGGCACAAAAGGAAGTTGTTCGCAAAGATTGTGCAACACAAGGAAAAGGAAGATTGCGACCATAGCCACATTTAGATTTGCACAAACAAGGCACAAATGAGCTTGCATAGAAACGATAGAGCAAGGCAACAGAGTGCAAGAAACAAAGTCTTCGCACAAACACGCAGACATCAAGGGAACATGACAACAACAACCAAGTAATAGCACAAAGCATTTTATGCAAAACCTAAGGAAGCAGAAGCCGTCAGAATAACCAACCATGTGGACCAACACTTAGCCATTTGACCAAGTTGAGATGGTTGCATGAAAGACACGAAAGCATGACCACCAAATGCCTACAAGATCTAAGGAACACTGATTTCTTTTGACAAAAATCCAATTTGTGGGATTGAGATCCTTAAAAGGCTATGCTACATTTAGAAAAGCTTTTAGATACTACAAATATTTGCATAGTACCTCATTAATTATAGTGGAGAACTATCATAAAAGTACCACCTCAATAAAATATACTAAAAATCCTGAAAACCTATTGGGGTCTTCGTTGAGGTCTTCAATCACACGCACTATGTACGGCACAAAAAATAGAATAAGTTTTTTATGCGTAGTGTTTTTCACGCTTTTTATGAATTTTGAAATATATGTATCCAAAACCAGACGGAGTAAAATCATGCAAATTCAATGGAATCAGTTATACTCACTACATGTTGAGGTATGTATGATAGGAAAACTAGCATAAATTTGTTTATGCATAGTGCTCTTTCACACTTTTAATGGATTTTGAAATATATGTATCCAAAACCATGTGGCGTATAAGCATGTAACTCCAACGGAATGAACTATACTTAAAACGCTAAAGTACTTGGCTATCCTCCAATTTAGAAGACCTCGCGATGTGTTTTCATTGTAAGTTGTTCAAAGACAAATAAATAGGGCATGCATCTGCCCAAACAAGCCAAAAAAAGAAACTTATTGCCAAAAAAAAAGTAGAAACAAATGGGGGAAAAGGAAGGTTGGCGTCACTCTCAACCCTTTTCCAAATTTGTTTTTTAGGTCATTTTTGTCGGACCTGAAACATTCATGTTGGTGTTTCTATTGACCCGAACCGTTTTCAATTATTTGAATGACAATTAACAACATTTATGAGACGTTTCAAGGGTGTTTTTGTCTTTGAGATGTTTTATAACACTAATCCGCAAAACGTTTTTGGTAACTTCATAAAATCATAATCAACCCCTTCGGTCACAAAAAGTGCAATGTGGCTATTAAATTTGGTAAAGTTTAAGACCCTTGTACGCTAGGAAGAGTTCAAACTATATTGAAAAATAAATTTTATCATACAGGTTACCTAAGAAATCATGAGATTATTGATGAAAGTGATGCCTATATGACTGCCCTTGATGGAAAAATTATATACGCCACTGTGAAACCACATGAAAAAAATAAAATAAAAATACCTCATGCTGTTCTGTCGCCAGTCTGAAACACATCAATGCCAATGTGAGTGCCATCGAAACCTAGAATGTCATCTGCTGCAATCCATTCTTCATTGCATAAGTACTAAACCCCTTTATCATCTGCCTGCACATCCGCCACGCAATAGCCACCTGTCCATATCCGGTGATCCTCTCTTCTGGCACAAACCGACTTAAGATGTTATTGCGTATTTTGTACGGTATGCATTCCACTGCTCAGAAAAAAGCATCCCCTCATCACTACAATTAACAACTGTAAACCTATACGGAAAATAAATACTTGTTATACGTTTTGTTTGTTATTCAATTTTAATGAAACCTAGTTTTTATAATGAAATTTCATTTTAATATTTAAATTTAAATTATATGGATGTGTATATATAAAATGCAACCATAACCGTACCGATAATCGTACCCGTACCCATACCTGTTAGTTATGTAGAACCTCTTATCTACCGCTTGTTCTACGGGGCAAGATACAAAATGCTAAGAGTAGTTGTAAAGTGTAAAATATTTATGCTCCCTCATGTCCTTGGCTGAGGGGAGAATGGGGGAATGAGTTCAAAAGAGCTTAGTAGTTTAAATTTACTTATGAAGACTTCAACTCAATCATGAGCTTTTTAGAGGAGAAGAGTGTGATGAATCTTGAAGAATAGTGTGAGACATATATTGGACGCTGAACAAAAAAGGTGAGTAACTTTACAGGAGGGAAAATTTATTGACCAGAGAGAAATAACACATTTCTGGAAGATTCTAGTCGGACAGGTCTTAACCTGATAATTTTAGTCCAGGTTAATGGAAGAAATGGGATATGATAATCTACTACAGAGACACCTCCAATAAATAATCCTTACAAGTTGAAATTCATGTGCCTCCATCATCCTCTTCTTGAATAAGAAGTCAGATCAAGGTGGAATGCTCCCATGCCTCTGACTGGGTTGATATGTCTGAAGGACAGCCTAGTTCAGAACAAAAATGTAGTGAAGGCCAGCCAGCCTGTACGAGAGCTTTTGACAATCTAGTATAACATAAAGAAGAGATAGCCGAGGTCCCTGGATGTCCGATTTTTCGAGCTCACTTTGTAGACGAAAAAAGGACTCTTAAAAGCCGTAGTTGAAACCTACAAAGAAAAAAATCTCTTGAAACAAAAACAACCAAGGTATGATGACTGACAGGAGGAGGAAGGAATACATATTTATTTCACAGATCAACATGGACTCATAAACACTTTAACAGAAGATGCCGATTTAGGGTTTCTGGGGTTTTTATATTGCCTTGACACAGAAATATTCTACAATAAGATTTAACATGACATTTGGTTATTGAGGGCTAAAGAGAGAAACTGATCAAACCTGATCGCACATCATCAGCAGGGTTACTTTGGGGTTTAAGCCGAGACAGCGATTCCTCCTCCCTATCCAGTCGTTCCTTCTCCTTACAGCCGTTCTTGATTCTGACGCAGCCTTTTCTGCTTCATAAGCAGCTTTTCCTCAACCTTACACGCCAATTTCTCATGAACAACAAGAGCATTTTCCTTCTCTCCCGGTGTAGACTCCTCCCTTGCAGGACTTCGCGGGTGTATCAATTCCTCCACAACATCACAATAACAATAGCATTCACCAACGCAATTGCAATAGCAGAAACCTGCAATTAACAGGTAGATATGTGGGTAAGTAAGCCCTTGTGGTAATATTTAGACAAGTGTCTGATTTCAGGTATGAATGATAGATGAGGGTTAAAAATAAAAGCTCCTTGTGTACAAAACGTCTTACCTCCTTTCCTTTTTCCATTTAGAAAACTGTCCTCGTATGGATATCCCCCTTTCCCAAATCTCCACTAGCTGGTCTGGTTATAACCCTGTAATTTACAGGAGGGCTAATTAACAAATTAATAACAGTTTAAGAGAATAAAAGGAAACATAGACAAAAAGAGGAGCTAGGGTAACAGAACTGTTTGAGATTGAATGGTTTCAATTCTCTTCATCATCCGGTGTAGAGATACAGGCGATATCGTCGAAACCTTTTAAGCTCAGAGGGGTTTCCTCCCTCTCTTCCTTGCCGAAGCTTGCATAATCCCGCTTATATTTTCTGACATGCTCAACCCAAGTACAGAAAAGCGCACGCAGCACGATAAATTCTTCTCCTCCCTTCAATTCAGTCCTTACCCCAATTTATAAACAAATTCAGAAATCACTACCTAGCGCTTACAATTTGTCGATATGCAAACAGTGACCGGAATTAGCGTAGGGTGTCCCCGCTGCGCCCCCACTCTCCTCCCCCACCGAGAATGTCATCTGCTGCAATCCATTCTTCATTGCTGGAATTAGCGTTTGGCGAAGCAGCATGTCAAATCACATATGGAGACAGTTGGAATGAATTCAAAAACCTCTTATAACCAGTTGTCTTAAAGTTAAAGCCACTGTTTCATATGAGATCCTCTTAGCAGACGCTGGAACTTTCCCAATGGACGCTGTGGCGATTTCACGGGTACTAAGCTACATAAAAAAGGTTGAAAACATGGGGAATCACCGGTGGCCTAAAATGGTGGTGAACGAGGTGCTAGATCGGAGGAAGAAGACGTGGATGAAGCAAAATATCAAGTCGCTGGAAAAATGGAACATTAAGTTACATGAGTGCCCTAACTCCAAAGAGGAAATAAAAAATTTGTATTAGAAAAATTCAGCGCTGCCATGTGGACAAATCAAATTGAACGTAAAAAAAATGCATTATATCAAAGAGTTTAATCCCACTTGGGAACACGGGGATAAAGCATACCTAAGTGCCGAACTTAAAGGTAATGCTAAGATCTTAATGGCACAATTGAGGACCGGTTCACACCATCTTAGGTGTGAAACGGAAAGATGGACGGTTCTCAAGAAAAGATGGGAAGATAGGACTTGTATTTTTTGCAAGGATAGAGTGGTTGACACTGAACAACACTTCATTAGGGAATGTGATGCATACAAAGATATTCGTATGCAGCAAGATAACAGTGTGAATGTGGGCAGTTTTAGTGAATTATTTGAGGGGGAAAGGCTACACAACACACCCTGGTCGTTGGTAAAGATTTATAAGAGGCGAGATGACTTCGAAAAGAATATGAAGAATCTCTAATGATCTTGTCACTTGGTCCCATAGACTTTTTGGTCTCGTGAACGTCATTAAAATTTATTTCATTTCATAAATGCTGAACCCCTTTATCATTCCCTGCACATCCGCCACGCAATAGCCACCTGCCCAGGTTCTGGGGAACCTCTCTTCTTTTTTTATTCTTTCAATTTATTAGTTGACACCTTGATCCAACCGACTTGAGATGTTAGTGCTTGTTTGGTACAGTATGCATAGCATTGCATTCCGCTACTTAAAAAAAAGCAACGCCTCGATCGAATACAAACAATAAATATTTGTACGTACCGAGCACGGCGGAAAATTCATATCCGTTTGTGTCTAATGCTTTTTTGTAACGACTAGAATGCTTTTTTGGTTTTTTTAACGAGTAGAATGTTTTTTTTAAGAAATTTGAAATAGATTTACCCTTACCTTACAATTATGCATATATGTATTTTTTTTTTAAAGTAACCTACGTAATTTCTAAAAGGAGTTTTAGAATTTTATAAGATGTCTAATTGTTTTTAAGGTATTTTAGATGTTAAAAATAGAATCATTTTTTAAAATATGATTGTTATGAATAAATTGGATTTAAGATTATGAATTGAAGAAGAAATTAGCGAGAATGATGATGCGTCGATGGTAGTGACGATTGTAAGGTAGATGAGATAGGTAGATTTGGGGAGTGGGCGAGCGACGGAGATGGTAGGGGTTTTTCAAACGGAGGGATCTTAGGGTAAATCAATAGTTGAGGATGAAGAAGACGCAGTTAGGGAACAAGGGGTAAATGGGGAAAGCTCTTTGCAGTTTGGAAGCTTTAGGCCTTCGAAGGTGAATGGATGTCTTGCAAGGAGCGAATGCAAACCTGTGTTGGTGATTCAACCTAACTTGATGGAGGAAGATGTCAATTATCTGACCAATCATGCCTTGATTTGCAAGTTTATGGGGATTAGGGTCTCTCTCCCCTTTTTAGAATCGTGGGCTCAATGCACTTGGAACCTATAGGGCGAAATGGAGGTGATGTTGGTGGCTAATAGTTATTTTTTGGTTGTTTTTTCTTACATATCAGATAGGAATAAGGCTTTTGAAGGAGGTCCTTATTTCTATAACCAAGATGGATTGTTCATTAAGCCATGACATGTAGGGTTCAACCCTATGGAGGAGCTTCCTTCAAGGGTTCTTGTTTGGGTGAGACTATCGAGGTTCCCATTGGAATTTTGGAGAAATGACATTTTTTCACTCGGTTGCGTTGTTGCTTGGCAAACTAGTGGGCCTGTCGCAACAAACAATGGACAAAAGGATAATCACTTATGTCTGGGTTTGCATTGAAATTAATCTAAGTAAACCCTTACTAGATTCTTTGGAAATTCAACTAGGATCTTCTTCTTGGATATAGACAATTGACTATGACACTCTTCCATTTCATTGCTGGCTATGCCATGAATATGGTCATTTGTAGCAGATATGTCTTAAATCTAATATGATAGGTCCTTCGAGCAATGGGCCGCGTCGTCCACTCCCTAAACAAGATAAAGAGAAAGCACCTATGATGGAAGATAAAGAGGGATTTATCCCAATCAAGGCTCGAAGCAAAGGAAAAGGGTAGAAGAGAACTTTAAAGGATAGGCAAATGGATGAGGTGTTTAAAATGTTTGATGTGCTAGAAGATTTCGATTTATCTGAAGTTGACCCTACAGGGAAACTTTTTGGACAAGATCCTTGGAAGATGGAACAATTAGTTAAGGTGAATGATGGAAGTAGTCATGTTGGTGTACAAGATGGAGGTTTAGGTGCTCAAATGGACACAGATGTACCCTTGGTGGCTTTTGGAGAGATGGAAATTAGTAGATGCAAAGAGGTATCTAGTCATTCAGATTCGGCTATTTTAGTGGCTACTTTAGCTAAGGGGGTTCAGGGTGAGGATAAGGTCAAGGAAACCATGCATATACTAGGGATTCGATAGAAGACTATCAAAAAGGGTGCCCTTGAGAAGCTTTCCAAGGCGGGTAGGAAAAAAACCAGGAAAATGTGAGATTAACCGGAGAGACACTGGTTGAGGCTGGTTCGGTGAAAACCATTGATTCTCATTTCTCTTTGTTTCAAAAATGATAGTCCTTACATGGAATGTAAGGGGTGTGAATGACATCCCTATATAAAAGGCTATTTGTGATTTGATCCAGGTCTACTTTCCTGATATTGTCTTCATCTAGGAGACTAAGATGTCTATGAAAGGTATGTTGAGTTTGGCTTCTAGGATTTTGGTGAGAGGCCAGTGTCAATGCATTGGGGCTCAAAGCAGCTTAGGAAGTGTTGCATGTCTTTAGGACCCTGGTAAAGTAGTTCCAAAGTGGTGGATTTCTAGTAGATTTTTTATATCCATGGTTGCTTCAAGATTTGAATCAGGTGAAGTAAATCTTCTTACCAATGTCTATGTTTCGATTGATTCCTTAGGGAAATCCTTGCTTTGGTCTCACATTAGGTTGGTTAGGTCTCTTGCTCCTTATCTTCCCTGGATCATAGATGGGGACTTCAATGTTGTTATTTTTTTGGAGGAGAAGAGGGGTGGTATTGACAGGCTAGAGGACTCTTCCAGGCTCCTAAGGAATACTATTAATCTTTTGAACCTGGTAGATATAAGGCCTTCTAATGGAATATTTACTTAGAATAATAAGATGTCGAGTGATGATGTTATCTCTGAGAGGCTAGATAGATTCTTTGTGTCTAACTTTTGCGTGAGTGACAGATGGACCACCAGTTCTAAAATTTTTGATTGGAAAGGCTCAGATCATTGGCCGATCAAACTCTCAGTTTTGTTTTAAAACTTATAAAAATCCTTCTTTCATGTTCCAACTAATGTGGCTTCGAGACTCTTCCCTGCAAGAGTTAGTTTTTGATTGGTGGCACAAAGGGAAGCCTGTGTATGGTACAACTGTGTATACCTTTGGCAAGAGGCTTTAATATGTAAAATGCATGCTGAAAAGATGGAATAGGTAGTGTTTTGGCAATGTGTTTATGGCTAAAGAGGTTGCCTAATCTCACCTAGATGAGATTACTCGTCAGATCTAAGATCATGGTTTAACAGAGGAAAACTCTAGATTAGAAGCGGTAGCTATGAAAGATTTGGAGGAGTGGGAGTTGCATGAGGAAATTTTTTTGAAAGAGAAGTCACGTATTGATTGGTTATAGGAAGGTGATAGAAATACTAATTTTTTCCATAATTTGATTAAGGATAAGAGGCAAGGGAATCTTGTTACCTCTCTCAGGTCCTCTAAAATGAATCAACTTTCCTCTCTTAGAATGATTTTGAGGGAGATCACTCATTACTACTCTACATTATTTATTGAGGATACCCCTCTGGAAAGGGAGGAGGAGGACCTTGCATACTTTCATTGGTCTCTAATGACATGAATGCAATGTTGAACAAACCTATTACTTTGGAAGAATTAGAGGGGATTGTGTTTCAGATGAAGAAAGGTAACGCCCTTGAAACTAATGGATTCCCTATAGAATTTTACAAAGAGTATTGGGATACCCTCAAACAAGACCTTCTAGAGGTGGTCTTGGAATCGCAAAGGAGTAAACAAATGCTATGGGCCATGAATGTTACGTTCCTTGCTCTTATTCCAAAAAGATAAAGAAGTGATTCATTGGACCTATTTAGACCTATAGCCCTATGCAATATTATCTACAAGATTATTACCAAGTTGATGGTCGAAAGGCTTAAGTTATGGCTTAGTTTTTTAATATCAGAGGAGCAAGATGACTCTGTTATCAACAGACAAATTTTGGATGGGGTTGTTTGATCCAAAACTCAAAAGCTTTGGTTGAAAGATAATTTAGAAATAAGAACAACACAATTCAAATAATGCTATCTCTGAAAAGAGATGTTTTATTTATCAAAATTGCAGACCCAAACATATGCTTATCTCTGAGAAGAGATGTCTAATTTCCATTTCAGGTTACATCTTCATTTATACATGTTTTTAAGGTGTGGGGAGGATGTGGAAGGTCACCAATCTCGAGGGAGATGAATTGGTTTGACTTCCACGATTTACAACAATACATAATTCGAGGAATTACTATTTTTAGAAACTTACAATTTTTAGACTGCACTATTAAAATTGAAATTTGGGACACTTTCATTGGGTTTTAGGGGGTCAAACTTCATTAAGAAGATATCCATGCCATCTCAAAATGCTCCCCTCATTATTATCTTTCCAACGGTTCAAACAGTGAGTCAATTGGAGCCACGGTGCAAAAGTTATGGCTCCTGAAAGTTCTGCCATCAATTGGGGTAGACCCATCACCCGAATTGTCATCTGAATTGTTGTCCAGATCATTGTTGTTGCTATGGTGGCTATTCATTCTATGGCTACCTGCAAAGAAAAGGCTATGTTTATCAAGTTGGACTTGGCCAAAGCTTATGACCATGTTAAATGGAATTTTTTGCAGAAGGTTTTGGTGGGTTTTGGGTTTGACAGTGAATGGTTCAAGTGGGTTATGAGTTGTGTCTCCTCCTCCTCTTTTTATGTTCTAATTAATAGTGATCCCTCTAAGATATTTGGATCTTCATGTGGTCTTCACCAAGGGGATCCTCTATCACCTTATTTATTTATTTTAATGACTGAAGGCTTGGGGAGATTTATAAAGTCTCAAGTGAGGCAAGGATTAATTTAGGGGTGCAATTGGGGTAACATATTACCTCCTCATTCTCCTTTACAGTTTGTGGATGATACCTCTTTGATAGTATTAACAAGAGTTAATGAGGCAGTTAATCTTAGAAGGTCTTTAGATATTTAATTGGTTGCATCTGGGCAAAGGTTTAATGAGGACAAGTCCTTCATTTTCTTCTTCAATACTCCCAAGCCTATACAAACCAAGATTGCTTGGATTCTTGGATTCCATATTATTACTCTCCCTTTTGTGTATCTTGGTATCCTTATTTCTTTGGGCACTTTGCTTAACATGTTTTTGGCAAGATGTCCTAGATAAATTTTGAAGAAGAGTTTCTCATTGGAGCTGCAGGTGGCTATCTTATGCTAGGAGATTGACTCTTCTAAAGTTAGTTATACAGGCTCTCCCTATTTATAGGTGTTTTGTGCAAACGACTCCTTCAAGATTCACTCTTGACTTTGATGCCCTCTCCTGATAATTTTTTATGGTTCGATAATTTGAGCTCAAAGAATTGGAGCCTAGTTAAGTGGGATTTCATTTGTAGGCTAAAATGAGAAGGGGGTCTTGGGCTTCGTCAGATAAGTCTTATGGGCCAAGTTTTGGCAGCTAAGCTTTATTGGAGATGGTGCAGTCTTCAGGACTAGGATTGGGTTAGAATCCTTACCATGAAGTTTTTGGGAGGTGTGGAGAGCAAGGATGTTCCTCGATGCACCCTGTTGGGAAAAGGTTATATGGTTTGGAGCATCCTAAAAAAAGGTGCTAATTTGATCAACCAAGGGTTATTTTAGATTTGTAATAAAGGTTCAAAGGCTTTATTTTGGTATGATTCTTGGTACGAGGCACCTCCTATGATTTCAATGTTCCCACACTTAGGTCTTTGTGTAATAATTTTCTTGAGGCAGGTTGGAGTAAGGTGAAAGATTACAAAACTTCTCAGATGTTGGGTCAAGTTGAAATGTTTAGATGGAAAGAACCCCTTGAGTGGCCTCCTAGGGGCTCTGAGGAGAACCACTAGGAGCTTCATAAGATATTGACTGGTAGGGTATGTAATTCCTTAGAGGGGAGATATATTCTCGCTTGGGGCCCTAATCCAAATGGAAAATTCTTTATTGCTTTGGGTTACTAGGTGTTGGATAGGTAGATTAATGGGATTTCTGAGGTTCCTTGGTGGAAACAGGTGTGGAATAAGTTTTCTTGACCTAAATGTAATTTTTTCATGTGGCTAGTTGTCCACAATAGGTGCCTCACTTGGGAGAATTTGAGAAAGAGAGGATTTCAAGGTCCTTCTATCTGTGTTTTGTGCAATAACAGTGAGGAATGTTCTTCCCACATTTTGTTTTTGTGTCCCTTCTCTAAGGGACTTTGGCACTTTTGGTTGAGGGTTTGGAATATGTATTGTGTTAATGCATCCTTGTTGGTTGAGTTTTGGGGCATTCTAGGGAGACCCCCAATTAGGACTTATTTTCTACATGTTATTGGAACATAGACCCATCTTTTATTCTTTGGCAAATCTAGCTAGAAAGAAATAGGAGGATTTTTAGGGTAAGAAAATGGTGATTCAAAACTTATGGATGAGAATTATCAGTGTTTTATAGGAGACATTATCCACAAAATATGACTTGTCCAAGTCTGTAGATTTGGATGATATAGTGATCTTCTAGAGGTTGTGGTTGGCTGACTATGGCAAGAAGGTGCCCTCTTCCAAAGAGGGTTCACAAGCCAATAACAAGATCTGACAAGATGGATGTTGGTCACCTCCTCCTCATGATGTATTGAAGATAAATACATATGGTACTTCTAGAGGTAATCCTGGGCATGTTCGAATTGGTGGAGTTGGTAGAGATAATTTAGGGGCTATCCAATTTTTTTCTTGGGATAAAGGCCATCATACCAATAATTTCATGGAGGCTCTCCCTATCCTTTATGCTTTGGAGAGAAGTTGTGCCCTTGGTTAGAGAAATATTATTTGTGAATCTAATTCATAGGTAGTGATCGATATGTTGAATAAGTGACAGATGGAGGGAATGAACTGGTAATTGATCATGGTGGTAAATCATATTAAGAGGCTTTGAAAATATTTGGACTCAATTACTTTTTGTCATATTCCTAGGGAATGGAATAGGGTAGCTGATTGTTTGGTGAAGTGGGCATCTGAGCAGATGGGCATGTGGATTGTCTAGGATTGGGGACATTTGTCCACAGAGTATTCTTAGATTTTAGAAGAGATGGTATCGAAAGACATGAGAGATTATATGGGGGTTTTGAAAGAAACCTGAGTGGTCGGTTATTCTTTCCAGTTGTTTTACCTGTTGGCTTTTGGAGCTTTATACTGATCTTTGTTGATTAATAAATTTTTACCCCTTTTTTTAAAAAAATAAGAAATTAGTGAAAGAATAATATGTTGGGTTAACAACTATCATGGAAAAGGTCATTATTATTGATCCAATATATTGTTTCTAGATCAAGAGTTATATCAAATCTACCATCAACGTTACTTCCAAAATGTAATTCTTCTATTGGTTTTGATGTTGAACTCCATGATTTTAAAGTTTTATCTACAGTGGCTACCAACCAGGGCACTTTGACCCATTACGTGATAAATTTATAAAGGGCACATAAAGTTTCTTCAACAATCATTCTCTAAAGAAAAAGGCTCTAGGCTTTTTTGAGAGAGTATTGGTTGGAAAGTTTATGGGTCTTTAGTCAAGATGCAAAATAATATATGATTAGATTGATCTCCAATGGAAACCTTTTTTGATAGGCAAAACAAGCAATTGATTTTGTGGAATATAATTTTGAGCGTTATTCTTTGAGCTAAAAGAGGATAAAGATCTAATGTTTAAAATCGGGCCATATTTTATCATTGCAAGAGGGTTTAAATTTGAACCATTGGTCTATGGATTTTAACCCCATTGAAGATATACCCAAAGCAATAAATTTTTGGGTAAAACTTCCGCATTTACCTCTTATTTTTTGGGAGGAAAAATCTTTGGCTACTATTGGTAGCACTTTAGACTACTTCATTGATAGAATTGAGCAAAAGACAATTTTGCTTGTACTCGAATATACTTGGAAGTAGATTTGGAGAAAGGTCTTCCTAAATCCATTGAGCTAAATATAGAAAGATGGTCTTATCTACAAGATTTAGATTATAACCAGCTACCTTTCAAATGCAAAAAACACCATAAATATTTTCACTTTGATAGGGACTACCAAAAAGTTTAAAATATGCTTTAAGAATTAAAACACCCTCAGTGACCTACTTCTATCACACAGTCAACAAGAATAAGAAGACATACTCCAAGTAATCAACACCACCCAAGTTTTAAACAAAAAAATCAATTCCTAGCGTGTCTAACACTTTTGAATTATTAGGATTAAATATTCATAAACCACTAGGTTCAAAGCATGAAGAATGAGAAATATGAGCCAATTAATAAGTTGAAAGTGTTTGATACAATTTCAAGATGTTTTAGGGTAGTTGAAAATAAGTGAAGGAATACCAAGTGGTGGATTGAGAATAGGTCTTCAAAAGAGCGAGGAAAATGTTTGTCAAGTGAAAATTGTTTTTACCCATGGCAATCCATTTAAAAGTGGATCAGAGCCTTAGAGTAGGGTACCATCGAAGAAACCTACATATGTTTTCATTAATCCTTGGTATATTATAAATGTTTAAAAACCTTGTCATCAATTTTAAACTAAATGGTTGATCCCCACATGCCAAAGGAGAAACATAAATCAAAGGCAAAGGAGGAAAATTAGGCTAAGTGAGTTATGCAAATCTCCAAAAAATAATATCTTATTTAGTGTTTGTATGATTTTGGCCTTGGGCCTTAAGGCTTGTACTTTGTTCACCAATTTGTTGAATTGATTTATGTACTTTTTTTCCTAAAGGTGTGCTTTCAAGGTAATATTACATTGGGCACATATCATATTTTTTATCAAATGAAATATATTGCATGTTTTCAAGGTTCATAGGAGTAAATACAAATTAAATGCCAAAACGACTTACCTTTAAAAAAAATTTCCATTATATATATAAAATTTGAGTCATAACATCTTAATACAAATTAACTTCTAAATTTAATTCAAATTAATTTAAAAGTGTGTGTGTGTGTGTGTGTGTGTGTGTGTGTGTGTGACATATTTCTTGATAATTAGGTCGGTTTTGATAAAATCAAAATTGCACCTATCACTTGGTCAGCACCACCAGATGGATACATAAAGCTAAATTTTGACATGGTAACAAAAGGCAATCTAGGGGCAACTAGTGGTGGATGTGTTTTTAGAAATAACATGGGGAAAATACTCGAAATAATGGATTTTGACCTTGGTTCCAAAACTAATAATCAAGCATAATGTCTAGCCATGATTAAAGGTCTCAAATTTACTATGTTAAAAGGCTAAAAATGACTCAGCATTGAAAGAGACTCCCTTATTTGGATAAATGGCATGATTTCTAACAAGATGGAATTATGGCTACTCCATTCACTATAAGAAGAAGCTTGATAGGTCTCTTATCAACTAGATTAGGTTAGATTTACACAAATTAAATGATCTAGAAAATCAAGCTAAAAAACTAATTTAAGAGTGCGTATGCTTTCAACTCATGGTGATCTGGAAAAAATATGGGCTATTGATATCCCTAATGAACTGAGAAGGTCAATTGTCTAGGATGCCATGACCATCCCCTCTTAATTTAAGTATATATAAATATTTTCCTAGATACACTCTTTCTATTTCGTGCTAATCATTTTCTATTCTCATCATCATTAATCACGATTTCAAAATTTATCCTCCCAAGCCTCCATCATCTTTTCATGCCTCTCTTCCAAATTTAATTATGATGTATTTAATTTTTTAGTTGACTCATTATTATTATTCAAAGCAATGCACAAGAGTCTTTAAATAAATCCCAACTCGTGGATAGAGTTATCATGCACAACTAAAAATAAAATACAATAAAAAATCTACCTAGAGTTAATTCAACTTTCTATTTTTAGTAATTAATATGTTTAGAAAATTTTGTATGTAAACTCGAATGGGCCTAATAATTGTCCCTTATTCTCTACATGTCCAAATAAATCTTATGGCTGATTTGCACCTTGAGTTCATGTCCAGTTGAAAAGATATTAAAATTATAAAAACCTAAAAATAATAAATAATAAACTTAAATGCATTTTTTTGTCCTTTATATGTTTGATTTCAACCCTAAACATTTGTCATGGCAACTACATTACTAGCACAAGTTACAACTACATTGAGCTCTTTGAGACCATTAATTTAAAAAAGGCTCAAATAGGTTTGTTGATCACAATTTATGACCTCTACAAGGTAATATTCTACATCATTCTCCTCTAAATAACTCAAATCCTATGAGTTGTGGTAATTAAAAGTCTGCCATTTTAATTTTTTAAACTTTTCCATTCTAAAATTTAAGTGTTGTTTTCTTGTTGTAGTCCTTCCCAGTGTACCAAATACTTGTTGTAGTGGCCTTACTTGGTGTTCAATGTCTTTTTGTCTAAAACTTGTGTTGTATTTTCTTTCTTATTTCTCAGTACATGCTTCTTCCAATGCACTACTTATTCTTCTTCCCCTTCATTATCTTATCCATGAAATACATATAAATTAGAAACATTAAACACTAGATAATTATCAAAAGTATGTGGCAAAATTACCTCATAAGCATTATTATTATTTTTTCACAATCCTGCATAAACCAATCTTATTATACTTTGTCTTGTTATATGTTCATTTTTAACCTTTAAATGTAAAAATGGGGAATATATGGCAAAAGGGGCAAAAATAGCCTATGGCGCAAAGATGGAAAACTATCTCTAAAGCAAGCCAATTATTTAAGAAAATTAGATAGAACATACACTAAATTTTTTATGCTAAGATGCTAAAGATAAAAAATACATATATAATAAATATTTCAATGATAAAGATAACAATATGCTTAGTTGGTTTTGATGCTAACATAGATTTGGATCTAGAACAGATAAAAAGTAGATTGTATCTAGATTCTAGATCAGTCCCCTGATTTTGAAAATTGTACCTCTGTAATCACATACACTTATGTCAACCTGGGAAGGTTGCATCAATACTATTGTCTAACTCAGATGTAGGTGTCCAATACATAATACCTGTTGAAACTAGATGCGACCACCTAAATACTTATGGGTTTTGTGTTGCCTTTGTTTTGGTGCATTCAGATCTGGGTCATGGATTGTCACACTTTGTCAAATAGAAAAACCCTAGTTCTTCATATTCATAGTGGCTATGGTAAAAATAGGTTAGTAGTCACGTGATGTGAAGCTATCCTAAAGGCCACTCTACCAATGAGCACTAACTATATAACCAATACTCTAAAAAGGGCCTTAGATTTGTGTAGTTATCCCCTATGTGTTGGCTTGTGTGGGAATCATGAAATGTGTGATAAGCAAGTATAATAATAACCTAGATTATAACTTGGAAAATGTGGCTCATAGAATGATCCTTCAGTACTTCAAACCTGTAGATGTGTTGTCCTTATGACTGATATATAAATAGCATAAAATAGAGGAATTTTGCACACTTGAGTGCTTTTGGTAACTTATATTGTGAGTTGTTAAGTCTATGCTAGGTGAGGAATGATTGAGGTTTGATCTTGAATTTATACCAATCCCTTTCAAGTATATCTTGCATTAAAGCACTTAGGCTAACCATATGAATACATTTAATTTTTAAATTAGATAAATTTAGGGTATTAGAGTCTTGTTTTAGATAGGACACTTGCATCAACATAAGCGTTTGACTAAGACGTAAGTGTGTAGGTAGTTAGAAAATAGGTGCAAGTATAGAACTTGTATAGATGGAAGATAAGTAGGTTTATAACACTTTGGGTAATGTGGAAGTCATGCCTCTATGACTTGTCCCTATTGATATGCCTCTCCCCCTTTTGAGGTGATGAAAAGTAGAAATTAGTAGTTACTTGACCTCAAAAGGATAAGATAACCATGTTAAGTATGAATGTACCATGTAGCATATAAAGGGAACATGTCTAGGTATATATATCATCAAATCATAAAAAATGTGATCACACCAAGTAATAAAATGCATGATGTGGATAATGACAATGTTTAGATACTAACAATATAATCTCAACAAGCAATCAAACACACAAACAATAGCACTCAAAATCAAATCAAAAGATAATGGTCCAAGGAGACCTCAAACAAGGGGAATGTTCAAATGCAACACAATTAAAGGGACATGACTTAGTCAAATGTCAATAAAAATAAGAATGACTTTCAAATGTCAACATACAATAAACAACGGCATATTCAAATGTCAAAGAGGAAAATAGAGGAACAGGGGTCGTAAACAATGGTGTGTATTCAAATGCTCAAATAAACAAGACAATAATAAGAATAGACACTCAAGGAAGTGCCTAAATGAAAGTATAAGCAAACGACATAAACATATCATACTAATCCCTTAAATTTGATAACAAACTTTGGCTTTGGAGGCACGTACTATATATTAATAAGTGGCATATTAGGTTGAATACCTTTACCTTTTTGAGTAGTGATAACATGGACCGTAGAATCCAGTATAAGTCATGGGTGAATAGTGGATCTATAATATGCATGCGTGGGATGGTAGTTGCCATTCAAATAAGGTTTAGGTGGAAAAAAGGTTGAGAGCATGCACGTTGGCGTTTGGATATTGGATCTATAATATTAAAAGAATTGAATGATGTTTCACTTTAAATCCCTCTCATTATATTGACATACCTACTTATTTCTTTGGATGATACCTTGGATTAGCATAGTATAATAATAAATTATCTCTACAATCACAAATTGTAACATAAAATGAGTTACACATGCATCCATGTTGAACATATTAAAATAAAAGGAAATATAATTTTTAATTTGTAAAATATTCTTAAATCATAAATCATACATAAAAAATAGAGAATCAAGAAACCCTATATCAATATCTAGGTTTGTGTGTATGAAATATCAAGTTTACCAAATGTTTAACCCTAAAATGTAGATATGGGTGATATACGGTTAAAGGGGTAGAGATATCCTAGGGCACAAGGATGGTAGACTCTCTCTAAAGAAATATAATTATTTACGAAATTCAAATAGAACATATATTAAATTTATTATGCTGTGATGCTAAATATAGAAAGTACAACTATAGTAGATATCAAAATTATAAAGAAAATAAGATACTTAGTTGGTTTTGATGTTATCATAGATCTAGATCTGGGACAAACTAAAAATTGGTTGGATCTAGATTCTAGGTCAGTCCCTTGATTCTAGTTATTGTACCTTGTAGTCGTAGACACTTACATTGACTTGGGACGGTTGTGTCAACACTACTATCTGACTTGGATGCAAGTATCTAGTACTACAAAAGTTTTGTTCACTTGAGTGATTGATTGAGTGCTTTTGGTAAGTTTCGTTATGAGTTGTTAGGTCTATGATAAGTAAGGAATGAATGAGGATTCATCATGTATTTATACCAATCCCTTTGGAGAATATCTCACATTAAAGAACTTAGATCAACCATAGGAATATGTTTTATTTAAAAATTAAATGACTTTTGGGCACTGAACATTTACATTAAGGTAGGACACTTGCATCGATGTAGGCATCGAACTGGGATGCAAGTGTCTAGACAGTTAGAAAATAGGTGTAAGTCCAAAACTTGCAGAGATGGAAGATAAGCAAGTTTATAACATTCTAGGTAAGATAACATGTTTGAGTCATCAAAATAACATTGGTCAAACTAAGAGATAAACAATTAAGCACATAGCGATAGTGTATGCAAGCCTTTTGGTAGTAGGAAAGGTCTAGAAGCTAAAGGCACATCCATGATATGTATTTTCCAAGTATACAACCCTGAGGTGCTATATAATTCAGAAATAGTATTTACAATTCCTCAAGGAAATATTTATTTTCTTTGGTAAACGATTACTAGTTCTCTTTTTTTAGACACCTTTGGCCTTATTATCACATCATTTGTTTCCTTATACTTGTCATTATTTCCTTCGAGCTTTATCCTTACTTCCACTTGCACATGTTGTATGTGCTCTACAAATGCCTCTTCATCATGACTAATTGCTCTGTAATTGGTAACTACACAAAGTCTAAGACACCATTAGGATATTTCCATAAATAATTTGGAATGGTGATTTCCCTGTTAACATATTCAGTGAACTATCATATACAAACTCATCATGTGGTAGTGATAAGTCCCATTACTTAGGCTTCTCTCTAACAATGCATTTCAAAAAAAATCCCAAGCTTGTATTTATTACTTCTATTTCTCCATCTATTTGATGGTGGTATACACTACTAAATTACAAAATTTTCCTTAAATTTTGTTGTGACCAACACTTCCCATTTCTATAAAAAAATCAAATAGGGACCTATTTATCTTAGAAATCCTATGTTTGGTCCCCATCGAGACATAAATTGACCCTAACATATTTTAAACCCAAACATACCAAATCCTAAGTTTTTATATTCATGAAATACTTTATAAATTTTGCTTTAAAATTGATGCATTAAATAATTAAAATATCAATTTCCATTTTTTTACATATTTGACTAACTGAGCTAATCATTATTTGCCAAGTTTATTAGTTTTGGAATTTACAGGTCAGCTTAAGATTGATAGGCATCGTTTCTTCATCGAAATACCATAGAGTATCAATGTCTATTGGATATATTGGGCTCTAAATGTCTTTGTTTATCAACTAAGTGGTATCATTCCATGCATCACATCTTCATCAAGACTTTTAAATCAAACAATTCAATATAGAAGTCTTAAAAAGTCTAGTCTAATCGATTGTACAAGATTACTCCAAGTGGCACCATCTCATCAAGTTGCAAGTCTTCAATGAGAAAATTAAGTCATCAAAACTGTTGATCGCCCGATTGAGTGATATTGTTCCACATGTCTCAATCTCACTTTATTGTAGGATTCAGGGTGAAAATCTAAGTTATAATTATATGTGGCTAGTTGACCAAGTGAGATCTGGCCATTTGTCTTCATCTCACTACATTGTAGCTCTTATCCCAAAGTACTAAGTTATGAAAGACAAGTGATCGATCGACTAAGCAAGATCATACCGCCTATCATCATCTCGTTACAAAAAAGTAAGTGATAAAATTGATAGAATGTAAAGACACATACCAAGCAACGTAGTGACTGACTACCACATGTCATCCTATGCATAGTTAGCTACCACATGCCATTTATTTATTGATCCACATGTCCACCTAGTACATAGTCAACTACCATATGTCACAACATCATTGCTCTACACACTAATATGACCTAGAGACTCAACAATAAGCATAAACCAAGTGATAAATAAAAAATATGACACACGTCCTATAATGACATAGTCAAAGGATACAAACACAGTTAACTACAAATAATAAATACAAAGATCATAACTGAATGATATAATGACAATTATAAAATATAAATGGTCTTTTAAAAAATTAAAGGGTTAACTGAGCAAGTGCAAATTAGTGACAGAGTTTTGTGTGTCAAATCAAGCCCCACGAAATCTTGTATCAAAAAATCAAACTTAAAGTAGAATGTATGGGTGATGGATAATGTTATATTGCAATTAATTCTCATGAATGGAGGATTCGAGCAATGAATTTTCCATTAGCAACTGGACTATATGTCATGTTCCAAAATCAAATCAAATCAAATTTGCCAATTTTCTAACCTATGAATTCCTATCTAGAGTTCAATATTTAACTGAATGCTCTAATTTTTGAATTAAACACATAGCTTAACATAAATGACAATGGAGGTTGAGAACCAGGGACATACTCCCTCAATGTTCTGCTGTGGGACCAGATAAGAATTTAAGGATATATAATTTGACAGGGTTACTCTAAACAATGCATTCAAACATTATTCAACCATATACACAAAGGTTGAGGACATTAAACCATACAGTGATGAGGATAATCTAACTCTTGGTGTGAGGGATTACAAAGATGACCTGCTTTCAATAAAAGTTGTTGGAATTCACAAATTGGTGTCCAAGCCTGAAGTATTTCCTTGCATTGACTTCGTGTATAATTTATTTTTAATAGATACATGTATAAAGGACATTTTCCATAAAAATAACATTACATCACCAACAACATATGTGGTTGTTGTAGCCTTTGAGAAGTACTATATATTATCAAACTACACATTCCTTACAACTAAAAAATAATTAATGAATGGTTTAAGGAGAACAATGTTAGAGGTATTTTAATAACATGGGCCAAGAATGCAAATAAATTTTTAGGAATAAAAAGATCCCAATTACCCAATTTAGACCTAATGTCCTAATTGTTATGGCTCTATCGAATAAACTTCATGGAGCTCCAGACATCACTTATGTAAATGAAATCTAGGTCCCACTACTTTCCATAATTTTGGAAGGCAAGGTCATTCCACTATTAGTGAAAATCATAAGTTTTAATTTAAAATCCCAGAGAGTCATGCATGATTGGACAAACAATAACTTTTACATGCTCTTATCTTTGGTAGTTGTTATTTATGGGACTATCACCTCTTCTGGGTCTTCTCCATGGGAACCAAGGGGGAAAAAAAGAATATGTGATGACTTTGGCCACCTCCACATCCACAAATATATGGACCATATACATAATATAGTAGACACTTTCTATCCCATGGTTTACAAAGAAATAAATGGGCGACTAATGCTAAGACTCTCTACAGAGATCAAGAGATCACTCAAAATGTTAGATGAATATTGGTTCTACCTAGATCACGTAATTTTCAAAGTTGGGGGTACATTGGTGGCCCCTTCTTATCTACCTAGGATTGTGTCAGATAAATTAGCTAAGTTGGAGATATCTTACCATTTATTTAATAGTGTGGATGAGAACTTAAAGAGGGTTGAGTTGGCAAAATATCATAAAATCCCCTCAACATTGGCGGGCAATAGTTCCAAAATTGGGAACAATTAGCCAAAATCTCAAAACACATAGGTTATTTCGAGTTTAGACTAGTCAAATTTAGATTTTGGGACCCCAGGAGGGTAATAATACAATAGATAAATAAGTTGGACACTATGTGTTTGATCTGTCTACCATCTAAGGACAAGAAGGAAGGTATGATGAAGGGTTACGAGTCTCAAGCGCTACCTTCTTATGATTATACCTCATATGAGTGGGAATACAAATAGAGAAGGATTTTAGATACAACCTCGATACCACAATGAGATGATATGAAGTGTGTATGCTATAATAAATTTAATATGGGTCTTAGGAGAAGACCTAACGGAGAATCCAAACTAGATGGATTTAATGGGATATATGTGGAAGAAAATGTGAAATGAAAAATGTTGAAGATATATAAGAGTTTTTTAAGATAAGGGAAGAGTAGAGAAGTACAATGGACACCAGATGTATAACTATAACAACGAAGTCATATTATGTTAAGTTTTGTACAAGATCCAAGAGAACAAATGTGAGATATTTGCATACTCCTAGCCTATCTTTGTATATGATTAAATAGATATTTATATTAATTTAAAAATGAGGAAGATAAAAACATTGGTTAGATCATTACAATGGTTGGTATCAAATGCTTCATAACCAATCATTTATCTAATGGATTGTACTGACATTATGAAAAAGTTATATTGTATATTACTAATATTACAGGATTTGTGTGGTACAACAATTACAAACATGTTTGTTGAAGATGATGTCAAAGTTGATAACATAGTTTCAAGACTTATTGAGCAATACTTGGATGCTATGAGCCAAAGTGATGACTCAAATCCTCCCAGATCATATACATATATAGAGTATGCAACATTATAATAGAGTATTTGATATATGATAAATTAGTATTGTTTATGAATATATGTGTTATGTGTGTGTATGTTATATGCATAAAATAGAGGGCCCACTTCTTTTTAATGTTTGAATACTCATAATTGTAATAAAATATATTCAGAATTGTAAAGATAATGAAGAAGAGGTGAAATTTAGCATAGAAGATAACCTCGAAGATATAAAAAAATAAGGGAAAGATGATGAGGAGAGTGGTTATATAATATAAATATTAGTTAGCAAAAATAATGAAGTAAAATAACAAAGAAATATATAAATAGGAGATTAGGTGATTAGGAGATTGACAATGAAGGAGATAGGAAAATATGCCTCATTAAAAAACCTCAATCAGAAAATACCATATGAGCAAATGAACCCCTTATACCAATTACCATTTCCCATGTTTTAAAGAGAGGAGATACATATAGGAGAATAGGTGGATTTTTTTAATAATGCATTCAACAAAAACACAAAAAGGAGAAGAGAGCTTGTGAATAGTCAAAAAAAAAAATAGGAAGGAAATAATTTTCATAATAAGTGAAAATAGACGAAGGAAGGAACCGACCATTGGTAAGATAATAAAAAGATAGTAAGAAGGAACATACAAAGGAAGAAAGTTTTAGTAATAATCATGAAAATAATTAGATGCACTAGTAGTCACATAAACAACATAACAAGTAGTATCTCAAAAAACCAAAGGAGAAAATGGCCCAAAATAGAATGAAACTACCTTAGTTTGATAAATATGTGAACAATGTGAAGGATCACTTATTTTTATTAGATTCATACTAGATAAGTCATGGCATTTGGATAATTAGATCAAATTGTTTGATTTGTTTTTGAACATTAAGAGATGATACCTTGATGTGGTACATGAAAACAAATCCTAGACACACCAAATCATGGTATGGCATTCAAAGGAGATTTCCATTTTTCAGATGTACCCATCGAAAGTGTCAGTAAAATGAGAGAGTTGGTATATAAGGATGGGGAGATGGTGACATACCATGATTATAAATTTAAAACAATATTAATAAAGTTAGAGTAACCCTTAAATGAAAAACAAAGATTAGACTGGTTCATATAAGGATTAATTCCTTATCTATAATGAAGGTGTTGAATATATGGATGAAATGCAAATCAACTCACATTTTATCTGAAAATGAAACTATATATCATCCAATTTGGCCCATAGTTACTAGTTTTTAATCTAATACTATTACAAGTGTAATTGATGACAAAATATGCATTGAATAAATTAAAATTAGAATACTTAAGCTTGTTGGTTTTCCTTTGTGATTACCTATAGTAAAAATTAGATATAACAATATGTAAAAGTAATTTCCAAGAAATAACTTTTGAACCACACTTATTTGTGCACAATTATTTATTAATAATTAAAGCTATAACAATATTATTACAAGACAACTTACATGACAAGTTATGTCTAGAAAATATATAAAGTGAAAACTAAATTAATAACTTTACTTAAAAACTAGGTAAATTAAAAATAGACTCTAAGATAACTCAAATTAGATTAAAAAATCAAAGTTGACTTATTGTCAACATAAGGTCAACATGCAAGAAGTCTTTCTTAATAAATAAACAACCCATGCACACTATACCTGCTAGGCATCCCAAATACCTAAAAAAATAGGTCAAATTTTAAAAATGTGTCTCAATTTTTGGGGATGAATTGATAAGTTTTGAGCTCAATTAAGTACACATTCAGTGAATTACACTCTAACTGGCATTTCTATCCATTTTTAAGAAGTTACCAACAAGTGTTCAAAATTGACCAAACAATTAATGTAAAACATAAATTAATTAATAACCTTCCTAAATTAATAAAACACCAAATAAATTAAATCTAACATTAATAATCAAATGCCCATATTTCCATCATTCTCAACATTCCTCCCTTTGATGCAAAAAGAAGAAAAGCATATTTTCTACTTAAGTCTCTTATGAATCTTCTTCAATAATCCTTTGGTGAATATATTATCAAATTGATCTTCACTTCTCACATACTTAATGACAAAAAAATTATTATTGACTAAATCTCCAACAAAATGATGTTTGACTTCAATATGTTTGGTTCTAGCATGGAAAATTGGATTCTTATTGTTATATTATTATCATAAAAAATATGTGTTGGCTCAAGTTGAGCCTCTTTGAATTCAACTAAGAGTCTTCTCAACCATATTCCTTTTGTGCAATATTATTTAAGGTTTATATATTCATATAAAGGATAATATAATTGTAACTTGTTTCTTTGAAGACAATGAAATCAATCCACTTCCCAATTTGAAGTAATAACTTGAACTTAGTTTCATGTCATCAAGCGATCCTCCCCAATATAAATCTATGCATCCAATTACACATAATGAACTTTATATTCTTAAATTAATTCCATAATTATAACTACCTCTTACATATTTAAAAATTAATTTCAATGCTTACAAATGTTTTAGTGACAGATTGTCCATAAATCTAGAAATGACTGAAATCCCATAATTGATATTGGGTCTTGTCATAATGAGATACATAAAAACTCCCACCATGATTCTAAAACTATTTTCATTAGTTGGACTCATGTCCTCTCTCATTATCTTCTCCATTTGCAATTGGCGTCTCCATGGGCTTAGATATTGAATATTTTATGTCTTTAACATGTCTTTGGCATATTTGTCTTGACAAATGAACACTTCATATTTATTTTGATGGACTTCCATGCCATGAAGTTGATTCATAAGTCAAAATTTTGTCATATAAATTTTTTATTTCATAACTTCCTTGAGGCTATTCAACATCTCCACAGAGCTACTTGTAAAGATCAAGTCATCTATATAGAGACAAATATATAACATATTATAACACAATGCTTGTATGTAAAGTGTTGGTTCATTTTGACATATTAAAAAGCCTTTATCCAATAATCAACTATAAATTCTTGAGTACTAAGCTCTCGGAGCTTGATTTATCCTATAAAAAGCCTTCTTCAACTTATATACCTAAATTCTTTACCCTTTACCTCAAAACTTTGTGGCTGCCTCGTATATACTTCTTTAATCACTCCATTTTAGAATAAGTTTTTGACATCCATTAGATATATTTTACATATTTTATGAGTAGTTACATAAATCATTAGTCTTATAGTATCTTTAAGTGCCACAGGTGTATATGTTTCCTTATACTTAATTTTATATGTTTGTTCAAACCCTTTTACAACTAGTATAGATTTTAACTTGCCAACTATACCATCACTCTTAAGTTTGTTCTTGAAGACACATTTGGCTATAATTACTTATTTATCAGATGGAGTCCAAATAATATTCTGTTTATCATTCCTATTAATTGAATCCATCTCAATTTTCATAATTTCAACCCACTCTTTCCTCTAACTTGCTTTTGTATAACTTCCAGGTTCACTAGCCATAAACGACAATTCAAACATAATATTTTTATCATAAGCATCATCAAAAAAATTACCTTTATGATGTTGAAGTTTTGTGATCTTCATCTCATAATTCCAATATAACATTTGATTGGGTGGATTTGGATTTAATAGATATTTATTCTTACTTAGAGTTGATGAAGATGGATGACTAATCTCTTGTGAAGAGATAGTATTGTTTCCTGTTAACTTAAAAATATGTGTAGTTATGACTTTTGTAGTTATATGATTAAAATTATCATACATCTCATTTTCAAAAAAAATCTAATTCCTAAAAATAATCATGGATTTACCAGTAAGATTATGAAGCTTATATGCTTTGCTTTCATAGTTATATCCTATGAAATTGTGATCAATACTCTTACGATCCATTTTTAGATAAAAATAAACATAATTTGTTTCACCCTTACTATGAATTGTGGTGATTTTTAGGCTACTCTTTCCTTCAATTTGGATGGACTTTTTATCTCTCAATTTCACTTAGCTTTTGAAGGAATTGTCTAAATTATTGAAACCAACTTTGTGACTTATCATGTGATTTGAGCAACATGAATCTTGAAATCACAAATTAGTTATTTAGTCTGTTCTTAAGATACATGTGAGAAAATAATCTAAGTTAATTTGAACCTCAGTTTGTTCAAATTTGAATGCCTTCTTTTCACTCTCTCGATTAGCTTGATTCTTAGCTATGAGTCTTTTGTAATATTTTATAAAGAGTCCTAGTTTGTTTCAATAATGACAAGTAAAATATTTATTGCTTTTACCTGTGAAGTTAATTTCAAATTTTTACTTTTACTTTGAGTTTTTTGAACTCTTTTAATTTTAATTTTTATATTTGGACTCTGAAACCTTTGCCTTATCTTCAAGTGTTTGTTGTTTATCTCCTGTATATAGTCTCATCTTATCCTCATGGAACAAGAGAGAATCCACTAACTCATATAAAATTATAGTGTTCATGGCATTAAACTCTTTGAGAGTGATCAAAATATATAGCCATATTCGAGTTAAGAATTTTAAATAATTTCTTACTATAACATTATCTTGTATAGTTTCTTCTTGAATCCTCATATGCACTAAGTCATTTATCCTTATGCAATATTCTCCAACTCCCTCATTATCTAACATTCTCAAAATTTCAAAAATTATTTTAAGAGTTTATATTTTTTATTTTATTACCTTAGTAGATCCTTGATATGAAGTTTCTAAGCTATTCCATGCCTTATAGGTATTTTTATAGCTTGTAATTCATGGATAGATGCTTGGGTCTATGACACTATGAAGATAGAAGAAAGCTTGTGCATCCATATTTTCTTCATCTTATTTTATTCTTTTATGACTTTGAGTCAAAGTATTCCAATCTTGAGGTGGTGTGTACCCATAAATAATATTATTTTAAAATTATTTCTATATAGTAATTCTCTTCAACTAATCTTTCCAATATTCAAAGTTGTCACCTTTGAAGATGAAGATATACATAGAAGCATAATTCATTAAAGCCATTGATTCCATTGATAATGGCTTGAAACCCTTATAAATATTTATTGAATAAGATATGATACAAAATGAAGATTTTGAATTTATAGAGTTAGTCTAAATCAATTTTTATTTAATCTTAAAATGAAGCTATATATCATTCATTCTAGTCTATAATTAGTCGTTGTTAAATTTAGTAGTGTTGTAAGTATGTTTGATGATAAAATATGTACTAAATAACTTCAAATTAGAATACTTAAGCTTGATAGTTTTTTTTTGTGAATAATTGAAATGAAAATTAGAAATAACAATGTGCAAAAATATTTTCCAAGAAATAAATATTGAACCACACTTATTTGTGTACAATTCTTTATTAATAATTAAAGCTAAAACAAGACTATTACAAGATAAATTGTATGACAAGTTATGTCTAGAAAATTCATAAAGTGAAAAATAAATCAAGGCATTTACTTAAAAACTAAGTAAACTAAAAATAATTCCTAAAAATAGACTCTAAGATAACTGAAAGTAGACTCAAGAGAACAAGGTTGACTAATTGACAAGATAATGTCAACATAAAAGAAGCATTTTTAGCAAGTAAACAATACATGCACACTAGAAAAGCTAGGCACCCCAAATCTATTAAAAATAAAAAATTGAATAAAAAAAATTTAATTTCAGTTAGCTTAAATATAAAATATGCACCCACCTATTGGGAATGAATGGATAAGTGTTTTAGTTCAATTAAATACACATTCAATGAATTGCACTTTGGTTGACATTTCTAGCTATTTTTTAGGAAGCTTTTGGAAAGTATCCAAAACTGACCAAATAATTAATGTAGAACATAATTAAATAAATAACCTTCTAAATAAATAAAATATCAAATAAACTAAATTTAATATTAATAATCAAGTGCCCATATTGGCATCATACTTAACATATGAGCCTCGATAGATGGGAACATATTCAACACATTTGTAGAATCCATAGAGATGGCTTCAAGACTAGAGGCATAGTCACCAACTAAGGCTAAAAAAAGAAATACAAATGAAAGGGGAAGTGTGCCCTTCTGCCCAACCATGGGGAACATCTACATAAATTAGAATTTGGAGCAACATTTTTACACGAAAGGACACTTGAGGACAAAAAGACCACATTTTGAAATGGCCCTGAGTAGTAGTGTTGATAAGATCAATTCAAGTGTGGATAACACCCCCAACCTAGTAGATGATTTACAAAGAGAGCGTATTTAGGAATTTATAAAACATATGATTAACACCCTCAAAATATGTGTCAATTAATGGATATTACACCCCAAAAAAATAAACTAAATGATGTAGAGCATTATTAGAGAAGTCTCAATAATCATTAACATTTAGTTCTCTATCTAACTGATCTCATGCACCTGATGGTTTGATCGTGATTATCTCTACTAAGCTAGTTGCTCTCTCTCTAAATCATCTTGTTTTGTTCATCCTTGCATGCAATTCTACTCCTTGAGGTGTATTTGATATTGTTATATCATCTTCACTTTACATTCACTTTCTATTTTTTCCTCATAGCATTCATCTCTTACACAAACTTGGTTCCAATCTATTGGTAGATGCTTACTAGACATATTCTCCTTGGGATACAAGAGTCAATTATTGATTTAAGTATCAAAACCACAACTTGTCATCATAAATGGTCTCATCTAATTTCTTTTGACTTTCCTTAGTTCCTTTCAAGGGATCCACCATTCTGTTCCACTCACTTTATACCCAAAGTTCACAAACTCTACCTATGCATGTAGCCCTATTTTGAGGGTATTCCTTTATTTGATCCAATAGTCACCTTTCCTAAAGGTCTAAAAAAAATTTGAGGCACCTCATATCATTGTTCAACTATGAATGAGGTTTTAGGAACTCTCTTAGCCATTACCACCAATTTTTAACCCTTTCTTTTTACAAAGTAGACTCTTGGAAATTACAATAACTTCTTGGTCATAACTACCTCAACGTATCAAGGGTGATTTTTCACTTATGCATAAGACTTGTCTCAAAAAGAAAACATGAAAGTGTATTCAAAATCCTATTCATGACTTAAATTAACCTTCTAAATTAGTGTTACTCAATTAAATACTCCAATACATGTATTTCACCCTCTTAGGCTCACTTTCAATATTTGAATTTTTAAATGCCTAGTTTTGGAGGGAAAAATCCTAGAGACCACACAATAAAAATATATGAATCAAAATTTAAGACTAAGAAAAAAATGGACCTAATAAGTTCCCTTACACACTTTAATACCAAAATTTGACCAGACTTGACCTTCTAAGATTGACCAAAACACAAAAATGACAATTGTTGGCTTGATGCTCCTACATCATACTCCCCAAGAGGGAGAAAACTTGAGCCAATAATATTTTTTATTGCCTTCCAATTTATATTTTGAGGTTCCTTCATATTTATTGGATTGTTTTTCATTTTTTCTGGTTCCATTCTCCTTGCCAAACTCTTGCTTTTCTTCCTCTCGGTATTGTTTAGACTTCTTGTCCATGCATCCTCTATCTCCATGAAGTGCTCCAACTATTGTATCTCCTTATTTGATGTATGTTCCATCATTTTCAAGTCAAATTTTTACCCATCATAGTCAAATATAACTATATATACTTTATTCTCTTTCTTCATGCTTATTTCATAGTTTGTTTCCTCTTTATTTTCACTTGATCTTTGCTTGTCTTATAGTGCTTGTTCCTTGTTCATTCTATCTTCTTATTTACGAGGATATTTTGGCCTCTCATGACTATAAAATTTTATCTTTTGTTCACCTACACTTTATTTTTCTTCCTCTTTCTCAAACTTCTTCAATTTTGGATGCTCTTTCCTCTCGTCTTGCTCACTATACAAGAGCAACTTCTTATTCCTTTCACTATCATCATAGTACATCATGACTTGAACAATAATTGGCCTCCCATATCCATGTGTACTAAGTGTAAATTAATAATTAGCTTGAACAAATGAATATCTTACCTTGTCTACTTCTTCATGCTTCATTTGCTTGCTTACTAGCTTGCCTATTTGCCTCTTTATTTGCACAACTTTTGGTGCTTCTCTTTGTTGATCCTTATCTATCCTTTCCTTGACCTTTTCTTGCTATAATTCATCTATATTAAGCCTATTTAATGTACTAAATAGGTCCTCAATCATCCTTAATTCCTCTTGAAATTTTTGTGCATCCACTTTTTTCAAATCTTCATCAAACTTTAGCTCACATTGTTCCTCATTGTCTTGGGAAGCTTGTTCTTTATCTCCTCCTTGGGCTCTCTCATTTTTGAAAGTCATATTAGCCTTATTTTTTTGTACATAATGCTTCTCAATCACTCTTTGAGGTGATTATTCCTCATCTTACCTTGCTATATATACATTCATGAATGCCATGGTTTCTATATACAATAAATTTTCACTATTTAACTCAAAGTTAAACATTCTATCATATACCTCACTTGAAAACAAATTTTGCAAACACTCATATTATCTTATGCATTATTTTTCTTGTATATTGACAATAGACCTTTCTTCTCTCCAATAACATCAATAAACTAATGTCATTATCTTCACTCCTTACTTAAATCATCCAACTCTATCTGAAATAAGGGATATAGTCTGAATGCATAGGATTACTTTGAAAATAGGGTTTAGTTCTTTATAGACTGATTACCTTAACAATATCAACTTAAATACAACCCTTACTATAATCTAACATGTGGTTTCCATTTAAACATCAATTTCACATACGACCTTTTCTATTTCTTCTAGCCTTCTCTTGACTAGTTTCTTGTCCTTCTCAAAGGACTTTGGGGCTTAATCTTCTCTTCTCTTCTATGTTGTCCTCAATGGATTATACCTACAATATCCTCTTCTCCCTCAGCACCCTCCAGGTTACTCTTCATGCACATCTCATAACATGTTATCTTGATCTCTTATCAACAAAATGGAAAGAATTCAAAACATAATGTTTTACCTAAGCATACCCTGCTAGCTCTAATATAAAATGATGCAGAGAATCATTAGAGAACTCTCATTAATCATCAACATCTAGTTCTCTAATTGATCTCATGCACATGATGGTTTGATCTTGATTATCCCTACTAAGCTAGTTGCTTTCTCTCTAAATCATCTTGTTTGGTTCATCCTTGAATATAATTCTAATCCTTGAGGTGTATTTAATATTTTTATATATTCTTCACTTTACATTCATTTTATATTTATTCTTCATAGAATTCATCTCTTATACAAACTTGGTTCCAATCTATTGCTAGATGCTTACTAGACACCTTCTCCTTGGGATTCAAGAATTAATTCTTGATTTAAGTATCAAGACCATAACTTGTCATTATAAATGGTCTCATCTATTTTCATCTAACTTTCCTTAGTCCCTTTCAAAGGATCCACCATTTTGTTCCACTCACTTTATACCATAAGTTCACAAACTCTACCTATGCTTGTAGCCCTGTTTTGAGGGTATTCCTTTATTTGACCCAATAATCACCTTTTCTAAAGGTATAAAACCATTTTGAGGCACCTGCTATCATTTTTAAAATATGAATGAGGTTTAAAGAATTCTCTCGACCATTACCACCACTTTTTATCCCTTTATTTTTACAACATAGACTCTTGGCAGTTACAATAACTTCTTGGTCATAACTGCCTCAACATATCAAGGGTGATTTTTCACTTATGCATAAGACTTGTCTCAAAATATAAACATGAAAGTGTATTCAGAATCCTATTCATGACTTAAATGAACCTTATAAACCAACTTTACTCAACTAAACACTCCAATACATGTATTTCACCCTCTTAGGCTCACTTTCAATATTTGAATTTTTAAATGCCTAGTTTTGGAGGGAATACTCCTAGAGACCACACAACACAACTCTATGACTCCTAAGACACAAATAGACATAATAAGGTCCCTTACACACTTTAATACCAAACTTTGACCAAAATTAACCTTCTAAGATTGACCAAAACACAAAAATGATAATTGTTGGCTTGATGCTCTTGCATCACTAATGTATTGCACCACATATGGATATTTTAATTAATATATCCATATGAACCTAAGTCAAGATGCAATTGAGGAACTCAAAGAGGTGTGAAGAAGGGTAATTATGATATGATAAATGTTGTCACCTATGCAGAATTATGATGCATCACCACTATCAACTGTGGGGTTCAAACCATAACCTGCTAATAAGATATTACCCTCATATCCCAGTGGGTCACGTTAGGCCCAATAAAATAAATATTATAATATCTATCAATGAGGATCTAGGGGATGTGGGCAAGAAGGATACCATGAGAATATCTTAATGGATATAGAGAGGGTTACAAAAGTAAATATCAAGGAGAGAGAGAGGCTACAATCATAATGATGCACCTCTATATGTTATAAATCTGGCAATACTTCATATATAGATAATAACTGTGTAGAATAATCACAATCAAAATGAATATTTTATCATGAATAAGTAACCCATGATTCTCCTACCTATATTAAGTTCATATAGTTTTACAAAAATAACAACACAATGAGCAATGATATAGTAGGAGGTCCTCCTTAGAATGGGTTCCAACATATTAAAAATATACCATGCACTATTGAACCCATAGGAAGGTGTCATAAATAACATAATCTAGTAACTATAGAGAAAAAAGAAGAATCTGAATGTTCCTTAAAAAGAGAATCAATTTCAAAGCATTTGAAGCAGTGTGAATTGACACCAAGGGAGAGTAAAGAAATCCTAGAAAAATTAAAGAAATTAGAATAAGGATTGGATAAAAGAAACCAAAAGTGAAGTGACAACTAAAAAAGGCATTAAAACTAGCAAGGGAGAATAAAAATGCACTGATTAATAGGAAGAAGATTCAAAAGATGATATTGATAATGATTATCCAAGTATCAACATGACCTAATAGTATGAAAATAAATAAATAAAAGGAAAAAAATAGAGACCTCCATTTCATCTAGATATCACTCTACCACTAAAACATAAATTAGAGGAAATAATAGATAGTTTTATAAAACACATACAACTCTCAGATGAAAAGAAATATAAAATTAGATAATATTCCATTATGGCATGAGACAACAACATTAACACCACTCTTGACTGAGAACACAACCAATAGGGGTGTGTTATCTAAAATTTTAGTACCCAATTTTTCAAACATGAAAATAGTAAAAATTATGTCATATGATGTTTTATGCCATGACATTTAAATCTACATTGGTGGGGTTCAAAATTTTTGAACACTTAACAATCATTTCTTGTTTAAGTGTGATTGAAGGTCATATGTAATTATGCATGAATTTATTTTAAATTAGAATTTACATTAACCATTTAAGTAAATAGAAAAGTCAATAACAATTTTGATCAATTTTGCATGAATAATGTTATTTCTTTTTAATAATGAAGTTTGTATTGAATACCTAAAAATAGTTACAAGAGAAGTTGTAGGTATCTTAATTGAGTAATGATTGCTACAATTTCAATTTATAGAACAAAATTAATAAAATTTTCCATTCAACCAACTTGCGACATGATTTGTTTTTCAATCTTCACCATGGTTTAATTATTGATATTATAATCTTTCTTTATAATATTGTGACTCTAAACCTAATTCTAGGCCTAGACATTGCAACTGAATACAAAAGATCAATTATTTTTTATGGTGGAGCTAGATTTGACATTAGCATTTCAGTCTAGTCACTTTGGAGAATGGTCTACAATGGTTGAAGATCATACATGTTATAGCGCCAATATTTAATTCACCACCTTTTATTATAATCTTGCACCGATAAGGTTTGGTAACAATGTTGATTGGTAACTTTTAAAGATATGAAATAGGTATTGGATCATTCAAATATTTATATAGTTTATCACCCTTGGTTAAGTTTCACATTGATAAAGGTCTTGGTGAGTATAAATTTTAATGTGACTAACTTTGGCTAAGCTGACGCTTCCATTTCATTGGTAAAATTATACTCATGCAATTTGAAATATAAAAAATGATATTTTTTGGTATGTTCGATGCATAAAACATAAGATTCTTAATGAACACTTCATTTTTATTTCAAATGTATTCTAGGTTTTAGTAGTTTTTATTGTAAGATCTTTGGAATTAAATGATTCATCCTTGCTTGGTAATCTGAACATGGATAATTTGGCAGAGAAGGTGAGAAGTTTGGTATAAAAGGTTGGCTGATTTGCCAACTTAATACACTTAAAATATATTATTATCAATTTGGAACCTAACTTAATGCATCTAAATTTGGTAAATTATATTTGATACATTTTTAAAGCCTTGTTAACTTTGCAAATCATGGTTTCCACTCACCAAAGTTGGCAAATGCATTGATGGTGGTGGAATAAAATTCACCACTTGCATTCAATGTGGGGTTTGCATAGTTTTATTTTAATTTTTAGTTTGATCCTCAAGCTTCTTATAGAATTTGAGCTCTAAAATTTTGTATTTTGTGTGATCTTCAAAGTGAGCTGTGTAACAAGATTATAGGATAGTTTGAGCTTGTAGAGTTCTAGTTTGATTTATTTTAAAAGCTTGGAGACATGTATGTTCTACATTTTGATTAAGTTAAGAATGTTTATTACTAAAAGCATAATCCAATAATTTTCAAATGATGCAGGCATATCATTTTATTGGAATGAAAAGGCTTTATGGGTATTCATACTTATATGTTTATTTAACAGTTAGTTTTTTGTTTGATTTGAAGCCTATGAGTTCATGGTTTTTGTTCAATATGAGGTATATTATAATATTTTATTGATTTATATACAACCGATAGTTTTTTTTTGAAGGATTTTAGAGAAAATAATAGTAAATTTGAAAGATATTTATCTGTCAAAGTCATTTTCCTATTTTCCTATAGCTTCATGCAAAGATTTTCTAAGCATGCATACTAGTTCATGTTTGATAAACTTTAAATATATAAATTTGAAAATGGTAACAATTTCAAAAGTTATTTCAATTTTCATTGTTGTTTTTTGGGATGGTATAGCTACATGCAAAAAGGTTTCGATGGTTACTTGAGTTCGTAAATTCATTCATATTTGATATATCAGTGTGAATGTTGAAGCGAAGATGTTATAATAATTTCAAATGGTTTGTGAATGTTTGAGAATACATGTAGAGGGTTTATATTATTTAGTATGGTATTTAGACAAGACATTGTGATTGATATTTTGAAAATGGTTTATTCATTCCATTGATAGTTTTGACAAAAGGTTTCTAAATGAATGCATGCTCATGGAAAGTAATACTTGTGAGAGACAAATTAATATATTTATTTTTTATTTGCATCATTGAAAACTCAGTTTGTCATTTGAAACTCTATGTTATTTTCAAAAGCTTAGAGTTTTTTATATGGTTGTTTTGTGTTCTATTTTAAAACCAAGAGATAGATGCAAAGCATTTGGAGAAGTTGACAAGGCAATGCAAATAGTTTGAGTCATTGGTGAAATTTTTAAATAGATTCATGCATATTATAGTTAGTGTATAGTCTCCTGGTGATATTGATATCTATGGTAATAGTTGAAATTTCATTTTTGTCTTTGTAATCAAGACAAAGTTTTTCAAATAAGCATGTTTGATTTACTGCATTTGTAATAGTTTTGGTTCAAGATTAAAATGTAGTAATGATTTCATCTTGATAGTCTGATTTAAATTAATTTATTGCTTTCAATTGGTTATTTTAAAAATTTTGTGCTATTTTGGGAGATATTTTAAATATTTAATATTAAGTTTCTCACTTGAATTTCATTTTTAAAATATAGAAGCATGTCCGATTGGATTCAAGGTTCTTAGAGGATAGACAAAAATGTATTAGGTAGAAGTAGAAGACCATTTTGGGGTCGAAGACTTTTTAATGTGTTTCCATGACCTTTCAATTGTAGAACTTGCATTTATTTACACTTTGATGCTAATGATCCTAATTTTTGGGATGCTCTTAACTCTCTTCCACATGAATCTTTTTTATGTTTGTGGTACCCATTTTCGTAGAGGTATAAAACATGGTAGTTGGTGATATCATCCGTTAGATGTGGTTCACCAAATTTTTCTTCTAAAGAGATGCACACTTCTCATAATACACTACCCAGTGTTGATTATATACCTCATAATTCTTGTTTCTTTTTTGAGATCAATCACAATCTTGCCAATTTTTCTCTTATGATTGCTCCTAATATTGTACTGGTTACTCATGATAATGTTGCCTCATCTGAAAACACATTTGTAACTCTTTTCCCCAACCTATGGTGACTCACATGATGAAAAAAGTTAAGCTTAAGGTTGACAATGAGTCTAGTGTCACTAATGTGATTGAGATACCAACTTCACTTCTCGAGTACACAAAGTATTAGACTAATATAGATGCACTTTTGATTGATCTAATTTTGGATGAGTATGATTCAAACAAATAATAATTGTGACATTGTATAGTGATTTCTCTTCTGAAAGTCATTTGTAAATAATTTGAATATACAAATTTCTCAGTTAAATATTTCAGTGCTTACTTTGAGTCGACTCTTTCTTAATAGTTTATTTTTTATCTATTCATCTACTTTTTAGATCATAGTTTATTTTTATTACTTAATTTTTTTTATTAAATTAATATTTTTTTAGATTAATATTTTTTAGATAAAGTCTTAACTTTAACATAATTTATTTTACTCATTTTCTGACTTGTTAAGTTAGTCTCTATTTTTTAATACTTTATATTTTATTTCTTATAAATAAGTTTTTAATTTCTTTAATATTTCTAATTTACTATAGTTGCATTAGTTTATTAATTATGTTGATTGTAGTTAATTTATATTTCTTTGGTTTTCACCTTCATTTCTTTTTCCTTTTTTTAGTTGTTTTTGTTTCTTTAATTTTGGTTTAGCTTTGTGTTAAGGAAAATTGCTTAAAGAAGAGATTCTTTGATTTGAAATATTATAATGAATCAAAATATTCTTCCTATGAGTGGTCGCCTTGTCTGTAGGCTTTACTTTGTTTGATAGGATAGATAACAATTATAAATCTGATTTGAGATTGATGGCTTCTCTCTTTAGACAAAATTAATAATATTTTTCAATATTTGATTAATTTCATGAAAAAATTATAAGATTGATTTAGAATTATCATTAAATGTATTAATCCCCATAATTTAAAATATCTTTTTGCACACCTTAGTATTGTTTCTCAGTCTTAGGTCCCTTACGATTAAATCAATAGGATTCCATCTTAACCTTTCCAATAGATGAATGAGTAGATTTGTTGATGTCATAATTTTCACCATCAGTAGGGTGGAATCAAAGATATGGTATGGAAGCTCTAAAAAGTGGCGATAGGTGATCAACCTTCTTTGAATACTCTCTTTGTTAGATAGTAGTAATCTAACATAAGAGGAAAATTTTGGATGATTTGAAGAATCAACTCACTAGATCCTCTATCAATTAAAATGTTATTATGACCCATCAAGGTATGAAAGGAATAAATTGTTACATATGGGTGATGAATATAGGGCCAAGAAAGTAGAGAGAGTGATCGCCATCAATAAGATGGATGAGTATGACACCTTGGTGATTTAATAGTTGGAGAAGATGGAGATCACCACAACAAAGCATGAGATCTACATATAGACTTTGGGTAGTCGACCCATTTCTTAGTTTATTTTCAAAGTTGCTACAAGGCATACACTAAAAATATGTAAGAGACATTTTCTCAATTTAGACATGTTGTAAAAAACCTTGGTTAAGAAGTATGCAAAAAAATTCCTTGAAGAACAAGAAGCTTGGGTCTGATGTTAATTTTTAAGGAGTGTGAAACACTATCCTAAAAATGCATTTATCCAGTTCAAGTTGGGATGTGAACACCAATGGCTCAGCTATGCCCATGTCATCCTCTCAACTTCATTGGTATATATGGGCAACCTCATCCCTTATTGACAAATATATGAAGTGCATTTCTTCCTTTGATGTAAATAATGCAGTTACACCTCAGGACCGTATTAATGATTATGAGATTGTATATGATGATTCAGATATGGAATATAAAGATGTCACCATGAATTTTTTTGTGAAGCCCTTGAAAGGTGACACATGTAAGTGGTTCAAGGGGTTAGTTAAAAAATCCATCAAGGGTTGAACTTGATTCAAGATAGAATTTTTATCACTTTGGGGAGAGAAAGAACAAACACTTCCTTGATAATATCATCTCTATTAAAAAAATAAAGTGAATCCATCCAAGAATTTAATACTAGATTTGGTAAGACTTTATAAGGTATCTATTGCAATCATGCTTATTGATGTTATGGATTTAGTTTACTATATTTAGTATTGATTTCAATTACATATTAAATGATAATAATCCATATACACTGAATCAATCATATGTTCTAACTGTAAATATATAACCTATTGAGGATGGAAATTGTACCATCAACGTTCTGCCTATCACGAAGGTCAAAGTGGAATCATACTAGTCTACTCATGGGGTTTTAAAAGTTCAACTACAATCCCAAAGATGCTAGGGTTTTTTTTCATAAATTATGAGAAATAATAAATAAGTTATTAAATGTAACATATTCCATTATAACAATCAGATATCCACTTTATCAAATCATGAATCAGTTAAGATAATAATATGTAATCTATTCTATCCGACAGAGAAAACCTATAAATTAGATAATCTCTTGAAGAATATAAATCTTATTCAATAAATACTTGTATATTCAAGTAATATCTTGCTTCTTGCTGTAATATTCTCCAAGTTTACTTCAAAAGACAACCAAAAATATAAAAAAATAAATTTAAGATAAGAGAAAAGATAAAAGATATTCAATCACACAAATAAACTAAAGAGAGACACAACAAACAATAACTAACAAACTAACTAAACAGAGTAAACAACTAAGCTAAGAAAAGGAAAACAAACTATTAAACCAACTAAGTCTAAACTAAAGTGACCTAGTCTAAACTAAAGACAACTCAAAATAAGATAAAAGCTAAGAAGTAGAAATATCAAATAAATAATCCAAAGCTAAGTCTAAATAGAAATTAATCTAATAAGATATAAAACAAGAAGTCTAAACTAAACAGAAATGACTTATTAATTATAAAATTTAAATAGATCTAGAAACTAATTAAGATTAAGATTAAACACTAAAAGAACTTAAATTCTAAAATAGAACTAAAAGAAAGGATTGATAAAAAGAAAGACTTATTACGATCTAACTAAAAGAAAGAAAAAGGATTAAACTAAGTAATTAATAAACTTTAAAATAGAAATGAAACTAAACTAAAATGTTAAGAAAATAACTAAAAAACAAAAATAAAACAAAATTAAGGAAATCTAAAAGATAAGATTATATTAAAATTTAGAATTGATATAAAATATAATAAAGTGTGTGAGTCTCAAAGGAGAGTCGTCTTAGTAGAAAAAGATAACTTTTATTGAGAAAACTAACATTCTTCCTTTATAATAACTTGAGTTATAACTTTACAATCAAAATAGATCAATAAAGTGTCATAAAATAGTGAAGTGTTTATCATTATTCAGGTTGAATACTTGGAATTTGTGCATTGGATTGCAAAAAATAATCATTAAAAGATGTTAAGCTTAACAAACTTCAGATAATCAGTATTAAATGATAATAAAAGTTAGATATACCTGTGTTGCATAAACAATTACTTAACTATCAAATAAAGTACCATTGGGTCTATCTGTTGTTGTTCTTATCCCTTCAAATGAGTCTTTGATCTCCTTTAATACCTTCAGACTTAGTTGCAAATAAGTTACAACTAAATTTAATTAGTTATTAGTTTATGCTAACTAATTAACTTTTAAAAAGTCAATTAATTATAACAATTGTTAGTTAAGGATAGGTTTAATTAAGACTTAAAGTCTTAATTGATCAAGCTATTTAAATATAGTTCAAGGGTACTAATCTTAATGGGTGGAGACCCTCAATGATTAATAATATAATAGAATACATATATTAACCATAAAATAGATAAGTCAAAGATCAATAAAATACCATTTATATTAATCCATAATGCATGTGAAAAATAACTTAAGAATATATATTTATATCAAAATTAAATCTGCTGCATCTCCAAAATATTACCGTAAAAAACAATCAAAATCTAAAGTATCAAACCAAAATTGAAAAGCTATGTCATATGAAAAGTTTATAAAAAACAAGTTTATCCCCTAGATAGCCAATAATCATTTAATTATGAAGTACTTCAATTATTGGTTTGTCTTATGCATTAAGACAAACATTATACTCCATTTTTGTTGTAAAAAGCTGCACCAATCTTGTCTTAAATTCAATTGTACTATCATTAACCTCTAAATTAATTTTTTTAGTGTTCTAACCTTCATAAGAGTATCAGTCTCTAACTGAATTTCAACTCTCTTTTATGTAATTCTTTTTTCTATAGTGGAAGGTGGAATGTCCATTGTCTTTTTTCTACCAACATAACCATGAAATCTTAAATTTAGCCTTTCAAATCCCAAGAGAGGCTCACTATGGGTAGCTGATAAACTTAACCTTTTACATTCCATAATAGGATCTCTACGAGAAAGAGAAGGTTCATATGAAATAATGGCTAAATTTACATAATTCTTGGCATGAACTATCTCAATTTCAAGCTTAGAGTCCTGATTGGTAGGATTAAGTTCAATAGTTGGCTGCACTCTTTCAGGAGACTGAATGGGAAGATGTTGTGGATTATTCTCTAAGTGACGAGAATAAATACTTTGTGAGTGGGTTCTTGATTTAAACCTACATCCATAAAAACATCTATTTCCCATATGGCCTCTATTGACTAGGTCAAAAGGTAAGCTATTAAGTACATTCTAAAATTTAGAATCAGAGGCATAGAAATTTATAGACATTCTAGTACCCCTGTAGGACCAAATCTTCTTGCATGGAAACCACCTCTAAGAAAGTTCCTATTAAGATTAGGCTGGTTTACATTACTACTAAAATTATTTCCCCAAACCCTGTCATCAATGCTTCGCCTATCACGAAGGTCAAGGTGGAATCATACTAGTCTACTCATGAGGTTTTAAAAGTTCAACTACGATCCTAAAGATGCAAGAATTTTTTTTATAAATTCTGAGAAATAATCAACAAATTAATAAATGTAACATATTCTATTATAACAATCAGAAATCCACTTTATCAAATCATGAATCAGTTAAGATAATAATATGTAATCTATTATATCTGACAAAGAAAACCCAGGAGTTAGATAGTCTCTTGAAGATTATAAATCTAATTCAATAAATACTTGTGTATTCAAGTAATATCTTGCTTCTTGTTGTAATATTCTCCAAGTTTACTTCAAAATACAATCAAAAATATAAAAAAATAGATTTAAGATAAGAGAAAAGATAAAAGATATTCAATCACACAAATAAACTAAAGAGAGACACAATAAACAACAACTAACAAACAAACTAAACAAAGTAAACAACTAAGCTAAGAAAAGGACAATAAACTATTAAAATAACTAAGTCTGAACTAAAGTGACCTAGTCTAAACTAAAGACAACTCAAAATAAGATAAATGCTAAGAAGTAGAAAGATCGAATAAATAATCCAAAACTAAGTCTAAATAGAAATTAATCTAATAAGATATAAAACAACAAGTCTAAACTAAATAGAAAGGACTTATTAATTGTAAAACTTAAATAAATCTAGAAACTAATTAAGATTAAGATTCAACATTAAAAGAACTTAAACTCTAAAAAAGAACTAAAAGAAAGGATTGATCAAAAGAAAGATCTATTACGATCTAACTAAAAGAAAGAACAAGGATTAAACTAAGCAACTAATAAACTTTAAAACTAAACTAAAATGATAAGAAAATAACTAAAAAACAAAAAGAAAACAAAATTAAGGAAATCTAAAAGATAAGACTATATTTAAATTTAGAGTTGATATAAAATACAATAAAGTGTGTGAGTCTCAAAGGAGAGTCATCTTAGCGAAAAAAGATAACTTTTATTGAGAAAACCAACATTCTTCTTTTATAATAACTTGAGTGATAACTTTACAATCAAAATAGATCAATAAAGTGTCACAAAATAACGAAGTGTTCATCATTATTCAGGTTGAATACTTGAAATCTGTGTATGGGACTACAAATAACAATCATTAAAAGATGTTAAGCTTAACAAACTTTAGATAATTAGTATTAAATGATAATAAAAGCTAGATTTACCTCTGTTGCATAAACAATTACTCAACTGTTAGATGAAGTACCATTGGGTCTATTTGTTGTTAATCTTATCCTTTCAAATGAGTCCTTGATCTCCTTTAATACCTTTAAACTTAGTTGCAAATAAGTTACAACTAAATTTAGTTAGTTATTAGTTTATGCTAACTAATTAACTTTTAAAAAGTCAATTAATTATAATAATTATTAGTTAAGGATAGGTATAATTAAGACTTAAAGTCTTAATATTAATCTTAACGGATGGGGACCCTCATCGAAAAATAATATAACAGAATACATATATTAACTATAAAATAGATAAGTCAAAGATCAATAAAATTATATTTATATTAATCCATAATGCATGTGAAAAATAACTCTAGAGTATATATTTTTATCAAAATTAAATCTGTTGTATCTCTAAAATATTATCATAAAAAACTATAAAAATTTGAAGTTAAGTATCAAACTAAAATTGAAAAGCTCTGTCATGTGAAAAGTTCATAAAAAACAAGTTTATCCCCTAGATAGCCAATAATCTTCTGAATCAAAAAATACTTCAATTACTAGTTTGTGTTGTGCATTAAGATAAGCATTATACTCCATTTTTGTTGCAAAAAACTGCATCAATCTTGTCTCAAATTCAGTTTTACTATCATCAACATCTAATTTAATTTTTTTAGCATTCTAACCTCCATAGGAGTATCAGTGTTTGACTGAATTTTAGCTCTCTTTTTTGTAATTCTTTTTTCTATAGTGGAAGGTGGAATGTCCATTGTATTTCTTCTACCAGCATAACCATGAATTCTCAAATTTAACCTTTCGGATTCTAAGATAGGCTCACTATGGGCAACTGCTAAACTTAACCTTTTACATTTCATAATAGGACCTTTATGAGAAGGAGAATGTTCATATGAAGGAATGGCCAAATTTACATAATTCTTGGCATGAACTATCTTAATTTCAAGCTTAGAGGCTTGATTGGCAAGATTAAGTTCAATAGCTCGTTACACACTTTCAAGAGATTGAATGGGAAGATGTTGTGGATTATTCTCTAAGTGACAAGAAGAACTACTCTATGAGTGGGTTCTTGATCCAAACCTACATCCATAAAAACCTTTATTTATCCTATGGCCTTTATTGATTGGGTTAAAAGGCAAGCTATCAAGTACATTTCAGAATTTAGGATCAGAGGCATCAAAATTTATAGACATTATAGTACCCTTGTTAAATCTAGGACCAAATCTTCTTGCATGGAAACCACCTCTAAGAAAGTTCCTATTAGGATTAGGCTAGTTTACATTACTACTAAAATTATTTCCCCAAACCCTGTCATCACCACTCTTAGCAGACTCGGGACGGTCCCACCCATACATTATGAAACAATTTGAAATATAACAATTTAAGACTAAGAATCAACAAATTGTTCAAAAAAAACAAGACTGAAAACTGCCACTTCTCAACAAATTGAAACTGAACTGTATCATAAACTAAAAATCATCTAACTATATCAATAATCAATTGATTTCTCAACTAATATCATAGATTCATTTCAGAATATCTTAATGAAATTTCAAATGCAAACTAAGTATCTGTCAAAAATATCCCACTGATCCATCAATAAATGATTGTTCCTTTAAACCAATATCATTTTATTTTCACAAAATCTTGATAACTTTCTAAATTTTCTATCTTCACTGAATCAACTAAATACTAAATCATTCCAAAATGAAGATATAAAAATTGTATTAAAATATTCTCAAATGACAACACTAAATGAAATTTGAAACTGACATTATTTGTTTCAAAATGTAAACTTCATACAAATTCCAAATGAGAAGTGATTGGGTTCATTAGGCAACCATAACTTCAATATCCAGTTTTAAATTGAAAACCATGACTTTGATTTTGAGATGCAAACTCAACAAAAACTTCATTCTTATTTAATCCTTTCAACTAAAAATTTGTAGATGAAAACATAACTTCAAGACTATCTATATATATACATTAATGATTTTTTGGCATATCTTTTGCACAAAAGTTGACTATATCTACTCAAATGTCTTCTATTTTAAACTAATTTATCTTTCTAAACAAACAGGAGCTGCCTCTAATAAACCAAAACTTGTGCTTCTCGAAAACAACCAAAATCTCATGAAACAAAACCCTTTAAACTTCTCGAGATAATCATGACATATAAAATCAATGATTTATGCATAAATATTTAGAGTAAAATCCTTTATTTAATTTATACATAAAACCATGATATGACTATGTGATGCAATCCTTTCCATTTCTCGAGTGTACACACAGACTAATCCATTATCTTTTCAATACTCATGCAAACTATCATACTACTCTCACATCAAAATATTGATATCATTTTATCATGTATGTAAATTCCCTAAAACTAAACCAAAAGCGTATGTATCATATGAAGAAATGAATAAGTCTATTCACCTCATTGAAATAAAAAACCCTTATAGACATTGAAAAATATCCATTTCAAATATCTTATCAGAATCTTCAAAATAGAAAATATGAAGACTTTGATTTTGAGAAAAGCTGTCTATAACCTTTCAAATTTTGATACAACTTTGAGAAAAACACCAACAAAAACCCTTTCAATGTCAACATCAAACATTCAAGTAGAAAAGAAACCTATTAATTCACAAAATAAATACCCATAGAATCTATTAAGTCTAAAAATTCACACAGAGATCAGGAGAACCCACTTTGTTTCTAGTTTCACAAACTTATTCCAAAATATGCATGTGACTTCTTTTGTCAAGATAAGAAAAGGAAATGCATGCACCATAACCATTTCATCCAAAAGTTTACGAAATGAAACATACCCAAGAGCCATTTACATCATGTATTGAAAAACATAGATTCCAATATTTTTTATATTTTGCACCTAAACAATTGTATATTCTTTCAAATACCTAGAACATATCAAACCAGAAAGTTTATTGTACATGTTGAGCAACTATTCTTCAAAAATATTGACGCACAGGAAAACTATTGGTCATATATCAAGAAATAAAACATACTAGGAAATTTTATAATTTATAGGGTTTGATAAACTTTTAACTGTAATATCCTGTATGCAAACAAAAAAACCACAAGCTTTCTTTCTTTTTACTACACAAATAAACTTACACACAACTGATGGCATCTTCAGTCATATAGGTGACAATTTATCAAATATACTTACAGAAAATCATCAAAACTTCTCAAATAATTTGCATGCACATGGTATTCACAAAACTTTCTCATACTATAGCTTATATTTCATCATGAAATTAGTTAAAAATTCACTCAGAACTTCTATAAATGTCCATGTAGATTAAATTTATTATATTCATGTAACTAAGGTTTGATTCCTTCATATTACTACAAAGTTTATTCAAAATATTGAAAGATGATTTTCAAAATTATTCTTAGCTCAATGAAACATACCTAATGATTCACTCTAAAACTTTCTTGCCAAATATTCCTGATAAATCCTTCACTGCAACCTCAAGAACTCAAAAAGCCAGAGCTCCGCTTTCGCAAAAAGCTTGTCAAAAAATGAATAAAAACCAATAAACTTAACACTTATATTTGGCACTTTTTTGCCATAACCAACTTGGTGATATGCTCAACTTGCATTGGTTTGTGTTTACCAATGCACATTTAGCAACTTCACTAAGTCATTTATCAACACAACTAAATTTAGAAATGGTTAATCCTTCACACTAAAAGCATCACCAACTTCCATCTTTCGATGTATACTGTTTAACATTAATTCCTTAATTACTACCAAATCTCCATGATGATCTCAAAGCATTAGAGATGTGCTTCCTATTAAATGCTGATTTTGACTAGCCCTTGCTCCATAGATTGTGTCACCAACCAATCACTAGATCATCAAGATGATAAAAATAATAAATATGCTTTGCATTCAATCCAGAATCCTTTTGAAACCATAATTCATACTTAGGAAATGCAAACATATTTCATGATGGACCTCTATGCTCTTATAATTGTCAAAGTGTTATCACCATAATTCGAAGAGTTTTCAATAAGACCTAGGATTTGTTAATCCTAAAGTAAGTGTTTAGAAAACAAGTTATCACCTTATGTTTTATACTAAGGGATATATTGATCATTAGAAACCTTAGTAATAAAAAAATTAAGACCAAAGACCCTTTGAATATCTTCTCCATTTAACTGAATGAAACACAAACTAACTTAGATGCCAATAACTTGAAAATCAATTGAATGATAAAATGAAAATGAGTATTGAATTATAACTATGTCTTCATAAGGAGATTTCAACAAAGAAATGAATTGTTTCTGCAAACTTTATTGTCTTCAAAACTATGATAACCATCATGAATTCCATTATCTATTCTGAACCAAGACCATATTCGTCAAATATGCCAATTGTTCAAATGATCAAACTAAAAGAATAACCCAAACAATTATGACAATGCTTATTCAACAAGATCCAATAAATGTACTACCCATTTGAAAACATTTCTAACTGAAATATTGTCTCATAATTGAAAGACAAGATAATTAATCACATTTCAAAAATATATGCATATTTTATTCATTAATCTACCATGCTTTTTGAAACCACTTTATAAATATAAACATGAATTTATCAACCAAGTATTATCATTTCATAATCGAAAACATGCATCTAAAAATACTATTAATCGATTAGGTCTCTGACACTGCTTTAGATTTCATGACAGGGTCATTTCTATGGCAACAAGTATTGATTTTTGAAAAATTTAGGGGGTGTAGAAAATAGTCATAACAGAATCTAACTTGATTGCAATAGAAAAATCTAAGCACCATGAATTGGTTACTAGAAATGAGGATCTAGTTAAGCCACTTTATCTTGAGATCGATGCTTTAACTGATCTCATCAAAAACCTTAACAATCAAGAGATTAATAACAAAATAGGGTTGTCCATGTTAAGCATGAGATATATATTTTACTTAATCAAATTCCTTTTATTTTAACCACTTAATCATACATTCAAGATATGCAATAAAACTTAAAGCAATAACATGCACCACATAAGAGAGAAAGAGACACCAGATTTTATGTGGAAACCCAAAGTGGAAAAAACCATGGAGAATAATCTCAAGTATATAAATGAGCACCAACTCAAGTTATAAAGTTCGCAAGCACCAACTTGTAGGAGCACCAACCCCTTTGTTGAGCACCAACACAACAATGATTCGTGAGCACCCACCCACAGGAGCACCAACACCTTTGCTGAGCACCAACACAGCAATGATTCGTGAGCACCCACCCATAGGAGCACCAACCCCTCTTTGTGTATAAAACACCAACTATCTCTCAATGTTGCTTTCTCAACAAATGATAACACACTACTATATCTCTTCTCTTTTCTTTGCTTTCCTCTGCTCTTCTTAGCTAGATAAATCCATTCACTTCCATACCTCTAAATGGCTTCCCAAGCCTCCTTTTATAGCTTTCCAAATGACCTTTGGCATTCACCCTTGCATGACCCTTTGGATTCTTTCTTTGTCTTTACCTAGTGACTCTTTGAGTTCCTCAAGGTGACCCTTCATGGAGAAATGCATCCTCTTCCTCTTTTGTTTTTAGTGATGACTCTTCGACTTCCTCATGGGCCCTTTTTGTCTTTATGCAACCAAAAATACATTTGTTAATATTTAATTAATATTAACACACTTTTAGACAAGATATAAAAATTAAAAACACCTTTAGACAATAAATGATAATTTGACATCAATGATAATATTTCCAACAATCTCCCCCTTTGTCTTTGATGGCACCTTAAAACTGTAACCAATTCTTAAAACCTGTACTGCACATGCCAACCTAAAACTGAGACTTGTAAACTAAACCAATGAAAAATATACAGTAACTCCCCCTTACTATAGCATTCATTTTCTTGAACCTATTATTGTAACTATTTTTTGTCCCTATTTTTGTACCTATTATTGTACCTATTTCTTGTAGCTTACACTTATCTCCCCCTCAACTGATATACAAATTAGTCTGTTAACTGACCTTCTTTTCATGCAACATATCCAAGACCCAATAACATCCACCATGCTTCAATTTTTCTTATAAGTGTCTCCTTGAATCCTAGAAGAGACACCCCACACAAAGGGTCCTAGAAAAAAATCTCAAGAGATTCCCACATCTTCTATGTTACTTCCTTGATCTTGTTGTGTCTTTCTCTGAGAATCTGTTTAAGCATGTCTAACTTATTTGACTTACTAACCTCAACATTCATGATGTTTTTCATCTTCTCAACTCTTGCAACTATCTTATCTTGACAAGGCTCATGCTCAAATGTAATAATATATCCTTCACAATCCTTCCTATATGATTCTTTATCTACTATAGCAAGTAATTTATTCTCACTCTTAAACTCAACCTGATCAACCTTTACTATCTTAGGTCTCCAAACTTGAATTTGCCTCTTTTCATACATTCTAGGGGCTCTGTATCCTTTGACATACCTTGAAGATCTCTTTACTCTATTTGGACATAATTTAGCAATATGGCCAACCTTATGACAACAAAAGCAAACAACATTTCTCATACCTTTTGCTTGAATTTGACTGAGATCTCCCTTTGACTGATTGCTTCTCCTCATAAAATCTCTTGCCTTATGACCAACATGATAACAAACAAAATAAAGGCCATGAAAAAAATTTGAAAATCTGAAAGCATTGGGCTGCCTAATTGGCTTCTTCAATTTACCTTTAGAACTTGCATCCTTCTTACCTTGGACTAATATTTCATGATCTTTCTCAACCTGGATTATGAGCCTCTCATGCTTATCCTTTAAATAACCTAACTCAACCTTCAACTGATTACACTCTTCTTCTCTTGATTTCAAACTTGAATTTACAACCTCTAGCTGATTCTTAAGATCCTAAATAAATATCTTATCTTCTTTTGCTTCTATAGCCAACTTAGAACCCAAGATACACACCTGTTCCTTAAGAGCCTTGACCACATATTTCAACTCTTAGTTCTCCTTCTTTAGCTGCTTGGCCATATTGTGCTTTCCCTGATCAACCTTTAAGCTGTTAAACTCTTTCTAAAGGAACCTGCTCTGATACCAATTGTTAAGCATGGGATATATATTTTACTTAATCAAATTCCTTTTATTTTAACCACTTAATCATACATTCAATATATGCAATAAAATTGAAAGCAATAACATGCACCACATAAGAGAGAGAGAGAGACACCATTTTATGTGGAAACCCAAAGTGGGAAAAACCACAGAGAACATTCTCAAGTATATAAATGAGCACCAACTCAAGTTACAAAGTTCGCAAGCACCAACTTGCAGGAGCACCAACTTGCAGGAGCACCAACCCCTTTGCTAAGCACCAACACAACAATGATTCATGAGCACCCACCCACATGAGCACCAACACCTTTGCTGAGCACCAACACAACAATGATTTGTGAGCACCCACCCATAAGAGCACCAACCCCTCTTTGTGTATAAAACACCAACTATCTCTCAATGTTGCTTTCTCAACAAATGATAGCACACTACTATATCTCTTCTCTTTTCTCTGCTTTCCTCTACTCTTCTTAGCTAGATAAAATCATTCACTTCCATATCTCTAAATGGCTTCCCAGGCCTCCTTTTATAGCTTTCCAAATGACCTTTGGCATTCACCCTTGCATGACCCTTTGGATTCTTTCTTTGTCTTTACCTAGCGACTCTTCGAATTCCTCAAGGTGACCCTTCATGGAGAAATGCATCCTTTTCCTCTTTTGTCTTTAGTGATGACTCTTCAGATTCCTCAAGGTGACCCTTCATGAAGAAATGCATCCTTTTCCTCTTTTATCTTTAATGATGACTCTTCGACTTCCTCATGGGCCCTTTTTTGTCTTTATGCAACCAAAAATATATTTGTTAATATTTAATTAATATTAACACACTTTTAGACAATATATAAACATTAAAAACACCTTTAGACAATAAATGCTAATTTGACATTAATGACAATATTTCCAAAAGTCCATTATTTCTAAAAATATTCTAGATATTTCTACTACTAAAAATCAACCCCTCCTACTCCAAATGCTTGGAATAAGAAACCTGAGATTCCATATGTAAATATGGATTTTTAGTTTCATTAGAGTGCCTTTTGTCTAACACCACACAACCTAGTTGGATATGATATTCATGAGGGTCTAACTACTATTACTGATCATTGATCATAATTTGATTTAGATGAGTAGGGATCTTATGTATAATCCATAAATAACTTGGATATTTTTGAAGAAGATGAAGGTGTTAGTCTTTCTAATAGTTAAAGTTGTCAATCTACTAGAGGCTGTCTGATGAGAAAATATTCACTATACAACATGATATTGTAGCAAGTGTTTCATTTGATCTAAGGAGTAGAAACATAATCGGGTCAACTCCACAACAAAGGTAGAAAAAGGGGTGAAACAAATTTCAAATCTAAATAAACCCATTATTTCATTAAATCAATCAAGACATGTGCCTACCAATCAACATATTTTAGCAAAGGATTCCATTGTTATGCTTTTGCCTGAAAGAGGCCAATTAAAGGGTAAATCTCCAATTTTTGGTCCACCTCTTATACCTCATTAAACAAAGGCATAAAAGCTATCTAGGTCATTCATCTTCACATTCAATAATGTTAACAATAAGAATGATTATCTTAGTACATGAAATGCACCTTTTGATTGGTGTAATGAATTTTATAAGTTAAAAATAATTGTTCTGGAGATTGAATTATCTAAATTGAGTGAGCTGAAATGTATTTTTTGAATCATTTTGGATTTGATTTAGATGATGTTCCACAAAAAACACTTTCAAATATTAAAAATTAGAATAATGCCACTATAATGAAGCAAATGACACCAAACTTTGATGATGATGTTCATAAAAATTATTTTTGAACTTCTCAAGTTACCTTAGCTGATGACATAACTGCATTCTACATTTTCTTGATCGTTAGTGTTCAATTTTTACAGAACCTTATGTTAGATTCTTGAATAACAATGAATGTTACACCACTTGAAGTCATGAACCATGTAGGCCTAAATATAATTAAAACTTATGGAGATTTAGGGGTTATAGATTCACATGAATTCAAGGTTTGGTCCATTATCACAAATGTCAAATACCAATTAAAGGCATATCCTAGTTCTAGTATTAGCATGGACATTGTCATAGTGGACTACCCACCCAAGTGGGGCATGTTACTGTCATGGAAGTGGGTTTCCTTAGTTGTTGTAAATGTATATATGGATAGGTCTTATGCATCTATCATGTTGTATCATGACAACTACATCAACTTATATAAAGAGAAAAAATTTCTTCACAATGTGTAAGATCCCACTACAATAGTCGATCAATGACAAATTTTTGATATAGATATTGGAATATTCATGGTCATGACTCAACAAGACATAACAAACTCTTCACCCATGTTATTTTTCAAATAAAACCTTCGTACCCATGGTTAACGCATTTTGATGGTGTGAAGTCAAAGGGAGGTGTTTTTAGTGTCATTTTCCCTTTGATATCACTAGTTACAGAAGTTTATGATGAGTCTGGTGTTTGATTTTTGATTTCTAGTCATTTATATCTATTTAAAGTAAAAAAATGTTTTTGGTTGCATGAGTTTTACTCTTGATTGTCTCATGGTAGATGATTATATTCACAAGTTTTCCCCTTTGTATTTATAACTTTAGTTATGGTTGTAGTCAGTGGATTCTCCTCATTATTATATGATAGGAAGTCCAAATTAGTTGTATATTTTAAGTGGGTATTATGTATTATTAAAGTGCTAACTACTTTTTCTCATCCACTCTCTCATCTCCCTGTTGATTCCAAGGCCATAAGATAAGTGCAATGGTGGATTAGCATCAATAATCAAATCATATTTCACTTAATTAATCTCATTGGTGGGCAATATTCCTCGTGGCCTCTTAAGATGAATAGAGAGGGAGACTACGTCTCCAAGCAATTGTCATTGGAGTGTTTTTTCAGTGAGTTCTAGAAGAGGTAATTTTAAAGTGATAATAGTTTTTGGTAGCATTGCCGATTAACATTTGTTGTGGGTTCCTTAGAAACACATTTGGATGATTTTCCATTTTGGTTGTGTTTTTTCAAGTGGTGGCTCTGTATTGATGAAAAAGTTCAGTGTGCTATGCTTATCCTTTGATCTCCATCTTGGATCCACGTAGGAGGCATACATGGTAACATTCTTCAGGATTGCAACCTTCTAAAGTCTTTCTATAAAAAGAAGAGGATGATCAAGGTCTCAAAAAGTATCTAATTGTGTTGATAAGACACTAAGAGGTTCTATCTAGGATAGGGTTAGATTATTTGAGGCACAAGCTTCACCTTTGGTCGTAATTTGTTCCATATGGTCATATGTATCCTTGTTTAGCACTGTCCAAGTTCTAGTCTTAGGTTCACTTGTTTAGTCCTATTGTGAAGTACAAGGTATTATATAATCAAACTTGGTAAAAGGTATAATATGGTTCATAGTCATTATAAAAGGTTATTTGGACATCATTTAATGACATATTATCATGTACTAACCTTTATTTGATTCTCAATTACAAAAATCACATTTTGGCAACTTTTTGGCCCATGTCGAAGAGGTGGACATGCCATTTCAAGAGGATAATGTTTAAAAATATTTAAAACATCCTTGATGTTAGAGGTTGGTTAGAGAATGTTCAGGGGTAGTCAAATTCTGATAGAATCTATAGTTCAACTCCTAATATTGGCAAAATGACACTTTTTCAAGCATTTATATGGATTTACAACATCAATTTCTAGTTTAAAATGGTTTATAAGTGACCTTTGGGATCCATAAAACCATTTTAAATCTCTAGGCCAATTTTCAATTCAAATTGACACTCCAAACATTTTTTATCCTCCATCGCTAACTTCATAGGCTCAGGGAGGTAGATTTGCATTGAATGGTATGACCAAGAGAGAGAGAATTAGAAGATAAAAATTTGGTAATTGTTAGGGGTCCAAGAAATATTGAAATTATTGGCATTGTTTTTCATAATTGTATCTTCTTATTTATTAACAATCACTAAGAGTGATAGCAGGTCATTATGGCTTATACATCTGAGAGGGGTTTATTTTTGCACCCACTTCTCTAACTCAAAAAATGATGGAAAGGAATGATTTTGAGGTTGGTTTTTAGAGGTATTTAAACTTATTTTCTTATTTTTTTAATTAGTTGAATAATATCCATGAATAACTTTCACTTGAAGGAAAAATGCCATGGTGTACAAGCTGTTTCTAAAACTTTTGCTGCAAGTTCATGTTTCCTCTTCATGGAGATAATCTTCATAGTTTTATATTGGATAAAATTGGCCTACATAATTTTTTTTGCCTAGATGGATCAGGCCAATCTCCTACACCATTCAGTGACCTCTTGCCTTCATGACTAGTCTCTTTCTAGTCCTGACTTGATGGTGCAATGCAATATCCTGAAAGGTCTCGGTGTGGTGTGGGGAGTTGTGTAGAGTCCTAGTATAGTGGATGATCCAATGGTATAAAGAGAATATGAGATTCATGGCCCTACCTCATGTTATAGCCCTATAGGCATAAACTTTGGATTAGATACTATGACTTTGTTTGGTGCCCTAATGGCTGAGCTAGAGCCCCACTATCCTCTCAACTTTATCGGTTTCATTGGGTAGCCTCATCCTCTATTTGAAAAATATATGAAGTACATCACTTCTTTTGAGGGAAATAATGCAGTTACAACAAAGGATCATATCAAGGGCTTTGAGATTTTCTATGAGAATTTCGATGTGGAATTTGAAGATGTCACCATGAAGTTATTCGTGAAGTCCTTAAAAGGTGACACACATGAGTGGTTTAAGGGATTGGATGTAAACTCCATCAATGATTGGACCTAGTTCAAGACATAATTTTTATCATATTAGGGAGAGAAGAAGAACAGATAATTCCTCCTTGTTAACTCACCTCTATTAAGAGCAAAGAGAGTGAATCTACCTAAGAGTTTAATACCAACTTTAATAATCCTAAGGCACTTATTTCAATTGGGCATATTGATGTTATGGATTTAATTTACTATTTTAAAGCCTTAAATACTAAATTCAATTATATTTAAATGCAAAGAATTTTTAGACAATAAATCAAGTATATGTTATAGCCAATAATAAAAAATCTAACTTAATTGCCACAGGCAAAGTGAAGCAAGGTGACTTGTTTACCAAAAATTAGGTTCAAGATAAGCCTCCTTCTCTTGAGATTGATGTTTTAACTAATCTTATTAAAAAATGCAAAAATTAGGGGTCTAAACAAAAATATGGTATACAAAAGTGGGGTTTAGGCAACAAAAACATAAGATATTGAGAATTATAAATTTTATGACTCAAAAAATATAATTACACTTAGAATTAATGGACAAATTTTAAATAATAATGTTAAATTGCATTTAATTATTTTTATGTTTAAATTTTTAAAATAAATATATATTTTCTATTTTTATTTATCAACATGTGCTTACAATTTAAAAATATTGAATAAAAGTGGTTATGAGTTATGTAAGTATATAACAAATTATTAATAAATTAATTAATATGGTTTGGGAAACATAATATTCATTCTTTATAATTTTTTAGAAAAAAATTGTAATTTATATATTTAATTTTTTAAAATAAATATATATTTTCTATTTTTGTTTATCAACATATGTTTACAATTCAAAAATATTGAATAAAAGTGGTTCTGAGTTGTGTAAGTAATATGGTTTACGAAACATAATATTCATTTTTTATACTTTCTTAGAAAAATATTTATTGTACTTAAAATTTTTTTAAATGAATTTTTGTTATTACAAAAAATAAACTTACTTGTTTTGAAACAAGACTTGAATTATGTTATAGTATTTTTTTTCAAAATTAATTAATTATTAAATATGTATATATTAGTTTAATTCAATTTGTAAAACAGGTACCATGATGTGGTTTTAGTAATTGTTGTTTAAAGGAATATATAAAATATAGTATATTATGTCTATTTATTTTTTATTTTTTAATTTGAAATATGAAAATATTATCATTATTCTAGAAATTTAATAACGATGTAGTTTATTAGATTTTTATGTAACAAACAATTTGTACAAGTTAAGAATATGAATATGAAATGAGAAAGATAATACTTGTATTAACGTTGGGCATTACATTTTTACAGTAGTCTACCCACTCATTCTTCTTCTAAACTAGGAAATATGAAATATATATGTGGAAAAATAGAGTCTCCACTCCATCTCCATCTCCATTTCCAAATCAAAATTTGACGACATATTTTGTATAATATTTTACACAAAAAATAATATTTTTATCCATATATATTGAAGTGTTATATTATATATTAAGCATTATTTTTGTCTTTTACATATATTATTGATGCATAATTAAATATAATTCATTTGTACCCCCCCGCCCACCAAGGCTCATAGAAAGTGTGAGGTACCTTTTGTGTGAGACATGTTTTGTTTCTTAGCATTGCATTTTTATTAGCAATAAAACCCTTGTGAACGAGGTCCTATTGTCCTTATTATGATCCTAATTCAACTACCACCAAGACCATTATTGGTGTGGGCATTTATTTTGTCCTCAATGTAAATGAGATGAAGTCACGAGTACTATCCAACCTAGCTTTACATGCCTATCAAATAATATCATAGCTATCATGTCAGGTTAATCATGTCACCATATTTAAAATTAGAAGGAATTTAAAGATGAATATTGATACTTAAAAATATGAAAAAACATTTTACTTATATTGATTGGACATTGTCCAATATAAATTAATAATTCAAGATGATTACAATAGATATCTGTGTAGTAGGTATTAATAAGTATAATATAAAAAAATAATAATTAAAAATATTAAAATGCATGTACAGATGCGCGCACACACATAATTAGAAAGTAGAAAAAAAAATACATGCATTAAATGAACTATAATTTTAACAAAATGCGATAGTGAAAAATATATAATCTCTTTAAATTAAAAGAAACAATTAAATATGAATTAAAAATGGTCAAATAAAAATCAATGCTCAATCAATATATTGTTCACCCAAACCAAATAATCAAATAATGCAATATTAAAAGGAAGAAATTTAAATTAAACTCTTAATTATAAAAATAAATGAACTTATTCAAACTCCTACTTTAAATATTAATAGATTATTTGCATGGACTTCCACATATTAATGAATGAAAATTAAAACAAATTATAAATTAATAAAAAAATAAACTTATTGAACTCTTTATTTAGAAAAAAATTATTTGTATGGATTGTTATGTACATGTTAATTAATAAAAAATAAAACAAATAATAAAAAACTTTACATGAATTATTAGATACATACTTATCAATTAAAAAATAATAGCAATAAATTAATTAAATAAGAAATTAAAAAATTAAACTTGATTAACAATTATTTTAAAAATTAATAGTTTATTTACATGAATTTTTATATACTAATCAATAAAAATAGAGGAAAAAATTAATTTTAGATAAAATAATAAAACCTTTACCTTTAAATACTTTAGATGTTTTATGAATATCTAATTACATATTATTCACCTAAAAGGATAGCCATTGGAATTTGTAATTAGGTTTAAATATTGGAAGTTCTATAATATTTTTTTATAGAATAAAAATGGTAGGCAAAGGAAGAACAACAAGAATTGAGGATAGAAAAAGAGCTGGGGAAGAAGATGTACAATAAAAGATAAAAAATAGGTTATACAATAAATTGATTTTTTGAAGTTTGGTCCAAAATGGTTGATTGTACAACATGTGATCATGCCAATATTCAAATATAGATCAGTTATACATCAATCTTAAATATTATTGGATTTGTTGAAACATAGAAAGTTAAAAATTGAAAAATGTGTATTATGCATGAAAATGGAAAAGGGAACTATATTGAGTGTGGTTATATCAAAAAATATTAATGGTGCATATGCTAAGTTTGGAAGTCTAGACATTATAATATTGTAGTTACTCCTTGAGTAATTATATCATCTATTATTTTTTAAACAAATTCTAAAGTAGAATTCAATTTTTCAATGAAAAAAGTGTATAGATACAAAAGGTTTCAGGTTACAACTAGATGAGAATGATGAAGCTACATGTTAGGCAATTATTGGCAGGTAAACATACAGTGATAGGCTAGGAAATGATGTAAGGGATAAATTGATCTCATTTTGAGAGATAAATTCTAGAGTGTCTCCTAAATTTAAGGATGTTATACATAGTCATATATGAATGAAGCAATATGAAACACATGCAAAACATCTTATAGAGCCCACTCAGGCAACATTGTTCCATGAATTTAACATGAAAAACATCTTATAGAGGCCACTCAAGCAACATTGTTCCATGAGTTTAAAAAGATTCATCCACATATTGAGACTGGCATTAGAGCATTTAAAAGTTAAAACCATGGTTATACGGCTTATAATTTTTCAAGACACATGTATACATCATGTATATTTTGAGACCAAAAACAAAATCCCCTGTGCATTTGCGAGATGATCCATCTTTTCGCCACACTGTTAATGATTTTATAAAAATTTTATTATACCCAAACCCAAGAAAATGATAAATTATTTGATATAGATTGTGTTATGGGTGCATGCAGTGACTATAGAAATCTTATTCATTTTATAAGATATGACATTCTAGAGTTGTGCAATCCATATAACGTAGCATGGAAGAGACATGAACATGTTGATTATATCAAATCTTTAAGATCTGGATCCTAAAAAGTTGATTTAGTCATATCTAATTTAGATATTCATGAATTCATGAAGAATTTTAAATATAAATATATACAACATGTTAACACTGCTAGGTGGAAAGATCAACAATTTAAAGAATCTAAGAGCTCCTTTCTTAAAGGGACCATTTTTTTGGTAGTTGATTTTGTTGAGAGCTATAGTTTTACAACACAAAGAGAGGTAAAAATTCAATGTTATCATCAGATCAGGTATCTATTGTTGTTCATATATGATACAAGCATGTTGAAAAACATATTGATGGTGTTACTAGAGTATGCACCTAAATCTGTTCATCTTAATAATTCAATTAAACCCACTGATTTGTCTAATAACCATAACCCCAACTAATTAATTAGAATCATGTTCCTTAAATAAATTCCCTACACCCCATAAACCTTTCCATACCCTTATGACCAATTAATTATCCCATTAATCTACTAACTAGCTTACTTAGTCACTACTCCTATTGCATTAACAACTCACTAGCCCACTTGCAAATTTAAAATTCCTATTTATTCAACTACCCCCTAACTACCCTGCCACCCTAGCCTCTCCTACATCCCTGTGAATCTTAAACCTCATTTAATCCCCATCTAAATTTTAATTATCCCTTAAACTAATCAAGAAATCTCTAAAACTAGAGAAGCTCTTTTAAGATTCTAGAAGTCTCTAAACTAGAGACTTCTAAATAATTTAAAATTCTCTAATGATCACTCCCACTATCCTATCCCACCATCCTAGAAAATCCATGCTTGGGCCATGGCCAAACTAACTTGAGATCCATAAGCCCTCATTATACTCTCATAACCAACCATCCCAAAACATCCTCATACTCTTGTCAATCCATTCAACTATCTAAGGAAGCCTTTGGAGTCATTTTGAAGCTCAAAGCAAGCAATCCATATTTAATCAATTTGGCATTGGAATTAGTTTAAAGATCTTGGAGAGAATCCATAAGGGACAAGGTGATGGTAAGACTTCATTTTTAAATAATTGATTGTTCCCTTATTCCCTCCTTTTGATATTATTGTGTTGTTGGGTTTAAATTACTAAAGATAGTAGTTTTTATCAATAACTCAAAAATACAATCATACATTGGTGACTACAATGGGACAACCCATTCAATTGAACTCTATTGCTTGTTAGAAGTGTTTTGATAACTTGTAAGATTGATTGGACAAAGAATGAGCTCTGAATTTGATAAAATTTTCATGTACAGACAAAAAGTGATTTTACTTTGCAAATCATGGTATTGCAGTCACAATTTTGTCATAAGATTAGCGATATTTCACTAACCACCATTTTGAATACTAACAACTTGTTATCTGACAGGTTTATTTGGATTTTTACAATATCATAGATTCATAAATGATAATTTCACTTAAAATTTATGGTTTTGAAATATAAGTCGTGAGTTTACAGTAATAATCATGAATTTTGTCTAACAACTTGTGATTTTGTAGAACCTGTACAGTCTTTGTCATGGTTAGCAGATAATCTACAAAATACATAACTATAGTTGTGATATTGCTTAAAATCTATAATTTTTTAGTCTCAAGAAGTGATTTTATGTTAAACTGACTATGTATCTATGTTTTTATAGGAAAGAAGTGGTTTTGCCTATTCTAAGACTACTAATCTATTTTTTGCAGGACCATCTAAGGAGAAGGCACTGTATTAGTTTAATAACTTGTGTTCTTACAAGGAGAGTGCCTAAATTAAGCATTTTAATCTTATACTTGTATATATCTTTGTGTGTCTTACTTACCTATTTAAATTTCCTCACATAGGTAATTAATTGGATAAATTAATCTTGTTTATGTGTCAACCCATTTTTTTAAGGATAGAACATGATGTAAAATTCATCCCCATGCACTTGCTTAGTCACTAGGAGTTGGTGATGTAAATTTTATCACCATGCATTCAACTAAACTCTATGTTTTGACAAAGTATAAATATTAGGGACAACTGTGGTTAGTCTAAGCAATTGACACCATACCAATCATCCATGAAAGGGAAGAGTTAAATATATGAACTAAGCATTAGACAACACCCTACATGGATTTGGGCCCCATGTACCTTTACGTATCTCAGGGACTCCCTTATACACCCTTGTGTATACCTAACATAGGACTTATCGATCGTGATAGGCATTTTGTTATCGAAGTCAGTATCATCTTCCAAGTGACCATTAAGTGTAAACAAAGTTTAGAGGGTTTAGTAGATTCTATAATGGGTCACTGGCCTATAACCTCACATGTGAAGTCATTAGATAGTGTAGGCATTAGATTACACACCCATTTGGTTGACTAAAATTAGGGCTCGTGATTGGGCATGCTTGGTGTGAGTGTTATGCTAAGGCTCATATTATTTGTGATTCGAGTTAGCTTATCCCTTTTATCAAAAACATATAGAGACCCTTAGGACACATCCCATCTTAGAATCAAAACTAAACCACTTCATATCATTATTTACACCTTTTGGGTAATAAACCTTTGTCTTAAAACCAGTAACTTTAGTGGTTATTTATGATTCTTTATCATAGTCACCAGTTTATTCAACCTATCCTTGATCAAACATTATCAATGTTAGCAACCTTGTTTGGTTTAATCTAACACCCATCATCTCATCATCCTACCTGTTCATACCTATCACCCATCCAATCGTTACCTTGCTAGTGTGAAGGGTATCTAGTCGTCTTATCCTCTTTGCTAGATTGAATCCTTATAGGGTATTTACTTTGGCAATATTTTTTCAAAATAAATTTAAATATAAATCACATGTAAGCACCTCTCTTGACCACTTTTATTCTTGGGTTTTAGACAAAATTAGTATCCAAAGTCACCTTCTCTCCCGTCATCCTATATCAAAGTCATACCTAATCACTATTTGTTGCATCACCTTCACCATCCATCATGCCTATCAGAATCCGTGCCTAAATTCTAAGAATGGGACAAAGATCCAATCAAGAAAATGACATCTTTGGAAATCTAGGTGAATGAAACCAAGATAATGATGACATACATAGTGACATGCATATCCTTGGAGAGGAAGACTAGTTTACAAATGACTTCTTCCATAGTGATGAGGTTAGGTCTAAATTTGACCAATATATCCATGTGAATTGTGATTAAATTATTACTTAGGTCATTGAAATGGGGGGCATACTACCCTCTACCTTTGAACCAAGCCTTTTACAACATCTCATATGCACATCCACTATACCTAACACTCCACCCCATCAAAATAATATCAACCAAAAACAAGAAGAAGATAATCTTGTGGATCATGAATAAGAACTTGATGAAGAACAAGAACCACTGCAAAATATTCGTGTTGAGGCTGACATGAGAAGGGCTGCCTTGGAGGATCAATTAGATCAATTTACTCAACAAATTAATTCACTTGCCTCTTAATTTCATGCTTAAAACCAAAGACCTACTTCGCCAAGATAACATGTTAGAAATACTAATCCTGATCACTCAAGACCTAGAACAAGTCAAGCACAAGCCTCCAATCCCCTAATGGACCCCTCATTCTCTCAAGACTAGAGGATGATGAAGGATAATCTTCAACAAATTTATCCTCGCACCCAAGCAATGAGATATAAATATGAGGACTTTTGCACATCTCCCTTAGACATGAGTATCTTACAAGTACCTTTCCCAACACACTTCAAGATCCCAAAAATTGATAAATATAAAGGGAAAGGGGATCTACGAGACCATATGTAAAAATTCTATGTAGCATGTCATAAGGTTGCCTATGATGATGTTTATCTTATCAGACTCTTTCCCCAAAAGCCTCATGGGGCTTGTATTAGAATGGTTTATGCATTTACCTAAAGGGTCCATATCTATATTTGGGGAGTTAGCAGAAAAATTTATGCAACACTTCTCCTTCAACATTGAATATGACATCTCTATCATAGATCTTTATAATAGTAAGCAAAGAAATGGAGAAAGTTTAGCTTCATTCTTACAACATTGAAGAAGCCTCATCAGTCAATTTCATTGCATGGTTCTTGAGAAGGAGTTAGCCAAAATAGTCATTGACAATCTCAATATTGAATTGAAGTATCAACTAAAGTTATAGTGTGCCAAGTCTTTTGATGAAATAATGGAAAAGGGAATTCAAATTGAAAAAGAAACTCATTGAAAAAGGTACAATTAAATTATATAACTAGAATGAACTGAGTCAGAATCAAGATAATGTTTTTTTAGGTAAGGCTAAAATCTTCAATAAAAATAAAAATGTCATAAGGGATAGAGTAAAAATGTCTAAACATGTGCAAACAATGCAAAAAGCTTCTTCTACTAACAAACAAAATGTCTCCACTATAAGGGTACCACGGGGAAAGCCAAAACTATGAATGGGAAAAAGGCCTCTAACTAGTCTTGGCATACCTACAAAAAAGGTCCTACAACAATTAATAATTGTTAATATGATTACTCTACCTAAAATCTGACCATTGGATGATAATAAGCCATGACTAAATTGGTATCATGAGGATGAATTATGCTAATATCACAAGGTCAAGGGACATGATACCGATAAATGCATGTAGTAAAGGCACTACATCCAAGATATAATTGAGAAAAGAGATATAGAAGTAGAAGGGGAGAGTCCAACTAGTCAATCCAAAAATTAGTAGTTGGGCATATATTAGGACCCTTTACATAAGCACAATTAGAGGCAAAAAAAACCACTTAAGGATCAGGGTCAAGCATCCACTTTCAACATAACCGATTATCATTCCATTCCATACCACAATATCAATACCATTTAAATCTGAGCCCCCCAAGAGCCCAAAAAACCACCATCCGCCATTCTTAAAAGTAACAAGTAAATAATTGATTATGTAGTAACTATACAATGTGGTAAGATTCTGGTTCTTAGCACACCTTCAAAGGACCCATCCACCTTAGCATCTCAAAGAGTTAACAGCTCTCAAAAAGTCTTGATCTCTTCTAAAAAACCATATTACATCATCCAATAGCTTGAGAAGACTCTGAGTCAAATCTCTCTCATGGATCTTATCAAGACATCATCGATACATCAAGAGATTGTCAATCAAGTCCTGAATGAACTCAAAGTCCCTAGAGATATTGTTGACCATTTTTTGCCCAACAGGCCAAAAATCGGTCACCTTCTACCCCTGTTGTGCTAGGCTATTTTCATTTTTTGATTTTGCATGAATCTGGTGATTTCTACAGACTTTGCAGGTTCTGGCAATTTCTACAGACTCTACAGGTTAGTCCTTTGGCGCATGAAGGATCAATTCAGAGAGTTCTGGGTTTTATAAGGCTTCTTCGGGCTCTGGTCTGAAGGAAATCACAGAAAAATTGGCGTCTTTGAACCATTGAACTGGTTCAAGGCCTTGGTTCAACGTTTAAAGTTCATTGGCCTTGGTTCACAAACTGTTTCAATGCTTCAGCTAGGTTTAACCACTAAGTTCAATGCTTTGGCTCACTCAGTCGGTTTAGTGACATCAGTTCATCAGCGCGCAGTGGTTGAACCGTTGAACCGATTGAATCGTTGAACCAATTTTGGTTCAACGGCTTGGTTCAAGGGTGTGTCCTACAGTCGAAGGGCAGGCTGAAGGTTCAAATGCCCTTGCGGAGGGCAGTTCAAAATCTAGAAGCCCTTGCAGAGGGCAAGCACTTCAAAGGAAAGGCCGCCAGCGCAGGAGGAAGTCAAAGAGCCCGAAACAAAAGACTTGTGAGAAAAGGGCCGCAAGAAGGACCTAACGAACTTTTGTCGAGGATGGTGATGTCCCAAAAGCCATCAACTTTAAGAGGGCAAACTAGCCGTTAGTTTTCAATCAATGACGGGTGCGCGAATGTTAAATTTAAGCCAAAAAAGGCCATTATTTTTAAATGCCCAAGCGCTAACCATGAAAGGAGCCCAAGGAACGTAGCGACCCTCTAGAAGATCGCCCCTGAGGGCTGAAAGAGTAGGAAGAAGACAAACACAAAAAAGACAAAAGTGCCAAGAGCATGGAGTAGGCAGATAGTCCAAGTGGTGAAGGGAAGCACCGATTCAAGAAGTTATTTTGGTAGATGATACAGTGCCTGCGAATTGACCATTGGGAGGCACCGATTCAAGAAGTTATTTTGGTAGATGATATAGTTCCTGTGAATTGACCATTGGGAGGCACAAATAGCTAGCAGTGCAACCAATTTTTTTCATTTCACATTTATGAGTAGACAAACCATGTAATCACCTTGAAGAAGCGGCCTTACAAGCAGACAAAGGGCGCAGCTCATTGATGTTTTGAGCGGCTTCCTCTTCCCAATGCTCATAAGGCACATGGGTCACTTGTAAAAAGGGCACCAAAAGGCCTCCTTTCTTCTCCTATAAATTGTAAACTTCTCTTTTGAGAAGGGATCTGCTCTCAGCCTTAAGGCAAAACTCTGCCTAAAAATCTCTCGGGCTTGTAAAGCAGAGCTCTACCAGATATTTACCTTGAATTGAAATACAACATTTTTACCTCCATTCTGAGTTTTGCATCTTTAGTATATGTCTATGTCTTGATTCTATGTTAAGTCATTTTCTTGATGCTTTTGCAAAATGATTTCAACACGTCTGGTGCATTTTGAGTTTTCCTTTTACAAGTCTGTCAGAAGTGTCCCTAGAGGAGTATAAGTGAAGTGGATAGGTTGCTACAGTGTGTCTCAGAACACCTCTAGTAGTTATTCCCTCTTTGTATCTCCACAGACCCCTGACCCACTAATGCAAATGGTTCTCTCATGATGGATGAAGTGTATAGGTGCTTCTTTTAGTGAAAAGTGTATGTTCGGGCCTGAGTGGATCACATTTTATGGTGTATCACTTTTTCTTTTTTTTAGGCTTAGGCTTTGTTTTCAACATCTCTCTCTCTCTCCCTTTTGATCCCCCCTTTTTTCATTTTATTTGTTAGCAGTAGGAGAAACTAGGGCCTAAATGATACATCAGAGGGAGCTAGCCCTCATCTAGAGACTCTCCCCTCCAGCTTCGCCGATCCCACAAGCAAGAGGGGAGTTTCCATTATTGCGTGAAGAAGGCAAGAGCTCGACCTCCTGCCATGGGTGCAATATTTTGCGTCAATAGTTTTTGGCATGCCTGATGGGACCAACTAGGACAGGTTTTGTCCAAAGATTTGAAGAATTTTTGGTGTGTTCTTCAACCGACCAGCCTTTAGAGGCTTTGCATCAAACACCAATGGCGACTCTGAGTTGAATCAGTTGGTTAAGCAACCTAGTGCCATTCATAAATCAATTTTGAATGTATAATCCCTCTGCACAAAATCATGGACCTTGTTGTCCATCCTATAATTTTGATCAGACTCAACCTCTTTATGGCATCTCCCTAAGCAACCCTCCTAGTCACCCTTCAACCAGAAGGGAAACTTCCAATTCTGAGATCTTTAACCCTGATGGTACGTTCTTGACTTGGAAGGAAATAGTGGAATCACGGGTCAGGAAAGAGGAAAAGAAAGGTTTTGCTCAAAACCTTAAAAAAGATAAAGTTGTTCCTACCCATGTTTCCTATGATCTCTAAGAAAGGCTCTTCCAAGAAGATCTAGCCAGGAGAATTGCAGAGTTGGAGTCCCAAATGAGATTCCTTTGTCAATGTGTGGTAGACCTGTCTGAACCCAGCCCATCCACACACCTCCAAGAGAGCTATCAAACCACACCTGATATAGATGAAGTGCTGACCAAGTGGAAAGAGGAGAATCATATGATTCTAGCTCAAGGACTGCCTCCTCTTCCACACGGTTTTCCCACTGCACCCCTTCTCAAGGAGGAACCTATTCTGTAGGAGGCGAGTGAGGAGTAGAAGATCCATTCTGTAGTTCTTCAGGAGAATATCTTTGAAGGTCTAGAGATCTAGACTTTCGAGGAGGAAAAGGAGAGGTTTGTCTTCTTAGAGGAAGGCCTTGAAGAAGAAAGCTTCGAACAAAGAGGCGATGTTCTGTGGGATGAGCAATCAATTTGTGAGTCCATTTCAGACATCACCACAGTCACCCTTCTTCAAGAAGGTTAAGAGGAAGCAGAGGATGAGTCTGACAGAGTCTGCAATGAAGTAGAAGGAAATAGGTCAGACCATGATGCATTGCAGAGGGAATGTACATGTCAAAGGGCTTATGGCAATGAGCCAACAGCCACATATTTCTTGGTGAAGAGCACTAGCATGAAGTACCAGCATTCAACAAGCCTCTAGGGACAAGAAGAATACATGTATGTTGGAGGCATGTTTGAATCTGATCCACTCGGATACCAGCCAAACCAAGTGACAGGCAAAAGGAGCAAGTCACCAAATTTCCTTTTCGTTTAGCTACTTGCCTGCCACCATAAGTCTTCTTTCCAGGAAGGGGACTTCAAAAATTTTCCCTTTGATCTAGGGGGAAGCAAATATTCCTGATTAGTTGTATATAGTAGTTTACTTTTAGTTTCTTTCTTGCTTTCCCCAAGTGCAGTTTGCACAGGTAGTGTTTTTTAGCCTTGTGTGTTTCCCTTTGCATGTGGGGTAAGAGGCTCCTTGTTTGATTCTTGGATCTTTTGGGGCTATTGTTAACTTTGTTCAAGTTGCATCTGACTCTGTGCCCAATAGACTACAAGGCAAGTGGTCTTTAAGCATAGCAGGCATGCTTCCCTTGGGAGTTGCCAATCTGTTGACCCAACAGGCCAAAAATCGGTCACCTTCTGCCCCTACTATGCTAGGCCATTTTCATTTTTTGATTTTATATGAGTCTGGAAATTTCTACAGACTTTGCAGGTTCTGGTGATTTCTACAGACTCTGCAGGTTAGTCTTTTGGCACATGAAGGATCAGTTCAGAGAGTTCCAGGTTTTATAAGGCTTCTTTGGGCTCTGGTCTGAACGAAATCACAAAAAAATTGGCATCATTGAACCATTGAACTGGTTCAAGGCCTTGGTTCAACGTTTAAAGTTCATCGGCCTTGGTTCATGAATTGGTTCAATGCTTCGGCTTGGTTCAACCACTAAGTTCAATGCTTCGGCTCACTCAGTCGATTCAGTGGCATCAGTTCATTGGCATGCAATGGTTGAACCGTTGAACCAACAGGCCAAAAATCGGTCACCTTCTACCCCTGCTGTGCTAGCCCATTTTCATTTTTTGATTTTATATGAGTCTGGAAATTTCTACAAACTCTGCAGGTTATGGTGATTTCTACAGACTCTACAGGTTAGTCTTTTGGCGCATGAAGGATCAGTTTAGAGAGTTCCAGGTTTTATAAGGCTTCTTTGGGCTCTGGTCTAAAGGAAATCACAAAAAAATTGGCATCATTGAACCATTGAACTGGTTCAAGGCCTTGGTTCAACGTTTAAAGTTCATCGGCCTTGGTTCATGAATTGGTTCAATGCTTCAGCTTGGTTCAACCACTAAGTTCAATGCTTCGGCTCACTCAGTCGATTCAGTGGCATCAGTTCATTGGCATGCAATGGTTGAACCGCTGAACCGATTGAATTGTTGAACCAATTTTGGTTCAACAAGTTGGTTCAACAGCTTGGCTCAAGGGTGTGCCCTATAGTCGGAGGGCAGGCCAAAGGTTCAAGTGCCCTTGTGGAGGGTAGTTCAAAATCTAGAAGCCCTTGCGGAGGGCAAACACTTCAAAGGAAAGGCCGCCAGTGCAAGGGGAAGTCAAAGAACTCGAAAGATAAAGACAAAGATTGAGACAATTCTTGCAGACTTTTGTCTGCAAGAAAAGCCTGAAACAAAAGACCTGCAGGATAAGGGCCGCAGGAAGGACCCGATGAACTTTTGTCGAGGATGGTGACGTCCCAAAAGCTGTCAACTTTAAGAGGGTAAACTAGCCATTAGTTTTCAAGCAATGACGGGTGTGCGAACGTCAAATTTAAGCCAGCAAAAAGGCTTTTGTTTTTAAACGTCCAAGCGCTAACCATGAAAGGAGCCCAAGGAACACAGCAACCCGCCAAAATATCACCCCCGAGGGCTAAAAGAGTAGGAAGAAGACAAACACATAAAAGACAAAAGTGCCAAGAGCATGGAGCAAGCAGATAGTCCAAGTGGCGAAGGGAAGCACTGATTCAAGAAGTTATTTCGATAGATGATACAGTGCCTATGAATTAACCATTGGGAGACGCCGATTCAAGAAGTTATTTTGGAAAATGATACAGTGCCTACGAATTAACCATTGGGAGGTGTAAACAGCTAGCAATGCAACTGATTTTCTTCATTTCACATTTATGAGTAGACAAACTGTGTAATCACCTTGAAGAAGTGGCCTTACAAGCAGACAAAGGGCACAACTCATTGATGTTTTGAGTAGCTTGCTCTTTCGAATGCTCGTAAGGCACATGGGTCACTTGTAAAAAGGGTGCCAAAAGGCCTCCTTTCTTCTCTTATAAATTGTAAACTTCTGTTTTGAGAAGGGATCCACTCTCAGCCTTAAGGCAAAACTCTACCCAAAAATCTCTCGGGCTTGAAGGCAGAGCTCTGCCAGATATTTACCTTGAATCGAAATACAACATTTTTACCTCCATTCTGAGTTTTGCATCTTTAGCATATGTCTATGTCTTGATTCTATGTTAAGTCATTTTCTTGATGCTTTTGCAAAATGATTTCAACACGTCTGGGGTATTTTGAGTTTTCCTTTTATAGGTCTGTTAGAAGTGTCCCTAGATGAGTATAGGTGAAGTGGATAGGCTACTGAAATGTGTCTCAGAATGCTTCTAGTAGTTATTCCCTCTTTGTATCTCCACGGACCCCTAACCCATTGATGCAAAAGGTTCTCTCATGACGGATGAAGTGTATAGGCACTTCTTTTGGTGAGAAGTGTATGTTTGGGCCTGAGTGGATCACATTTTATGGTGTATCACCTTTTCTTTTTTTTAGGCTTAGGCTTTGTTTTCATCATCTCTCTCTCTCCCTTTTCATCCCCCCCTTTTTTCATTTTATTTTTTAGCAGTAGGAGAAACTAGGGCCTAAATGATACATCAGAGGGAGCTAGCCCTCATCTAGAGACTCTCCCCTCTAGCTTCGCCGGTCTTACAGGTGAGAGGGGAGTTTCCATTGTTGCGTGAAGAAGGCAGGATCTCAGCTTCCTGCCATGGGTGCAATCTTATGTGTCAACAGATATTAATGCAAGCCAATTTTAGGCATTGGTGCATCATTTATCTCCTTCCTAATAGATTAATTTTAGTGCAAAAGACATGCCACCTATAGGCCCACATCATAACTATCCATTGTTCATTGAAATTTCCATCTCCAATTATAAGATCCCATGGGTACTCATAGATGGAGAGTCAACTTTAAATTTGTGTAATATGGAATTTCTCAAGAAGCTAGGGTACTCTAAGTCTTCATTAGGGCCTACTCTCATAATGATCAAAGTATATGATGATAATTAAATACTGTCTATAGAAACTATTTTTCTTTCTATAGTTGTGGGACCCATAGTCCACCAACCTTTAATTCACATAGTGTACGTTAATCTCCCATATAATTTACTTCTAGGACGCCCATGGATCCATGAAATGAGAGTAGTTCCTTCCACCCTCCATCAATGTTTAAAATTCCCCCACTCAGGAAAGGAGGTTACCATCCCATGGGACATATAACACTTTCATAGCTATTAAATGGACTAATCCCACCCCACTTGTTATTTCCCCAACACTTATAGTTCCACTCATAATCCAAAAGATACAAAGTATATCCACCCTAATGATTTGAAACTTGCTTTGAATGTATCCCCAAACATCACTCATCTTAAGATCACTTCTAAGGGTTACAAAGAGTATGAATACAAAACATTTTGTGGTGGAAACCTACCACTCTCCCCACGTAGCTACAGATCCCCAGCCATGAGAAAAGATAAACTCATTATTTATCAGTTTGGGTCCATGGCCTTTATTAGTGTAGGCATGCTATCAGAAGAATATTTTGATGAACCAGATGCTTCATGGCTTATTCCTGATGATGAGGCCTTAGAGTTCCATCAATATAAGTACCACAACTTCAAAAGCTGCTTCAAAATATGAATTATAAGGGGAAAGGACTAGGAAGAGAAGAACAAGGTAGGCTTGAACCTTTAGGGGTTAAAGAACATCCAAAACATCTTGGTTTAGGGTATAAACATCTGGGCATTGATGTAAGCACTATCATCTTGGACGCTTCTTCAATTTTTGAGAAGTCTACCTCTGATAAAGAAATCAAAATAGGTTTCATCCATAATATTTACAAGGACTTAGCTGCCACCAATATTTTCCCTAATACCACCATCTTCACTATCAACATCTCCCTCTGTTATCCCATGATTATAGATTGGGATTAGAAGAATGAGCCTTCATTTGATATATTCCAGAATGATGAAGCCATTATTGAATATCTAGGAACAAGACATTTTATGTCATTCAAAGACCATAAGAAAGGGTTCTCTATCAGTCTAACCAAGTCTAGATATTTTGGAAAGCAACAAACATCTCTACATCAAATCCAAGAACATGAAAATGAAGATCCCTCTCCAAATACATAAGACATCCAACCCACTCCTAACGAGTCATAATCCTCTCCGAAATTAGATATGGAGCTCTTGAACAAATTTGCTTTAGAAATAGAGGAATTACCATCACCCCCAACATATCTACAGGATCGGTCACCTTCCCTCATTGATAAGGTTATTTAAGTCAATCTCGGAATAGATGAAAGTCCTAAAATTATCAAATCAGGGAAAATTCTTACATCCAAAGAACAACAAATCCTTATTGATCTTCTCAAAGAATATAAATATGTATTCACATGGAGTTATTCTAAAATTTCAAGGTTAGATCTGTTGTTCCCCAAAAAACTGTCACTCTTTTTTGGGACAATATATAAACTATTTTGGTCCTGCAAGCCAAAATTGTCTCTTCTCTTTTCAAAAAATTGTTTTGAACATTCAAATTCCTCATTTTTCAATCTTTTTTAGTTAAGGGATTAGTAGGTTCAATGGCTTCAACAGGCAAATTCTCACAAAGGAGCAAGTTTCTAGCACTTAGGCATTTTCAAGATTGTTCAACGCCTTAGTTCAATCAAAAATGTTCATCGGCAAGCTTCAAAAGAATGATTGAACCATTGAACCATTAAACCTTGAAACAAATGGTTCATAGGTTCAACGGGTTCAAAGTTTCAACAACGTCAGCTAGCTTAAAGAGTTAAGCACTTTGTCAAAGGTTCAAAGTTCAACCGCTTAAGTAAGTTCAATTTTTTCAAAAGACTTAGCGAAAAACAAAGGAATGAACCGTTGAATCATTGAACCATTGAACCTTGAACCAAAATGGTTCAACGGGTTCAATGGGTTCGAAGAGATCAAAAGACTTAGACAAAAAGTTGGCTTCAAATGCAATATTGAACCGTTGAACCAAAGTTGGTTCAATCGGTCAATTCAAGGGACTGCCACAAAGCCAAAGGAACAAGTGCCCTTGCGGAGGGCAGTGAACTAAAGACAGGTACCCTTGCAGAGGGCAGGGAACATTGGTTTAAAGAATCAAAGAGAAGGCTGAAAGAGAAGATTTCCCTCAGACTTTTTGTCCGAGGAAACGACTAAGTAAAGGGACCGAAAGAATTCCATCAGAAAGATTTTTCATGGGAAAATAACTAAGGCAAAAATCCATCAGACAAAATGTCCAAAGGAATTCGCCCAAAAGGGAAAAGCAAAAGCCTAGCAAAAAAGCATTTAATGCAAAGTGAAGGAATCCCTTTAGACATTTTGTCCGAAGGAAATGAAGGATCAAGGCCGCTCGAAAGAATTGAAGCCCGAAGGCCGCCTGAATGACCCCGAAGGGTAGGTGCCCTTGTGGGGGGCTCTCGAAACCCAAAAGTGGACCTTTCTCAAAGCCCGAAGGGACACCTTCCCTTCGGGGCATTCCAAAGGCTTGATAAAGACAAAGGGAAAAAGCTTCGAAAGACTTAGCCAAAGAAGGGGCTACAAAGAATGAACCATTGAACCGTTGAACCTTGAATTAAATGGTTCAACGAGTTCAAAGGTTCAACCAATTCGATGAAGATCAAGGGACTTAGAAAGATAAAGAAAGCAATGGAATGAGGAATGAACCAATAAATTATTGAACCTTGAACTAAAAGAGTTCAAATTTTAATGGTTCACAGGTTCAATAGTTCAAAGGAAGGTTCATGGTTCAATATGGTTCAAACAAACAACAACCAATGATGTCCCTGTGGATGTCAAATTTAAGGTAATGGATAATCCATTGAAATTCAAATATAGCGCGAAAATTGAAGGATGAATCAAGTGACTAGCTAAAAAGAGAGCTCAAGAGCTCAAATCACTATAGGGAAGAGAGAAAAATACAAAAAGGATCTGAAATATCTACAAAGGAGTTATTTCCAATAGGTGAAATAGTGGATCAAGTGGCCATCTGAGCACACCAAATCAAGGGCGTGGCCTATTTTTATTCCATGAAGTAAATGCAAAGTGGACAACTGCACAAACATCAAGAAAAGGACTAGACAACTCATGCTAAGGAGGAGACATATAAGATGAATGAGCATGCCATAGTTAAGGCAATGCACTGTTCCCTGCATGGCCCTCTAGACAGAACTAAAAATGCATTCAAGGCATTGAATGCAGGTGGATCATCCCATAAGAAGAGGCGCAAAGCCTTTCTTGGCTGCTATACATTTTAATCTCTGGCATTGTGCAAAGGAGATATTTTCCATTACAGAAGCAAAACTCTGCCCAATTGAGAGGCGATTACTGAGACTTTGAGCTCAGATTTTTCATCATATTTCTTTATTTTGAATGAGAAAGCAAGTTACTTTCAGACTTTGTGCTTTTATAGCTTGTGTCATTTTAGGATATTGTTCTTATGTCTGTTTCCTGAATGTGTTCTTGTTCATTTTATTGAAATAAGTGGAAGTACAGAGGAAGATGTCCTGAAGCCAGTTGTGGAAGACTTTGTGTTGTCATAGTTGTCTTCAGTGTGTGTTAGTTTGTTCTTTTTGTGTAAAGGATCTTGGGATGACTTTGTGGCCCCATTATCCTTTGTATTTCACTCTTTTGGCAGTTGAGGTGGAGACTTTGTGTTCCATTTCATTCTACCGGTTATTGCACCCTTGTTACCAGTTACTTGTTACCCACTAGAAAGAACTCCAGCTGTTTGTTGTAAGACCACTTTTGAAAGAAGAGAAGTGCCTTCAGTGTTTCCACCTGGATTTCTTCTTTGTTTGTGAACATCATCTCTGAAAAAAGAGAGATGGATGGTGTTGTCCTACCCATGAGTGTTATTTTTTTGCATATTTATATAGTATATAGCTCCTCGTATTTTACAGGGAACCTCCCCTTGATGAGAGGAGAGATTTGTTCCCTTTTGATGTGGTAAACCTGCACATCTAGTTGACCAATCTCCCTTGTTGTGGTTGATAAGACCTATTTTTCTCATCAGTTAGCTGATTGACAAAATATTCACCCAACAAGATCCAACCTTGGTAGTGCATCATTTAGTGGTTCATTCAAATGCAAAACCTTTTAAGCAAAAACCTCAAAAAAATGCATCCTAAGGTGGATCTCTTGGTTAATGAAGAGTTGTAGAAATTCTTGGAAGTTAGGTTTATTCCTCCAATTGATTATTCTGAATGGATATCTAATATTTTCCTCATGGCCAAACCATAGGGAGGAATCAAAATTTGTACCAACTTTCAGGACATCAATAAAGCATTCCCCAGAGATGACTTTCCCTTACCTAATATAGACATGGTCGTGGACTCCACTGTAGGTTATGAGATGCTATCCCTCATGGACAATTTTTCTAGATACAATCAAATAAAAAAACTCCCCTGAAGATCAACACTTATTACTCCATGGGGGCTTTCTATTATCAAGTGATTCCTTTTGGTCTTAAAAATGTGGGAGCTACTTACCAAAGCACTATGAAAATAATATTCTATGACATGATGCATGACATTGTAGAATATTATGTGGATGATATACTGAGGAAGTCTAAACTCCAATTAGAGCATCCTATGGTCTTAAGGAAAATATTTGAGAGGCTTAGGGAATATAAGGTTAGATTGAACCCTAAGAAATATGTGTTTGGAGTTACCTCGGGTAGACTATTGGGGTTGATAGTTTCCAGGAGAGACATTGAGTAGATCATACAAAAGTAAAATCTATTGTGGAAATGCCTCCTCCCAAAGATCTTAAGTAATTAATAACCCTTCAAGGAAAACTACATGCTAATCATTGGTTTATATCATAATTAGCAAATAAGTGTCATCCCTTCATCCATCTCTTAAAGAAGTGAACTCATTTCAACTGGAACTCATAATGTCAACAAGATTTTGATAATCTAGAGCAATATCTGGTTAAACCTCCAATTTTATCACCACCCATCTCAGAGAGGTCGTTACCTTTGTATATCTCTGCAACACCTTGTTCTATAGGGGCCTTACTAGCTCTAATAAAGATAAAGTTAAAGAATGAGCAATTTATTATCTAAGTAGGACATTAATCTCATATGAATTTAACTACACCCCTTTTTTAAAGGCTTTATTGGTCGTGATCTTTGCCTCCTAGAAACTCAGGCATTATATGTTGAATAATCAAGTCAAGCTCATAGCCAAGGTTGATCCTCTCAAGTATATGCTATATGAAACCACTTTAACTAGTAGAATGGCCAAATGGATTATGTTATTAAGTGAATTTGTTATAGAATATGTAAATCAAAGGGCCATTAAATGACAAGCCATTGTAGATCAACTTGCGGTAACACCCATTACAGATATCAAGCCTCTCATCATGACCTTTTTAGATGAGTCTATATTGACTATTGCAGAATCAAATAGCAAGAAGTTATATTTTGATGGATTTTTCGCCATGCATGGGTTGGAAGCAGGAATCCTTTTGGTAACCCCACAAGGTAACCTAATCCCTAAAGCCTTTCGAATGGATTTCCCATGTATAAATAATATTTTTGAACATGAGGCCTTAATTATCGGTCTCCAACTTGCTATCCAATGGAATATCTAGAATTCATATGTATTTGGTGATTCTCAATTGATTATAAAATAGGTGAACGAGGAGTTCCAGACAAAAGATGAGAAATTGCTTCCTTATAAACAACTAGTGGACCAATTGAAGCAAAAATTTTAGTCAATAACATTTGAACAAGTTCTTAAGGGAAGTATTAAAGCTATAGACTAAATGGCCACTATTGGTTCCTTGATAGATCTTATAGAAGATGTACTTAAAGGCAATTTTCTCATTAAACAATTATTATTACTGGCTCATCAATCAATGGCTCATTATCAGATTTGTGTTATACCTGATCCTAAACTACCCTGGTATCATGATATTTACACTTACCTTTAGACAACATCCTACCACAAAACCTCAATCATCACCAATGAAAATCATTCATTCATCGTACATCCTATTATACCATCCTTGGCAGCACACTCTAATGATAAGGCTCTGATGGGACCTTGTTGAGATGCCTGACATCAGAGGAGGTTGCTCTTGCAATAAAAAAGGTACAAAACGGTATATGTGGTGGCCATGTTAGTGGTATGGCACTGTCCAAGAAGTTAATCTAGAATAGATACTATTGGCCTATGATGGATCATGATGCCTACTAGTATGTATGTAAATGTGTAGCCTATCAAAAGCATGGTAGTCTAAATCATGCCCCCATATAAGAGCTACAACCTATAATGAGCCCATGGTCATTTTCCATATGGGGACTATATCTAATTGGCAAGATCAATCCTACATCATCTAATGGACATAAGTTTATCATTATCGCTATAGAGTATTTTATCGAATGGGTTGAGACAATGCTGCTAATTTATACCACATGTCTCCAAATATCAAAATTCATTTTGAACCAGATTATTTGCCATTTTGGAATCCCAATAAAAATCATATCAAACAATGATAAATATTTAAAAATCAAGAAGTCGAAGACTTATGCAATCATTATCACATTGAGCAAAACTTATCCATACCCTACTATCCCCAGGGTAATAGACAAGCAAAATCAACTAATAAAATGCTTCTTAAAATTCTAAAGAAAATCATAAATGATGTGGGTATAAATTGGCATTTACAATTGTATCTAACTCTTTGGTCTTATAGAACTAGTGTCAGAACACCTACTAGCGCTACTCTATTTTCTCTAGTCTATGGCACAAAAGCAATCTTGCCCACTAAAGTTGAGCTCCCCTCTTTACGAATCTCTTTGTGGGGCATAATTAATGATCATAATTCCAAATAGGAATGGCTACAAGAGCTCAAGATATTGGATGAAAAATGCCAAAATGTTTTGAATCATCTTAGATCATACCAAAATAAGCTCAATGGCTAATACTGCAAGAAGATCCAAACCTAAGAATTTAAAATTAGTGAACTAGACCTAAAAGAGAATTAGAAAAAAACTAATGCAGAGCGAGAAAAGAAAGGCAATTTTGAAGCAAATTGTCTTGGGCCTTACATCATTATTGCATAATTTGAATCAGGAGCTTATAGACTGGCTACACTAGATGGTGATGAGTTTGATGAGTCCATGAAGATTATGCATCTAAAACATTTTTACACTTAAACGGCTCTAAATAACCTCTATCTATAAGTACCCACTCTTGGGGGCACATCTGTTGCCACTCCACTTCTCTCATCTATTCATTCCATTACATCATTCTCCTTATGACCCTGGTCTTAATAGTGGGTATATAATATATGCTTGGGGAAAATCATGAGACATGAGTTTCAAATTGGGGCAAATCATTGTTGATTGTACGAGGGGAATATATATCAAGGAGTCCTCTAGAATGTCTAATTCCACTTTCAAATAGCCACTCATCCCATTTTGGACATCCTAATACATATCCAAATTGCATCCACCTCGATGACTCTTCTTCCTATTAGCCTCAATTAGATCCAAACTTGCTTGTCAAAATCCACCCCTAAGTAGAAATCTACTAACCTCATCATTAATGAAGGGTCATCTAATTTTTTAGTCCATGATTCCTCATGTGCTAAATCTTGATTGTTCACTTTAGACCCTAAACATTGTCATTACAACTGGTTTTGATCCTTGTCCTATTTGTCATAGCAACTTTTGGGCACAATCAAACCTTGTACATATTTAACTATATGTCTAAAGTTGATTCTCTTAGGACCTCTTGTATATATTTCCTTTCAGCAACCTTGTTATTAAGCATTTGTAGGGTTTTTGTCATATTATAGATAATAATTATCCTACATCATTTTAATCATTTCCTTAGATTGTATTTTATAAAAATCAAATATGCATGAATCTTTATCATGATCCTCTTATCTTCTTAAGTAGTACATTTTGTACATATCTTGCATTATCCTGTTGTAGATATATGTATGTGTGTTATTATTATTGATCAAGCTTGTTAATAATCATTAAGTCTTGTAAATATTTTTCATAGTCAATAATCTTATTTTGGTGTCTTGTTATCTTGTCTTTTTTTTTTTTTTTTTTTTTTTTTTTTTTTTATAAATTTTGTTCTTTTTTGACAAAGGGAACAAGGATGGCCTTAAGCAGCTACCTAAGATAGGAATTGGGAAAGTCACTAAAATAGAGTTCCCACGTACTGTGAATCAGATGTGATCTTTACTATCCTCATGTCATTGGTACACTTACACTCACAGATACAATAGTAAATTTGATTGCCTACATATCTAATGGATTCAAGTTATCCCCCATCGTATCCCCCTAATCATGCCACTATCCCATCTAACAATCCTAGCCTACTACCCAACACCCAACCATCTCCTTGGTGCAGGTGGATTTTATTCAACATTAGTTTGTGAGACACATGATTAAAACAATGGATTATTTATCAGCACATTGTTAACAAACTTTACACGTCATTTTATCATCACATTATAAACATAAAACACATAATCATCATCCATAATAAATAAACACCATGTTCATCATTACATCTCATTCAAAATAATAAAATCCTAACATCTCATATGATTATAACAACATCACATAATATCTATCCATCATACACGACAAAAACATATATTTGCATTTAGTATTAATCTATGTCATATAATTAATCATCTAAACATATGCATCATCAATCTGTAAATACACATCATCACATAAAAATAATGCTATCCTATCACATAATATTAGTAAATCACATCCATGATGTTAGAATCCTATAGCTCTGATACCACTTGTTAGGCTCTAGAGCTCAATTGATTACGATTGTATAAGCAACTAAACACGAAATTAAATCAGAAGTAATAAGTAACTAGAAATCAAAAACAACAAAGAATAGGTGATACGAGAAACAATACAATCTGTATTCAACTCATCTAGAAGGAAATACAATGAAGAAACCTCTTTCTCCTCACACCTCTTGGATGTCTAGTAATTCTCCCTCAAGAGTTATCTCTCTCTCTCTCTCACAATCAAATACAACCAACTCAATAATTGAGTTGTTCCCTCTAGTGACAATCAACCCAATGGTTGTTGTTGCCTCCTCTTTCAGTGACAATCAACCCAATTGTTGTTGCCTATTTACTTGATTACAATATAGCCCCATGGGTCTCTTAAATAGAACTCGAAGCAAACAATAATTAGAAAAGCGAACTCAAGACTAAAATTAGTCTTTACATGCAAACTAATTGTTCGTCTAAAATTAGAACAGTTCTGGAAACACATAGGTGACCGATGTCAGTTTTTGTCTGACCGATGCCGGTCGACCCTAACCGATGGCAGTTACTGTGTAGCTGAAGATAACCGATGTCGATTGGCCTGACCGATGTCGGTTACTGTGTAACCCAGCAACCTCCACATTTGCACATTCAGTGAAGCTTTTAGCTCCACAACTCAAAAATCTCTCACTTGGAGATAAACAGCTGCACCTGTACTTGTACAACAACATCCTCTAATTTGTTTCTGGCTTGTATCTCCATCTTCAAGTTCAATCTTGAAGACCAACAAAAGTTGACTGAAGATTCAACTTCTCCTTTGTTATCGGCTTTGTTAACATATAAGCAGAGTTCTTATCCTTGCTAGCCTCTGTGACTGCAACAACCTTCTGCATCTCTGAAATCCAGCTAACCGTCGTTCCACCAACAGTGAACACATATCCTGTGGTGCTTCTCCTGCCATCCAAGTCACCTGCCACATCCGAATCTACATGCCCATGTAGAGAAGTGCTTGACCCTACATAGCATAAATACATGTTGTTGGTCCCTCTCAGATATCTGAGAATCTATTGAACTGCTTTCCAGTGCTCCTTTCCTAGATTGGCCATAAACTTGTTGACAACTCCCACTACTTGGGCAATATCAGGTATAGTACATACCATGTACTCAACCTCATTATGTGATTTAGGACACTGTTCTAATCTCAACTTGATCTGTCCAGCCATAGGTGTGCTTACCGATTTTGTATCCTGCATATTAAACCTCTCCACTACCTTATTCACATAATCCTCTTGAGACAAAATCAACCTGTGATTTTTCTTATCTCTAAAAATACTCATGCCAAAGATTTTCGCTCCTAAATCCTTCATGGCAAATGTCTGAGCTAATTTTACCTTTAGCTCAGTAATTCCCTGCATGTGTGAACCTGCAATAAGCATATCATCTACATACAGTAACAGGATAATGTAGCTACTATTATCTAATCTGGTAAAATAAACACAATGGTCACATTGACATTGACTAAAGCCATGCTCTGTCATAAACCTGTCAAACCTCAAATACCATTGTCTTGGAGCTTGCTCAAGACCATATAACCTGGCCTTATGTCTCACCTGTCCATTCTCTCCTTCCTTTAACCTGTAAATCCATTTGTTTTTCAGTGCTTTCTTTTCGGATGGCAACTCAACCAAATTCCATGTTTGGTTCTTTTCCAAGGAATCAGTTTTTTCATTCATGCCATGCTCCCACTGTTTCTTGGATTCTACCTGCATTGCTTCTTCAAAACTTCCTAGTTTTCTACCATCAGTGAGCAACAAGTAGTATAAAGAAGGGGAATAACAAATTTGAGGTTTACTTACCCTTTCGAACCTCCTCATGGGTGTTTGAGACTCATTGACAGCTTGCTGTCCACCCAAATTTTGTTCTAACAGTGATCGATCTCGATCATCTCTTGGTCTGCACCTGACCGATGTTGATTCTACCTGACTGACCTGATCGACGTCGGTTCTTACCTGACCGACGTCAGTTTCCACCTGTCTGACATCAACAACTTTGGTCTCCACCAGACCGACATCAGTTCCTGCCTGATCGATGTCGGTCTCTGCCTGACCGACGTCGGTGTCTATGTTTTCTTGTGAGTGATGATTTTTATCTGTGAGCTCATTTTGGAACATAACCTCATCCAAATCAAGATTGTCCTGCTCAAAATTATTCAGCCTCTTGAGCTGATCACTGTCGATCACCTTCTCATTGAAAACCAAAGCTTTCTAGTTCTTAAAAGTGTCAAAAACATCAGATTTCCTCTTTATGCAATAAACCCATACATTTCTTGTAGCATCATCAATGAAAAAACATAATACTGTGATCTTCTAATAGAAGCTCCCTAAGCTGGTCTCCACACGTCTATGTGAACAAGCTCTAACTTATGCTTCTTCTTTGTTGACCCAGTTGTGAGAAACCTTACTTTCCCCTATTTCTCAAAAATACAATGCTCACAGAAATCTAGATCTATGCTTTCCAAATCTGAAAGCTTACCTTTTGACTTAAGAACATCCATTCCCTTCTCACTCATGTGACCAAGCCTACAGTACCACATCTTTACATCTACATCTGAAGTAGATAAAACAGAAGGAGAATCAGTAATACAAGTAGATAGATAAAGTGTACCTACTTTCTTACCTTTAGCTAATACAAGTGCACCCTTGGAAACTTTTCAAGATTCAGCTGTGAGAGTTACTGTGCAACCTTCATCACCCAACTTTTCTGCAAAAATCAAATTCCTCTTCAGGATGGGTACATGCATGACATCTTTCAACACCCATGTGTTGCCATTCTGCAATTTTAGCTACACTTTTCCTTTGCCAATAATTTGACTAGGCTCACCATCCCTTAAATAATTTTTTTCAAAGTCTCCATGGACATAATCATGGAAAAATTCTCTATTTGGGGTTGCATGGAAAGAGGCACCATAATCTAAAACCCAAGATTCTACTCTATCTAAGGAAAATATAAGAGCATCTTATGCAACAATACTTGCATCATTTGCTTCTTCATTACCTTCATGCTGATTTTCTTTCAACTAACAATCTTTCTTTACATGCCTTTTCTTTCCACAATTCCAGTAGGTTATTCCATTTCTGGATTTGGATCTACCTTCCATCTTTGAACTTGATTTCCCTTGCTTGCCCTTCTCTCTTTGCCTTCCCCTGCTTTCAACACTTAAAACATTACCTAATGTTTCCCCTGTGATTTTCCTATGAATTTATTCATTCAAGATTACACTAACAACATCATCAACTTTCAAGATATTTGAAGCAGACGCAATATTACTAACTGCCATTACCAAACTATGCCAACTTTCAAGTAAAGAGCATAAGATTAAGAGAGCCTTAATTTCATCATCAAAAACTATTTTGATTGAAATTAATTGATTTACTAATCCATGGAAATCACTAAGATGACTATATACCGATCCACCTTCCTGCATTTGCAAATTAAATAATTGCTTCATAAGAAATACCTTATTCAAAGCTGAGGGTTTTTCATATAAAATTTTCAAAGAATTTTATTAACTCTATCGTTGTCTTTTCCTGTGATAACTTAGAAATCACAGACGATGCCAGGCTCAACCTTATAGATCCAAGAGGCGTTTTATCAAGAACATTCCATTCTTCATCTTGCATATCTGTGGGCTTTCTTGAAACCCCACCCAACGGTAAGTACAAATCTTTCTGATACAGATAATCTTCTATCTGCATCCTCCATAATTGATAATTCTTGCCATTGAATTTCTCTATTTTTAGTTTACTTTCTTCTGTCATTGCTTTACTCCAACTCAAACAAAAACCCCTGTGAGTGAACCTGTAATCAACAAACACTAACCTGCTCTGGCTCTAATACCAACTGTTAGGATCTTGTAGCTCTGATACCACTTGTTAGGCTCTAGAGCTCAATTGATTACTATTTATATAAGCAACTAAACACGGAATTAAACCAGAAGTAATAAGTAACTAGAAATCAGAAACAACAAAGAATAAGTGATACGAGAAACAATACAATCTGTATTAATACTCTTCCAAAAGGAAATACAATGAAGAAACCTCTTTTTCCTCACACCTCTTGGATGTCCAGTAATTTTCCCTCAAGAGTTATCTCTCTCACAATCAATTACAAACCAACTCAACATTGAGTTGTTCCCTCCAGTGACAATTAACCCAATGGTTGTTGTTGCCTACACTTTCAGTGACAATCAACCCAATTGTTGTTGCCTACCTTCCAAGTGACAATCAACCCAATTGTTGTTGCCTCCTTACTTTCAGTGACAATCAACCCAATTATTGTTGCCTACTTACTTGATTACAATACAACCCCATGGGTCTCTTAAATAGATCCCAAACAAACAATAATTAGTAACGCGGACTCAAGACTAAAATTAGTCTTTACATGCAAACTAACTATTCGTCTAAAATTAGAACAGTTTTAGAAACACATAGGTGACTGATGTTGGTTCCTATCTGACCGATGCCGACTGACCCTAACCGATGTCAGTTACTGTGTAGCTAAAAATAACTGATGTCAGTTGGTCTGACCGATGTCGGTTACTATGTAACCCAACAACCTCCACATTTGCACATTTAGTGAAGATTTTAGCTCCACAACTCAACACATGATCCATATATCCATACCTAACAATCATATAATCCATATCCATACATCCCAAATCATTGTTGTCCAGGTGGTCTCCTGTCAGGCTGGTGTACAGACTTGGAGGAACTGGTTTTGAATGTCACTGCACATTGATTTGATGGCATTGTAGCCTCATACAAATCCCTATAATACTAGGCCTCTCATGTAAGCTGACTGATGTACCTCATAATCATCCCCATACCCCTCTCTTCTAGTGTCGTATCACCCTCCTCCTTGGTCTTCTCAGCCAACTATAACTCTACCTCCCACTCTCTCAGCCTCAACTGAAGTTGTCTCATCTGCCGCTGTAATGAGGCTACCTGTGAGTCCCAACTTTGGATCTACCTCTGAAGTGTAGTTATCTTCCCCTGTAAGGATGCTACCTTTCTCATCAACCTTGACACTTATCCCAACACTCCAATCATCTCCCTATCTCTCTATATAGATATGTAGTCATCTTGTCTTGCTCAGTTGTGATCCCTACAACTTTTGTAGCTCAACTCTGTATCTCTCTTCTCAGTCTATCCAAGAGTGCCTACTTATCCTTACTCAAAGGTGGCCTGGATGGCCCTGCCTCATCTACACCTACTCCCCCTTTAGCCTGGTCTCCAACTCGACCCCCCTAGTCTCCCCCATCAATATTTATTGAATTTGGCCCTCCCTGTGCATCCCACTAACCTTGTACTTGGGGCTATCATCTTTGTGCTCATCTCTTCCCTAAGTGCACTTGTGCCTATACCAATCTTTGAACAAACCCCCTCCTCATTCTGGTTGTCTGCCTAAGTAGTCTATGCGGTCATCTCTGAGCCCACCAAGTTGTGTATGTTGCAGTCACTCCTATATCTGGGATAAGAGTCTGGTAATCCTATACAATAAGGGAAATACTCTTGTTATCCACTCTAGATAGTGACCTATCTACTAAAGTCCCCCATTGAGGCCTCTCCCTATCACTATGAGTAAATAAATGCTCCTCTCCTCGTACATCCAACTACCTCTTAAATTATTGCTACACACAATTAGGGCTATACCTCTGAATAATATAATCATGGCATCTAGTCAAATAACACTCGGTGAACATGAATCATGTAACATATGCATCCTTAACCCACCCCCATTGAACCTATCTATATGGCATCCAGGTGATTCGCTCAACTCACAAACTATCAAATGTCTGTTTAAAAAATTATATCTCACCACCATGGGATCTATGCACCCCAATAATGATATACCATCCAAATACTACGGGTTGGTTAGGCTCCCTATATGCATGAGTACCCAATGGTCTTTATATTATGATATGCTTCCAACTCCATTCTATAGTAATAGAGAGGGACCTAAGCTCACTGCTATTCTATATGCCTCGATATGAAGTTTTCTATATAAGTGGGCTAGCATTATGAGATCTCAGGCAAAAACTTGATAATCTTGGACCTTATCTAACTCCATGTCCCCTAATCCCAAGTGGAACCACTAAACACTCTTGCCCGACAAGAGTATGCTAGTCATAGGAGACTTAACCATGAGAGTCAATCTATCAATAGTACCCTCCCTCAGATGCCTGTCAATATCCACTCATGAATCACAAACTCCAATCTACAATCAACTAGCCAATCTCTGAATCATCTCACTTAGAGTATGTGATTTCCAGTATATCATGTGGCCTCTCATCAGTAGTTAGAAAATATGTAATACATGCTTGAGATTAAATATCATCTCACCAATCACAAAATGAAATGTGCTGGTCTCTGAATGCCATCTCTCGACCAGGGTTGTAATCAGTGCCCTATCAATCCTCACTACAGGTATCATCATGATATAGTAGAGGACTACCATCTTAAGCACTCCATACTTGCCCGATTTCAACAGATGCATCTCATGAAGTACCACTAAACATCGTAGTTTGGATGCCAACACACCTAAATCCTCTTGCACCAACACACATCCCATTAAATCATGATAATCTCATCAAAACCATTCAGCCTATCCCATCCCATCTACCTAGTAGCTAAATCCCTAGCTCACTTATTTAACCTAGCTCCCTAACCCCCTACCTAATCCTTCCCCTTCTACCTAATCAATCATAACTAGTTACCCATCACCATTAACTATTATACCTAAAATCTAATTAACTATCCATCCCTCTCATCTTTTGTCTAACCATTGAGTCACACTAGCTCCTAACACTCCCTTTCTGCTTACCTATCCTCTCTTATTACCTCTCCTAATCACTTACCCTAACCTATGATCTAAATCCCTACTTATCCTAACCTAACCATCTAAATCCCTACTTACCTACCTAACCTAACCATCTAAGTCCCTAATTGCCCTAACCCCCATCCCCATTCCATCCCCAACCCATTCACTAACCATTATTCTTAACTACCACAAAACCACTAATCCCGCTCTAACTTTAAGTCATAGTTTTGGCAATGTTGCCATTCACAACCTATGGTTTTAGCAAACCGTAGGTCTAACCCTAAGGTTTTTGTAAAACCATAATTCACCTTTTGCATTATTATAATAATGCAAATTATCGACAATAGTATTGCAAAACCATAGGTCGTCCCTCGTGGTTTTGTAAAACTGTAGCCTACGATTGCATTATCACTATTTGTGGTGGCAATACCACAACTAAGGGCATAACCCCCAATGGTGGTATTGCTACAACCACACGTACATGTAATAAATTCAAAAATAAATGTGGAAATGACAAAATTTAAGTGCTAGGGATGGAGTACTCACCGATGGTCCCACATCGGCTAGTCTCTGATGCTCCCAGACCCTCTCTCCACGATGTGATGAGTGATGAATGTGATCCATGGCTTGATCTCCAAAGCACAAAAATTACAATATATACGAGACAAAATGAGCCTTTTACCCTTACCTTTTCGTATTTTACCCCATAATTCATCTTTTCTTTTATCCCTTGTACCCCATTTGACCCTCATTAGTCATATTATCGTACCCCATTTACCTATCTTGATCCCTGAATTCCTTTTCATGTCTTATTATCACATTTAATCACTGTTTCATCATCCCTAAGTCCTCTTAAATCACTATTTTGGGGCATAGTCTTATATTCCCTGTTATCAATCCAAAATCTCAGTTAGAACTACATCATCCTGAGGTCTTCTAAGACTATGTAGGTAGGACCTGGCCACTTTCTTGTGCCCACAGATAGCTCGACCACTATTAACCTTTGATCCCATCTCATCCCCTATGGGTCACTCGATGCTATTAAATCATATTGAGCTACGAATCCAATATAAAGTGGCTTATTATCCATATTTAGTCGTCAAATGTCTTTTATAGGTTTATAGTTATCCCTGAAATGTGTCATGGGTATATGTAGTGACTATGGAAATCCTAGCCATTTTCTAAGGTATGGCATTCTAGAGTTATGCAATCAATATAACGTAGCATGGAAGAGATATGAACACATTTATTATATCAAATATTAAGCATCTGGATCTTAAAAAGTTGATTTAGTCATATCTAATTTAGATATTCATGAATTCATGAAGAAGTTTAAATATCAACATATATATAAATATATACATGTTAACACTGCTAGATGGAAAGAACAACAATTTAAAGAATCTAAGAACTCCCTTCTTAAAGGGACCATTTTTTTTGGTAGTTGATTTTGTTGAGAACTATAGTTATACAACACAAACAGAGGTACAAATTCAATGTTATCATTCAAATCAGGTATCTATTTTTGTTCATATATGATACAAACATGTTGAAAAACATATTGATGGTGTTACTAGTACTCTCTATCATCATGTTGTGACCAAAGAGTGTCATTTCTAAATTAGTGATGACACTCATCATGATCAATTATTTGTTCAACATTGTTTTAATATATATTTTTCAATCATTAGAGAGAAGAGTTGTTAAAATAAAACAACATTGGGTGAGGTGTGATGGTTGTGATGGGAAATTTAAATCATCATAGTGCTTTTATTAGTTGTATCGTTGCTTAAACAATAAAAGATTCCATATGTATGGAGCTAATTTAGGATTGGTCATGGAAAGGGTGAGCATGATGGCATAGGGGCTTATGTAAAATGAGCTCTTAGTAAAATACTAAATGCAATACAATCCTTCTTCACTTAAATGCTCTACATATGTCATTCGTTGGTGTAGCCAAAATTTGAGTCGTTTGTACTATGATAGGTCTATAGTGTGTGTAGGGAATGAACTCCCCTAACATTTTATACATTTGTATATATTATTTTCATTTTATGTTCATTTTGTAATCATTACTTACTCTTTTTCTACAAAAATATAAATTTGAAATTGTATTTTGTGTTATTTAGGTTTTATGGAACATTGATAATGTCGAGAGATCTAGAAAATATGACTGTTCCACTTTCCATGGATCAATAAATTTTCATTTATTAAGAGTACATATGTTGAGGGTGCATGGGTCATTAAAATCATAAAATATGCATGCTATTGTGGATGTTGTGTTGATGAAAATGTTGTTGACTCCTACTAGAATGATGACTATGTAAAACCTTGGAAGAATTTTCAACTCACACCTCTTCCACCATTCCATAAAAATGATGCACAAGACATGGATACTGATCAAACAATTTTTTATTCATTTGATTATGGTAGTATTTTTGACTATGCAGGGTAAGTTGTGTTCATAAGTATTTTATTAGTTAATTATAATTGCATGTCTATGAATGTCGATCATTTTTGCATACTACACATGATGTGTTTGTCATGATTTCTCTTGAAGTTAATCCTGGTAATGTTCCATATTACTTGATGCATTGCACAACTAGTACGATCAAGTTACTTGAACCATATGAAGAAGACAATTTTGTTTATCCCATTAGCGCTATGGTTTTGAAGGGTCACTTTTTTAAAAAAAGTGGATAAGTTGAAATTACATATTATCTACAAGGACTATCAAGTAAACCATGTGTCTTGTCAATGCAACCATTTGGTTATAGCTTCTCATATTCACTTACCACAAGTAAAAGGCAAAGGAAGGTTGAAGAGGTGGAAAATGTTAATCAATGATCATGAGAAGATTCTAGATGCTTTGAGAGCAAGAGAAGACCCTAATTGATAGTCTTGAAATTCAAAATTTTGAGTAGGTTGTAAGTGATTATACATAGTACGTATATCCTATTACTCTATATTTTCATCCTCTTATTGAAAATTTATTACTTCATGTAACATATATATAACCTCATATTGGAGATTATTTACTCGATAATACACTTATGGTATCATAGGTTTAGTTTAAGTCTTAACTCTTTTCATAGCATTCGGAATTTTCATTAACTCTCTTTCTAGCATTCTCATTACAATTCTAAAGCTCCTATGAAAGATAAAATTACATGTCAAAAAAATCTTATACTTTCCTCGAATTGTCCAACAAAGTGAAAATATGTGGATTATATATAGCGGTCATGTGTTGCAATTCAAATTGAATTTATTATATACATACTTAATTTCTAAATGTGAAATGGTGAATCTTGTATTCATACCTTTTTTCTACATGTGAAATGGTTGATCTTACATGGCTTGTTTAGAAATTGTTCTTTCTCCTTGCTTCATGGTTTTTACAATGACTTGTAGCAATTAGTGTTTAACTATCATCTTATATGAACTAATAACCCCAGATTGTTTTAAAGAATTTTTAGCTAATAATGCAATGAGGTCTAGAATGAACAATTACATGGGTTTATAGTGCCTAAGAGATCCTACATGGGTTTTAATGGGATAGTATTTGGTGGCAATTAATTAGTGTCAACATGACAATCTATAATTATTTGTAATTGATGATAATAATATAAACTCCATCCAAGCCTCAATCAATGACAACGTTACTCAGTAGCCTCAAAATAGAACCTCATAACATGTGTCATAAAATATCAATACATCAACAAAAAGGGGGAAATTTGGCATAGTAAAATTTTTAAGTATTATCATCCATGTAGTTCTACCACCTACATATGAGCCAAATATTCTGGGATTTTCATTTTAATTTGAAGTTAAATAATTAACAAGAAAATTGTCATATACTAAGATTAACTTCAACCAGTGACATGCAACAAAACCCAGAATCAACAACAATGCTTATTGTCAACATGGCAGAAATTTGACATCCTAACTTTGTGTGTATTATGCACCTAGGAATTATACTCTTTTCTTTGGTATCTCCTCATGATAGTCCATTTGTATTTGCTTACTCAACCGTAGATTTCGATTTTATGTCTATGAAGTTCTCATCTCTGTTTAAATCAATTATGCATATGCATGTCTATGTATAAATTTGAAAGAGCCAAATGCTTGAAAGTGCACAACACAATTTTTAGTCAATCAACTTCCAATTCTTTATTCAATGGAATACATTACAATATATAGTGTAAATATCTCCTACAAACTAAGAGTCAACACTAATCTTTTATCCCCACAAATCTCTCACATTTATTTCTCTTAGAGATTCTCACTCAACCTATCCTATCTTCTACAAACTCTACGTAATTTGTTCCAACAAACCACTTACATTATTCGATCTACACATTATTTGCATACACAATAATAAATTATTATTCTCATGAGGAACACTAAATCTATATGTAAGGACTAAATCTTAACATTCCCCATCCCCACTTAGTAAGATCATGAATTGAGGAACCACATGGGCTAAAAAACTCTATATTGCCCCCCCACAATATGGATAACAGGGTTGCCCAAGAATACATCCATTACATTGAATGAAATAGGAGATTATTATATTGTAGAGGATCATACATGCTTTATTGAAGTACAACTACATAAGCTTATTTGATGTTTTTTAACAAAAGAAAAAAAAAAAATTAAAAAAAAAAACTATGACAACACTAGACACAAGACTTTCCACTATAGAACTAAAACTCTAATGACCATCTGCACTAGATTAGACAAAACTATAAAAAACGACTCCCAACCTTTTGTTTTTTTTTGACATTTTTACAATAATACATTAAAAAAAATTATGCTAAAACTTATAAAAATATTAACTCTAAAAACTTTACCAAACGTCTAATAATCATAAACCAAAATCCGAATATGCTAAAACTAGAATTATAACAAAAAAATGTATTTAAACAAGAAATTAAAAACAAAAACTAACTTACAAATGAAATACAATTTAATGTTCCAGTGGATGCATATTACTTTGTGGTTAGCAATTCCTATCTTTGGGACTGTGGTGCCATAATCCATAGAAGGAAAAATAAATAAAAGCTCATCATAGACATATAACCATATCTGGGCAATTCCTATGGAGGCAAAATCTCTTTAGCATTCACTAATAAGGCCAAAAGACTTATTAATACAAATCAAATATGTGTTCTATAGATAATGAGGTCTAAATAAGAGAAAAAGGAGATGGACGAGCACAAGAAACAATTGAATAAGTTGTTATTGCATAACGAAAAGGTTTTCCTCAACCCAAAAACATTGGCTTTGAAAAGACTAATGTAAAATGAAATGCAAGAAATGCCACATATCATGTTGTTGATCATATCATTAACTAGAATTCAAATTCTTTTGATTGAATACTACATCCTTTGCCGCATCCTAAATTCGTCTACATCTATTTTTAGCTCCTCTTTTTTGATGTCTTTTGTGATTCCATCTTCTTACTCTTTGCTCGCAGTTTGTTTGGCCTTTTCCTTTATTTTCTCAGTTCTAATAGTTTGAGTTCAAAAGAAAAAAGGCATGTGGAAAATTGTGTAGACTTTCAAGCTTTACATAAAATAACAATATAAAAAAGATGTCCTAAAAATATCAAGACAATTATTGATTAACGAAGGCTCATAAATCTAACATAGGTGTGAAGCATTCTCAAAGAAGCTTAATACCCCAAACAAGAGTAAACTCCTCCACTTGGATATCAAAAACCTAGTTGTGATAGGGTTGGTATTGGTATAAGTATCAAAGATGCACAAGGTTTTCCAAGTCTAAGAGACTACCAAGGAATCAACCATCTAACCAATAATGCAGCCAAAATCCATGTTGTGTATAGAGAGAGAGAGAGACAAAGAAATCATACTACTGTCCACAAATGACCAAAAGTAGGTCAATGGGATTGAAGGATACAATCATTAGTATTGTAATCCATGTCTATAGAGAAAAAGAAATCATACTAATGTCCACAAATGACCAAAAGTAGGTCAATGGGACTGAAAGATACAATCATTAGTAGTAGAAAGTTCAAGGAGGCGAGAATCCTAGAGGTGAACCACACAAATAAAGTACAAAGATAAAATAGAGCAATGCCCAACTAACACAAATGGCGAAGAAACCAATACAAATGGTAACCACAGGGGAACAAAACACATGAAGAACATGTGCCAATGAAGATTGGAGGCAAATCTCATCGAATGTCTTTGTATGTGCCTAAAGTAGAGGAATCATCTAAACTATCATCGATCACTATGAGAGATAATAATGTTGCCCAGTAAGTATAGAAGGTTAGAGGAGTCAGGAAGGGGATCCTAGGAGGAAGCAAGACACTTCCTCTAAAATCTCCCCTAACATCCAAGGCTGTTGTAACTCTCGTAGTAGATAAGAAGCTTGTAATATCAATTTGCCCTTGTGGTTTATGGGGTAGCTAGCAAGGAGAATAGAGGTCTGAGATTAGCCATGGAGATAAATATCTCCCATCTCATTATTGAAGGATAATCCCTCGTAAACATCAATTACACAAAGGATCCCAATTATACATTCTACAAAAACCACGGTTGTCCAAAACCGAGCCAATGAGGAGAGTCCCTCCAAACACATATAGAGAATCTCGATTATACATTCTACAAAAGCCACATTTGTCCCAAAACCGAGCCAAATCAGCTAGAAAGTTCAATTGGCAAAGATAGCAGTTGTTCAACAAATTCAATGAACAACTTTCACACATAACTCTTAAGCATTAATTGGCAGCCACTAAGAGCTTATAGTTACAAAAAAGTGTAGAAGCAAACTCACAACGTGTAAGACAATAAACATGAAATGAATCTAAACATAAATGTACAACATAGAATTGCATCATATATAGGAATATTTATGCAACAAATTATAAAAATATTATTGTATTATGTGGCCAAGGACAAAATAAATCAGATTTACATGACAGGGTTTTCACTTGTCCCCATTCGAATCTTTGTATCCAAATTTGCCCTGATGATAATCTCCTCTCGCATTTTTTTTTTATGACTTAGAAACTTTACATTTCCTTCAAACGTTGTACTCTCCTTGTGCATTACATGCCCTCTTCCTCCCTCTTTTCAAATTCAAGGTTGTATAGGTTACCTGCAAAATAGTTCAATAGTTGTATAGTTGATATCTCTGACTAGTTAAACCTTCAACGAAAATACAGCAGGAACTCTATAAATTACAATTCAAATATACTACCCATAGCTTGTTGATCCCTTATCAATGCTGATCCAGGCACTAAATCTTAATCAATTTGTGCAATGTTCTGAAAATAAAAACATAATATTTTTGAGCCACAAAACACCTAACTTCCTTACTCAAATTGTAATATAAAATAACGGGAGGTGACAATGATATTAAGTTATGCGCCTCATATGCATCGGGTTCAAGATTTCTCCATGAGGTTCAGAAATCACGATGTTGCATATCCCAATCATCATTTACCACAGCTGCAGTATACTACACATTTAAAACAATATGTAAGTTAGATTCCAATGTAAAATTATTTTCAAATTGAAAAACAAAAATTTAGTATCATTAAAATATAAAGATTGAAATTACCATAGAATCAACACCAATTTCATTAATTTCTTGAAAATAATTTCTGTGTAGGCAACGACCCATGAGCATATATAATGTTTATATGATCAATGATGAACCTTCTTCCCTGAATGGAATTCATACCGTCTAAAATTTTATGTCCAATCTGTTTCACATCATGTAAATGCATTCCATGCATTTCATTCTCTATGTAATAAGGCCTATGTGTATATTGTGGCCCTGCTTCTTCTGTGCCATTAACCTCCTCAACAACCCCAACACCTATGCATGAAATGTTTTGTACCGCTGTTCAAAAATGGGGTACAATTGTGTGTGGATACTCAACAATATTTTGAGTCATATCACTAATATTTTGATTGGTGGAAATCTCAGGGTCCTTATGTACAACTGTAACGTTAGGTTGATCCCGTTGTATATGTAATTGTGCATTAGGTCGGTCATAGGTGTGACCTTTATCAGTGCTAAAAAATTTGAGCTCACATCAGTATAATCGACTTCCATATGAAGCTTGAGCTCTAGATATAGTTGTTTCAGAAAGTATTGTGGAAGCTCATCGTGAGTTGGAAATTGTGCATGTGCAGAGATGAATCTATAAATATGTGGGGCAATATCTTGATCAATAAACTTTGAAATAGAAAGTGGTTTCCTCAATTTATAGGCACCTTCAGAAACAAAGAAATAAAATATGATCTTTCTTAACCAAATTTTTTAATCTGCTTGCAATTTGTATCGTGTGATACTTTTTCTCCCCTGGCTGCACATATATTCTTCCATGCATCATCATTTCCCACTTTCAAAAACTCATCGATGAGGGCATGTAAGCTATGAACCATTCGCTGAAAGCATTTTTTTGCACTATCACTAGTTCCATCCTTCGCCAAGTGACTATAAAATTCTTCGCTCTGATCCAACATCTGGAATTTTTTGAAGATTAAGACTAAAGACAATGATAAAACATCATTTATTATGCATTAAAATAATATTAAGAAAAAATTGGTTTATATTCCTTAGCATCACTACGTTCGCTATGTGAAAATGCATTACTTTTGCCAGAATTCACCCATTTTATGCACCACTATTTGCACTTAGATGCAAGTCACAAATTGCAAGATAAGATTACATATGAAGAGAAAACATGATGCAATTCAGAAGAACTGTATTAAAAAACAATAAATTCATAGTACTCTTACTTACCATCAATTCCCTCAAAGGTAGACCTTTAATCAGCATCTTTCTGCTACTGATGCATATTTGTTTAAAGATTTACATCACCTATAGGGTGAAGGCTATAGTTACATGTAGGAAGAAAGAATAAATGTAATGCAAAAGAAATCGTGATATTGGAAAGCATTGAGTAGAACTTACCGTCCCTACACGTATTTGAGCTCTTGCGGATTGACCCTGAAACATGATAAAGCATCAAAATAAAATATTAATAAATACAACAAATACACTTTTAAACAAAGATTGAACATCGGTACACTATAAGATAAATTCATAAATTAAAATTAAAATTTTTGTACCATCTGTAGAACACGAATTTCTACAACCAATGCTGGCAGTTCGGTGTGACATCATTCCTCAAAAAACATCGTAGAAATTTATATTCAAATTCAAGGATGGCAAAACATGATAAAAACACATGGTAAACATATGATGTAGAACCATAACAAGATTCAAAGATGGCAACAAGATAGAAACACATGGTAAACATATGAGACTATAGGAAGCCACGGTCTTACAAAATGTGAGATTCAATAACTACCCACACAAATTTACAGTCATATAGAATCCACTGCAATACACTTTTCCCACCACCATCGGTTGTAGAGCAAAACAAACCCCAATAATTTGTTTCAGGGTTTAAATTTGGCAGACACATGAACTTTTTTTTTTTAAACCTTAAAATTTGGTAGAATCTTTTTCAAGACCATATAGGATGAAAGGAGAAAATTCAAGTGGACTGTAAAAGCTCCTTAAGGATTATAATAATAAATATAGTAAATATATAATTACTCTTTCATGTTTCATTTGTAAACATGGATTGCATGAGATTTTTAAGGGCAATGTTGAATGGATCGCTGTCTCAAAATCTCCGCTTTAATATTTCTTGGGGTGAAAATACATGTAATTTTCTTATATACCATAATCAGCTAAGTTAGTTTATTCGTTGAAAATCACACATTCACAAAAATCCACTCAATACAATCTTTAAAACTAATGTCAGAAAATTTATATATTCTTTATACCATTCTTATCTACTTACCCAATGTACATAATCCTATGATAACATACAACTCTCTTTCCCTGTCTAAACATAGCATAAGAAAGTCTACACCCATGCATAACAGATCTGCATTTTCTCTCAAGATCATCTGCATGTTCTCTCAAGAGTTTTTTCTTTCAAAAATATGTTACTTGTTACAGGTGTCTTTAGAATTTTTGTTAATCATAATGCTCTTTTAATGTAATCAAACAGGGTTGTTCTTTCCTAGCTATTTTTAGATGCTTTTAGTCATAGATCTTTTGGCTGGTATGGTATGTGGCCTTCTCACAAGGATCATATTTGAAACTATTGTAATTCTTGATGTTTGGTTCTATCCTCCCGATTTTGTATTTTTCAGAGGCAGATGCTTTTGTACTTTATACCCACTATTAATATAAGGTTGATTTTTTATTTTTATTTTTTAAAATTTACATACAAAAGCATGATAAAGACAAGAAGTCGACACATTCTAAATCATTTGTGATGAAATGGAAGTTAGACCATCTTGATGCTCTAAGGTCTGCATGTTCAAAGTTTAACACAACAATCTTGGCTAACTCATGTGGATCCTAAAGGAGAACTCTAGTATTCTTTAGGGTATACTGGCTTCCTTCATAAATCTGTAGAATGACCCTGACAAGTTTCTTTGCACTGGCAGTGTGCAATGAGAAGTATGATGGGTCACAAAAGCATACGTTTCTTTTTGGTTATATGATTGTTATTGCAAGAAATAGTGACGAGAAAAATTATCGTTTCTTTCAAAAAAAAATTAGTCGAGAACAATGGTTTATAGACTTATGTTGTTTATAACAAGTTATTGCTCCTTAATGCATGAGCTCCACTCGATTGTTTAACATATCCCTGGAATCAAAGCCCTGATAGCATTAAATCATAAAGGACTTGTCTGAATTCTACCAAGTTTGTTGCCCAGTCCACAAGCTCTTGGGAAACAAAATCTCAGTGTCTAGTTACCTCAGTAGGACCTGTCAAGGAGGCATTTGGTTGTCATGGATAGCTGTCCACTATTTGTGACGAGAACTCTATTTAGATAGTGACCTTGCCTTTCCACCCTAGTAGGAAGCAGTAGTAGTATGTAACATGTTGTGACATTAAGCCATGCTTTGGAACTTTGATTTGGACCCTGCTTCTAGTATAGAGTAGCTGAACATATCACAATTATAGAATCATTAGATATGAAAAGTAACCTAGGAAGAGTTGTCGAATTTACTGTGGACATTTTACCTGAGACAAAGCTAAAGGCAAATGAAGCTAGCTGTGCATACTCTGTATCATGAACCCTCTTAGAGATTATCAAAACACCTAGCAGGGTCAACTTTGTCCAGAACAGAGATATTTTAAATCTTGGCGGTTGGCACTCTAATCCCACTAACAACACTATTGTGGAATAACATGGGCATGACAAGATACTATGTCTTGATGCATTGTGAACTCCTAAATGGGGGTCCTTGGTAATGAAGTCCTAATAAAAATTGGTGATCATAGCTAGTGAATGCTTTAAGTATAAGTGGAAGTTCTCTTTGGTCCAAGGACCGGTCTGATTCATGATAGGTTACCTTATAAACTCTTATGCAACATGTATGGCATGAACCTAAATTGACCTGTCTTGGTCAAGATGAACCGATGGAGGTATAGTATCTAGAAATGAATCATGAAGATAAAACCTATCCATGTTTTAGTGTGTTAAATCGTTGATAGCTTGGAACCATGTTGTTGAAAGTAGAAATCCTACTTGAAACCTATGCTCTATGGGAGCTTTCTAAAGACCTCAATAAAAGGATGGCTTGGATTATTTTCCCCAGTTTGTGTTATTTTATTTATTTTTAAACCAGTCAGATTTTTTTGTGAACATTACACTAGATATTTCCCACCCAAAGGCTTGCTAATATTTTAGGCAGCCTACAATATGAAAATTAAGTGTCAATCAATTTTTATGGTTTTCTAATATGGAATACGTGCTATATGAGATGAGGTAGTCTCATCTCCCATTGTAATCAAGAAGGCCTGCAAGAGAAAACTAGAAAAGGCATGGACATAGACATTACCTAGAGAACTTCAGTCCAACCACCACTATAGGGATTTCTTCGTCATGAAGATTGATGGACCAAAATCTTTCCAAAGTAGAGAAGAGTTTCCAAAATCTTTTCACTTACATATGCAATAATTAGAATAAACAGTACAAGGATATTGAGAGAGCTTCCCTTTGTAAAAAATTTCTAACGAAAAAAGACTGTAATTGTGTATACTAACAAAAGCCAACATTTTGTCCAATCAGAGAAACGTGCTCATTATACCCTGCCAGGGGCAATTGAAATCGGCTTTCAAATAATAGAAAACATTGAAATTTTCAAATCTCAAGTAGAAGTGCTCCAATATAATTTGACAGGGTCGTAAAGAGCTCAACACCTAAGAAGGCACTGCAAACACAAGCTCAAAAATTAAAGAACACTTCGCTTATAACATACTCATGATCAACAGAGCTCTCATGTTCTAAATCAGCTCAAATTGCAGCACAAAATGATGCTCATTTTATGTTCATTGAAAATCCTCTTTCCAGTTTACCCCAAAAAGATAAACGATTTTGAGTCTAATTGAAAGATGAAAACTTGAGCTCTTCAAAAGAGGAATACGAAACTACTACATCATTGGCCTGTTTACATTGTGATTTGCTTTACTATTTTTTTTGTTGGTCAATAGCATGGAGTCCCATGTAGTTGGTCAGTTTTAAAGTTATGATAGCTTGCTCTAATTCTTTGTTGAGTTTAGGTGTGAATGCATGGCTGTAGAATTAGATATGATAAATGTTTTGACAATGTAACAAAAGTGTGAAAAGTAAATTCAGTAGGTATAAATCCCAGTTGGAATGGAAGTTCAACCAACTTGATGTGCCTGGATTTGCATGTTCAAAGTCGAACACAACAATCTTGGCTATCATGTGGCTCGTAAAGGACTAGTGTTCTTTATAGCATACTGGTTACCTACATAAATCAATAGAATGACTTTGACAGGTTTCTCTGCACTCAGTGTGCAATGGGAAGTATGATGGGTCACATGCATACATACCTTAATTTTTGGTTATTATAATTGTCATGAGGAAAAATGCTGTTGTTTTCAAAAAAATTATGCCTAATGTCAAATATATAAACATTTCCCCAAAGTTGAAGGGATGGTATCCGTCAACGTGTTCACCGCAAGTCCAAAACGTACAACCTGAAGTTGTTTCATCTATATGGATTGAATCTAGAATTCCTCCACTGGGATTAGTTCCTAACAGGAATAGATTCGTAAATGGACCAATTGCATAAGAAATAGAGCCATTTAAAAACTCATTTTCTTACAAATCCAGTAAACACATCAAAAGAGGAAGAACGTTCTTGAAAACTAATAAGGGGAACAAAGCCCTTTAAGCCATTCCCATGTAAATCTATAATTTACAATGAATTGCTCCTTATATGGGCAACTGAACCTTCTAATTTGTTATCGGAAAGATTGTGTGCTTCAAAATTGGAAAGATCCCATAGCCAAGTGGGAATATTTTCCACAATGATGTTATTTGACAAGTACAAATATTTTAATGAATATTGAGTGCACAAGACCTCAATATTTTAATGAAATCACCTTCTAAAAATTACAAGACCTCAATCGAAGGTAGTGAAGGTGAACAAACCGTGGAATCCAAGTTGGGAATCCAAAGTTGCTGCGAAATCCAAATTTGCCGCTAAACCATAAAGCTGATGCGAAATCCAAAGTTGGTCAGATGAAGCTATTTTATTAAGCGATCGAGTGCAGGCATATTAAATTAGAGCTTGTTTCGAATCAGCAAACCAGTAAGTTTCGAAGCCCAATGCACCTGCTGTTCCGTCAAATCAATCAAGGCATGAGCCCACCAAATAGTCTATTCTAGCTAAGGAGCCAACTGTTATGCTTTCCCCCGAAAGAGAACAGTGGAAGGGGAAGGCTCCAACTATTGCTCCACCTATTCTACCTCATCCGACAGAAGCCCAAAAGGTATCTAGGCCATTCATCTCCAAATTATAGAATAATAACAATAGGAATGATTATCCTAGTATATGAATGCACCTTTTGATTGGTCTAGTGAAATCTGCAAGTTGAAAATGATTGTTCCAGTGATTGAACTAACTGAATTGAGTGAGCTGATATTTTGTTTTCGAAGCATTTTGGATTTGATATAATTGTTGTGCCACAAAAACCAATTCCAAACACTGAAAATCAGAATAGTGCACTTGTTGTAATTAAGTAAATGTCACCTGAATTTGATGACAATGCTCCAAAAATTTATTTAGGAGCTTCCCAAGTTACATTAACTGATGATATAACTTATTTCTAGATTTCTTTGATCATTAGTGGTCAAATTTTACACAGTTGTATGCTAGATTCTGAAGCAACAGCGAATGTTATGCCACTTGAAGTCACGAACCAACTAGACCTAAAGATAACTAAAGTTTATGGAAATATAGATGCAATGGATTCACATGAAGTGAAAGTTTGTGGCATTATCAAAGATGTCAAAGCCCAATTGAAGGCCTTCATGGTCCTTTTATCAGCATGGACATTGTGATGGTACACTGTCCACCCAAGTAGGGTATGCTACCGTCACATAAGTGGGTTGCCTCACTTGGGGGCAGAATGTGGATGGATTGGTCCTATGCATCTATCCTGTTGCATGATAGCAACTATATCACCTTATATAGTGAGAGAAAGCTTCTTCACAACGTGGAAGATCCCAGTACAGTAGTGGACCAATACCATGTTGTTGATACGGATTTTGGAACATTCATGGTCATGAGTCAAGAAGACATAACTCACTCTTCATCCATGTTGTCGTTCAAAAAACCTTTGGAACTTTATTCACTACCCATGGTCAATGCATTTTGATGGTGTTAACTCAAAGGGAGGTATAGGGGCTGGAATAGTCTACACTTTATATTATGGCACTACCATCCCTTGTTCATTCAAATTGGAATTGGATTGTACAAACAATGTAGGTGATTCAAATTGGAATTGGATTGTACAAACAATGTAGGTGAATATGAAGATTTAATTGGGCTTAAAATTATGAAATAATTAAGACTAAAGTATTTGGTGGTTGTCGGAGATAAAGATATGATTGTGCAATAAGTAAGAAATAAATGTGCTATTAGACATCCCAAACTGAAACAAGACTGGAATGCAATATTGGGACATGATTGAAGACTATCTGGGCTTCAATATTACTGTTGTTTCAAGAGAGGATAACCATGAGGTTCTTGCAATGGCAACTTCCGGTTCTTATTTCAAACCATGCCCATCTATGCCTTCTATCCCTAATAACATCAATCATAGGAGAGTTTTTTTGAGTTAATACGCAAATTGAAAGACTTCTCAAATCCGAAGAGGAATTCCATAATCAAAAAATGGATTACAGTAGTCATGAGGAATGTCATGTCCCCTTTTCGAAATAATTAGAATGAAATAATTTAATATTAATGTTTTAAGTTGTCCTAAAGTCACTTTAATTAATAACATGGAAAAAAAACACTTAATCATTATTATTAAAATGGACCATAAAGTAATGATTATTAATTGGGCCAAAAGCAAGGATAAAGATGAATTTATTAAAAAAATAGCATGTCAACTTCAAAATAGAAGATGAAACATTGTTTATTAGGGTTTTGGAGGATAAGGCAATTATTAAAAGGGTTGGATGAAAATAAATAATGGTTCATAATCATTCGATCAATTTCAAAACCTTTTTCAAGCTTGAGCAGTGTTTGTTCAACTTTTCATCACAGAGGATGAAAACCCTCTGGGTGAACAAGATTTGAGGACAAAAACTCTCCCATCCTCTGTAGTGGTTCCACCTAGGGATCATATTTGTCCTTGCAAATCAGGTTTATCCCAATTTTAGTTTGTTGTACAACTACTACAATATTTCATATCATTGCTATAGTGATATATACCATTGCTACAGTGACACGTATCGCTATTACAATGATTTGTATTGCTGCTACAATGATCCATACCAGTGCTACAATACTCTATACCGCTAATACAATTTTCGTACCACTGCTATAATATCACATACTTTCAGATAAACTATTGTACCTTGTTCTACTGGATAATAATTGGTATTATGTTGTTGAATTCATTTTTTGTGGACTTTTACGATTATGGTTTACTGTAATAAATTTGTAATCAGCATATTGAATCAATATTTCAGTTGGGTATTATTAGTTTTGCATATTTCAGTGCATGTTATTATCTAGGATTTGTTTCAATTTATTTATTCAAAAATTTATCAGAGAGGGTTTCAAAAAACACATTTTTTTGAGTCCAAAAAGGGACAATATAGTGGTATCAGAGTTGTGATATTGTCAGCGTGTGAATCATGGCATTATTCCCAGATAAAAGAACTATGACGGATGATGTTATTGCCAATTATGCTGAATATAGAGCTTTTCCAGCAGAGATTCAAAGAGAAATATCTTTTTCAGACTTCATGAAATTGATGAAGATAAAAAGTGGACAAGTACACAACAAGGACATGTCATATGAAGACTCAAAAGCGCCGAAAAAGAAGATCATAGATCTAGGCAGAACCTTGGATACGTTAGAACCTCAAGAGGAAGACAGGAATGAAGGGGTTGACAGAAAGAGAAGAAAAACCAGAAGCCAAGTCACGATAAATTGCTCAAATTGAGGTCAGTGAACAAAAGCAACAAGAATTCACCATGCAAGTGAAAGATATGAAATTTAATGTGAAAAAAATGCACAGATAAAGGCCACCACTTTTAGCAAAGAATACCTAGATCCTTTATATGATGTTATAGTAACTCCTTTCCAAAATTTGAAATGATATCCAAAGGGGCATTCAAGAAGTTGAGGACTTCAAGACATGTGATCCAACAAAGGCACAACTTTATCTTGCTCATACTACTGATTTTGAATAGCATCATTATGAGATTGTATGTGATCACTTTTGGGAGTTTATTGAAATTTTCGCATAGTTTGAAAATTTGGGTAGTTGGTCACACCAATTCCCAAGGAGGATACTAGATAATAATTGGTATTTATTGTTGAATTCATTTTTTGTGGACTTTTACTGTTAGGGTTTATTGTAATAAATTTGTAATCAACGTATTAAATCAATATTCTAGTTCGGTATTATCAATTTTGCATATCTCAATTGCAAGCTATTATCTAGGGTTTATTTCAGCTTGGTTATTCAAAAATTTACCAAAAAGGGTTTACGAAAAAACACAAAATTGTTGTTTTTTGTCCAAAACGAGACATTACAAGGAATCTAAAATCAATCAAATTAGGGCAACAATGCCCCTTTCTTTGCCCATGGTATTGATCAAATTGATGCCAACTACTAAACCAATTTCAAGGAAGAAGATGTGATCCAGCTAAAGACAAACAAGCTTCCTGTAGGGCAGATTGATCTTGAAAACATATTTGACAAGGATGATCGGGTGAATAACAATCCCAAACAAGTTGAGAATCATGACACCAAAGACTTCAAACTTGGTAGAGAGGATGATCCAAAAATGGAAAGACTTTCTTAAGGTTGCTCCATTGTATAAGAGGAAAGCTTTCAAAAGTTTTTATTGAATTCAAAGATGTTTTCGCTTGGAGTTATGATAGATTGAAAACATACAAGACTAAGATCACTACCAATGCAATCCTCCTTAAACTTTATGCCAAGCCTTTTAGGCAAAAGCAAAGGCCAATCAACCCACTGTTGCACCTATAGTTCAGAAAGAAGTTGATAAATCAGTGCATTGTGGAATAATAGAGCATATTAGGTATTCTTCTTAGGTAGAAAAATTGGTGCTAGCGAGAAAGAAAAAATGGAGAAATCAGATTTTGTGTAGATTTTAGAAAATTTAACCAATTGTCCTTGAAGGACAGTTATCCCCTTCCCACATCAAGCAATTTTTGCAAAAGGTAACTAGATCCATAGTTCAAAATCTCAATGATATCTTGGAGTTTATCGACGTTTATTGCGAGATGACTGCTTGATGATAAACATAAGGGCTTATTGCGAGAAGAGAAATGATAGTTTCTCAACGATTTTCATCGAGTAATATTGGCGATTACTCAGCAAAGATCATCGAGAAATCCCCATCATCTCGCCAAAAATGAAAATAGAATTTCAACATGTTTATTACATGTTTTTACGGGTTTCCCAATATGCAGTTTTCTGAGTTTATCAATACGTGGATTTAACGTTGTTTTTACCATTTTATCAACAAATTAATGTAAGGTTTTATTATGAGATTGGTAAGTCATTGTGTCAAGTGTTTTTCCCAATAGTGTTGATTGTGTTAAGTGTTTTTCCTAACAGTGATTCATGAATACACATTCGTGCCAAATTGCCAATAGCGATTTAGGGCTTGAGATTCAGGGGCCCGAGATATAGCTGAGATTTTGAACTATGGACTTTAGGAGGATGGAATCTCATTAATGAGCATTTGGTGTGTTTTCAAGATTTCTTGTAAGCTTTGCAGAGGCTAAAAACGCAATTTTGTGGCATTAATATTCGTTGCCTTTCGCTAGGTTGTTTTAAATGAATGCGTGTAGTTCTTGCACATAGCAAGCGATTTATTTTAACTTTTACTTTGAACTTTGTGTCGAGTTGCCAACTACCAAGGCTTCCATAGTTATCCACAATGTCTACATTCGTTTCACATGTCATTTAAAAATATTTTACATTTAATATAAGTTTATTTTATGAGTTTATATGTTTTTTAAAGTAGCGATAAAGTTGCCAAGCTATGTCGATATCCGAGTCCCAGTCCAAATTTTTCCCTACAAAGAAATTATCGAGAATGAGATTTTGAACTATGACTGGATCTGCCATGATGTCTATGTTGGATGGATTTAGTGTACTTGTTGTAATGAAGCAAATACTGAATATCATAATAGTGCACTCATTATAATGAAGCAAATGTCACTTGACTTTGATGATGATACTCCTAAAATTTATTTTGGAACTTCCCAACTTACCTTAACCAATAAAATAGCTCCTTTCTACATTTTCTTAATCATTGGTAGTAAATTTTTAGACAACTATATGTTGGATTCTAGAGCAACAACGAATGTTATCCCACTTGAAGTCATGACCCATCTAGGCCTAAAGATAACTAAAACTTATGGAAATGTAATGGCCATGGATTCGAGCGAAGTCACAGTTTGTGGCATTATCAAAGATGTCAAATCCCAATTGAAGGCCTATCCTGGTTGTATTATCAACATGGACATTGTGATGGTGCACTGCCCACCCAAGAGGGGCATGCTACTATCATGGAAGTGGGCTACCTCAATTGGGGGTAGCGTGCAGATGAATTGGTCATATGCATCCATCTCATTTCATGATGGCAGCTATATCACCTTGTATAAAGAGAAAAAACTTCTTCACAATGTGGAAGATCCCACTACAAAAGTGGACCAACAAAAGTTGTCAATATGAATGTTAGAACATTCATGGTCATGACTCAAGAAGACATAACTCACTCTTCACCCATGTCATTCAAAGACAAATTTCGGTACTCTCTTTAGTACCCATGATCAATACATTTTGCTAATGTCAAATCAAAGGAAGGTGCAATTGTTGGAATAATTTATACTTTATATGATGTCACTGCCATCCATTTTTCATTCAGATCGGAATTTAATTGTACAAACAACGTAGCTAAAAATGAGGCTTTGCTAATTGGTCTTAAAATTGCCAAACAATCTGGGGTAAAGTATTTGGCAATTGTTGGAGATTCAAATCTAATTGTGCAATAAGTAATAAATAAATGTGCTACTAGACATCCAAGGTTGAAGTAGCAATGAAATGGAGCATGAGACATAATTGAAGAATATATGGCCTTCAATATTGCTGTTATTCCGAAAGAGAACAACCAAGCGGCTGGTGCAATGATGGCTTCTACTTCTTATTTCAGACCATGCCCAGTTGTCTCTTCATGCAAGTATGGAATAGAAATGGTTTATAGGCCTTCTATCCCTAACAACATAAATCAGTGGAGAGTTCTTGAGGATGATAAGCAACTCGAAAGATTTCTCAAATTTGAAGTGGAATTCCATAATCAGAAAATAGATTACAGTAGTCAAAAGGAATCTGAAAATTAGTTAAATCAGAGCAGCAGTGCCTTGCCCATGGTATTGATTGGATCAGTGCTAACTACCAAACCAAATTCAAGAAGATGTGATCCAGCTAAAGAAAAACAAACTTCCTAGAGAACTGATTTACCTTGAAGACATATTTGACAAGGACGATTGAGTGAGGAGTAGTCCCAAGCACGCTGCAAATCATGACACCGAAGACTTCAACCTTGGTACAGACGATGATCCAAATATGGTAACACTCTCTAAAAGCTGCCATCTTGAAGAAAAGGAAAGTTTTAAGATTTTTTTTGTTGAATTCAAAGATTTTTTCACTTGGAGTTATGATGAGTTGAAAACATAAGAAACCGGGATCATTACCCATGCAATCCCCCTAAAACATGATGCCAAGTCTTTTAGGCAAAAGTAAAGGCAAATCAACCTATCCATTGCACCTATCAAACACACTTAACAAAAAAACCAAAATATCCCCATTGCTGTATGGCTGGCCCTATGTATGGTACGGCCTGGTCTGGGGCATGAAACACCTCAAAATGTCATCTAAATTACTGCCATAACTTGCAATGCATTCCTCTATATCCTCTGGCAATTATGGTGACAAAAAACTTTGAAAATCTTCAAGAAAATCTCTTTGTGACAATGTTGGTTTATTCCAATAAGCTCTATTGTGGCCTCTGGATGAAACCACACCCAAACAACATCCTTGGAGTGCTTGAAACTTTGCAGATGTGCCTATCAATGGAGGTTCTCGTCTCTGATTGATGCTGGTTTGAAACCCTAGCTTGAGCAAGCTCAAACTTAGCCAATACTTCTCCAAACATGAGTGAATCCCCAATGACTTGATTTCTTTTCTTTTTGATCCTTTGCATTCAAGTTCATTTTTTTGGGGAATGCAAATATTTTAAATCTTCTATTTTTTCCCTTTTTCCTTGGGCACCCAATATAAATGTGACTTTATAAATTCCACATATATTATAAAGTACAATATAATATAAAGTCAATATAAATGTTCTAAACCCCTTTTTAAAATAAACATTATTATTTTACGGACGTTAAAATGGAGGCTCAAAACACATCGAAATCCTGAGATCTATAGTTCGTTGGAAAGGTCTAACCGAAACGCTTCACAACCAATTCTGAGATTCCCAAAATGGATAAAAACCCTAACTTGATAAAAATAGCAAGACTGGTCAAGGTCACTGTTGTAGCGCAAAATTGCACCATTTGTGGAAGAGTTTCTCAAGCTCTCTCACTCCTAGCTACAAGCGTTGGGACAAACTCACGCTGTGGATATCCTGTAGTGAGGTTGAACCTCCGAAGAACGTTGGCTTCCTCTTTGCACCTAAAACTAAAGCTAAACTAATGCTTCACGGGGCAAAGGGTTAGAAAAAGGATAAGGGCTCCTAAGAAAGCTTAACCGGGTGACGCACCAAAATAAAATGGGAAACTCCCATAGACTTGAACCCACACTAATTCTGCAGAGGACGATACTGACTTACACAACTTCAAGATCAAGCTGGTTGCATTAATGTTTCATGGAAGAGGTTCAGGAAACAATGAATGCAAACAAAGAGGAGTTCTAAGACTCACTGAAAGCTCACATCAATGGCGGAAAGAACACTCAGCCTGACCTATAAACAACGTTGAAAAACTCCCTAAACAAGGTCAGAAAGGAGTTCCATGGACAAGGAAGACTCTCCTTCACACAATGCTATAGTGCATAACTCAAGAGACACAAATCCAAGGCAAATGCAAATATTTTAAATCTTTTATTTTTTCCCTTTTTCCTTGGGTGCCCAATATAAATGTGACTTTATAAATTCTACATATATTATAAAGTACAATATAATATAAAGTCACTTAATACAAATGTTCTAAACCCCTTTTTAAAATAAACATTATTATTTTACGGACTTTAAAACGGAGGCTCAAAACACATCAAAATCCTGATATCCATAATTCGTTGGAAAGGTCTCACCGAAACGCTTCACAACCAACTCTGAGATTCCCAAAATAGACAGAAACCCTAGCTTGCTAAAAATAACAAGTCCGGTCAAGGTGACTGTTGTAGCGCATAATTGCACCCTTTGTAGGAGAGTTTCTCAAGGTTTCTCACTCCTAGCTACAAGCGTTGGGACAACCTCAGGCTGTGGGTATCCTGTAGTGAGGTTGAACCTCCGGAGAAGGTCGGCTTCCTCTTAGTAGATCACCTAAAACTAAAGCTAAACTAATGTTCCACAGGACAAAGGGTTAGAAAGGGGACAAGGGCTCCTAAGAAAGCTTAACTAGGTGACGCACCAAAATAAAATGGGAAACTCCCATAGGCTTGAACCCACACTAATTCTATAGAGGACAATACTGACTTACACAACCTCAAGATTAAGCTGCTTGTATTAATATTTCATGGAAGACATTCAGGAAGCAATGAATGCAAACAAAGAGGAGTTCTAAGACTCACCGAAAGCTCACATCAATGGCGAAAAGAGCACTCAGCTTGCCTTGCAAATAGCGTTGAAAAACTCCCTAAACAAGGTCAAAAAAGAGTACCATGGACGAGGAAGATTCTCCTTCACAATGCTATAGTGCATAACTCAATAGACACAAATCCAAGGCAAGAGATAGGCAAAGAAAATCATTTATTGCATCAAGAGGTAGTTATTACAAATTCTTGACAGGGTTGAGCCTAATCAAGCTGAGCATATTTTGCAATATCTCAAAGAGTGTCCCGTCTCACAGAGAGAAAAAAAAGTCTAAAAACTAGGAACCCTTACCAAATTAAAAAAAAGGATATATAGAAGAGGGAAGAGAAAAAGAGAAAGGAGAGGGGCACATTGTCCATAATCATTGAATGAGCTCCACCTTTCAAGGGACACCCCACCACCCTTTGTCCAATCAAGGCAAGTCCATCGACATTTATCCTTCAATAGCTCCAGTTAGTTCTCAAGTCCTTCTCATTGGCCCAGAAAAGTGCACTGAGGACAAGAGTTTGTTTTATATGGTGAGTCATGATCCTTTCAAGGAGAAGATATCTTCAAAGGTTTTGATCATTATTGAATGCTCCAACTGTCTCTCCAATCTCCCAAATTTGCTCCGTGAATCTCTTTTAGCCCCTCATGCATTCAAGTCCCTTCTTTTTGAGCTAACAAAGACATGTCGAGGGTAGCTGCATGTCTCTACCTGACGTGGATGAGTCAATCCTTGCATTTAAAACTTGGCATGCCCTTTTTGCCTTTGCATGTCCTGTGTGAAAAAGGATGAAATCCCCATTCTCTGAATCAAGACCTAGGCATGCAACCTCTGATCGAGTGGCAGCTTGTCGGAGGTGAGAGCCATATCGAAGGACAAAGGGTTCTCCATTAATTCGCACCTAGCAGCACATGCCAGTCGCTTGGGCTTTCCTTTGTTTTGATTGGTCGTTAAAAATTGACTCGGATCCCTGATTCACATCGTCGATCCCCCTGACATGGATGCCTACAAGTCATCGATCTCCTACTAGTTGAATGCATCCTTGACACCTGTCATGTACACTTTCGCCCTTTAGATTTGTTGACTCCCTTTGACCTCTTTTGAATGCAAACAATTACTTGATGAGACCTATCTTTGACGTCTGTGGGAACGTCTCAGAATTTCAAATTCAAACGGCTATTTACTAGGGCTAGATTTTGAAGTTTGCAGGACTGTCACGGGATATTTGAATCCCAACGGCTATTTTTTCGGACTTTTTGCTTTGAACAATTCCTTCAGACATTTTGTTCGAAATAATTAGGTCTTCGAGTTTTTTGCAATGGACAATTGTTGCCGACAATTTGTCGGAAGGAATTTAAATAAATGACCCTCTAGCTTTGTTGAAAAAGACTTTTCGAAGGGAAAGATACCCTTCGGACTTTTGAAAAGTGACTTTCCCGAAAGGAAAAATACCCTTCTAGAATTTTGAAATGGTCCTTTGAAGCTTTTAAATGAGCCTTCGACAAAAGTGCAACGGTCCATTTCTCTTTGAAAAATACCTTTCGAAAAGTTGTAATGGACCAATTGGAAAAGAAAGTGACCCTTCAGCTTTTTTCTATATAGGACCAAGTGGAAAATGAAGTACCCAAGTTGTTTCAGACAAAAAGTCCGAAACAATTTCTTCGGAAAAATATCTTTCGAGAATATTGCAAAGGACCCTTCGGAGCCTTTCCTTCAAACAAAAAGTTTGAAGAAATTCCAACACTTGGTGAAAAATAATCCTGAAAAGAAAGACTGCTACTCACGTTTCATTGGGTCTTCCTTTTCTTCTTACTTCGGGCATCTTCCAAAAGCTTGCTCCTTTCACTGCTTTGATCAACGTCAATACTTTCCTGCAAAGGACAAGACAAGTGAAAGAAAAGACCCTGAAACACCTAAACAACTTCATGACCCGTTAACCATGGATTCTTCAAGGGTTTTTTTAAGGACCAAAAACTAACTTACAAGACAAATTGGCATGATATACGAAGTTTCAAATGGCAGGGGTGACAATTTGACCTATGGGGCAAGATTGTTAACAGTGACTAAAAGCATTCTAGAAAGCTCCAAATCGAAGGCCTCACAAAATCCAACACCCTCTACTGATGACTAACATAACCAACCAAGGCTACACCCCAATGGGTTCTCTCACCATATTGGTTAGTCTACGGGAACCATAGATTATATACTCGACGATTACTCGCCGAGTGGGCGTGTACTCATCAAACAAAACCCCAAACAAGTATTTGTTGCTTGAAATCACATAGAATAGCCACCTCTGCCAATACTCAAACCTCGACGAGCATTGACACAGTACTCGTCGAGTACTCCTGAAGTATTCATTACTCGAAATCGTGCAGACTCGCCACCCATGCCAATACTCGATCCTCAGAGAGCACTAGCACAGTACTCACCGAGTACTTGCGAAGTATTGACTGCTCGAAATCATGCAGTCACCACCCCTACCAATACTCGACCCTCGGTGAGCATTGGCACAGTACTTGCTGAGTACTCAACGAGTACTGTGCCAGTGCTCACCGAGTGTCGAGTACCCAGTGAAAACCCAATCACAATGCATCTAGAATGCGTCCAAAACGAGTCAGAACATGACAAAACCTTCCAGAAGCATCCAAATCACTGCAAAAACATATATATTTGTCTTATAAAATCATACACCTCCACGCATTGAAATCACACAACGTTTAGAGTCTCTTTGGAGCTTTTGGATCAATTTGGAAGGAGATTTTTTGAGCAAACTTTCCAAGTTAGTTAATTTTTTATTTCATTTCTTCTAAGTTCTATTTATTGGAAGTTAAACATATCATGTTGCATGAAGTTAAACATCTCATTTCTTTGAAGTTCTATTTATTATCTTGAGTCTACATCATTTGCAATTTTTCATTGGATTATTGAAATTTGATCTCCCATTAGAGTCATACTTAGTAAGTTAGTAGACCGTGTCACTGTGTGACTGTAGTATAGTACTGCTTGGAGTTGTCTATTGATATTCGATCTGGGAATTCTATATCCTCAACAATAGGCTAATAGCTATGTTATTTTAGGGTGTTGTTTTAGTCTAAACATAGAACTAAGGCTTTCTTCGTTTACACTATTAGTTTTACTTATTTTTATAAAGCATTGTGGATAAGTTGAGTTGTAAAGGGCCACTTCATATTGACAGATTGAGCAAGATGTAATGGATGATCTTCACTAAGATCTCTTACATTGATCAAAAAATCACAAAGATCTCTTACATTGATTAGAAAATCAAAAGACAACTCCTAAAAGCCTCTAGGGACACATGCCCAAATTTAATATTTCCTATTGTATTTAGGAAGAGACTTTTGTTGTATCCCTGTTGTTAGAACTTAGATTTATGTAATTTATTTCTTCTATAAAGTAATATAAGATGCATTTTAAAACAAAATATGAAGTTTAGACTTTAGAATTTAGATAACCAGGTAAATAAGTGTAAGTTACATGAAAATTTTTAGACTCTTGGAAACAACTATTTGTTATTTACTTATTACCCTAGATTTATAATTTTATAGATTTTATAAATTTATAATTCAATAGATTTATAATTTTATAGATTTAAAATTCACAAGGGATCTTTACATTGGAATGCCAAAAATCTAATTTTTTAGTTTTACACCCAACCAAACCTAAATATTAACTTCATCTCCTAACAAATTCTATGTAATTTACTTGTAAACATATTATCATGATTATGTAATTTTTTTTAATGTTGTTTTGACTCTTGAACAAGCTGTAGATTTACCATTAGACTTAGCATACAATTGCATTTGGCTCTGCATCTGCATCAGGGTCAGAATCAGTCATTGATAGCCAACTGCCTCCCCCTAATGCACATTTCGCTACTTGGAAGTATGTTATATGGGTTGGAATGTCCCAATCAACTACAATTTGTATGTTTTGCTCGAAGAAGATTGGTGCAGGCATCAATCGCTTCAAGTACCATCTTGCATGCATTTCTTCACGTGATGTTTTGTCTTGTCCAACTGTAACGAAAGAAGCAAAAAGAGAGATGATTGCAGAGCTTGCATTGCTAGACGAGAAGAAATTAGAGAGGGCAAAGATGCCAGCAACGTTAACATCAACCATTGGTCTCACATCAACAGAGGCCATGATGAGGCCACTGAGGCAGCTATGAAAAAAATTGTGGCCTCTAGTTGTGGTCCACACAAGTGAAACACATCCACCTAATCAAGTTCGACCCAACTACACAATTTTTTTATGCCAACCGCCTCCCCCTAATGCACGTATCGCTGCTTGGAAGTATGTCATACGAGTTGGAATGTCCCAATCAACTATAATTTGTATGTTTTGTCTTGTCCCACTGTAACGGAAGAGGCAAAAAAAAAAAAGATGATTGTAGAGCTTGCATTCCTGGACGAGAAGAAATTAGAGAGGGCAAAGATGCAAGCAGCGTTAACAACAACCATTGGTCCCACATCAATAGAGGCCACTGAGGCAGCTATGAAAGAAATTGTGGCCTCTATTTGTCATCCACACAAGTGAAACACATCCACCTAATCAAGTTCGATCCAACTACACAATTTTTTATGCCTAAAAAACATCCCTGGGGCACAACCTTTGTTGCAAAGTACAGGATGGAACAAGAAAGTGCACACAAAAGCAAATAAGACTTGTGCAAATTTATGGTACTTCAACAACCTTTCCTTCAACGTGGCAAAAATCTCGTATTGAAAATATTTGGTGACGGCATTGACAGTTGCAGGAAAATGGTACAAGGCACCCTCTTCAATAGACTTGAGTGAAAAATTGCTCAAAAATGCAGTTGAAAATGCAAAAGTAATTGTGGAAGATCAAAAGAGGTTGCGGCAAAAGTTCGGATGCAACATTATTTCTGATGGATGGATTGATGGAAAGAACCACATCCTCATCAATATTTTGACGGTTTCAAATAGTGAGATAGTTTTTTTGAAATCCATTGATGAATCTAGTAAAATAAAAAATGCATAAATTTTGAGCTTGATGCTCGAGGAGATTGTTTTAGAGGTGGGCATCGAGAATGTTGTCCAAGTTATCACTGACAATGCAGTAGCATATGTGACGGCTGGAAGACTTCTCAAGAATAGACATCCATCACTCTTTTGGACACTTTGTGCGGTCTAATGTCTTGACCTTCTCTTGGAGGACATAGGCAAAATTGATTGGGTCAAGCCCAGTTGTAGAGGAGGCTAGAGACATCACACAAAATATATTTATAATCACCCTTGGATTCTCAACTTGATGAGAAAACACACCAAGGGGAAAGAGCTTGTGCAAATAGGGGCCACAAGGTTTGCAACTACCTTCCTTACGTTACAAAGTATTTGCAGTTTGTTGACAACGTTGAAACAGATGTTTGTGTGCCGCGCATGGGTTAACTTAACATAATAAAAAAAAGCTGACGGAATCAAAGTCTGAAATGCAATTTTTAATAAAGACGTTGTGGAGAGAGCTACAGAGATTGTCAAAGTAACTTCAAATTTCAATTTCAAATCGATTCATTTATTTTCAATTTTTAAAGTATTTAATTTAATTGTAATTTTTTAACTTTAATTTTTTTGTAACTTTATAAGTGTCAAAGCCTTTGGTAAGGGTTTTGTGCTTGGGGAAGGAAAGCAAAACCCAATGGGTTACATTTATGAGGCCATGGATAGGACCACAGAGGCCATCCAAAACTATTATAAGGGGGATAGTGTCAGATTTGATCCCATTTGGGAGTTGATTGATCGAAGGTGAAACAATCAACTCCATCAACCTATCCATGCAATGGGGTACTATCTTAACCCTGAGTTTTTCTACTCCGATGGCTTTACAGATGCTAATGGGGAAGTTATGGAGGGTCTCTTAACATGCATTGAAAATATGACACACTACATTGAGACGAGAGATCTCATTATTTTAGAGTTGCACTACTACAAATAGAATAAAGGGAGGCTCTTTTCTTCGGCACTAACTATTCGAGAGAGAACCACATAATTACCAAGTAATATAAAATGAAGTATTTACTTGTACCTTACAAGTTACAAATTTACAATTATTAATTACTGACAAACTTTTGAATATCTTGTTTATAGGGTCATAGTAGAAAGATTAGGGTGGAAATACCCCAAATCTTCAAAGGCTAGCTCTCTGCATTTTATCTCAACCTTGTAGCGCTTCTGGATGTGAGCACAATTAGAGTTTGACGTCGTTCACACAAAGAAGCGCAACAAGTTGAGTCATCAACGTCTCAATGACCTGATTTTTGTGCAATACAACCTCCGGCGTCACATAAAAAAAGTGGAGAACACATCACAAGATCCTATTGATCTAGATGAGATCGATTCTATGGTGATTGGACTGCACAAGATGAGGAGGCCCCCATGCTCATAGAGGACAAGATTGTTGATTTTGAGAGGCAAGCCATGGAGGGTGCAACAACAACAAGAGGAGATATTGGATTAGATGACATCCCTGTAAATGTTAAGAATGAGGTAGAGGTGAAGCCATAGACGCAACATTCTAGCTAGACGGAGGAAGGGCAGCCGAGTTGGAGGACTAAACTCACTCAATCTCCTTTAGTTTTCACTAGAGCAGGGAAGAGAAAAATGTAGATTCTTGTACATGTATTAGTTTAGTGTTGCCACTTGACACTATGACAGTTCATACTCATAGTTTTATAATTGTGTTCGCATGGATCTTGATCATGCAATTTTGTAATTTGTAATTTTCTATAATGGCATATAGTTTCCTTTACAAATTACATATGGATAGTTTTTGGTCTTTGGCATATGTAATTTCTATAATATGGATTTGTTCATACTTCAACAACCTCTGCAAATTTTTGGTATTTCTATAAAATTTAAGTTTTTTTTAATAAATTTGAGTATTTTTTTTGGTAGAATAATGACAAGTGGTTGTCGAATAATCGTTGAGTAAACTTTTAGGGAGTTGGGTGAGTACTCTCCAAGTACGATTATGCAAACTATGATGAGAACCAAGCATAGACTAACACTGCCTAAGAAAGGGGACATTACAGAATCTACCTTTTTTTTCAATTCAGCAAGCTATTAAGGAGGCAAAGGGGCTTGTTTCACCTGACTTAAAATAATTTGAGATTTACTCATTTGCATCAATACACACCATAGTTGTTGTTTGTTATAGAATAATAAGGCTATGGACAACCAATTGCTTTCATGATCCAATGTCTAAAAGATGTTGAGCCAAGGTATACATTTCTGGAGAAGCATGCTGACGCTCTAGTCAAAGCTATACAATTTTTTAGTGCTTACATTTGGACCTCAAAGGTCATTCTGTATATTCCTTATGTAGCTGTAAGGGATGTATTGGTACAACAAGAACTCAGTGGGAAAAGGGCCAAATAGATGGTCAAAATTCAGGAGCTTGATTTAGAAATCAAACCCACTAGGCTCAAAAAGGAGAGGCTTGGCACAACTCATGATAGAGAAGAATTTGGAGCTGACTGATGATGATAAGATTAGTGTTCAGGGAAATACTTCACTTCAGTTCTTCATCATGATTGGTATGTTGATATCATTTATTATTTGCAAAATCGGAATCATTCTGAAAACATGAGCAAATCTGAAAAGAGATATTTGAAATTAAACGTTGCCAAGTATTGTATTGCACAACCTGGTATGTTTTGGAAAAGTCATAATGATGTCTTGCTAATATGTGTGAATAAAGATAACGCTGATAGGTTGATTCATGACCTTCATGATCACTATTATCATGGGCATTTTGCTCCAAAAACAATAGTGCACAAGGTCTTACGGGGTGATTACTATTGGCCCACTTTATTCTCAAATGTGCACCAATATGTCAGGGCATGTTTTGCTTTTCAAACTTTTGCAGGAAGCTAAGATTGGCTACCTTACCACTTCATCCAGTTATTGCTAATGGTCCTTTCATCATGTGGGGCTTAGACCTTATTGGACAATTCAAAGAAAACTCTACTGTTGTGCTTTGTTGGATTGTGGCAGCCACTGATTAAGTTCATAATGGGTAACTTTATAACAATATTTGATGTCCCTTTAAAGTTGGTAACTGACAAAGCATGGACCTTTAGATTACTTGAGATGGTTGCTATTTTCGATAGATATGGAATGAAGCTCTCACACTCAGACAATTACTATCCTCAAGGTAATGGCCTCACTGAATCATTAAATAAGAACCTCATTTGTATTCTAAAAATAAGCTTGGATAAGAACAAAATAAAGATTGTGGGTTGATCATATCATAGTAAAGAAATAAACAAGAATCCTTTTGAGCTTGTATATGGCATGGATGCAATTCTTCCACCTAACCTCGAGTTACTTGTGTACAAACTATTCTAAGACACTTATGACAACCTAGATGAATATGAAGCAAGGATAAATCAGTTAGAAGAGCTTGACGAAGAATGGAGAAAGGCTCACAACAAGTTCATGATCAATCAGGTGAAGATAAAAAGAACATTTGACTAACATGCCGGAAGGAGGATTTTCAGCATAAGAGACATTGTCTTTTGTGGGACAAGAGGCATGAAAACAAGGTAGAGCATGGGAAATTTGATAGTTTGTGGTTGGGACCTTTCAGGATCTCTGTGATGGATGGCCTCAAAACTTACTACCTTGCTGATTTTCAAAGAGTTCAATTGAAATAATGAGGCTTTGCCTTGCCTTGTAATTCAACATTTGTACATAGTACGTGGTAGTTAGTCTCTTAATTCTTGTGTAGTCTTATTTCTTTGTCGGGTAAAATAATACACAGCCTCTTGCTGCCATTAGTCCAATAATACGCAGCCTCTTGTTGATGTATCTTGCATGTCTTGTCTCAGGTCTAGTCTTGTAATTAGTTTTAGGATTCACAGCGTTTTGTAGATCATGTTGTCCCCATGTAGAGCCATTGTTATAATAATACACTTTTGTACCATGATTTTGTCATTTTATGGGTTTTGGGTAGGTAGGGTGGTTGATCTTCTAACATCATATAGTCCACCTCACACTCCATGGTACAATTTCCAAGATAGGGTTCTAATGCATGTGTTTCCAAGATAACTCGTTGATGGTTTTGAGATGAAGAAATAAAAATGTTCATGGCATGCTTGTTCTCATACACTTGGCAACTTCCTAGTATTTGGTCATCTACCCTCATTTAATCCTCATTTAAAGTAGTTCTTACATGTGAGGCAGGTGTACAAGTTCCTATTAATACTAAATCAGTCAAATTGAATTCTCCTCTCTCTTTCTCAGTCATAGCACAGAAAATGGACTTCTTAGACAATGCATCAGCAACCACATTGTTTTTCCCTTTGACATATTCAATATCAAAGTCATAAGATTGTAGTTTACTTACCCATTTTTGCTGCCTATTGCTCAAATCAGTTCCCACTTTAGTTACTGTCGGATGGAGGTAAGGTGTATTGATTACCGCTTTAGTTCCCGTTTTCAACTCGATGATATGCTCAAAACCCCTATTTGGGGGTAGTCCACGAGGAATACTACCAAAAACCTTGGCATATCTATAAAGGAATGGGCTGAATATCCTTGTGATAATGTTGTTGTTCCAAATCAGAATTTGTAGTGCTTACAAAACACTCGACTGCCCAAGGAACCTGCCCTCTATGAAAAACCATTTCCATCATCTTTGAAGTCACACCCATGGGTGCTCCATTACTTAACCCACGTAGCACTAATTCCTTATTGGCTAAACTGAATTTTAGTTCCATTGTTTGATAATTTTGGGTGAATTCCCCAAAAGAGTGCAGCCATTGTAGCACAAAGACTAAATCAGCCTCTCCAATGCTGACTACATAAAAACCATCTTCAATTTTGTGCTTACCAAACATGACATTCAACCTTGGAATCTTCTTTGCACAAGAGATGGTGAAACCATCCACCACGATCACATTAAAGTCTTTTGAATCAATAGTTTCTAGCCCACATTTAGCTGCCAAACCCTTATCAATAAAGATGTAGATGGCCCCACTATCAATGAGCACAATAACTTTCTTACCTTGCAAAACCCATCCCACTCTAAAGAGGTGATATCTAGGAGCTCCAGATAAGGTAACAAGGGTGCCATCCGTGTTGTCACCTTTTAAACTTGTTCCTCATCATTAGTGGTTGTCCCTTGTTCTTCTTCTTCCTCTTCCTCTCCATCCATAATTACTTGAATGTAGTGAACTTGCCCTTTTCCACGACAACTGTGTCCCGGTGTCCATGGGTCCTTGCATGTAAAACACAATTTTTATCTTCTTAATTCATTCCTTGACTCCATCTTTTTGTTCATCTTTGACAGTTCTTTTTGCTGCCCAAAGCCCTATTGATAAGGCTTATTTTACTGCCCACATGAGACCGATTTCGGCTGTTCTAAAAGTGCAGTCCTATGCTGCCCAAAAGTATTTGTTCTTTGCTGTCCAAAAGGCAAATTTTTTCCCTTGAGAGCTATAAATTCAAGGTCAAAATCATTTTTAATGGCTTCTTAAAGATTAAGAGGGTTGAAAACCTTGACTAAATCCTTGAGTGGGCCAACCAATCCTTCCATGAACAAAACTACAAGCCTTCTTTCCGACTCATTCAATACCATCACTGAAATCCTCTGAAAATCAATCACATACTCCACTGAAGTCTTTTGTTTCAGCTGCGCCAATTCTCTAAAATGAAGCTCCAAATCAGTCCTATCAAACATTTCAATTAATCTTCTACTAAACTCCTTATAAGAATTTATGAGATTGTGCCCTTTTGTTATCAAACCGTGGTACCACCACTCATAGGTAGTTCCCTCATAATGCAATGTGGCAAACTTGAGATAGGTGTTTACCTTTTGTATCCATGCCCTAGTTGAACTTTTTGTGGATCCATCAAAAGTGGAAAGCGTGAACTTTCCCAAAGCATGTTGTAGATCTCCTAGATTGTTCCTTGGTCTATGACCAACCCTATAACCACCATTGTCTTTCTTCAATGTCACAAAATTTGTAAGGTTCATTTCCCCTTTGATTTTGGGTGGAACAGTCCTATATTCTTCATAGCTTTCAGCCACATCATCTACTATAGAAAGTTGCTACTTCCTTTCTAAAATGACTTCCTCTTTAGAAGGGAAGTTGGGCTGAAAAGACCTTTGTGTAAATCCAACTATCACCCTTGGTGGAGGGGAAGGGTTGTGTGTACCGAAACCCCTTTCCTCACCATTGTGAGGTCGATGCCCTTTCATGTTCTTCATGGTTTTGATGAATTTAGCCATCATATCTATCAAGTGATCTTAATTTTGAACGAACTTCTCAAACCTAGCACAATCCAGGGCATCTATGTCTTTGTGGCTTGGCTACTCAAACTCTTGCCTTGGTTGTTCTTGCTCTTCTCCCTGATGTTCTAGAGCCCCTTTCTTTTCTATTTCCTAGTATCTAACCTCTTTGTCAATGTTTGGCATGTAGACAACTCACTTCCCCACAACTCGACAAGAATTTAGCTTTGATACCACTGTAATGTCCCATTTGGAACAAAATATAGCAATTCTGGAAATCGTTACAAACCCTTAAAATTAAAATGTGAATTCTGATATTTTAATCAAACCCTAACGATATTAAATTTTAGAATTCCGAAATGCTTAGATCAAAATTCAATATTTAATTGCCACAAACCCTTGCAAAAATTAAGAAAAGTATAGCCATACAAAACATCTCAAGCTTTGAATTTTTGAACCACATATATAAATAAAAAATGTTATAAATATACCAGCTAAAGGAGTGTATGATCAAACACCAAAATCAATCTCAAATTGCACCAAAAATTGTAATCGCAAACCCTCAAAAGGGGTCACTACCCTAAAAGAAAGCTCCCAACTAAGTCGTGGTCCTTGCAAGCGCTGATTACTACTGCGCACCACCTCAACAAGCTGCCCAACTACTGTGTTCCACTTGGAAAGATGCCCTAGACCTTAAATCTATCAATCCCCGCTCAAATATGACCTCTGACTGAAGTCACCCACTGAACATTGAAGAGTTTTGTCCTTACCATCTGAAAACCAAAGAGGGTTTTCGTCCTTTAGGACTGAAAGTATAAACAAGATGCTCAATTAGTTGATCAAAATGGCATGAGCCTCAAAATGACCCTCTTTTTTTCTTTTTATATCCTTTCCCTCCAAAAGACCTTCCCAAAAGGGGTGCGCTCCACTTGAAGAGGAAGTTTAAATATTCAAAAAGCAATTTACTTATATTTTCACTTAAGGGCTAACATGCCGATGACCAAAAAGTCCCCTGCTTATGTCAAAATTAGAAAAAGGTTGCCAATAAAGCACTTTTGACAACTTGAATAACCAATGTCTCCCTTGATTCTTTCTTCCCTTAACCTATGGAAAACAACAAGAAAATAGGCTAAGAGTCTTCAACCACTCCAATCTTGAGAAGGGGACATTACATTCCAATGATGTCTTGTTTAGATGTGTGAATTCATAACTACTATTGTGGTGGGCATTTTGATACAAGATCCTAGAGGCTGGTTACTATTTACTCACATTATTATTAGATGTGCACCAATATGTCAGGGGTTGTTTTGCTTGTCAAACTCTTGCAAGAAAAGAAAGCTTGGTTGCCTTACCACTTCAACCAGTTGTTGCTAATCGTCCTTTCATGATGTTGGGTTTAGACTTTTTCGGACAATTCAGAGAATACTCTAGTGTTGGGTATTCTTTGATTGTGGAAGCCACCAACTATTTTACAAGGTGGGTTGAAGCCATACCTACTAGGACAGGGAATTCTAAAGCAATGCTTAAGTTCATAAAAGATAACATTATAACAAGATTTGGGGTCCCTTTTGAGGCTGGTAACTGAAAATGCATGGGTCTTTAGATCAATGGAGATGTTTGCCTTTGTTGCAAATATGGAATGAAGCTCTCACAGTCAGCCAATTATTGTCCTCAAGGTCATAGCCTTGCTGAATTATCAAATAAGGACCTCATATCTATGCTGAAAAGAAGCCTGGTTGAGAACAATAGACAGTGAGATGGGCTCTTGATATATGCATTGTGGGATGATCATATCACAGTAAAGAATTCAACAGGGAAAATCCCTTTGGAGCTTGTATATGGCATGGATGCATATAATATATTTCTTCTTCTCAAAGTTTCTCTCCACCATATAATCTTGTTGCTGCATTGAAAAGATTCGTTGTTGTTGTCTCCACAAATTTGTTTATAACTTTAACAACTTGGTCTAATGGAGCCCCGGGGATATTGCTCCAATTTATTTTTTTGCCTTAGATGGCTCCATGTAATTATAAAATAATAAAAACTACGAATTTAAATATCTTTGCTTTATCAGTAGTATTGGCTATTTCAAGTAAGTATTTTCAGGGGTATGTAAAGGTCGAGGCATAAGGATGCATACGGATTTACAGTGCATGCAAAGAATATTTTAGCATAGAAATACCAGTGTGCAACAAACCGAAATTTATCAATAAATATTTTTTAACTTTTTTCATGAACCCTACACAAATTTTCTCAGTATAATTCTACCAGCCTGTAATATGGAAATTTTCTTAGTAGAACCCCCAAAATCATTGCCAACATCAAATTTTTTACATTTCTTCTTGGAGCAGAGCATTGGATTTAACTTGAAAATCTCTTTTTTATTTACCCAAAAAATTGTATTTAATGATTTAAAAAAATAGAAAGTGTCTTGAGAAATATCTTACTTGTTGCTATTTCAACGTACCAACGAAGAAAGAACCAGAATTAACTAGTAGTATTTTAAATAATGGAATTACATATAGAGTTTTGCCAATTAAAGTAAAATATAATTGTGAGGCTGCTAATCAAGGTTGTTCTCCATTGTGTGGTGATGGGTAGAGAGAAAACCAAGAAGGAGATGGCTTAAGAAAGAGTCATGAAGTAGAAGGATGGCCAAAAGTCACTTCTCTCCATGAAGCTAGAGGATATCATAGCCAAGTTAGATATGTTTTAGAGAAGATCAAGAAGAAAATAAAAGAGGGTTATTGGGGCAGAGAATCCCATGGAAAAGAAAGAAGAAGAAAAGAACAACAAAAGTGCTTGAATTTGGAGCACCTGTGTTTTTTAGGAGAGAAAACGTTGTTGATTTGATGGATTGTGCGCTAGATCTAAAAGATTGTTTTAGGAGCAAAATGGTTGAAGACTCCTAGAAAGGAGAGTTCACACGTAAGAGGCTTTATGACAATATAATAGACTGTTGGAGAAGTCTCCAAGAGAGGATAAAATTGCACAAGAAGGATGAGATGAAGAGTTAGGACTATATGGTCTACGAGATTCTTAGTTAGGTGTTGGGCCTAAGAATTGGCTAGATTAGTTGAGATGGTTAGAAAACCAATGGTGTGAATAAGAGGGAATAAAGGTTTCCTTAAAAGGCAATACACAAAGAGGATTGTTAGAGGAACAGTGCAAGACCGTTATGTGGAGCAGCAAACACGAAAAGGACTATGCATAATTATTAAATTAGGGAGAGTAACCTAATGAAGAGATGGAGCCAAAAGAAGGAAAGGTTCTAGAGGATTTTCATTCAAATTAGACTTCCTTGATGGAGGCAGAAAGTGAAGAAGATATTTCCTTAGATGAATATGCAGAGAGAGGGTTGCCTTGTGAACAACCAAAAAATGTTGTGTACAACAAGGAGATGGTTATAAGAATCCTTGCAAGGTTTAAATCTGACCCAAGTCAGATAAATTATAGAAAGAGAAAAATTATCACACAAGGAAAATTTTATGACGATGAATATGGAGATGTGAAAACTCTACAAAAGGAAGACCTGGAGAGAGGAGTTGCACAGGAGACTAATAGCAACTAGGGTGTGGATGAAATATTCCCTTCAAAAGGCATAAAGTGGAGAATACGTGCAAGTTCCTTTGCACAAGGCATGTGTCTAATGCTTAAAAGAAGAAAAATGAAGTTAAGCTTGCTTGCAGCTAAGGATAATTTTTCTTGAAGACAACTAATTATCACTCCTAGCAGATGCGTGCGAGGACGGCGGAGTAGCATTGGAAAAGACCAACCTGGACGCACATAAGCTAGTACTACGTTGGAAAATAGTCACACACACATGGAAGGGTAGTGTGATGGGCATATACAAGAAGTCTTCTTGACAAAGGATAAGAGAAGAAAATACATGAAGAAACGAAGATGGAAACTCTTGATTGCCATCGAGCCAGAGATTGCTATGTAGAGATAGAAATGGGGAAAATAAAGTCCACTTACAGTTAGGCACATTTTATGCAAGGAGGAAGAGAGAAGAGGTAGAAAGGGTCTAAACAAATTATTTTTTTGATTACCATAGGAAGGGATAAGTGTCGATGCCAAGCCTTTCGAGCCCAAGTGGCAAGCATACTAGAGGAACAACCACCGCAATAGAACTTCAAGAAGTCAAGGATGAGATTGGAAAAGTCTTCTTTGTTGCACAAATGGGACCTTGGAAACCAAAGCAATAGAACACAAGTTCGCCAAATAACCTTTCAATTCTCAATTTTCTAATAATATATGTTGCCCCTCCAAACAATTGGTATGTATCTAATGCTTGGAATCAACCACCCCAATTGCCACCTCAAAATAAGAACTGGCCAAACTAATATCCGCAACTGTAAGGCTAGTGGCAACAATACCAAGGCCAATAATGGCAGCCACAACCTCAAGGCCAAAAATGGAAGCCACAAGGCTAAGGATGACAACAAAAATCTCAGAATCAATAATGGCAACAATCCCCCAACTAGTTGCTACATACATGGGGCGGAAATCAACCTTGGCCAAACCAAAACGTTGAATTCCAACCATAGAAATAAGAACCACAAACTTTATACCCCAAAATCAAACCAACCACCCACTCATGCACCAAAACTCCCTTTCCAACCTGCACCCTAACCCAAAAATAAATCGACTTAGTGGGTATAAAATAACAAAATGATAAAATATCCTATGTATTCAATGGCTTTAAATGATGTGTAACTTCATTCAGGAAGGGTAGTATAGAACCTCGCCACACCCATAATAATGAAACCCCTTGAAGAGGTTTTCAAAAACACAATTGACCCACCACCACCACCACTAAATACTAACCCATCCCTGAACTTGGTCTATCAACAAATCAAGCTATAACACCCAACCCTTCCTTCCCTGAAAATTTTAACGATCAAACGGAAGAACCCCAACTTGAGGTTGACTTTGTCAATGAATTGAAAAATGTTTGTGTTCGTACACCCTTGTTCTAAGCCATCAAAGACATGCCCATCTATACCAAGGCTATTTGATAACTTTTCTTCAAAAAACCTAGTTGAAAGAAAAAGAACCTATATTGTTCAAGCAATTGGGATACTTGCCAATATTATGTTACGGAATATTGTTGCTCTAAAATATTCCAATCCAAGCAACCTACTTATAAATGTGCACATAAGAGGTCTCTTCATTCAAAATACTCTTATAGACCTAGGTGTTTCCATCAACATCATGACTAAGGAAATCGTGAAACAACTTAAACTATAGGGCCTTAAATAAATGCATTGTCCTTCAAATGGTAGATAGATCCATTGGTCGACCTGAAGGGTTACTCGATGACCTTTCTATGGTGGTAGATTTATGGGAATAGCTAGCAGATTTTATGATCCTACAACCCAAGGCTAGCCTAGGAGGATATCTTCTCATTCTAGGTAGACTTTGATCAACTAGGGTGGATGCATATATAAGTTGTTGAACATGGCCATTTCTAATGGTAGTTGCACCAAGAAATTAATGTTCAACAACGTCTTTGTTTGAAAATGGAAAATAAATGAGGAGATTCCTATCCAACACATCCTAACCATTGATCAAAGCCTATCCTTGAAGCACCCAGATAAAGACACAATAGTCTCCAATTTCTTATAGAATGTATATACCATAAATCTAGGGATCTTATTAATGATATTGTTACTTTACACTAGACATTAATCTTTTTTTGAGTAATATTGAGATGATGGCCTCCCTGTCAAAGATAGTTGACATTTTTCTTGGCCAACATCTTAATATCAGTAATTACATTTAAAAAGGCTTGCAGGATTGCGTAAATACTGTTGAGATTTGTGTGGTACCACGTTAATTATAGTTGGAAGTAGATGCATGGGGAATGAAACAACATGATCGAAAGGCTATAAAAGGTGACAAAAGGCTCAGGAAGGAGTTGTCGATTGTTGGCAATATAGGGACACCATAAAGAGGAATAGATCCAAGTCTGATGACTGGATATATAGAGAGAACTGAAGAGCTCATTGTAAAGCTGAAAAGCCACTAATATCTTGTAACCCTGTGTCTATTAATACAAACCATGAGTTTTATATTCATTTTGCAATTCTTGAAGAGAGATTGGGTGAGATATATCACTTGATTGCGCAATGTAAGGCATCCCTTCACTAGGACATCTAATTGCAGATACACAAATTGGTATAAGATCAAGGTTTCGAACATTTTGAAATGTAGGGAGAAAGGATTGAGCCTACAAGTGAATTATGAGCCAACGAAAGGAACGCTAGAAGACCGTCAAATGTTATGCATCTAGAAGTGTTGTTCTTCGTCGTGAGAAGATGGGTAGAGAGCAAAGAGGGGTGACAAAGGACGCTGAAGAAGGCTAGAATACCACCGAATGTGTGTTAGCTAGCAGAGCATTGTTCTCCATCGTGAGAATGTGTGTTAAGAGCAAAAGAGTGGAAAGAAAAGCTAAGGCAAAAAAATTTGATAAAGAGGACAAGTTGCGTAGGATTGTGGAAGGTGATTTCACGACAATGGTTAACAAGTCTATAGTGCCTACCTAGTATTACAACAAAGGAGCATAGCAATAGGTGGTGTGCAATACGACGTCTGGAGTAACACGTAAGCATCTGAGTTATAGAAGCATAAACAGATTGCCAAATGTGAGGAAGTAAATTGCGTGGGAAAAAAGAACATCTTCCAATTAGAGTATTGGGTAGAAAGTGCAAGGGAAGAAAGTTGTTCTCCATCGAGCAAAGATGGGTATAGAAAAAGAAGTGAAGATGTCTACACAAATTGCCAAGGTGAGACATGATGCAAAGTCGCATATCTTGAAGAAGATGGAGGAGAAAACCTCCATGAAATAAGTGTTGCAAGAAAATACAAGACAGGTATATAAAAGAGTTGTTGGGAGGAATCCCACAAAGAAGTGGGAAAAGGCCCCTGGCAGACAAGAATCCACAATGGTTTTGAGGTGCATGTAGACTCAGCTTGAAGCTATTGTGCAAATGTTCTCCGGAAGAGAAGGCCCTGAGGAAATGGAGTGGGTCTGATGTCAAACGTTATTTCACACTGAAGGATGTAGGGGACTCCATGAAGGTTCTAAGGGTGTAGAGGACTCTAGCTGAAGGTTGGAGAGATTTCCAAGAGAAAAGGATATGGAAGGGCAAAAAGAGGGTGTAGAATTAGGAATAGATGGTTTCCAAACTAGTAAACCAAGTAATGCATCCAAAAGGCCAACTCAAATGGAGGATAAGACTCGAGAGACAAGGAACTTGTAAATCCTCGCTGCCAAAGAAAAGAGGAAAGGGTTGTCACGAAGGGCAATGCGAAGGAGGAGACGTAATGGAAATAGACCATAGGTCAGAAAGAGTCCCACAAGCTGATGGAAGAACCACATGAAAAGGTAGAAGAATGATAGTCAATCCCTGTAGGAGAGACAATGTCGATGAGGGAAGGCATTGAGGAAGAGGCAATGAAAAGAAGATGCTAAGCATAAAAGGCAAAGACAGGTAATGCACAAAAGCAACAACAAATTTACAAAGCCAAGTAGAGGCCAGGTTGAAATAGTGTGCAACGGGTGAAGGCAAGGTGGATATCATTCCACAGGAGCCAACATAAATGCAAGAAGGTGCACAAGGTGTGGGAGTACCCTGCACAGAGACAAGGGTCCAAAAGTGAGACCTTGAGGAAAGCACAAGTGTTATTGTGCACAACCTTAAGCATACACAGGAGACAAAAAAGATAGGAACCCTGAATTCCCTTGAAGTGGAGGATTATTGTGCAGCAAAAACAATCAAGAGGGAGGTTGGAGCAAATGTCCATATGCAATGATGCATGATGGATAGAAAGAGAGGAGAACCTCTTGCCCCAAACACAAAGGAGGAGGAACATGTGGATGGAACTCCACAAAAGGCATTCAAGGATGCATGAAGAGTAGAGAGAAGTCAGTGTGTAGCTAGCAAAGATGCAACATTGTTTGCACACAACACCAAGGAGTAAGCCGAAATCAGCCCAAAACTAATGAGAAAGACTCAATATTTATTTGAGAGAAGAACCCCCTGCCCGAAAAAGGAGGAGGAGGATGTGGATGGAACTCCACAAAAGGAATTCAAGGATGCATGAAGAGTAGAGAGAATTCAGCATGTATCTAGCAAAGACGCAACATTGTTTGCACACAACATATAGGAGTAAGCCAAAATCAGCCCAAAACTGATGAAGGTGGCTCAATATTTATTGCAAAAAAAAAACAAGGAATCCACCATCGGAAGGAAGATCGTAACATCATATCAAAACTGATAAGGAGAAAGAATTCCAAGCTGCGCACAAGGAAAGAAAGTGACAACCAAAGGATAACAAGGCAGGAAGTTGTCACCCTGAAGCTGACCATGAGAAGTGATTGATGGAAATATCAATCCACATGCGTGGAAGGCAATGCTAGAACATGGAAGAGATGAGTAGAGAGATAGGAGTTGTTAAACCCCATAGAGTTGGTAGTGTCAGTAATAACATCAAGCGGAGGAAGAAATGTTGCAACATGATTACCATGTAAAAATACCTTGTGACAAATACATGGAAGAATAGCGCACAAGTATGCCTACTTTCCATGACAAACAAAAGAAAAAAGAAGTGCACGTAGTGGAGGAAAATCTAGAGAAGCACATGTGGAAGAATGAAAAAGGTACAAAGACATTTTGGCGAAGGAAGACAAACAAGCGTGGGCATAGGCCCAAAAGAGTAGACAATGGTGGGCATAGACCTAGAAGAGTAGAGAAGACACTGATGGCTATATCAGTCTGGATGCGCAGAAGGCAACAAGAGTAAATGGAGGAGACGAGGAGAAAGATGGGAGTTGGTAAACCCCATAGAGCTAGGAATGTCACTAACTCCCATAGAGCCAAGAATGTCATTAATGACATCCATTGGAGGAAGAAGACAGGATGCAACCGAAATACCATGCAAACATGCCCCGTAAGAGACAATGGAACAATAATGTGCAAGTATGCCTACTTTCTGTGACAAAAGAAATAAGGAAGTATGCGTTGCAGTCGAAAAGTGAGAGGCACACAAGTGGAAGAAGGAAAAAGGCATAAGGACCAACAAGGAAGACAAGGGTGGATGTAAACCCACAAAAGGAGACAAAGGCTGCACAAGAAAATACGAAATGTGAGGTGCATAAGAGAAGCAGTGTTGAAAACACTTAGCAGAGGTGGGCAAAATGAGGTGGGAACAAACCCATAACAAGAGTCAGAGGTGCACACAAGTCAACCACAGTGAAGAGAAGAGGAGGAAGGAGAGTGAAGGAGATATCAAAGCTAGAAGAAGTTTGACAATTGATAGCCTGTAGAGGGTCTTGAAAAGAAGGAAGCATAGAGCAAGCTTGCCTAGACAACCTATCAGGTGGAAGGCAAACCCATGAACTTGGTAATCAGTCAAAAGAGTGGATGTATCACTCATACCTTACTTGTCAGTGGCAACATATATTTTAATTACCTAGGGAGTCTGATATAGAAGCATCCCAGGGAAATTGCCATCTTGCATCACCAAAAAAAGGAGTCGGTCAGTAAAAAATAAATTCAACTTTGCCAGTGCACAATTGCATAGTGCAGCAGTTTTGAAGGCTTTCAAGACTATGCAAGAGTATTATTGTGCAGTTGGAAGATAGTTTGGAGTTTCGCGAAGGTTGGTAGAATAATAGGGTACAACATTTTGTCCAAGGTATGGAGTGTACATGGAAGAGGTAACCACACACAAAACAAAGGACACACCAAGGAATGAACAAGGCACATAAGCAAATATTTGAACAATAACGCGCAAAAGCTAAAAGACTTGATAAAGTGCAAGAGTGTGGAGGTGTAGAAGGAAGTGCAACACAAGGAAAAAAGAAGGTTGTGACTAGAACTAAGTTTGGGCTTGTGCGAACAAGGCATAAATGAGCTTTCAAAAGAAGCATCGATAGTTTGCGGTGTGCAACAAGATCGTGAAACCTGTGTATAATTGGACAGAGGAACCAATGAACTTGTGAAGTGAAAGGCACTCAGCGTGCAAGAAAAGTATAAGGGTTGAGCATGAACACGCAGACATCAAGGTTGCATGACAACGACAGCCAAATAATACCACACAAATCAAGCACAATGCATTTACCCTTTTGAGGGCATTTTCTTTGGAAAGTGGAAACTTGCATTTCTTTCGAAGGACACTTGTCTTTCCAAAGGGGTCTTTTCAAAAAATCCGAATGAAAGAATTGTTTCGGACATTTTGTCTAAAACAACTTTTTCGAAGGTCCATAACAGTTTTTTCGAAGGGCAACTCAAAAGAAAAGGGCATCTTCAATCTTCCAAATGGTCACTTACAAATTTTCCGAAAGGCAATTCAACTTTTTAGAAGGGTAGGTGACAACTTTTCAAAAGGACTTTTTCAGGCTAAGGGACCCTTGTAACTTTCTCGAAAGGTATTTTCTTTGGAAAGTGTTCACTGTCATATTTTATAAGGGGCACTTGCATTTTCAAAGGACCATTTCCAAAATCCTGAAGGATCATTTCCGAAAGCCAAAGGACCATTACAACTTCTCCGAAGGGCATTTCAACTTCTCTAAAGAGACCAATCAAAAAGTTGCAGGAAAGGGGCACTTGCATTTTCAAAGGACCATTTCCAAAATCCCGTAGGACCATTTCCGAAAGCCAAAGGACCATTACAACTTCTCTGAAGGGCATTTCAACTTCTCCGAAGAAACCAATCAAAAAGCCGCAGGAAAGGACGAGAAGTGACTAAAGAGAAACCCAGAAAGAATTCCTTTGGACTTTTTGTCCGAAAAAAATAAAAAGGAAGAATTCCTTCAGACTTTTTGTCTAAAGAAAATGAGAAATTGTTCCTTGCAAAAAAATCAATAGGAGAGGAAGAAGAGCCCAAAAGAATTATTTCAGACAAATTATCCGAAAGAATGCCGAAGAAAAGAAGTCCAAAGAAATACCCGAAGGAAAGTGACGACCTGCAAGACGTCAACTTCAAACTATGAAAATAGCCGTTGGAGTTTAAAATCAATTTGGTGGGACCTTGGGGACAAATATGAAAATGACAAATGGCATGGATCCTGAGCATCTGTATACAGCAAGTGAAAATAGGCAGGTCGACAGTTCAAGTTGTTACACCGTTTCATAGCTAAGCGAGCCAACAAAGAGTAGCTAACGTCAAAACAAATTTCCAACCGCTGAGCCCATTTATAGCAAAACATAGTTCGAGACATCTTGATTCTGCTGGTATAACCGTCGAAAGCATTTTGTAAAATGTATAGTAATTGTTCATATTCTCAGTTGACATATGTCTGATTGATCTTTGCATTTCATTTGCCTAACCTCTCTTCCAAAAAACTATACAAGGTTATTTCGCCATTCACACATTGCACTTTTGAATCTTGTTGACAATGACTAGTGAAAAGGTTATTTTCGAGCATGTCAATCTATGGTCACTTACCAATTTGCAAAAGTGATGATGTTGCAAGTCTCTGTTAGTATTCTTTACTAAGTGCATAAACATCTTAGAAGTGGTATATCTGTATTCTCTTTGTAGAATCGTTCTTCACCCTCCTAAACGTTAAGTACCTTGTTGAATCTAACTCATGAAATACTGATGCAACAATGTCTTTTGTTGTGGCTTTGTGTGAAACATCCTTGTTTACCTTCAAGTAATGGTTTTAGTCATTTAGGAGTATATCAAATATTGGTGCATCACCGCTTGTTTTCTTAGTTGTTTTCCTTCTCCCTTTTCATTCAGAGTTGTTAGTTTAGAAAGAGCTTAAAGGTGCATCAAGGGGAGCTAACCCTTAATCTAGATATTCATTTCAACAAAAATGTCACCCATAGCAAGAGAGATGATTCCGTTTTGCACTTGAATGAACAGAGTTGAGCATCTCTTCAAGGATTCAAATTCAAGCGTCAACAGTACCTAATTAACTAAAGTTGGTAGTCAATGCATGGAGAACACAAGTAACAGGGGTGGAGGCTATAAAAGGTGACCCAACAGCCAAGTAAGAGTTGTTGATTATTGGCAGTCTAAAGACGCCATAGAGAGGAATAAATCCAGGTCTAAGGACATGCTAGAGAGAGAAAGCCCAAGAGATCTTGTTAAAACTGAGATGCTACTAATATCTTGTAACCCCATGTTTCTAAATACAATGAGTTTTGTATCTATTGTGCAATTGTTGAAGATCAATTAAGTGAGAGTATCACTTGGTTTCAAACCTTGTGAAATGTCATAGAAAAGGGTTGAGCATGCAAGTGAGTTGTGAACCAGCGGAAGGATGGCAAACCACCAAACATGAGGAAAATAATAGTGTATTATTATCTATTGTGGGTACAGAGCAAATATGGGTGACACAAGATGCAGAAGAAGGCTAGCAAATCGCCAAAAGTAAGGCAATTAGCGGAGAATCATTCTCCATCATGAGAAGGTGGGTAGAAAGCGAAAGAGTGGAAAATAAAGTGACGACAAAGAAACTTGGTAAAGAAGATGAGTTGCTTAGGATCATGGAGCGATGCTTTGTGGTAATGGTACACAAGCCCAGAGAGCCTACGTAGGATTGTGACAAAGAAGTGCAGCAATAGGTGGTGTGTAATGCGATGTTTATAGTAATCCACAAACATTTGAGTTATACAAGCATTGACAGACCGTCAAATGTGAGACAGTCAAGTGCACATGAAGAAAGAACATCTTCCAATCGAAGTATTGAGTAGGTGGTAGGGAGGAAATTTGTTCTCCATCGATCAAAGACAAGTATAGAAAAAGAAGTAAAGAACATGGCTCAACACGAATCCAAGATGCAACTTGACCCGAAGTCACAAATCTCAAGGAAGATGGAGATGATAACCTCCATGTTACAAGAGTTGAAGGAAAGGATAATGCCAACGACAAGAAGAGTTGTTGGAAGGATCCCACAAAGAAGCCGGGAGAGACTCGTAGCATAGAAGAGCCCAAAGAGATTTTGAGGTGCACAGAGAGTCGGCCTTAAGTTGAAATGCGAATGTTCTCCAAAAGTGAAAGTCCTAAGAAAATGATGGAGCGAGTTTTTGATGTCAAGTGCTATTTCTCAGTGAAGGGTGTAGAGGACTGTATGAAGGCAGAGTATGCTTAAAGAAGGCTAGGTGGTAATGCAACAAAGAGATGGAGAGATCTCCAAGAGAGAAGGAGATGGAAGGGTAAGATGAGGGTGTAGAACTGGGAAGAGATTGTGTCCAAACTACTGAATCAAGTAGTGCATACAGAAGGCCAACTCAAATGTAGAAGGTGACTCGAGAACCGCATCAAGGAACCTTTAAAGCCTCGCCCACTAGAGTGAAAAGGAAACGGCTTACACAAAGGGCAACACAGGGAAGGATCGCACATGGAATAGCTCAAAGGTCAGAAAGAGCACTGCGAGATGATTGAAGAGCCCCATGAAAAGGTGGAAACATCGATGAGGTAAAGCATTGAGGAGGAGGATGCACAAAGAAGATGCGTAAGCAACAAAGGTGAAGAAGGTTGTTGCACAAAAGCAACAACAAAGGTACAAATCCAATTAGAGGCCTAGTTGCAACAATGCATAATGGTTGAAGGTAAGATGGACATCATTCCACAAGGGCCAATAGAAGTGCAAGAAGGTACTCAAGGTGTTATAGTTCCCTGCATAGAGACAGGGGTGCAGAAGAGAGACCTTGAGAGGAGCACAAGTGTTCTTGTGCATAGCGTTTAGGATACACATGATAAGGAAAAGATGGTAACCCTGGATTCCCATGAAATGGAGGATTGTTGTGCAACATCAACAATCATGAGGGACATTTGACCCAATGTCCATATGTAGTGCACAATGAATAGAAACAGAGAAGAAGAATCTCTTTCCCCAAAGGCAAATGAGAACAAACCTGTGGAAGAAACTCCATATAAGACATCTGTAAATACACGAAGAATAGAGAGAAGTAAGCGTGCAACTAATGAGGACACGGTGTTGTTTTCACATGGTAAAGATGAGTTGTCAAGAGGAGTAAGACGGAATTAGACTAAAAATGATGAGGAAGGTGTAATCTTTATTGTGTTAAATTTAAGAAAGCAACCAGAGGAAAGAATCAAACATCAGTCAAAATTTTATGAGAGCGCATTCCAAATTGCATAGAAGGGAAAGTCACTACCAGAAGATAACATGGTAGGACGCTGACAACTTGAAGCTAACCAAAAGAAGCAACTGATGAAAATATTAGTCTGAATGCATGTAAGGTAGTGTGCGAACATGGAGGAGACAAGGAGAGAGATGGAAGTTGTTAAACCCCATAGAGCATGGAATTCCATTAACAACATCAAGTAGAGGAATAAGAGAGGATGTAGTGGGGGTACCGCATGGACATGCACGCCAGAGACACATGGAAGAATAGTGTGCCAATATGTCTTCTTTTCACAATCAACAGAAGAAAGAGGGAATTACACGTGGTAGATGAAAAGCTAGAGGAGCATACGAGGAAGAAGAAGAAAAGTACAATGACCTTTTAGGTGGAGGTGGATGGACAAAGATGGGCATAGACCCACAAGAGGAGACAAAGGTGCACGTAGACCCACAAGAGGAGACAAAGGTGCACGTAGACCCACAAGAGGAGACAAAGGTGAGCACAAAAAACAATAAATGTTGAGCACACAAGAGAAGAAGTATTGAAAATATTTGGTGGAAGCAAACAGAAAGAGGTGGGTCTAGACCCACAACATGATTTAGAGGTGTACACAAATCCACAAGGGAGAAGACGATGGCTATATCGGTTTAGACATGCAGAAGGTAGCACAAGTACATGGAGGATGAGATGAGTAGAAAGATGGGAGTTGTTAAACCCTATAGAGGTGGGAATGCCATCAACAACATCAAGTGGAGTAAGAAAAGATGATGCAACAAGGGTACCGCGCAAACATGCCTTGCGAGAGACACGTGGAAGAAAAGCAAAAAGTATGCCTATTTATCATGATCAATAGAAGAAAGAAAGAAGTGTGCATTGCAAAGGAAAAGCTAGAGTTATAAAGATGGAAGAAGGCAAAAGATACAGTTAAATTTTGGCGGAGGTTGAGAGACAAGGGTGGACATAGACCCACAAGAAGAGACGAAGGGCATAGACCCACATGAGAGGAGAAAGGGTGACTAGAAAAAAATAAATGTTATACGTGCAAGAGAAAAAATGTTGAAATGCAGGCGGATGGAAAGAGGTGGGCACAAATCCAGAAGAAGAGTTAAAGGTGGACACAGATATACGAAGAAGAGAATAAGAGGAAAAAGGAGAGTGAAGGGGAAGAAGGAAGGTATCGAAGCTAGGAGGTAGTTGGCAGTTTATAGCCAGAAGAGGATATAAAAAAGAAGGAAGCGTAGAGCAAGCTTGTTTCGACAACCCATTGAGAGGATGGGAACACTAAGAACTTCCCGACCAACCAAAAGAATGGATCTATAACTCATACCCTACTTGTAAATGGGAGTATACATTTTAATTATGTCACTCTACTTCTAAGCAAGAACTTTCATTTTAATTACCTGTAGAATATATTGCAGGAGCATTTCAAGAAAATAGGCAATCTTACATCACCTAAAAAGAGAGTCAGTCAAAGATATACATTTGATTTAATGATTCTTGCCTTCTGTTCCCAATCAACATTCCATATTCACTTTTGAAGAATGGATATTTTTGGTTTCTTCTACTTTGAAGATGTGTCAAACATTGGTATGGTAAGAGGTGAATAAATTAAAAAAATAAATTAACACATAGAGCTATCCATAAAATATTTCCATTGTAAACCTTACTATGAAAATTAAATTTGTGTCTTCCCACTACAAATGAGATTATTTTGACCACATTTACATAGAGACAATGATTTTAGTTTAGCTAACCTGATAATAGTTTCTAAAAGATTGAAAGATTTTGAAATTGTTGATTTGACTGATTATTAATTTAAAAATTAAAAAGAAAAAATCAATAGACATTATTTGAATCTCAATGAAAAGCAAAAAAGTGCATGGAAAACATATAAACTGATACTATTAGTCAAGTTCATTTGACCATAACTAATATCAATCCATTTAGCCAATAGGAGACCTATAGAATGTCAACATATTGTGAATATTGTCAAAGAAAAATATTGTGTTCCATTAGGTTTACAATTTATTTTTTAAATAATTCAAAAATAAATCCTAAAAAATACTTGACGATTTAAAAAAATTGAAATATGTATATGCATTACATGTTTGAATATATAAGATAAAACACATATGTTTTTTTAATATCAATGATCTAAATTCAAGATATAATAAGGAGATATTGAAAGTGTATGTGACCTATTTATGCCAAAAAATGGAACACACTATTATGCTTTGAATTTTTTACAATAAATTTTAAAAAATTATGTAATGGTTTCATACCTAATATTTATTCTATGTTTCAAAATATGCCAAAAAAATCTATGCATTTGGTATCCTATTGAATAAACAAAACCAATATTTCAATGTGAAAATAGAAATATAAATTAATATCTTTTGTGTGGTAACCTGACCACTAACGAAAAAATAGAATGAATGTCATTAATTAAATTTATTAACTTGTTAACCTTTTGTAATTTCCACCTAATTCACCTACAAGATAAAATATTAAAACCTTTTTTCCTAAAAAGAGAGTCAGTCAAAGAATAAATCCATCTTTGCGGGTGCATGGTCATAGGGCGCAACAAATTTGAAGACTTTCTAGACTAAGAATACACTTATGCGGGAGGAAGATAGCTTGGAATTGTGTGAAGGTTGGGGGAATAAAGGGTTATAAAATCTTGGCTAAGGGTTGAAGCGCGCAAAAAAGAACTGGCCACACACAGAAGAAGGGGCATGCCAACAAACCAAGAGCAGTGCAGAGAATCAAAGATTTGTACGGTGCTAAATTGGAGAAGACATGTGCTAAATTGAAAAGCAATTTAAAGTTTGAAAAAAACACGATGAGATTGTCAATTGTCAAAGATCATCATGCATCAAGACTGGTATTGGTTATGAAGAGAACCAAAAAAGCACTAAAGAAGGGCAAAGTGCAAAAACTACAGAACCACCTAAGAGGATATATACAGAGACGCCCATGAGCTAGTTGGATGCACTCAAGGGATCCATAAAAAGTGAAAGCGATGAGGAACATGTTAAGGAAAAGCATGTTACTCATCCCAATGACAAACAAGGTATGAACGTACCCATACAAAATTCTAGAAGAATTTTTCCTCCAAGGCAGGCACACATGATCAGGGTCCAGAGTTCCTTTTATGGTTATTGTTATTTATGTAATCATTTTGGCCATAAAGCAAAAGATTGTAGAGCACGAGCAAGAAATGATTTTGTATGGAACAATAATAGTAGTTCTTATGGGTCTTAAAATGGGAACTACAATCCATTTACTCCTTTAGTAGATTGCAACGTCAGATGTTATAAGTGCGACTTTATACAACACGCTTTTGTAGAAGTGGTTTTGTGAAACCTCCTAGGCAGAATAAGAAAGTGGAAGCCATGAGTAAACAAAAGGAAGAAACTTCAAAAGTATGGCAAAAGAAGCGGTAGCAACAAAAGGAGAGACCTAGGCTTGTGTAAACTGCATTTCATGCACAAGAGGTATCACTAAGCTCATAAGAAGAAACACTAATTCAGGGGGAGTTAATCACTGAATTATCTTTCAGTGTTGTACATTCTTTGGTGATATGCATTTAGAAGACATAGATAAATCAGCTAAAGAATATTCTTTGTGAGAGTGATGATAATGTTATTAAAAATAAGTCAGAGAAGTAGGAACAGAGCAAAAAATGAAATGTGTATTGGAATTCGATGATTGCAGAATATTGATCAGAGAGAATGAAGACATTATGAATTAGAGTTTCCACTATGAAAAGAATCGCACATATTGTAGAAGCTACAACAGAATGAAATCAGTCAGGGTGCAAAACAACTTACAACAAGCATGGGCCAATGTCAAGTACAAATCGCAGAAGGTAGCTCAAATCTAGCAAGTGCTCAAGCTGGGAATGTGAATGAGCAAATGAGAGAAGTCGTCCTTATGCAAAAGGATAGGGAAGAGCAGAAAGACAATCATTCAGTTGTGGTGATGTTGAAGAAGTTGACATGGATGTTTCCCTTGATCTATTTGAGAACATCCCTTTGACATTGATGTCAAAGGGGGAGAGTTACAGAAATGGGGACAATTACAGAACAAAGGAGATCTATATTTTTGTTGCATTTAATTTTTTTTTTTTTTTGCAAGGTTGCCATCAATGACAAAAGGAGAGATTGTTGAAAAATTGTCATTGATGTCAAAGGCAAAGTGAAGGACAAGTTTTCACACAGTAGTTTCAAACTCATCCAGAGCTTTGGACTCGTTCAATAGCTTCAGACTCACACAGTAGTTTCAAACTCGTCCAGAGCTTTGGATTCGCTCAATAGCTTTAGACTTGCTCAGCAGTTTCAGACTCGCCCAGAGCTTTGGACTAGCTCAGTAGCTCCGGACTTGCCCAATTAGGAGTTATGGACTTGCCCAGTGTGATAGACAACAATTAACAAGGCCAACCAACAATAAAATGATTTTAATTTGTAGTCAAATATGTATTAATGATGGTCGATCACCTTTGGAGAGGTTGTATCCCTTGGGAGAAGTCACACCCTTTCGAAGAGGCATAAGGGAGGTATAAATATATAGAGAAGTTGGAAAGAAAGCAATTGAAGAGGGTGTAGAATTGGGAACAGATGGCTTCCAAACTAGTAAACCAAGTAATGCATCCAAAAGACCAACTCAAATGGATAAGACTCAAGAGACAAGGAACTTGTAAAGCCTTGTTGCCAGAGAAAAGAGGAAAGGGTTGTCATGAAGGGGGCAATGCACAAGAGGAGTCGGAATGGAAACAAAGCATAGGTTAGAAAGAGTTCCACGAGATGATGGAAGAGCCCCATGAAAAGGTGGAAGAATGATAGTCAATGCCTACAGGAGAGACAATGTTGTTGAGGGAAGGCATTGAGGAGGCAACGAAAAGAAGATGCTAAGCATTAAAGGCAAAAAGAGGTTAATGCGCAAAAACAACAAATGTACAAAACCAAGGAGAGGCCCAGTTGTAACAGTGTGCAATGGGGGAAGGCAAGGTGGATATCATTCCACAAGAGCCAATATAGATGCACGAAGGTGCACTAGGTGTGACAGTACCCTGTACATAGACAGGGGCGTAGAAGGGAGAACTTGAGGAAAGCACAAGTGTTATTGTGCACAACGTTGAGCATACACATAAGAAGGAAGATTGTTGTGCAGCAGAAACAATGTTTGCGCACATCACAGAGGAGTAAGCCAAATTCAGCCCAAAACTGATGAGTAAGGCTCAATGTTTATTGCGCAAAATTCAAGGAATCCTCCAAAGGAAGTAAGAGCTGAACATCAGCCCAAAGTTGAAGCTGAGCATAAGGAAAGAAAGTCACCACCACAGGATAGCAAGGTAGGAGGTTGTCAACCTGAAGCTAAACATGAGAAGTGTCTAATGGCAATATCAATCCCCACGCATGAAAGGCAATGCTAGAACATGGAGGAGACGAGGAGAGAGATGGGAGTTTATAAACCCCATAGAGCTAGGAAAGCCATTAACAACATCAAGTGGAGTAAGAAGGGAGACCTGCAACATGAGTACCACATATACATAGCCCATGATAGACACATGGAAGAATAGAGCACAAGTATGCCTACTTTCAACGACGGAAAAAAGAAAAAAGCAAGCTCGCGTAGCGCAGGAAAAACTAGAGGAGCGCGTGGAAGAATAAAAGAGGAACAAGGACCTTTTGGTGGAGGCGAATGGACAAGCATGAGCATAGACCCACAAAAGTAGACAAGGGTGGGCTTAGACCCACAAGAGGAGACAATGGTCAATGTTGACCCACAATAAAAGATAAGTGGTGTGCAAAAAATAAGAAACGTGAGGCACACAAAAGAACAAGTGTTGAAAACACTTGGCAAAAGTAGACAAAAAGATGCGAGCGCAGACCCACAAGAGAGTTAGAGGTGGGCACGTATTCACGAGAAGAGACTGATGGCTATATCAGTCGAGACGCATAGAAGGCAACATGAGGACACGGAGGAAGATACGAGGAGAAAGATGGGAGTTGGTAAACCCTATAGAGCTAAGAATGTCACTAACGACATTAAGTGGAGGAAGAAGAGAGGATGCAATGGGAGTACCATGCAAACATGCCCCGTCAGAAACAATGGAACAATAACGTGCAAGTATGCCTACATTTCATGACAAAAGAAAGAAGTATGCTTTGCAGAGAAAAAGCTAGAGACGCACAGATGGAATAAAGAAAAAGGCATAAGGACCTTTTGGCAGAGGTAGACAGACAAAGCTTGGCGTAGACCCACAAGAGGAGATAAAGGCTACATAGAAAGCAAGAAATGTGAGGCGCACAATAGAAGCAGTTTTGAAAACACTTAGAGAAGGCAGACGGAAAGAGGTGGGCACAGTCCCATAAGAAGAGTCAAAGGTGCACACAAGTCCACCAGGGTGAAGAGAAGAAGGAGAGTAAAGGAGAAGAGAAAAGGTATCAAAGCTAGGAGACGTTTAACAATTTATAGAGTGCAGTGGGTCTGGAATGGGAGGAAGCATAGAGAAAGCTTGCTTAGACAACCTATCAGGCGGCAGGGAACACCATGGCCTTGGTTATCAGCCAAATGAGTGGATTTATCACTCACATATTTTAATTACTTGGGGACTCTGATGTAGGGGCATCCTAGGCGAATTGTCAATCTTGCATCACCAAGAAAAGAGTCAATCAATAAAATAAATCTAACTTTGCCAGTGCGCAATTGCACAACACAACTATTTTGAAGGCTTTCAAGATTGTGCAAGAGTGTTCTTGCAGGGGAGGAAGATAGTTTGGAGTTTTGAAAAGGTTGCCAGAGTAACGGGTTCTAAAATTTTGGCTAAGACATGGGGTGTGCATCGAGGTAACCATGCACAAAGGACAGACATGCCAAGGAATGAACAAGGCGCATAAGCAAAGATTTGTGCAGTAATGCGCAAAAGATAGAAGACTTGCTAAAGTGCAAGAGTGTGTTGGTGTAGAATGAAGCGCAACACAAGGAAAAGGAAGGTTGCAACTAGAACTAAGTTTGGGTTTGTGCGGAAAAGGCATAAATGATCCTACAAAGGAAGCACAGATAGTTTACAGTGTGCAACAAGATCGTGAAACTTGTGTAGAAGTGCATAGAGGAACCAATGAATCTATGAAATGTAAGTGACATGGAGTGTAAGAAAAGGAGAAGCTCTGAGCATGAACAAGTAGACATCAAGGTTGCATGACAATGGCAGCCAACCAACACCACACGAATAAATGAGGCACAAAGCATTTAATGCAGAACTTGAGGAAGCTGAAGTTGAAAGAATATCTAGCCATGTGTACTTACACTTACCCATTTGACTGGAATTTCATGATTGCGTTAATGACACAACATGGCAGACAAAAGCCGACAAGATCCAAGGAATACCAATTTATTCTAATAGAAATCCGATTTTTGCAGCTCAAGATCCATAAAAAGCTATACTATATGCAGGGACTACAAAGATTTGTGTAGTACCACATTAGTTACAATTCCCAATTGATGCATGGAGAAGACAACAACAAATAGGAGTGTGAGGCTGTAAAAGATAACCCAACGGCTTAGGTAGGAGTTGTTGATTATTGGCAATCTAAAGATGTCGTATAGATAAGATAAATATATTAATGTCTAACAAATGACCACAAAAGTAGGTCAAACGAAATGCAGACAATGTGTGCAAGTACAAAGCACGAGAATCAAAAGATTCTCAAGAAAGAAAAGAAAAGTACAAAGCCAAAGAAAGTGGCAAAATTGAAAAGAGCAATCCCATGAACCCACAACCGGGGGTGGAAATGCAAACGAGAAGGGAAGACAGACAAGATGAAGCAATGAGGAGAGTCTCCAACTCATAACATTCGACGCTGACTGTAAGAAAGAAACTCTGGATGGAATGATGACCAGATGAAGAGGCAATAGAGTGCGGAGGCCGCCTACTATGTTGTTGTCCAAACAATGTACTATATCTTAAAGCCCTGGTAGATCTAGTCTATCTCCTAGTGCAGGACCTAGTATGGGCCTGACGATGATGGCTTAGGGAACTGTGGATGGTATCTCTAGGCCAAACAGATCTGCAATAAGAAGCAGCGCTGGCCTCACAGTGGCGCTTAGTGCCTCTCACTGAAGTGTGTGCTCACAAAGCCTCAGAGCCTCAAGTATGTATAAGGCCAAGCACTTCTAATCCTCAAACCTGAAGAAATCAGAAACAACCTGTGCCCTCGTAAATATGCAGTAGAACCTCCCTCTGATCTCATAGTAAATGGGGCAGCGAAAGATGAAGTGTGTCTCCGTCTCAATCTCTTGGAGACAACACAACTGGAAAATCCTATTTGAACGATCAAGGTGGTGATCTGTCTCGCATCGGAGTCTATGAGACCCTACTCTGAGCTGGCCAAGGGGGAAGCGAAGGGCATGCATCCAATGATGAAGAGTATACTGTGGACGGATAATGAGACCGTCACTCAACTCTAGAAAGTGTTCAGCATAAAAGGCCATTTCAAGGCGTAGCCCCCTCTGAGGGTTCACCCAAGTGGTGTGAATGTACTGTCTATAAAGATCCTCTCTGATGATCTTGTTCATTACCTATCTGGTGGGTAGGTGTCCCAATGCATCCAAGGAATACTAGAAAGGAAGAAGATGATCCATTTGAATGGCCACTGTCCCTAAGAGGTCAAAAACCTCAACATACCAACTGTGAGCATGACGAGGAGAATCTAAACAAGCAATAGCCTCTGAAGAACAATACACCATGTATGGGTAGCTGTCCCGCCCCTCAACAGAATTGATGGAGCCTCAGATGCAGTGTAGGAAAGAGATCGAGTCAAACATGGTCTCCAATCTGAAAAGATGGGCTCATTATCAACTCAACCAAAATAATGCACTGGTGGACAGTATGCTTGCACCTGATAAATCGGCTGGTGGATAGTATGCTTGCACCTGATAAATAGGCAAAGGAAAGTGTCTCGACCCTCTCTACAAAATCCCAGTCAACCACCAATAAGAAGGGCCCCCAAACAACAGAGTCGTAAAGAACAATGGGTCTGATGAGGGAGTCAATGAGGGACATTTTGGAGGAGATGCCTTGGAAGTGGTGGCAAAGGCACTATCTCTCAAGGAGGGCTAAGGATCCATAACCCTTATTAATACAAGGCTAGAGGGTTTGTCTCAAACTGAAACGAAGGCCAAAAAATTGAACGCCCAAGAAGGTATATGTGTTGGTGATCTCGATCTCTCCGCCCTTAAATAAGTAGGGGTGCGGGGTCTTCAAACCATTGAAGACCATAACCTTGGTTTTACCCAAGTTAACCGTCAACTACCGAAGGTCATAGAACAAGGCTAAGCTATTCAGCTGCCTTTGTAGACCATCCGAAGAGGAGGCTAAGAGGACCACATCATTAGCAAACAAAAGGATGGAAATCAGACTCTGGTGAAGTAGGCACCCATTGTTGTCCTGTATATGCTCATGGAGGAAGGACTCAAGCTCATATATGTATATCCCAAAGAGAGTTGGGGACAGGGGACACCCCTATTTGATCCCAATGCTACTCCTGATGAAATTTGATTCCCTGTGGGCTATGCGAAGACGACCCAAAATAGACTTGTATAGATGCATGATCGCAGCGAGAAGGCTCTCAGAAATGCCAATGTCTCTAAGTCTCTGAAAAAGTGCCATAGGGAACCGAGTCAAAAGCTTTCTGAAAGTCTACAAAGAAACACTAAAATTTTGACGAGTGATGGCAAGCCTCCTCGATGATAGCATGGAGAGTAAAGCTATGATCAATAGTCTAGTGAGCCAGTCAAAACCATGCTTGCCCACTAGCTCTGAGGTGTCTGCGCTCTAACTCCTCAGAACACTGCATATGGAGGACTATAGCATAAAGTTTGGAGAATGTATGACCCACCATAATTGTCCTGTAGTTATTGGGATCCAAACTAGACTTGATTTATGGATGGGGTGAATGGCATGATGCAACCAAGCCGACGAAAAACCAAAGCATACAACGTGGTTGAATATGGGTTAAATAGGTCAGTGAAATATCTGCCAAGCACCCCCTAACCATACTTGAAGAATTTTGCTTGGAACCCCTCCTCATCTGCTTCCCTGCTACTATTAATCACTCTAATTGCCTCTCCGATATTTTTGTACGTGAACAAGTGGCAAGAAGATGGTGGATTATCTCCCTAGATAAGTGACTGTCCAAAAATATCATAAAGGTCGGAAGTGTGAGAGCATGGATTTGGGGCTAAGCTCTAATGGAAGAGGAGAATGGCAAAGGAAAATGGTGCGCCAAAATTGCTTACAAGAATGCCTGAGAGACACACATAAAGTTCATCTATGCTGGGAAATAAAGAGGCATTTTTTGCGATAAAGGAGACAATGGTAGGATGTTTTCAAGGTGGGATAAGCGGGGTGGGCCTGGATAAAAGCATGTCATAATTGGCGGTGTAGGGATTTGCACTTATCATAATACAACTTGTTCATGGGGCAAGTTTTTTGTTGGTGGAAAGTGGAGGAAGATTAGGCGGAGCTAGGGAAGGACATGAGGGTAGCTTCCCAAATGATGGAAAACAAACAGGTATACTTGGCCGCGACACTATCTAGAGAAAAGAAATGGGACTCTGAAGGGAGAAGTTGCCGAATGTGGGAGGAAAATGTGTTAGGATCCCCTTCGTCAAATTGAAAAATGGTGCAAGGGAGGCCATGAGGGGGGAATAGAGGAATAGATTTAGGTCTAGGACTAGATATATAAAGAGCCCAATAGCTCCTTGTAAATATGGGAAGTTACTAATATCTTGTAACCCCGTGTTTATTAATACAAACCATGAGTTTTGTATCTATTGTGCAATTGTTGAAGAGCCATTGAGTGAAAATATCACTTGGTTGCACTATGCAAGGCATCCATTCACTAGGACCTCTAACCACAATGACACCAATTGGTATCAGATCAAAGTTTTGAACCTTGTGAAACACCAAGAGAAAGGGTTGAGCGTGCAAGTGAGATGTGAGACAGCAGAAGGAAGGCTGGGAAACCACCGTACATGAGGCAATTTGTAGAGTGTTATTATCCACCGTTAGAAGGTGAGTAGAGAGCAAATATGGGTGACACAATATGCAGAAGAAAGCTAGCAAATAGCCAAAAGTGAGCCAGCGAGCAGAGAATCATTCTCCACCATGAAAAGGTGGGTTGAGAGCAAAAGACTGCAAAAAAAAGTGATGATAATTAAACTCGATAAAGAGGATTAGTTGCTTAAGATCACAGAGGGAGGCTTTGTGGCAATGGTTCACAAGCCCTAAGAGCCTATGTAGGATTGTGATGAATAAGTGCAATAGTAGGTGGCATGTAATGCGATGTCTAGAGTAACCCACAAAAATTTGAGTTATAGAAGCATTGACAAATCGTCAAATGTAACACAGTCAAGTGCACCAGAAGAAAGAGCATCTTATAATCAGAGTACTGGGTAGAAGGTGGTAGGGAGGAAGTTTGTTCTCCATAAATCAAAGGCAAGTACAAAAGAAAAGTGAAGAAGATGGCTCAACAAAAATCCAAGATGAGACGTGATTCGGAATCACAAATCTCAAGGGAGATGGAGGAGTTAACCTCCATGTTGCATGCAAGCGTTGTAGGAAAGCGCAGTACCAATGAAGAGAAGAGTTGTTGGGAGGAAGGATCCCACAAAGAAGCAGGAAGAAACTTGTAGGAGAGAAGAGCCCAACGATATTTTGAGGCACACAGAGAGTCAGCCTTATGCTGAAACGTGAATGTTCTCCAGAAAAGAGAAGGCATCCATTAATACACCATAGAAGGCATCCATTAATACATAAAGAACAGAGAGAAGTCAGCATGCAACTAACGAGGACAATTTGCACACAGTAAAAGAGTTGTTGAGAGGAGTAAGCCAAAATTAGAGTGAAATTGATGAGGAAGGTGCAATCCCTATTACATTAAATTTAAGGAAGCCACCACAGGGAGGAGAAGCCAAACATCAACCAAAAGTTGATGAGGAGAGCGCAATTTAAATTGCACACAAGGAGGGAAAGTCACTACCAGATGATAGCAAGGCAGGAAGCTGACAACCTGATGTTGACCAAGAGAAGCGAGTGATGGCAATATCAGTCCGAATGCACGGAAGGTAGCGCAAGAACATGGAGGAGACAAGGAGAGAGATGGAAATTTTTCAAACCCCATGGAGCATGAAATTCCATTAACCACATCAAGTAGAGGAAGAAGAGAGGATGTAATGGGGTTACCGCACATACATCCCTGTGAGAGATACACGAAAGAATCGTGCGCGAGTATGCCTTCTTTAAACAGTTGATAAAAGAAATATGGAATTACACATAGCAGATGAAAAACTAGAGGAGCACAAGAGGAAGAAGGCAAGAAGTACAATGACCTTTTTGGCGAAGGTGGACGGACAAAGATGGGCATAGACCCACAATAGGAGACAAAAGTGGGCGTAGACCCACAAGGGGAGAAGAGGTGCACGTAAAACAATAAATGTGAGGGCGCACAAGAGAAAGTGTTGAAAACATTTGGTGGAAGCAGACAGAAAGAGGTGGGTCCAGACCCACAAGATGATTCAAAGGTGGACACATATCCACAACAGAGAAGAGATTGATGGCTATATCAGTTTAGACACAAAAAGAGGTGGGTCCAGACCCACAAGATGATTCAAAGGTGGACACCAATCCACAACGGAGAAGAGACTGATGGCTATAGCAGTTTAGACACAGAAGGCATCGTGAGTACATGGAGGATGAGACGAGGAAAATGATGGGAATTGTTAAACCCTATAAAGGTGGGAATGCCATTAATGACATCAGGGGGAGAAGAAGAGAGGATGCAACAAGTGTATCATGCTAACATGCCCATTGAGAGACACATGGAAGAAAAGCGTGCAAGTATGCCTATTTGTCATGATTGACAAAAGAAAGAATGAAGTGTGCGATGCAAAGGAAAAGTTGGCACTGCATAGGTGGAAGAAGGCAAAAAGTACAAGGACCTTTTGGCAGAAGTTGATAGACAAAGGTGGGCATAGACACACAAGAGACAAGGGTGGCCGTAGACCCACAAGAAGAGAGACAAAGGGCATAGACCCACAAGAGAAGAGAAAGGGTGCATAGAAAACAAAAAATGTTATACGCGCAAGAGAAGAAGTGTTGAAACACAGACAGACGAAAAGAGGTGGGTACAAACCCACAACAAGAGTCAAGGGTGGATGCAGATCCACCAGGGAGAAGAGAATAAGAGGAAAAAGGAGTGAAGTGGACGAGGGAAGGTATCGAAGCAAGGAGGTGGTTGACAATTTACGACCAGAAGAGGATCTAAAAATGAGGAAGTGTGGAGCAAGCTTGTCTGGGCAAACCCATTATGAGGATGGGAACACTAAGACCTTCCTGATCAGCCAAAAGAATGGATATATCACTCATACCCTACTTGTAAGTGGGAGCATACATTTTAATTACTTGTGGAGTCTGATGTTGGAGCATTCGATGCACATTGGCAATCTTGCATCACCCAAAAAGAGAGTCGGTCAATCAAAGAACAAATCCAACTTTGTCGGTGCGCGGTTGCTTGGTGCAATAGTTTTGAAGGCTTTCAAGACTGAAAAAGAATACACTTGCATGGGAGGAAGTTGGCTTGGAGTTGTGTGAAATTTGGCAAAATAACAGGTTATAGAATTGGGCTAAAGTATTAAGCGTGAATGAAGAAGGTAACCACAACAAAAAAATAGACAAGATAAGGAACGAAGAGTAAGGTTCATAAGCAAGTATTTACATTGTAGTGCACAAAATATATTAGGCTTGCTAAGGCGCAAGAGTGTCATGGTGTCGAAGGAAGTTTTTTGTAGAGGTTGTGTAGCATGAGGAAAAGGAAGGTTGTGATCAAAACTGAGTTTGGGTTTGCACGGACAAGGCACAAATGAGCTTGCAAAGGAAGCACAAATTATTGGTAGTGCCAAACAAGATTGCAAAACCTATGCAAAAGTATACAGAGGAGCTAATGAAGCTGCGAACAATACGGCACACGGAGTGGAAGAAACAGATAACATCTAAAATCACAAACCTGCAAACATCAAGGGTGAATCACACCGATAGCCAAGCAGTACCGCACAAATAAATGAGGCACACAACATTTAATACAAAACCTAAGGGCATAGAAACAAATAAAATAGCCAACTACGTGGACCTACACTTGGCCGAATGATTGGGCTAAGTTGGTTGCGTGAATGACAATAGCATGACAAACAAAAGCCGAAAAGATCTAAGGAATGCCTATTTCTTTTGACATAAATCCGATTTGTGCTGCTCAAGATTTGTAAAAGGCTATTCTACATTTAGATACTACAAAGATTTGTGTAATACCCAATAATTACTATTGGTAATGAATGTGTAGAGAACACGGAAATGACCAACACCGTGAGGCTGTAAAAGGCAACCAAAAGGCTCAAGTAAGAGTAGTTGATTGTTGGAAGTCTAATGATGCCATAGAGAAGAATAGATCCAATTTTGAGGACTAGATATAGAGATTCGAAGAACTGCTTGTAAATTTCAGAAGCTACTAATATCTTGTAACCACATGTTTATTAATATAAACCATAGTATGCATACTCAACGAGAAGTCCGCAAACACGCGAGTACTCTCTAGAAAATTACGCAAACGAGTAAATCGATAAAAACTCAAGTTTTTTTGGCAGGTTTTGCAAGTATTTTGACAGTACTCACGCTTACACACTAATACTTGGCAACTCCTGTTAAAATACTCGCCAATGTGATTTAGAAACACAAAAAAAATCTTGAAAAAACACAGTTTTTTGTCCTTTTCAAGCACACATGCCCCCACACTTTCATCTCACAGTGTTTGAGGCGATAATATATCTATATAATAAATATTTAAGTATCAGTTTACATTTAGATATGGACATCGAGTTTCTTATACTTTAAGATATATTTATATATATACACATTTTTAGGATGTTTGAGAGTGGTTTCGGAACTCTAGGAGCTATAATGCAAATGTTAGGTTTTGGAGGATCCTATCACATTTCATACTTATAATCAGTTTTCAAGGTTTCGAGATTTTAGACTTAGCCATATTTCAAGGTTTTCAGATTTTAGGTAGACATCATAGGACTAGACTCTCAGTTTCCCATATTTTTCAGCAAAAGGATAGTTTGCAACTTGCATCCATATGCAATTTATGATAATTTTCAATGACAATCATCATAAATTTATAAGTATCAATTTGATGTTGTATTCACATGATTATGCGATTTTGTACTCGATTTGTATTCAAATCTAATAGATAAGATTTCCCCAACATTTTAAAAACTCGTTTTATACATTTTGTAATTGTAATTTGTAAAAATATTATGTTTTATTAAGAAATTCAAGTATTTTTTTAAGTTGTCGAGTATTTGCCACGTTAATATTTTTTTGGTTGGACGAGTACTTTCCCAATAGAGTAGTACGAGTATGTGAACTATGATATAAACCATGACTCTTGTATCCATTATGCAAGTTTTGAAGAACGATTGGGTGAGAATATCACTCGGTTGCGCAACGTAAGGCATCCCTTCATTGGGACCTCTAATTGCGGCTATGCCAAAGGGTATTTAATAAAGGTTTTGAAGCTTTTGAAATGAAGGAAGAAAGGGTTGAGCCTACAAGTAAGATGTAAGCCAACAGAAAGAAGGCTAGTAGACAGTCCAACGTGAGGTAGCTAGAAAAGTGTTGTTTTCCACCATGATAAGGTGGGTAAAGAGCAAAGAGGGGTGACATGGGCAGCAGAAGAAGGCTAGCAGACCTTCGAATGTCAGCCAGCTAGTGAAGCATCGTTATCCACAATAAGGTGGGTTGGGAATGAAAGGGTGGTTTGTAAAGAATTGGAAAAAAACTCAATAAAGATGACAAGTTGCATTGGATCACAGAGGGAGGCTTCACAATAGTGGTTCACAAGTCCGAAGTGCCTACGTAGGATTGCGACAAAGAAGCATAGCAGTAGGCAACATGTAATCCGAGGTCTCAAGTAACTTATAAGCATTTGATTTATAGAAACCCTAATAGATCGCCAAATGTGAGGCAATCAAGTGCGCGGGAAGAAAGAGCATCTTCCAATTAGAGTAAGGATGGAACTTTGTTCTCCATAAGTAAAGATGGGTACAAAATAAGAAGCAAAAAAGATGGCTCAGCAAAAAGCCAAGACAAGATGTGACCCATAGTCATAGATCTCAAGGAAAATGGAGGAGATAACCTCCATGTTAAAAGCATTGCAATAAAGGACAAAGTGGGTAAGAGAAGAGTTGTAAGGACGAAGGATCCCACAAAGAAGCGGGGAAAAAACCGTAGGAGAGAAGAGCCCACAGAGGTTCTTAGGCACATGGAGAGTCCACCTGAAGTTAAAGCGCAAAGGTTATCCTAAAGAGAAGACCCTAAGAAATGAAGGGAATGAAGGAGTTGTAGGGAAGAAGGATCCCACAAAGAAGCGGGGAGAAAACCATAGGAGAGAAAAGCCCACAGAGGTTCCTATGCACATGGAGAGTGCCTAAAGTTGAAGGGCAAAGGTTCTCCTAAAGACAAGGCCCTGAGGAAATCAAGGAGTGGGTCTTGGATGTCAAGCACTATTTCACATTGAAGGGTGTAGAGGACTCCATGAAGGTGGAGTATTTGTAGAGAAGTTTGTGTCATAATGCAACAATGAGTTAGAGAGATATCTAAGAGAGAATGGGATGGAATGGAAAGAAGAGGGTGAAATATTGGAAAATAATGATTTCCAAACTATTGAACCAAGTAGTGCATCTAGAAGGCCAGCTCAAATGGAGGAGAGGACTCGAGAGCTGCAAGAAAGAACCTATAAAGCCTCTCCATCAAAGTGAATAAGAAAAGGTTGCCATGAAGGGCAATGCACAAGATAAGTTGTCATGAAAACAATGTAGAGGTCAGAAAGATCCCTGTGAAAAGGTGGAAGAGTGGTAGCCATTGCCTACGGGAGAGACAATGCCGATAAGGGAAGGCATCGAGGAAGATACGTAAGGAAGATGAGAAAGCAATAGAGGCAAAAAATGTTGTTAGGGCAGAACCAGCAATAAACGTACAAAGCCAAGTAGAGGCATGGTTGCAACAGTCTACAACGGGTGAATGGAAGGTGGATATCATTCCACAGGGATCAATAAAAACACAGGAAGTTGTCAGAGCAACCTGTAGAGAAACAAGGGTGCAAAAGAGAGACCTTAAAGACAGCAAAAGTGTTCTTCTGCACAACATTGAGGATACACAAAATGAGAAGGAAAAGATGGGAACCTTAGATTCCCATGAAGCGGAGGATTGTTATACAACAACAATCAAGAGGACTGCTAGGGAAAATGGCCACACGCAGTGATGTGCGATGGACAAAAATGGAGAACCTCTAGCCCCAAAGGCAAATGAGGAGGACCTTGCAGATGAAACTCATCACAAGGCATCCGAGGGTGTCCAAAGAATAGAGAAGTCAGCCTGCAACTGACAAGGACACAACATTGTTTGTGCATACCACAAAGGAGTTTCCGAGAGTAAGAAGAAATCAACCCAAAACAAATGAGGAAGGTGCAATATTTATTGCGTAAAATTTAAGGAAGTTGCTATACGAAGGAAGAGTCAAACATCAGACCAACCCTAATGGAAGGAAACAAATTCCAAACTACACACAAGGAGAGAAAAGTCACTACCACAAGATAGTAAGGCAAGAAGCCATCAACCTAAAGCTGACTAGGAAAAGAGACTAAAAATAATATCAATCTCGAAGCACGAAAGGCAATGCGAGACCCTGAAGGAGGAGATGAAGAGAGAGATGGCAATTGCTAAATCTTATAGAGATGTGAATGCCATTAATGGCATCAAGTGGAGGAATAAGAGAGGATGCAGCAAGAGTACGGCACAAACATGCCCCGTGAGAGACACATGGAAGGATAGCACTCAACTATGCCTACTTGCCGTGATCAATAGAAGAAAAAAGAAAGTATGTGTAGCTGAGGTAAAGCCAGAGGAGCATAGGTTTAAGAAGACAAAAGGTACAAGGACTTTTTTGGCGGAGGTAGACAGACAAAGGTGGGCATAAATAGAAGAGAAGTGAAGGAGTTGCAAAAGACAAGAAATGTGAGATGCACAAGAGAAGTGTTGAAAACACTTCGCTGAGGTAGATGAAAAAAGGAGGGTGCAAATCCACAAGAAGATGCAGAGGTGAGCATAGATCCACAAGTGAGAAGAGAAGAATAGGAAGAAAGGGAGCGAAGCAGAAGAGAGAAGGTCTCAAATGTGGGAGGAGGTGGACAATGTATGGCCCAAGAGGGGTCTAGAAAAGGACGAAGTGCGGAGCAAGCTTACTTAGGCAACCCATTAGGTGGAAGGTAACACCGTGGCCTTTGTAGTCAGCGAAAACATTAGCTCTATTATTCATACCCTATTTGTAAGCAGGAGTTTACATCTTAATGCAGTGGGGAGTCTAATATAGAAGCATCCCAAGGGAATTGACAATCTTGCATCACCCAAAAAGAGAGTCGGTCAATTGGAGAGTCGGTCAATCCAACTTTGTCAATACATGGTTGCATGATGCAGCAGTTTTGAAGACTTTTGCGATTGCGCAAGACTCTATTTGCATGAGAGGAAGATAGTTTGGAGTTGCTTGAAGGTCGGCGAGATAACGGGTTACAAAAATTTGGCAAAGGCATGGTGTGTGCATGAAGGTAACCAATCATAGAAGAAGGGATGCGCAAAGGAACTCAGATAAAGGTGTAAAAGTAAATATTTGTGCAATAGGTGGAAAAATCAAGAGACATGCTAAGGTGCAAGAGTGCGGTGGCACAAATGGAAGTTGTTCGCAGAGGTTGTGCAACATGAGGAAAAGAATGGCTGCAACCAAAACCAAGTTTGGGTTTTTGCACAAACAAGGAACAAATGAGCTTGTAAAAGAAGCACAGACAGTAAGCAAAGCACATCAAGATTTCAAAAATTGCACAAAAGTGCGGAGAGGAAGCAATGAACCTGCAAAGAACAAGGCACCTGGAGAGAGAGAAACAAAGAAGTTTTGAGCACAGATACAAAGAGATCAAGGACACATGACAATTGCAGCCAAGCGATAGTGCGCAAAGAAATGAGGCACAAAGACTTGAGATGAATTATATTGCAAGGCTAAGCACTCACTGAATCAACTGTCTTTGCTAGTATAAGGTTGGTTAATTTTGGGTCGGATACTTATGAAGACTATGGTTAAAACATGGAATATTTGTAGACGGAATTGTGGTTGTGAATATCTAATTAAGTTGAATTCAATATGCATTTCATGGTCAAGGCAAGTTTTTTAGTTGTCTCTTGATAAGTTGGGTTCAAGATATATTCGACACAAGGGCAAGTTTTTAAGAGGTCTATCATCTCTTAGATGGGTTAAATTTTGTTGGCAATTTGAGCACAGAGATAGTTGACAATCTGAACATCATAAAAAACAATTTGAGGACTAAAGAATTGTCATTCCCGTCTAAGGTAGCATGGAATTGTCATTGATGTCATTGAGATTGAATATGATCATGCATTAATGCCAAAGGTTGAGTTAAACAAACTTGTCGAGTAAATCAGGTTTGTGGAGTGCTCTTACTTATAATATAAGTAAAGCAGTCTCGAAACTCCAAACTGGTCTAATAAAGTTGGTCAGGTTTATGGAACGACTTTACTTCTTTCATGATTATAAGTAAAGCAAAGTTGAAAACCCGAAGTGGTCTAGAGGAGTTGTTCGAGTTCTGAAGTGACTTTACTCGATCGAGATTCTGGAACGACTTTACTTCCTTATGCTTTATAAGTCAAGCAATGTTAAGACTCCGAGTTGGTTTAAGAGGAGGTTATCGGGTTTCCAGGATAGCTTTACTTCTCCGATGTTTATAAGCTAAGCAATGTGGAAAACCCGAAAGGGTCCAGCAAAGAGGTAATCGGGGATTTGCAAGCACGTTTGATAAGTCAAGTAATGTCAAAAACCCGAAAGGGTCTAGAAGAGGCAATCGGGATTTCTAAGTGTCTTTACTTCTCTTAAGTACATAAGTCAAGAAGGATGGAAAACCCGAAAGAGTCTTGAAGAATTCCTTTGGAGGAATTCTTTTAAAAAAAGTGGCAAGGACAATTCTTTTGAAAAACTTGTCAAGTCCTTTTCGAAAAATTGTCCCTTAACAAAAATCCGAATGGTACATTCAAAAAGTCTGAAGGGTATCTTTTGAACGTTCCGAAGGACAAGTGGACCTTTTCAAAAAGTCCGAAGGGTATCTTTTGAACGTTCCAAAGGGAAAGTGGACCTTTTCAAAAAGTCTGAAGGGTATCTACTGAACGTTGCAAAGGTTATGTGAACACTAGTAGAAAAGCTGACGGTAGATTGCAGAGAATTTGAAGGGTATGAGGATCGATTGGAAGATTTCCGAAGGACACTTCCAAATAGAAGCCAATGACGAATTCTTTCGGAGAAATTGGAGAACACTTCAAGATGAAATGGACCCGAACAGGAAGTCCATGAAAATTGTTCCAAAGACACAAAGGCCCGCAACAACTTGTACAGAACCTTTTTGAAGGATTAAAGCAAGGTTAAAAGATGAGCTAGTCTACAAGGATCAATGTTGCAATGAGCGTTACAAGAAGGCCGAAAAAAATAAGATCACACCAACATGCCGAAGTTTAACGCACAATAGAAAGGGTAAATATTGAGCATATCGAGGACAATCAGAAGGAGCGGAAGCGAACCCATCATATAAAAAGCAACAAGATGCGAAAAGGGAAGAAAAAAACTCGGTGGTTAATGCCGAAACCAGAATTAAAAGACATGTTGCTTTAAAAGATCAACGGCTCACGCTTGATCGGTGCATTAGATCCAATGGTGCAAAGCAAACCTAGATTACCCTTCGAGTGCACATGCATTTGACAAGTGTCAAGAGGTCATAAGGAAAGATCCAACAAAAAAATGAACGTGAACTTGACGCTATGAAAGAAATAAAAAAACTGCATTTAATGTGTTCTAACTGTCTGTAAAATAACAGCTGGAACAAGTGATGAACTCGATATATCTTCACAGAGCTCGAGATTAATCAATCTAATTGATCGAGGAAGCGACGCAGTTAAGAACAGTAGAAGTGCACATGCCAAAGATAGTAAAGACATTTGAACGTTGCCGTTTGAAGCACAAATCGAGACACAAAGTAAAAGTCACATTGAATGCAGATCAGAGGCTTGAACCGGTTAAGAGCAATTGAAGTGTGAACACTTTACAGATAGAAAACCCTAAGATGCATGTCTATATATGCTATGAACAGAACATTTGAAAGTGTCTTTTGCTACTGCGACGATAATAATTAGAGTGTTAACTCAAAATTGTCGAGTAAGGACATATGCAAACAGCGTAAAAAGTCAAAGCAAATAAGGTGTGTCAAAATAGAAGATATCCAGACACAAAGAAATAGAGGCAGATAAAACAAGAAGGCACATAGCGTGAAAGGTGCAGTTATAGACAAGACTTATAACAGAAAAACTGAATAAGATTCATTTTGAATCTCTTTTGTATTATGAAAGTGTAGCTTCATATCTCTGATAGGTTGGTGCCATCAGAAAAACTGGGTTGGTGCTCAGTTAGGAAGTTGGTGCTTCCTTAGAGTGGGTGCTCTTGAATTTAATGAGTGAGGTTTGTCTGTGAGACATATTTTCTGTGAAACTGGATTAGAACATTAGTTTCTAACAACTTTTCTCACCATGGGTTTTCCCTTTGAGTTTCCACGTAAAAATCTGGTGTTGAGCATTTTTGTGTGTATAATCTTTGTTTTTGTTCTTTACATTGCATATACATTTTGTATCTTGTTTAAAAGTTTTTTAAGAACCAGGGTTTAGTTTATCTACTGATTCACCCCCCCTCTCAGTAGATAGTGTGTTCAACAAAATTCATGCCAACAGTGATGGCAAATAAAATATTTTATGAGATTGGTAGTCTTTAAATCCATCAAATTAAGGATTTGATGGGAAAACAAGTTTTTAAGAGGTTGGAGGTCTTCCATCCTGATTTAATTCAAGATGATGTGATAGCCTACACATCTTTTTCTTATGCTAAAAGTCATCAACTAAACTTGAGATAATGTTGGTGACCAAAGAAAGATTTAACAGGGTTGGTTTGTGTACCCATATAGGTTAAATTTGAGATGTCTTTGTCAACTAGGGCATGTTTTCTAGAAGTTGAATTTGGGATCACTTTCACAACGAAGGAAATTTTCTACGAGCTTCGTAGCCTCCATAGTAGTTAAATTTATGATGACTTTGATGGATGGCCAAGTTTTTAGAAGATTAGTTGTCTCCAAATTGTTTAAACATCGAGAGGGATTTTAGGAAATTTTAAACTATGTTGGTTATCAATTAATTAGTTAAGTTTGAGATGAACTTGATAACCAAGGTGAGTTTTTACAAGGTCGATTGACTCTTGATGGTCAAATTCGTAATGACCTTCAACGGATAGAAAAAAATTAGGAGATTAAATAATCACCAAATTGGTTAAATTATAGATGATTTTCATGACCAGATGATAATTTTACAATGTTTAGTCTCCCAATCAATTAAAATTTGGAGAATATGTTGAAGTGATGCACAAGTATTTAAGAGATCATTAAATGTTGTATCAGTAAATGTAATATAACTTCGATGACAAAGGAAACTTGTAATGAGATCTTCACGATAGGTTAATTTTGACGTGACTTTGATTCCAAGAATAATCTTAAATTACAAAATTTAATGTCTTAGGATCGGTTAAATTTGAAAAGAATATCATTATTAGTATAAGGTTGGTTGCCTTAAAAATAATGATAATGATTAATATGTACAAAGATGGTAATATCCGAATAGGTTGAACTCAAGATGAATTTCATGGCCAAGGAAAAATTGTATGAGGTTGATTGGTTGTCTTTTGATAAGCTAAGTTTGAGATAACTCTAATAGCAAGGGAAAGATTTTAAGAGACCCGTTCTCTATGGATCAATTACATTCAAGGTGTTATTGGTGCCCAAGGAAAGAAATTAGAGCCTAGTTATCTCTAGATGGGTTAAATTCAAAATGATTCTTTTGGTGAGGAAAATATTCTATGACATTATTTGTCTTCAAATATATTATTGGTTCTTTGGATGAGTTTTATTTGACATATCATCGTTGTCCAAGGGAAGTTTTAACAAGATATGAAGGTTGAAGATTAATTTTGATGGCCAAGACAAGATTTTAAAAGGTTCTTCAGGTTGGGTTTTTTTCCAAATTAGTTCAATTCAAAGATGACTTTGTTGGCCAAGGCATGTTTTGAAAACGAAGGGTGTTTCCAAATTGATTAAAATTCAAAATGATTTTTAATCATTTGCATTCTCCACAATTTTAATAGTCAAGGCACATTAGCCTATCACATCAGTATCAAAAAATTTGTCACCTATAAAAAATGTGATAACCCATCAAGCTGCATACATTATCAATCCAGCATCCAATAAAGTTATATTATCTCTGTTACAACTATCTAATGACCGAAGCTCCCCATGACAACATACAACAAACAAAAATCAGAGTTTGCATGCTGTACAAAGCCAGTTTTGACAGCACTGTAGCATAAATTAATAACTTAGATAGTATCAAGAAATAAAGTCTTTGGTCTGCACACAGCCAGCATAACCTTCAACTCTTTCATTAAGATCATGTTTGGCTGATATTTGAAGTGTTATTTAATAGGAGAAGCAGGTCCATTATTGAAAAGATTTTTTTTTGAAATTCTTGACCAAATAGAATGCTGGAATTTTCCATTCAAGAGGCTCAACTGTAAATCTGCAAGCTCTTATAGATCTTTGTTCTGGAAACCAAAAGACAATGGTTATAAAATCAATGGAGGAGTGCAGAAGTTGGAAAAACTATTTCAGAATTCTAATATGGAAAATACAAGAGAAGATTGTGATTGTCTTCTTTTTAATTTTGTATTTGTACAAATATTTACCAAACTTTGATTTCCTTGTTGCACTTCCTACTTTGTTTGCATGTTGGAATAGAAGAAAGCAAAATTGCTCAGCGTCTCTTCAGGTTTTAGCTTCTAGTCTCGTTTAGGTTTTATGAAGACACGCCATTGATGAAAACATCAGTGTGGAGCATACAAGGTCTGAGTACCTTCTTAAAAATGTGGGACACAGATAAGGTGGTGGGACACAGACCTCAATGAATGATAGGCGTATCAGATTGGTCATGGAAAAATTGGAGACTTGATGCCCTTGCCTACACTTCCCACATGGAAAATTCTGATGAAGATGAAGAAGTTACAGGAGAAGAAGACAATACTATTGAGATTGAAAATTTCACTGACAAAGCCAAATAATGCTCCATGGTGTGACGACCACTTTTTTCCTAAAGCAGGCTTTTCCGATCATCTATTTTTGTTTTTTCTTGTGTTGGCAGCCTTAGGAAAAATTGTCTTCACTACTACAAAAAATTGGTTACCTTTGACAATCACTTGAGGATGATGGTTGTGGTTAGAAAACACAGCCATTCAAGATGCAAACTTTGTGGCCTTGTAGAACATTTTTTGCCAAAATACATCTACTTTCCTCGCATTCTTTCACTGGCCACTTTCATTTTACTATACTTAGATGTGGTGGTGCGGGGAATCTATCCATTTTCAGCTTACCCTTTCTATTTTAGCTATTTATACATTAGAGTCCCTTTGACCTATACTTTGTCAATTTGTGGACAGTAATATAATTTATTCTCTCTTTCTTTCTCAATATATTGATGGGAGCGATGTATGAAGTATTTCCTACCAGTCAATCTTATGTTTGATAGTGATTCTACAAGCTAGCCTAATTTCAGAATTATGATTTATATTGCACAGTCGGAATATCTGTTGTTTGATAGTAATGCACTACCAAATAGCAGAGTTTCATGCAAAAACATGAAACTCCTGGTTATTTTCCAATTACGTTCTCCTCAATCACCAATTTGTGCTTCAGTTCTTCAATACATTATTATACATAAGTGCACGGGCACACTTGAGTGGAACGTTCAATGTTTCAGCCTATTAAAACACTGCTCTTGATGGTGTGTTTTGTGTTATTTCATAGCCTAGGGTCTTCTAAACATAATTATTCTCTATTATAACTAATAATAATTTCGAGTCCCGTTGTGATCCCAATAAAGGCTTGGGACCATTGCATAAGAGTGAAACGTTTAGTTTCATAAAATTATGGTTTTCCAAAAAATTTAAGCATAACATGAATGGCATTTTTTGTGGCCTTCAAAGCTCCAAGAGTCTCACCACTTAGTATTAGCTCGGTGAATCTGTTTCTAGCAAGCCAAGCTTTTCGAAATGATATTATAATAAAAATTTGGAGAATACCCATAAAGGTTAGTCCCTGTAGTGTGACTCAACTCGGCTGGCTATAATTAGCAATTCTTCTTCTAATAGATCTCTTATTATTAGGGTCCTATTCACATGCCTATATAAGTTGAAAGGATATTATTAGCTTCGTTTACCGCATGCCTATGCATGTTGATTGGATGTTAAGTTAGCTTTGTTTAACTTTAAAGAAGTTTACTATTATTAATTTTTTTTAGCTATAAGACAAGGGTTTACCCTATTGTATGTCAGAGTGTGTAACCGATATCTCTTCTACAAAAATTACTTTATTTTAAAATTCTTTTTAGAAACTTTGTTATTATCTTGAAATTAAGCATTGGTTATTACTCTTGCAACCTTATGTCAACTTTAGTATTCTAAAGTTTGGCTTTTCTATAACACTTTAAACCCTAGCAATTGGTGTGTTGTCCCCCACATTGAATCCTCAATCTAGATCACTTGATATAAGATCACTTTAGATCCTATATGTCTCATCGAACTAGGAAAGGCTATCAAAACTTTGGCTTGGAGACAAGAGATCCATTTGACTATGTTCCCGAAAGAGGCAAGCGACCATAGATGGACATAGGAGGGATAAATTCCTAGAACCCAATAAAGGCATTGCTTGAAGAGCCTCTAACAAATCAACCAACTGAAATGATGACTTAATTCACACAGATTCTATATAAAATGCAAAGATGCATGCCAGTATTTCCAAGCCTTTCCAAGGGTCCATACCCTTTATGGTACAAGTTTTGATATTCCCATGTTTGAAGATACACTAGAGAAGTAAAAGATGGTAACCCTATATTCTCATGAGATAGAGGATTATTGTGCAAAAACAACAATCAAGAGTGACGTTGGAGCAAATGTCTATATGCAGTTGTGCGTGATGGACACAAATGGAAAAGAACCTCTTACCCCAAAGGCAAAGGAGGAGGAAACTGTGGATGAAACTCCATAGAAGACATCTAAGGATGCGCGAAGCACTGAGAGAAGCCAACCCGCAACTGACAAGGATGTAATGTTGTTTCCACATGGCAATGAGATGTTACCGAGGGCAATTATCTGAATTCAGCTCGAAGTTGATGAGTAAGGTGCAAAGGTGCAAAATTTATTGCACAAAATTCAAGGATGCTACCAAAGGAAGAGAGGATTTTCAACCCAAAACTGATGAGGATAGCATATTCCAAACTATGCATAAGGAAAGTCACTGTCAGAATATAGCAAGGTAGGAGGCCGTCAACCTAAAGATGCAAAGAGAAGCGACTAATGGCAATATCATTCCAAACGCACAGAATGCTACTTGTAAGCAAGTGCTTACCTTTTAATTACCTAAGGAGCATCACCCAAAAAGAGAGTCAATTGGTCACGGATTAAATCCAACTTTGTCGGCGCATGGTTACACGGCATACCAAGGTTTCAAGACTCTCCAAGATCACAGTTACACAAGATAAAGATAGCTAGGAGTTGCGCAAAAGTTGGAAGGATAATGGGCTACAAAATTTTGGCTAAGACATGGAGCATGCATGAGAAAGCTAACCACACATATAAGAAGAGACACATCAATGTACCAAGAGCAAGGCACCGAAGTAAAGATTTGTGTGGTAGCGCACAAAATATAGATGACTTGCTAAGGCGCAAGACTACGATGGCATAGAAGGAAGTTCGTAGAGGTTGTGCAACACAAGGAAAAGGAAGGTTGCAACCAAAACCAGGTTTGTGTTTTTGTGGATGAGGCGCAAATGAGATTGTGAAGGAAGCACATATAATTGGTGGTGCATAATAAGATCGAGAAACCTGCACTAAAGTGCATAGAGGAATTAATGAACCTGCGAAGAGCAAAGCACCCGAAGTTCAAGAAATAGAGAAGGTCTAAGCACGAACATGTAGACATCAATGGCACATGACAACGTAAGCCAAGCAATACCGCAAAAATAAATGATGCACAAAGAATTTAATGCAAACCCTGAGGACGCACAATCTGACCGAATAGGCAGCCATGTGAACCTACACTTTATCATTTGACTAGGCTGACCTAGATGCATGAAAGACACGACAGCACAACGGATAAAAGCCGACAAAATCTAAGGAACATTGATTTATTCTAACAAAAATCTGATGTGTGTAGCTCAAGATCGGTAAAAGGCTATGCCACATTTAGAAAGGCCTAAAGAATTGTGCAGATACAACACAAATTTGTGCAATACCTCATTAATTGCAGCTGGCAGTTGATGCATGGAGAACACAAAGACCAGGACTAGAAGGCTATAAAAAGTGATCCAAAGGCTTAGGTAAGAGTTGTTGATTGTTGGCAGTATAGGGATGCCACATAGGCATAGATCCATGTCTGAGGACTAGATAGAGAGACAGAGCTAACAAGCTCCTTATAAAGTTGAGAAGCCACTAATATCTTACAACCCCATGTATATTAATATAAACCATGAGTTTTGTATCCGTTGTGCAACTGTTGAAGAGTGATTGGGTAAGAATATCATTCCGCTGCATGGTTTATGGCATCCCTTCACGAGACCCCTGACTATGGTTGCACCAATCGGTATCAAAGAAAGGTTTCGAGCCTTGTGAAATACAAGGAGAGAATGTTGAGCTTGCAAATAAGATGTGAGGCAATGAAAGAAAAGGTAGCAGACCGCCGAACGGGAGGCATCTAGCTAAGTGTTGTTGTCCACCATGAGGTGAGTAGAGAGCAAAGATGGGTGACATTGGAAGTATAAGAATGCTAGCAAAACATCAAATGTGAACCAGTGTGCGGAACATCATTATCCATCGTGAGAAGATGGTTTGAGAACAAAATAATGGAAAGCAAAGGGAAGGCAAAAAACTCGCTAAAGAGTATGAGCTGTGTAGAATTGCGGATGGAGAATTCACAACAGTGGTTCACAAGTCCAAAGTGCCTACGTAGCATTGCAACGAAGGAACAGAACAGTAGCTGGCATGTAATGTGAGGTTTGTAGTAACCCACAAGCACCTAAGTTATAGAAGTGCTAACAGATCGTCAAACGTGAGGCACTCAAGTTCCCATGAAAAAAGAGCATCTTCCAATCAGATTATTGACTTGAAAGAGAAAGGGAGGAAAGTCGTTCTCCTTCAGATGCAAATGGATAGAGAACAATAAACAAAGATGGCTTAGCAAAAATCCATGACGAGACATGACCCGGAGTCACAAATCTCAAGAAAGATGGATGAGATAACCTCCATTTTGCAAGTGTTGCAGGAAAGGATTGCCTAGACGAAGTGAAGAGTTGCTAGTAGGAAGGATCCCACAAAGAATTAGGGATAGACCCGTAAACCTGTAGAACAGAAAAGCCCATGGAGGTTTTGAGGCACACGAAGACTTAGCCTAAAGATCAATCACAAATGTTCTTTGTAAGTGAAGGCCCTACGACAATTATGGAGTGTGTCTTGGATGCGCAGCATTATTTCACGTTGAAGGGTGTAGAGGACTCCATGAAGGTGGAGTATGCACAGAAAAGGTTGTGTGGTGACGAAACAAAGGGCTGGAGAGATCTCAAAGAGTGAAATAGATGGAAGGGCAAGAATGGGGTGCGAAATTGCGAACATGTGGTTTCCAAACTATTGAACCGAGTAGTATCCAAAAGGCCAGGGCAAATGGAACATAAGACTCGATAGCAACAGGAACCTACAAAGCCTCGCCTCAAAAGCAAAGAAAAAACGGTTGCCATAAAGGGCAATGCAGGTGAGGAGTCGACATGGGAGCATTGCAAGAGTGAGAAAGAGCCCCACGAAATGATCTTTAAGCTATGTTACTCTACATGATTGGCTCGAGCAATGCATACAATATCAGAAGGTATGCTCAATAATGTGTAGGAACTCCATACGAATTATGCATAAGAGAAGTAACTCAAATGTGAAGTTTGAATGGGCAGCCACTACTCATGCATCTTAGGAGTATTATGCTTCTACCACCCTTGGCTCACAAAGATCTACACAAACTCTAAGTGACACACCTCTTAGACAAATTTGACTACTTTGGCTGCCTCTTCCAAAATCAGTTGTATCTGTTACAATCAAACGAAAACATACAAATCCTCCACCACATTGGAAGTATCTTGGACTGCGTGTGTCATGGTTGCCATAATCTAAAAAAAGAGAGTCGAAGTCTCATAGGGGTTGGCACTATTCAAACAAGAAGAAAAGGAATGAGCTCATCATCTGAGAATCACTTGGCCAAGTATAAGAGGGACCTACCTATGATGAATGTATTTTTGTCCTGTCACCCAACTAGAAATTCTTCTAGCTCTAGCATTATTTGCTCTTTGGTCCATAATGGGTTTATTAAAAGGACCCCTAATGTTGGATTAACTAGTGAAATGCAAGGAGAAAGGGTTGATCTTGCATCTAAGATGGAGCCATCAGAAGGAAGGCTTGCAGACTGTCCAACATGAAGTAGCTATCAAAGTGTTACTCTCCACCATGAAAAGGTGAGTAGAAAGCAAAGAGGGACGACATGGGAAGCAAAAGAAGGCTAGAAGAGTGTTGTTATCCACAATGAGAATGTGGATAAAGATAAAGAAGGGTGACATGGGATGGGGAAGAAGCCTAGAAAACCACTGAATGTAAGGCAATTAACAGAGCATTGTTCTCCACAATGGGATCATGAGTAGAGAGCGAAAAAGCAAAGGCAAAGGGAAGGGAAAAACTCGGTAAAGAGGACGAGTTGCATAGGATGGCAGAGGAAGGCTTCACGATAGTTCTCCACAAGTCCAAAGCACCTACGTACGATTATGGAGTGCAAAAGTTGGTGGCAAGTAATGTGAGGTCTACAGTAAAACGCTAGCATCTAAGTTATGGAAGCACTGAAAGATTACAAGGGCAAGAAATGGAGAAGGTTTGATTATGAACATACAAACATCAAGGATGCATGACAATGGCATCCAAGAAATACCGCACAAAGAAATGAAGCACAAAGCATTTAATAACACGATAGCAAGACCAATAAAAGTTGACAAGATCTAAGGAATGTCGATTTCTTCTAAAAGAAATCCAATTTGTGTAGCTCAACAATTATAAAAGGATACATTACATTTAAAAAGGCTTGCAAGATTGTGTAAATTCTGCAGAGATTTGTGTAGTACCACATTAATTATAGTTGGAAGTCAATGCAAAGAGAATGTGGCAACAAGAAGACCGAAAGGTTATAAAAGGCAACAAAACAGCTCAAGAATGATTTGTTGATTGTTGGAAGTTTAGGGACGCCATAGAGAGGAATAGATCCAACTTTGATGACTGGATATAGAGAGAGAATTGATGAGCTCATTGTAAAGCCTAAAAGCTACTAATATCTTGCAACTCCATGTCTATTAATACAAACCATGAGTTTTACATTCGTTTTGCAATTCCTGAAGAGCGATTGGGCGAGATATCACTCAATTGCGCAGTGTAAGGCATCCCTTCACTAGGACATCTAATTGCAAATACACCAATTGGTACCAGAGCAAGGTTTCAAACATTTTGAAATGTAGGGAGAAAGGATTGAGCCTACACGTAAACTATGAGCCAACGAAAAGGATAGAATACCGTCAAATGTTACGCATCTAGCAGAGTGTTCTCCATCATGAGAAGGTGGGCAGAAAGCAAAGAGGATTGACACGGGAAGCAAAAGAACGCTAGCAGACCACCGAATATGCACCAGCTTGCAGAGCATTGTTCTCCATCATGAGAATGTGGGTTGACCGAAAAAGAGTGGAAAGCAAACAAAAGGCAAAAAAATAGATAAAGAGGATGCGCTGCATGGGATTGTGGAGGGAGACTTCACAAGAATGGTTAACAAGTACAAAAAAGGAGCTCATCAGTAGCTGGTGTGTAATACGAGGTCTGGAGTAACACATAAACCTTTGAGCTATAAAAGCACAGACAGATCGACAAATGTGAGAAAGTAAAGTGCGTGGGAGAAAATAACATCTTCCAATCAAAGTATTGCGTAGAAGGTGCAAGGGAAGAAAGTTTTCTCCATCAAGCAAAGATGATTATAGAAAAGGAAGCAAAGAATATGGCTCAACAGAAAGTCGAGATGAGACATGACGTGAAGTCGCAGATCTTGAGGAAGATGGAGGAAAAAACCTCCATATACTAAATGCTACAAGAAAAGTCAACACAGGTAGAGAAAAAAGTTGTTGGGGGGAAGGATACCACAAAGAAGTGTGAAGAGACCCATATAAGAGGAGCCCAAAGCGGTTATGACATGCATGGAGAGTCAGCAACTAAACATTGTCATTTTTGTGTTATGGTCAATAACAGGTCAAATCTGGTCAAAGTATGATGTCAATGAGTGTAAGGGACCTTTTTAGGTCCATTTAGGTCCTTCAAGTCCATTTAGAGTCATAGGGTTGTGTCAAATAGTCTCTAGGTGTTTTCCCTCCAAACTTAGGAATTTAAAAATTCAAATATTTGGAAAGAGCCTAGAAGAGCATAACTAACGTCTAAGGTGGTTGGATGATAAAATGTTGGTTCAATAGAGCCATGAAGCTTTGTATAAAGTTTTTTAATTCATACATATTAAAGTCATAACGTTAAGAAAACATGTGTTATTAATGTGACCTCAAAACCTCACGTTGAAGTTGTCTTGTAAGGGAGTTTGGAATGGTAACCACCATCACCAACGTTGGAAGTTGGTTGAACAGGTTGTACGTCATTCTAAGGAAGGAGAGAATGTGAGAGGAGAGTGCGGAGAGAGGAGAGGAAGCTCCAGCAAAGGAGAAATAGGGAGCAAAAGAAAAATTGATGTAAGAACCTCTCAAAGGTTGACAGATCCTTGAAGGTCCATTCTTGGAATGTATTGAAAGAAATGTTATTGTAAATAAATAAAGGGAAATGTTCCTGTTGTGTGCATCTACTCTCTTATGAGGTATATCATGTTCTTGTTTTGATACTGTTTGAATAATCCTTTTAGACCCCAAGGAATAGATGTTTTGATAATGTTTGCAAGACACAGATATGTGTGTAGGGTGACAAGCATGTGAAGTGGAGTTTGGTTGTGGTTATGGATTGTTGATATAAGAATAAGGTTTGGATGTTGTCTCTGAGTCTTTTTATTTGAATCATATAACCTTGTATGTTGTCTTTGGTGGCATATTAGAATGTAAAACTAATGGAAAACAACTCAGTTATTGAGAACCCTGTACATTTGAGGGGGGCAGAGTTGCCAAATAAGGTTTGCTAGTTGGTGTTGAGAATCCCAAAGTCTTGAGTAACGTATAAACATTGTTATGGAATCAACAGAGGTCTTTGGTATGACCTAGAGTGAGGTGAAAGATTCAAATAAAAATTTGAAATCTCAAATGTTGTATAATCCCTGTTTTAAGTTCCCAGTCACTTTGAAAGGGGAGTTAGAGAGTTGTTCCCTTGTTCTTGTCATAAGAATCATTGAATATATGTTTTGGATGAGTAAACCTTTCAGTAAATGAGCTTATGTAGCCTTGGACACCTTGGGAGAGAGTAGAAAACAAAGAAAAGACCCCTGCTGTACAACAGACCTGTAGTTGGCCTTAATGTATGCACAGTCACAATAAAAAAGGAAGGCATTTCTAATATAAAGTGAGTATATTGTTGGATAGAATGGTTTTGTAGGTTGGTAACAGGGGTAAGGTGTGGAAAGTTTGGGAAAATCTTGGGGAGATGAATGTACAAACACCTGTTTTGACATAAGATGTTAACCCTGTGTGCACACTCACGGAATAAGAGGAGTGAAATGAACAAATGGATGGTGAGTAGAGGTTGTTTGCGTTTAGTCTCATCATGGTGAAAGTTGCATGAACCTTTAGAATAGCCTAGGTGAAGCTTATAAAGCATTTGAAATAGTTTTGGCCATGGAAACTTTGCACAATCAGTAAAAAGAGTGCATTTATGACTGAGTTTTGTAGTAATCAAGCCCTTAATGCATTGAATAAAGCTTTAGACCTATTGGAAAAGATAGAGGATGTCAAAAGAGAATATTTGGAGGTGATTTGATCTTTTGAAACACTGTAGAACTCAAGATATTGAATTTTGAATGCCCACAGCGCTGTGCAAGCGAGGAAAACCCTAGAACTAGGGTTTTGTGGATTTTAGGAGTTTGAACCCTTAAAAAATTCTGAAAAGTTGTGGACATACCTTATTTGAGGTGACAAAAAATAATAAATTGGTTTGGGGTTGAAACTAGACCGTACAGTATGGATTTGAGGATTGTGGAGTGGAAATAAGGCTCATTAGGCCTAAAAGAGGCTTGATTTACAAAGGAAGTGCTAGCTAGAAGAAGAGTTAAGTCATGAAACTTTGCACATCTCAAAGGGGATAAAATAAGCCTAGAAAGGTGAAAACTTTTTGAAAAGAGTGTCTAGATTTGGTGAATCATTGAAAACCTTTGAAAAAGGGCTACAAGCCTTATAAGGCCACAAAGAGACTGGCAAGTGGAAATGAGTGGTGAATTGGGTTTGATGACTTGAAAAGCATTGGAGCAAGTGTGATATGACAATATCAAGTCATCCATGTTTTGAAATTGAAGTCTTAACGCCTAAACAAAGATTTGGCCCTTGGAACCCAAGAAGGTTACCTAGTGGCAAAGCAAGTAAAAACATATGGATTTTGTGAAGGGAATGACTTATTTGAGTTAGAGTATGAGTTGTAAGTCATATGAGAGAGTTTATAACCATCAAGAAGTGCTTTGAAGATTACAATAAACATGTACTTATGCCAAAGAAACTATAGATTCCAAGAGTCAAAGAAAAAAGTTGAACTATACATGAAAACTTGAAGGCCAAATCAAGCAAAATATTGTGACCAGTTGGGCTTAGCATAAGATGGTGATGTATTGAAGACTTCTCTCACTTTACCTCTGCATCATTTGGTATCAAAGCAAGGTAAGCTCTTGGTTTTATTCATTTTGAGTTATTCCAAGTTGTTGATTTGATATAAGCAAGATATGCTATGAGGTATGCATGAGAGATGACACTTGCAAGGTATTGAGGGAGAAGAGGATGTTACAGATCTGATCTATTGTGATCAGTGCAAAGGTATATCAGATTGAGGAAAGAGAAACAATAACCCCAAAGTTCAATGAGAAATGACAAGAAGCTAGTCAAAAAAGGACTAGAAAAGATGGGTTGAAAAGAGAGCATTGAAGCTTCAAGAGAGACGAGAGAAGAGAGAACACTCCAAAAGAGAGTCAAGGAGGTTAAGTAGAGGTCCTAGATAAAGGACTCAGCGAAGAGAAAAGGCCCAAAAGAGGTCTAGGAGGCAAGGTTGATAGGCTTGCCAAGAGAAAAGTCTAGATAAGAAAAGAAAACAAAGAGGAATGGAAAAGATGAATATAGAGAGAGAAGTGGAAGACAAAAGAAGAGAATTGGGGCAAGTTATAGAAAGAATAGACTTCATGATGAAGCTCAGAAGAGAACAAGAAAATCAATGGACTGACTGGCATGTGAGAACAAATGTAAAGTGGCCACTAGAGTCACTTGTGAAAGAGAGAAGGCACAAGAAAGATGAGAAGAAAGAGACAGCAGCCCAAGGAGGCATGAGAAGAGAGAGGTTGCCAAGTGAGCAATAAGATAGAGAGATTGAGAAGAGAGTTCTCATTGAAAAGAACAAAAAGAATATAGAAGTGCCAAGAAGAGCACATGAAGGTGAAGACAAGAAGAGATGGACAATGTCTATGACAAAGACATTCAAAGAGACTATGTAGTCTCTCATTTTGTATGCTAGCATTGCTTTTAAGTTTGTGTATGCAGGTATGAAGAAGAAAATGGAAAAGGCCAAACATAAGGCCTCAAGATAGACCAAACACATCACCCATCAAGTGGTGAGAAAATGACAAAGAGAGTATTTTGAAGAAGACAAGATGTTAGAGATTGAGAGCATTCCAAATGATGAAGATGGAGAGAATGAGGAATACTATGATGCATTCTCATGTATAGCAGTTGAAACCAAAAAAAAATAATACACCAAAAAGACATGAAATTCACCCATAAAGACATAAGCTTGCACCAGTTGTCTTTGGAGGTAAATGAATGTTTGAATATTGATTTTGATTGCATCTATGATAAAAGAAAGGATAATATGCAGATTGGGAGGAAGATTGACAAATTGCAGTTCTCGAAAGGAGAAGGGCATGGATATGTATGACCTAAGTGGCTGAAACAAATAGGTGTCGAGAAGAAAGAGATGGAACTCAAACAAGAGGTCAAACAAGGCAAAAGTATATGTGAAAAACAATCACAAACATGGAAACCAAGAATAAATGGCAAGGAACACCAAGTCGGCATGGTAGAGAACAAAGGCATGAAGCATGAAAGAGGTGAAATGAGAAGCAAGTGGCAGCCCAAGAAGGTACAGGGTAGCAAATGGGTGGCAAAGAACATGAAAAGAGTACAAGAGGATCATATGAAAAGTGAATCCCAAGCAAGCATGAAGATTGAAGAGGATGGTAAGCCTACAAAGCAAGCAAAAGAGATGGTGCAAGAAAACCAAGCAAATGAGATGAAAGTACAGCCATGTAAACAGAAAATGAATGCATAAAGGAAGCCCAAGAAGGAACAGGGTAGCAAATGGGTGGCAAAGAACAGAAAAGAGTACAAGAGGATCATATGGACAGTGAATCCCAAGCAAGCATGAAGATTGAAGAGGATGGTAAGCCCACAAAGCAATCAAAAGAGATGGTGAAAGAAAACCAAGCAAATGAGATGAGAGTACAGCCATGTAAACAGGAAATGAATGCATAAAAAAAAACTAGTGTTTGCAAGATGTGTTTTCAAATGTTGTTTATGATGATTCATTTGAAGTTGACTCCAATAGTGAAGATATCTCGTATATGGAAACAATGACATTGATGAATGAGTGTGTAGCAAGGCAAGATCAAGAAGAAGCACCTCAAAGAATGCTTGAGAAGTATAGCATGCAGCATGAAGAGATTGATATAACTCACACAAGTGAGGGAGTCCAAGGAGAAGAGCAAAAAAAATTGCCCAAAACGAGGAAGAGCAATGTGGACCAAGGTTTGAAGAGTTGGATGCATTCAAGTTGCAAAAAGAATTGAGGATGTTAGAGGACATGTTCAGTCCATCCAGGGGACTGAAAGAAGATGACTTACAACAAGAAAAGATCAAGGAAAGGATACACAAAGAGCAACAAAGAGAAGCACAAGAAGTTGTGCAAACAAAAATGCAAACAAACAAGCTAGTTAGCAAGCAAATGGAGTATGCCCAAGTACACAATATGAGTTACTCAATGGATCGAGCTCAATCTGAGTTTACCTTTGATAAATGTGGATGTGGAAAGCCAAAAAGGTACCAAGTAACATTTTATTATGATGAGAATGAGTGGTACAAGAAGTTGCTCTTGCATAGTGAGCAAGATGAGAGAAAAAAGCATCAAAATGTGAAAAATTTTGAAGAGGCAAAAAAAGAGTATAAATGAGAAGAGGACAGAGATTGACATGCTAAAGAAACCAATAGAGACAGAAGAAGAAAAAAACATGAATAAGAAGCAAAAACCATTAGACAAGTGAAAACAAAGAGGAGGCAAGCTATCAAACAAACATGAGAAAGAAGAATGAACACCAATTGGTTGCAGCTGAGTATGAAGAGGTTCAAAGTGACTTAGAACAAGTGGAAGACGCAACAAGGAGCTACAGCAGTTGGACATCTCACAGGTAGAAGATGCATGGACAAGAAGGCTAGACAAAGCCAAGAAGAGGACAAGCAAGAGTTTGGCAAGGAAAATGGAACTGGGAAGGATGAACAACAGTCAAGCAAGTATGAAGGACCCTCAAAGGATAAATTAGAAGGCAAAAAAGAAAGATGGAGACTCAAATTTTCTCTCTCTTGGGGAGTATGATGCAAGAGCATCAAGCTAAAAGTTGTCATTTTTGTGTTATCTAAATAAGAGGTCAAATCTGGTCAAAGTATGATGTCAATGAGTGTAAGGGACCTTAGGTCCATGTAGGTCCTTCGAGTTCATTTGGAGTCATAGGCTTGTATCAAATAGTCTCTAGGTGTTTTCCCTCCAAAACTAGGAATTTGAACATTCAAATATTTGAAAAGAGCCTAGAAGAGCATAACTATAGTCTAAGGTGGTTGGATGATAAAATGTTGGTTCAATAGGGACATGAAGCTTTGTATAGAGTGTTTTAAGTCATACATATTAAAGTCATAAGGTTAATAAAACGTGTTTTAATATTGTGACCGCAAACCCTCACGTTGAAGTTGTCTTGTAAGGGAGTTTGGAATGGTAAGCACCTTAACCAATGTTGGAAGTTGGTTGAAGGGGTTGTTGTACGTCATTCTAAGGAGATAATGTTAAGAGGAGAGTGGGGAGAGAGGAGAGGATGCTCCAGCAAAGGAAAAACAGGGAGCAAAAGAAAAATTGATGTAAGAACCTCTCAAAGGTTAACAGAAACCTGTAAGTCCATTCTTAGAATGTATTGTAAGAAATGTTGTAAATAAATAAAGGGAAAGCTCCATGTTGTGTGCATCTACTCTCTTATGAGGTATATCATGTTCTTGTTTTGATATTGATTGAATAATCCTTTTAAACCCTCTTGATAATGTTCACAAGACAGAGATATTTGTGTGAGGTGACAAGCATGTGAAGTGGAGTTTGGTTGTTGTTATGGATTGTTGATAAAAGAATAAGGTTTGGATGCTGTCCCTAAGTCTTTATTTGAATCATATAACCTTGTATGTTGTCTTTGGTGGCATATTAGAATGTAAAACTAATTGAAAACAACTCAGTTATTGATAAACATGTACATTGCATGATTGAGGGGGCAGAGTTGCCAAGTAAGGTTTGCTAGTTGGTGTTGAGAATCCCAAAGTTTTGAGTAACATATTAACATTGTGACGGAATCAAGGGAGGTCTTTGGTATGACTTAGAGTGTGGTGAAAGATTCAAATAACAATTTGAAATCTCAAATGTTGTATAATCTGCCTATACCCTATTTTAAGTTCATAGTCACTTTGAAAGGGGAGTTGGAGAGTTTTTCCCTTGTTCTTGTCATAAGAATCATTGAATATATGGTTTGGATGAGTGGACCTTTTAGTAAATGAGGTTATGTAGCCTTGGACACCTTGGAAGAGAGTAGAAAATGAAGAAAAGACCCTTATTGTACCAAGGGCATGTAGTTGGCCTTATTGTATGCACAATAACAGTAGAAAAGGAAGGCATTTCTAATATAAATTGAGTACATTGTTGGATAGAATGGTTTTGCAGGTTGGTAACAGGTGTAAGAAGGTGTGGAAAGTTTGGGAAAATCTTGAGGAGTTCTTGAAATTTATGAATGCACAAACACCTGTTTTGGCATAAGATGTTAACCTTATGTGCACAGTCAGGGAATAAGGGGAGTGAAATGAACAAATGGATGGTGAGTAGAGGTTGTTTGAGTTTAGTCTCATCATGGTGAAGGTTGCATGAACCTTTAGAATAGCCCAGGTGAAACTTATAAAGCATTTGAGTTTTGGCCATGGGAACCTTGCACAATCAGTAAAAAGAGTGCATTTATGATCGAGTTGTGTAGTATTCAAGCCCTTAATGCATTGAATCAAGCTTCAAACCTATTGGAAAAGATAGAGGACGTCAAAACATAACTTTTGGAGGTGATTTAGTCCTTTAAAACGTTGTAGAACTCAAGATATTGAATTTTGAGTGCCCAGGGCCCTATGCAGGGTAGGAAAACACTAGAACTAGGGTTTTGTGGATTCTAGGAGTTTGAACCCTTAAAAAATTCTAAAAATTTGTGGACATAGCTAATTTGAGGTGACAAGAAAGAATAAATTAGTTTGGGGTTGAAACTAGATCGTATAATACGGATTTGAGAACTGTGGAGTGGAAATAGGGCTAATTAGGCCTTAAAGAGGGTTGATTTCCAAAAGAAGTGCTAGCTAGAAGAAGAGTTAAGTCATGAAACATAGCACACATCTCAAAGGAGATAAAATAAGCCTAGAAAGGTGGATACTTTTTGAAAAGAGTGTTTAGATTTGGTGAATCAATTGAAAACCTTCGAAAAAGGGCTACAAGCCTTATAAGGCCACAAAGAGCTTGGCAAGGGGAAATGAGTGGTGAATTGGGTTTGATGACTTAAAATGCATTGGAGCAAGTGTGATATGACAATATTAAGTCATCTCTGTTTTGAAATTGAAGTCGTAATGCCTAATCAAAAAGGGGCCGTTCGGAGGACTCTAAGACATCTAGGGAATGCCCAGACATCCCTCGATCCCCCAGGGAACGCGCAAGCGTCCCCGCATTGGTGGACACAAAAAAGGCATTTTTTTTAAATTTAAAAAAGGTTTTGGTTTGTGAACCCTCTACCCTAACCCTAATGTCTAATGGGTCCCACCACCACCACCAAGGCCTCCCAAAATCTTGTAAAAAGCCCTATTCCTCTCATTTCAAATTACACAAAAAATTTATTGAGTGAAGTAGAGAGCTGAAAGTAGAGGCAAAAAGCTAAGGAGAAGTTTGCAAGAGTGAGGAAGCATTAGGAGAGAGTGAAATCAAAAAGAGGATAAAGAAGTCAAGAAGACTCGAGACTTTTCAAGTTCATCATTTGGGCCACAAGGTAGTCCCTATCACTATGCATTTGATTTTTTGAATTTCTAATTTTTTGTTTCATTTGTAAATTGTATTGTTCTTTGATTCATGATTCATTTCTAAATTGAAAATTCTTATAATTATTTGTGATTCATTCAAATGCTTAAATTTTTAAATCTTCATTCAAATCAAATGCTGAAATTTCAAATTTATTTTGTTTTCTATGTTGTAGCTTTGTAAGTTTTTTTTCAATGTCAAAATTAGAATCTAGAAGTCAAATTAGGATTTCATCTTGTGTATCATCTGTTTTTGTGCTTTGTGCGCCCTGAAATAATAAAAACAAAATGAAATCCTTGTTTAGGCAAGTATTTACAATTGTCAATTTATGACAACATTTAGATTTTTAAATTTTTAATTAATGCACAAAATTTGAAAGTCAAATTAGGATCTTCACTTTTGTGTATCCTCTGCTTTTGCGCTTCGTATGCCTTGAGGTAAGAAAAACAAAAGTGAAATCCTTGTTTGACAAAGGTTAAAAACAAAGATTCCTATTTGTGTATCCTCTTCTTCTGTGTTTCTTGTGACTTGAAGTAAGAAAGATAAAAAGAAAATCCTTCTCTTAATCCCTTGCATTATGAATGATTTGAATTTGAATTTTTAAATTATAAACTTACAAAAAAAAATGATCATCTCTTGCAATGTCATTATGAGTTCTCATAGCATGAATAAGGATGACGGTCATCTTCAAGGGGTTGAGTTTGAAGCTGTAAGTGAAAATGATTCTGATTATGCACTTGATGATCCTAGTTTAGAAGTAAGAAGGGGTGACCATGAAAATCAAACTAATTCTGTTGAAAGTCCAAATTATAGTTGCCCTTCACAGACCCTACAACAATATGCTAAAGATCCTTTTGATTCGTAGAAACCTTTAAAACAATTTGCAAGCAAGGTACTAGCAAAGTCTGAGACATTTGGGGACACTGGGAAATGGAAGTGCAACATATGTGACCTCGAATGGTTTGGCAACATCACTAGAACAAATACTCACTTCTTTTTTATTCGAGGCAAAGGTGGAGATGTATGTGAAGTGTGGTGGTTGTAGATAAACCTCTGCACATCTATAGCATCACTAAAAACTGCTTTGATCCAGCTAAGTTTTCTCATGTCCTTGAGTGCATTATTCATGGCACGTATACGAGTCCACCAAATATGCCTATAGGTTGCCTCAATTAACTTCCCTGCAGCTTTGCACACATGGGTTGCATCTGTCACTACTTGCACCACATTTTGTTGCCCAACCTCCTCTATAGCATCTTTGAGGATCTGGAAGTAAAAATCAGCATCCTAAAGATGCCTTGAACAATCAATATTCCTAAGGAGAAAAGGGCTAACTGTACTTGTAACCATGATATTAATAAGTGGACGATGCCTAATGTCCGTCCACCCATCCATGATGATGTTGCATCCACTTGTGACCTAGGTATTCTTCATTTTCTCCATTAAAATATTAATCTTGGAATAGTTCTTATCCAAGATTGTCGTCCTCAATTTAGTCTCCCCTGGTGGCACATATGATGGACCTGCTCTTATTATTTTTGCCACACCCTGCTTATAATAAGGAGAGCGAGCCACATGGAATGGAATGCAATTGGAAAAAAAGAATTTGTCAATGGCATCATCTGCCTCATCTTTTGATTGCACATTGAATAATTCTACCGGTGGATTTGAAACATCACTAGTCACCTTGTGTTTCCTCTTAAGGCCTGCTGCCCCTAAACTAGATGAATTCATGGGCCTCTCGAAAGTACTAGAAGTAAAACTCTATCTCTAATGACCCCTCCCTCTTGGTGGCAAAGTAACAGATGTAGGTGCATCTTCTTGATTAACACCCCATAATTTACATATTTCAGCTCTAAATTTCAGGGTTTTTTCCACCTTTTCACATACATCTACACCTTTGTCTCAAATAACGAGGAGCATTTGTTATAGTCATGTTGACAAACCATTCAAGGTCACATATATTGCACATCCATTTCCTAGTGCCCCCAGATGTCCTAGGCTTTGTTGGTACCTTGCTTGCAAATTGTTTTAAAGGTTTTTTCGGATCAAAGAGACCCTTAACATATTGTTGTAGGGTTTGTGAAAGGCAACTGTCATTTGGACTCCCAACAAAACTAATTTGATTTTCACAGTCACCCTTGCTTCTAAACTAAGATCATCATGTGCATTATCATAATCATTTTCACTTACAGCTTCAACCTCAACCCTTTGAGGTTGACCCTCATACTCACTCATGCTATGAGAACTCATAATGACAATGCAAGAAATGATAATTTTTTTTAAAGTTTATAATTCAAAAATTAAAATTCAAACCATGCATAATGCAAGGGATTAAGACAAAGATTTTATTTTTGTTTTTCTCATTTCAAGTCGCACAAAGCGTGTAGAAGCAAAGGATACACAAATAGGAGTTCTTGTTCTTAACTTTTGTCAAACAAGGATTTCACTTTTGTTTTTCTTACTTCAAGTCGCACGAAGCACAAAAGCAAAGGATACACAAAAGTTAAAATCCTAATTTGACTTTCAAATTTTATAATTTAATTGAATATTTATGCTTTAATTAAAAAGTTAAAGCCCTAAATGCTACTGTCATAAATTGACAATTGTAAATACTTGGTCAAACATGGATTTCACTTTGTTTTTCTTACTTCAGGTCACACGAAGCGCAAAAGCAGAGGATACACAAGATGAAATCATAATTTGACTTCTAACTTCTAATCTTGAAATTGAAAAAAAACTTACAAAGCTACAACTTAGAAAGCAAAATAAATTTGAAATTTAAGTATTTGATTTGAATGAAGATTTAAAATTTTAAGCATTTGAATGAATCCCAAATAATTATAAAAAAATTCAATTTAGAAATGAATCATGAATCAAAAAACAATATAATTTATAAATGAAACAAAAAATCAAAAATTCAAAAAATCAAATGCAGAGTGATAGGGCCTACTTTGTGATCAAATGATGAACTTGAAGAATCTACAGTCTTCTTAGATTCTCTACCCTCTTCTTGATCTCACTCTCCCTCTTCTAATGCTCTCTCACTCTTGCAAACTTCTCACTCTTAGCTTGTTGCCTCTACTTTCGCTCTCTACTTCACTCAATAAAGTTTTTGTGTGATTTGGAATGAGAGGGATAAGGCTTTTTATGAAATTTTAGGGTGGGGGTGAATGTGGGGTTGGGACCCATTAGCAATTAGGGTTAGGGTAGAGAGCTAACAAACCAAAATACTTTTTAATTTTTTTTTAAAAAACAGCTTTTTGGCATCCACTAGTGTAGGGGAAGCCTACACATCCCTGAGGGGTTGAGCGAGTCTGGGCATCCCCTGGATGTCCTAGGGATGTCCCAGAGTCCCCTGGATGCCCCCTTTTTGAAGGCACACCCTGGAAACCTCCCCTCATAGAGGGAAACATCTCGAGGACGGCGATAGTTTGGGACAACGGTGGAGGTGCAGTAGGGGAACCTGCAAAGAACAAGGCACCTGGAGGGCAAGAAACAAAGAAGTTTTGAACATGGATACGAAGACATCAAGGACACATGACAATTGCAGCCAAGCAATAGCATGCAAAGAAATGAGGCATAAAGAATTGAGATTAATTTTATTGCGAGGCTAAGCACTTGTAGAATTAAATGTATGTGCTAGTGCAAGGTTGGTTAACACCAGGTCGGATATTTATGATGACTTTGTGGTTAAAACTTGGAATACTTGTATAAGGAATGTGGTTGTGAATATCTGAATAGATTGAGTTCAATATGAATTTCATGGTGAAGGCAAGTTTTTTGTGAGGTTAGTTGTCTCTTTATAAGTTAGGTTCAAGATTTATTGGACATCAAGGGCAAGTTTTTAAGAGGTCTATTATCTCTTAGAAAGGTTAAATTCATGCTGACAGTAATGACAAATAAAATATTTTATTTGCCTTGGAGTCTTTAAATCCATCAGATTAAGGATTTGATGGGAAGCCAAGTTTCTAAGACGTTGGAGGTCTTCCATTCCGATTAAATTCAAGATGACGTGATAACCTACACATCTTTTTCTTATGCTAAAAGACATCAACTAAACTTGAGATAATGTTGGTGACCAAAGAAAGAATTTACAGGGTTGGTTGTACTTAGGTTAAATTTGAGATGTCTTTGTCAACCAGGACATGTTTTCCAAAAAATAAGTTGAATTGGAGATCACTTTCATGACCAAGGAAAATTTCAAAGAGCTTCATAGCCTCCACATTAGTTAAATTTATGATGACTTTGATGGATGGCTAGGTTTTTAGAAGATTGGTTGCCTCCAAATTGGTTAAACATCGAGAGGGAAAATTCAAACAAGGAATAAGCAAAGAAATATGCTCATCATATGAGAATAATTTGGCTAGGTCTAAGAGGGACCTACCTATAACAAATGTAAATTTGTGCTATCCCCCAACTGGGCATGTTATTCTAGCTCTAGCATTATTTACTCTAGGGTCCGTAATGGAAAATTCAAATAAGGAAGAAGCAAAGGAATGAGCTCATAATCTGAGAATCACTTGGCCAGGTCTAAGAGGGACCTACCTCTAACGCATGCAACTTTGTGTTATCCCCCAACTAGACATGTTATTCTAGCTCTAGCATTATTTGCTCTTAGGTCCGTAATGGGTTTATTCAAAGGACCCCTAATGTTGGATTAACTAGTTCACAAAATTGGTTCAATCGGTCCTCTATTTTCTTAAGAAACCAACACATTTGATTATTTGTAGAGTTAGGACCTATTGTGGCTAGCATTATCATTGTAGAGTGACCTATGATGAGTTTGGAGGCACCCATACGTGAAGACAATGATAACAAACTGTGAAGGGGAACCACACACAAAAGAAGGGACGTGCCAGAAAATGAAGACCAACGCAAAAAAGTAATGATTTGCACAGTAGTGCACAAAACGCAGAAGACTTGTTAAGGCACAAGAGTGCAATGGCGTAGAAGGCAGTTGTTTGCATAGGTTGTTTGGCATAAGGAAAACGAAGGTTGCGACTAGGAACAAGTTTGGGTTTGTGTGGACAAGGCACAAACGAGTTTGCAAAGGAATCTCATGTAAGGCACACAGAGTGCAAGAAATGGAGAAGGTATGAACACAAACATGTAGACATAAAAGGTGCATCACAAGGGCAACCAAGCAAAACACACAACGAAATGAGGCACAAAGCATTTAATGTAGAACCTAATGGGGCAGAAGCCACCAGAATAGCCAGCAACATGGTCTGACACTTAGTTGTTTGACTAGGCTTGGTTGTGTGATGGACACGATAGCATGAAGAAGAAAAGCGAACAAGATCTAAGGAGCGTCCATTTCTTGTGATATAAATCAGATTTGTGGGGATCTAGATCCATAAAACACTAAGCTAAATTTAAAAAATCCTACAAATTTGCACATATACATATTAAATTTGTGCAGAAACTCATTAACTACAACTAGCAGTTGATGCATGGAGAACACGAAAACGAACAGGCTCCAGAGGCTATAAAAGGTGACCCAAAGGCTAAGGTAGGATTTGTTGATTGTTAGCAATCTACGAATGGCATAGAGAGGAATAGATCCAAGTCCAAAGACTTGATAGATAAAGTCGAAAAGCTCCTCATAACGCTGAGAATATACTAATATCTTATAACCCCATATTTATTAATACAAACCATGAGTTTTGTATCTAATGTATTAAGAGTTGAAGAGCAATTGGGTGAGTATCACTCAGATGCACAATGTAAGACATCCTTTCAGTGGGACCGCTTACTGCAACTACACCAACTGGTATCAGAGCAAGGTTTAGAACCTTGTGAAATGCAAGGAGAAAGGGTTGAGCTTGCAACTAAGATGGAGCAACCAAATGGAAGGCTAGCAGAATGTCCAACATGAAGCAGCTAGCAGAGTGTTGTTCTCCACCATGAGGTGTGGGTGAAGAAAAAAGAGGGGTGACATGGGAAGCCAAGAAGGCTAGAAGAGTGTTGTTTTCCACCATGAGAATGCGGGTAGAGAGCAAAGAAGGGTGACATGGGAAGGGGAAGAAGCCTAGATGACTGTCGAATGTGAGGCAAGTAGCGGAGCATTGTTCTTCGCAATGGGAAGATGGGTAGACAGCGAAAAATCGAAGGCAAAGGGAAGGTGCAAAACTTGGTAAAGAGGATGAGTTGCATAGGATGGCAAAGGGAGGCTTCACGGCAATTGGTCACAAGTCCAAATCACCTATGTAGGATTATGATGGAGCGCAAAAGTTGGTGGCAAGTAATGTGAGGTCTGTGGTAAAACACTAACATCTGAGTTATGGAAGCGCTGGTAGATTACAAGGATAAGAAATGGAGAAGGATGGCGGAGGGAGGCTTCACGACGATTCACAAGTGCAAAGCACCTGTTCACAAGTCCAAAGCACCTACGCAAGATTATGATGGAGCACAAAATTTGGTGGCAAGTAATGTGAAGTCTGTGGTAAAACGCTAGCATCTAAGTTATGGAAGCTCTGATAGATTACAAGGACAAGAAATGGAGAAGGTTTGAGCAAGAACACACACATATCAAGGGTGCATGACAATGGCATCCAAGAAATACCACACAAAGAAATGAGGCACAAAAAATTTAATGCAAAAGCTAAGGAAGCAGAAGCCAACAAAATAGCCAACCATGTGGACCTACACTTCATCGTTAGCCTGGGCTAAGTTGGTTGCGTAAATGACATGATAGCACAACAAACAAAAGCTAAGATCTAAGGAACACTGGTTTATTTCGAAAGAAATCCGATTTGTGCTGCTCAAGAATCATCAAAGACTATATTACATTTAAAAAGACCTGCCAGATTGCATAGATACTACAGAGATTTGCGTAGTACCTCATTAATTACAGCTGGAAGGTCGATGCATGGAGAACGCGGCAACAATAGGACCGAAAGGCTATAAAAGGCAAAAACAAGGCTGAGGAAGGAATCGTTCATTGTTGGCAGTCTAAGGATGCCATAGAGGAAAGATCCTAGTCTGATGACTAGATATAGAGAGGGAACTGAAGAGCTCATTGTAAAGGCGAGAAACTACTAATATCTTGTGACCCCGTGTCTATAAATACAAACCATGAGTTTTGTATCCATTTTAAAATTCTTAAAGTACAATTGGGTGAGAAATATCACTCGATTGTGCAATGTAAGGCATCCCTTCACTGGGACATCTAATCATAGACAAACCAACTGGGAACAAAGCAAGGTTTCGAACATTTTGAAATGTAGGGAAAAAGGTTTGACCCTGCAAGTGAAATGTGAGCCAACGAAAGGAAGGCTAGAAGACCATCGAATGTGACGCATCTAGCAAAGTGTTGTTCTCCACCGTTGAACTGCAAGAAAGTGTCATAGCACCCTGCACAAAAATAAGGGTGCAAAAGAGAGACATCCTGAGGAGAGCACAAGTGTTCTTGTGCACAATGTTTAGGATACACAGGACCAGATCGAAAAGATGGGAACCCTAAATTCCCATGAAGCGAGGGATTGTTATACAGTGACAACAATCAAGAGGGACACTAGAGAAAATGTCCACATGCAGTGATGTGCATAACAGGTGAAGGCAATGTGGATATCATTCCAAAGGGACCAATAGAAGTGCAACAAGGTGTCATAGCGACCTACACAGAAACAGGGGTGCAAAAGAGAGACCTTGAGGAGAGCACAAGTGTTCTTGTGCACAACATTGAGGACAAGAACCCTAGATTCCCATGAAGTGGGGGATTGTTATACGACAATAATCAAGAAGGACACAAGAGAAAACGTCCACATGCAGTAATGTGCAATGGACAAAAAAGGAGAAGAACCTCTAGCCCCAAAAGCAAATGAGGATGACCTTACAGATGAAACTCAACACAAGGCATCCAAGGATGTGCAAAGAGTAGAGAGAAGTTAGCACGCAACTAACAAGGACACAACATTGTTTGTGCATGGCGTAAGCGAGTTTTTGAGAGAAGTAAGACGAAATCAGCCCAAAACAAATGAGGAAGGTGCAACATTTATTTGTAAAATTCAAGGAAGCTGCTATAGGAAGGAAAAGCCAAGCATCAGACCAAAGTTGATGCGGAGATTGCATTCCAAACTCCACACAAGGAGGGAAAGTCACTACCATTAGATATCAAGGCAAAAAGCCATCAACCTGAAGCTAACTAGGAGAAACGACTAAAAATAATATCAATCTAGACGCACGGAAGGCAATGCAAGAACATGAAGGAAAAGATGAGGAGAGATATGGGAGTTGTTAAACCCCATAGAGATGGGAATACCATTAACAGCATCAAGTGGAGGAAGAAGAGAGGATGCAGCAGGAGTACTGCACAAACATGTTGGTGAGAGACACATGGAAGAATAGCGCACAACTGTGCCTACTTGTCGTGACCGACAAAAGAAAGAAGAAAGTACATGTAGCAAAGGAAAAGCTAGAGGAGCATAGGTTTAAGAAGACAAAAGGTACAAGGACCTTTTGGCGGAGGTAGACGGACAAAGGTGGGCATAAACCCACAAGAAGAGACAAGGGTGGGCGTAGACCCACAAGAAGAGACAAGGTGGGCGTAGACAAAAAAGAAGGGGTCGCAGAAAACAAGAAATGTGAGACATGAGAAGTGATGAAAACACTTGGCAGAGGCAAATCAAAAGAGGTGGGTGCAAATCCAATAGAAGACTCAAAGGTGAATGCAGATACACAAGTAAGAAGAGAAGAAGAGGAAGAAGGGGAGCGAAGCAGAAGAATGTATCAAATTTAGGAAGACGTGGACAATGTATGGCCCGAGAAGGGTCTAGAAAAGGACGAAGTGCAAAGCAAGCTTGCTTAGGCAACCCATTAGATGGAAGGCAACATTGTGGCCTTGGAAGTCAGCGAAAACATCAATTCGATCAATCATATCCTACTTGTAAAAAGGGGTTTACATTTTAATTATGTGGGGAGTCTAATATAGGAGCATCCAAGCAAATTGGCAATCTTGCATCCCTCCAAAAGAGGGTCAGTCAATTAGAGAATAAATCCAACTTTGTCGATACAAGGTTGCACCGCGCAACAATTTTCAAAACTTTTAGGTGATCCCTAAATTTAAGCAATATCATGCTTGCATAATTAAATTTTGTTTTCACAATAACTTTACGAAATAATTTAAAAATTTGACTTACAAAACATGAATTTAACAAAATAATTCACAACATTCAACAATAATTTGATAACGAAGTTCAGCACGAAGGTCTATGTCTTTGGATCCAATATTGACCGATATATTAGGAAAAACATTTTAAAAGTACTTACAAACGTTTTCGAAATAAAAAATGGACTACAAAGTTGTTCGTTGGGAAAAAATAATAAGTCCCTTTTTAGACTTTTTTCCAATTCTGCTCCGAACTCCTACAAGCTCTGCAAACTCCATATAGCCTTTAGTTATGCTACTTAGCTTTTTCGTTGTATTAAAATACAATGTTGCACGCGTTATATAGTGGTCCAATTCTGTAGTCCACTCGATTGGGCCTTGTCACTTTTGGCTAGGAGGATAGGGTTCAAATCCCACGGTTTATGCATAGGCATAGTTTTAGCGTTGAAAACAAATCCATATTTTCCACATTTGGAAAGTGGTGAGAATGTTTGGATTTAAACAACCATGAAACTTGTGGTTTATAATGCCAAGTATTTGGTTTTGGCATGTATTTCGTGGGTTTGTGGTATGTAAAGTGTGTGGGGACCGTGGGAATTACGTGGTGGAATGTGGAGGCTTATGGGTTTTGCGTGGAAATTTGTAGATAAAATGTGACATGATTTGGATGGTATGTAGTTTGAGCATGGGGTCACATGGCTATTAAATGGAAATGGGTTGTTTAATGGGTTTACACAGAACATTCGATAAAATGGTAAATTATTGGTGGCAAGCCACATGGTGGCTTGAGGACCCACCACGTGGTCCAATTTCCTCTCACCACTTGTCGACCTCTAGCCACGCTTCTTGTCGACGTCCAACTAGATGTTCTGTCTAAACCCCCAAAAATTTTTACGCCGGTTGCATTTGAAGACGATCTACATTCACCTATCAATGACTATATCCGCCTATCAAATAAAAATGATTGAAACCCATTATTTTCTCGCACCTCGTGCCACGTTCTTATTGGTCCATATTTTTGCCAAGTTTGACCATAACTTTGACCGGCAATTTCTTTTGCATACGGATTTTGTTTCACGAACCGTAAATTGTGCTGGAAAGCTCTCGATGGGATCTTCGTAGTGGAACTATTTTCAATTTATTCCATAATGGTCATATTTTGTAGTTTGACCAACTTTGACTTGCTCTAACCAATTTGACTAAAATTTTGACCAACTGCACAAGGCACATATGAGCTCCGTTTTCCTCGTTCCACATGTCGTTGGAAAGGTCTCAGTGGGCTCTACATAATGGTGTAGGTTTTGATCTGCTTCAAGACCTTTTCTGAGTTGACCTCCGGAGCATTAGGACTACTCAAGAGTCCTTTTGCATGGGAGGAAAATAGCTTGGAGTTGTGTGAAAGTCGACAGAGTAATGGGTTACATAAATTTAACTAAGGCATGGAGTGCGCATGAAGAAGGTAACCACTCACAGAAGAAGGGACACGCCAAGGAACCAAGAGCAAGGCACAAAAGTAAATATTTGTGCAAAAGGTGGCAAAAGTCAAAGACTTGTTAAGGCACAAAAGGAAGTTGTTCGTAAAGGTTGTGCAACACAAAGGAAAGGAGGGTTGCAACCAGAACCATGTTTGGGTTTGCATGGACAAGGCACAAATGACCTTGTAAAGGAAGCACAGATAGTAAGCAAAGCACATCAAGATTGCAAAAATTGCATACAGGAAGTAATGAACCTTCAAAGAACAAGGCATCCGAAGAGTAAGAAGAAAAGAAGTTTTGAGCATGGATACAAAGACATCAAGGACACATGACAACTACAACCAAGCAATAGCGCACAAAGAAATGAGGCACAAAGACTTGAGATGAATTTTATTGCCAGGCTAAGCACTCACAGAATTAAATGTCTTTACTAGCATAAGATTGGTTAACTGCAGGTTAGATTTTTATGATGACTTTGTGGTTGAAACTTGGAATATTTGTATAAGGAATGTGGTTGTGAATATATGAATAGATTGAATTCAATATGAATTTCATGGTCAAGGCAAGTTTTCTGAGAGGTTAGTTGTCTCTTGATAAGTTAGGTTCAAGATATATTGGACACCAAGGGAAATTTTTTAAGAGGTCTATTATCTCTTAGATGGGTTAAATTCATGTCAACAGTAATGGAAAATAAAATATTTTATGATATTGGTAGTCTTTAAATCCATCAGATTAAGCTTTTAATGGGAAGCCAAGTTTCTCAGACGTTGGAGGTCTTCAATCTCAATTAAATTCTTGATGACGTGATAGCCTACACATCTTTTTCTTATGCTAAAAGTCAACAACTAAACTTGAGATAATGTTGGTGACCAAAGAAAGATTTTACAAAGTTGGTTGCACCTAGATAGGTTAAATTTAAGATGTCTTTGTCAACCAAGGCATGCTTTCTAGAGGATAAAATGAATTTGAGATCACTTTCACGACCAAGGAAAATTTTAAAGAGATTCATAGCCTCCACATTAGTTAAATTTATGATGATTTTGATGGGTGGAAGTTTTTAGAAGATTGGTTGTCTCCAAATTGGTTAAATCTATGATGAATGATGCAATTTTTTAACTAAGTTGGTTATCAATTAATTGGTTAAGTTTGAGATGAACTTGATAACCAAGGTGAGATTTTACAAGGTCGATATTCTCTTGATGGTCAAATTTGTAATGACCTTCAATGGATAGAAAAAAAAATTAGGAAATTAAATAGTCACCAAAATGGTTAAATTATAGATGATTTTCCTAGCCAGGTCATAATTTTACAATGTTTAGTCTCCAAATCAATTAAAATTTAGAGAATACGTTGAAGTGATGCACACGTATTTAAGAGATAATTTAATGTCCCATCACTAAATGTAATATAACTTCCATGATAATAGCATCCTGTAATGAGGTTTTCACGATAGGTTAAGTTTGACGTGACTTTGATTCCAAGAATAATCTTAAATTGCAAAATTTAATGTCTTAGGATTGGTTAAAATTTGAAAAGAGTATCTTTATTAGTATAAGGTTGGTTGCCTTCAAAATAATGATATTAATGATTACCGTGTTCAACGATGGTAATATCCGAATAGGTTGAACTCAAGATGAATTTCATGGCCAATGAAAGTTTGTACGAGGTTGATTGTTGTCTCTTAATAAGTTAAATTTGAGATAACTCTAATAGCAAGGGCCCTGTTGTCTATAAATCAATTATAGTCAAGATGTTATTGATGACCAAGGAAAAAAATTAGAGCCTATTTATTTCTAGATGGGTTAAATTCAAAATTATATTATTGGCGAAGAAAACATTCTACGACATTATTTGTCTTCAAATCTATCATTGATTCTTTGGATAAGTTATATTTGACGTATCATCGTTGTCCAAAGAAAGTTTTAACAAGATAAGAAGGCTGAAGATTAATTTTGATGGCCAATACAATATTTTAAAAGGTTCTCGAGGTTGGGGTTTTTTCCCAAATTAGTTCAATTCAAAGATGACTTTGCTGGCCAAGGCATGGTTTGAAAACGATGGGTGCTTCCAAATTGATTAAAATTCAAAATGATTTTTAATCCAGTTGCATTCACCACAACTGTAATAGTCAAGGCACGTTAGGCTACCACTTCAGTATCAAATGTTTTGTCAACTATCAAACAATGTGACAGCCCATCAAGTTGCATACATTATCAATCTAGCATCTAATAAACCTATATTATCTTTGTTACAACTATCTAATGACCCAAGCTCCCCATGACAACATACAACAAACAAAAATCAGAGTTTGCATGTTGCACACAGCCAGTTTTGGCAGCAACATAGCATAAAATAATAACTTAGATAGAATCAAGAAATAAAGTTTTTGGTCTGCACACAGCCAGCACAACCTTCAACTCTTTCATTAAGATCATGTTTGGCTGATCTTTGGAGTGTTATTTAATAGGAGGAGAAGCACGTCCATTATTAAAAAGTTTTTCTTTGAAATTATTGACCAAATAGAATGCTGTAATCTTCCATTCATGAGCCTCAACTGCAACTCTGCAAGCTCTTATAGATCTTTGTTCTGGAAACTACAAGACTCTGTTTTTAAAATCAATGGACGAGTGCAGAAGTTGGAAAAAATATTTCAGAACTCTAATATGGAAAATACAAGAGAAGATTGCAATTGTCTTCTTTTTAATTTTGTCTTGCTACAAATATTTACCAAACTTTGATTCCTTTGTTGCACTTCCTACATTTGTTTGCATGTTGGAATAGAAGAAAGCAAAATTGCTCAACGTCTCTTCAAGTTTTGCCTTCTAGTCTCATTTACGTTTTGAGAAGACACTTATGCCATTGATGAAAATATCAGTGTGGAGCATAGAAGATCTAAGAACCTTCTTAAAAAGGTGGGACACAGACCTCAATGAATGATAGGCTTATCAAATTGGTCATGGAAAAATTGGAGACTTGATGCCATTGCCTACCCTTCCCAGATGGACAATTCTGATGAAGATGAAGAAATTCTAGGAGAAGAAGACAATCCTATTGAGGTAGAAAATTTCACTAACAAAGACAAATAATGCTCCATGGTGAAAACCATTTTTTTCCTAAAGCAGGCTTTTTCGATCGTCTATTTTTTGGTTTATCTTGTGTTGGCAGCATTAGGAAAATTTGTCTCAACTACTAGAAAAAATTGCTTACCTTTGGCAATCACTTGAGGATGATGGTTGTGGTTAGAAAACATGGCCATTCAAGACACAAACTTTGTGACCTTGTAGAACATTTTTCTCAAATATATCTACTTTCCTCAAATTCTCTCATTGGCCATTTTCATTTTACTATACTCAGATGTTGTGGTTTGGGGAATTTATCCATTTTCAGCTTAGCCTCTATATTTTATCTATTTATACATTAGAGTCCCTCTGACCTATGCTTGGGCCATTTGTGGACAATAATATAATTTCTTCTGTTTTTATTTCTCAACATATTGATGGGAGCGATGTATAAAGTATTTCCTACCAGACAATTTTATGTATGATAGGAATTCTACCAGCTAGCCTAATTTCAGAATTATGCTTTATATCACACAGTTGGAATATTTGTTGTTTGATAGTAATGCGCTACCAAATAGCCGAGTTTCATGCGAACACATGAAACTAATGATTTTTTCCCATTATGTTCTCCTCAATCACCAGTTTGTACTTCACTTCTTTAATACCTTATTATACATATGTGCACGGGATAACTTGAGTGGAAACGTTCAATTTTTCACCAAAACACTGCTCTTGATGGTGTGTTTTGTGTTCTTTCATAGTCTAGTGTATTCTTAACATAATTATTCTTTGTTATAACTAGTAATACTTTCAAGTCCCATTGTGATCCCAATAAAGACTCGGGACCATTACATAAGAGTGTAACATTTAGTTTCATAAAATTACGGTTTTCAGAAAAAATTAAGCATAACATAAATGCATTTTTGGAGGCCTTCAGAGCTCCAAGAGCATCACCACCTAGTGTTAGCTCGGTGAATGTGTTTCTTGCAAGCCAAGCTTTTCGGAAAGGTTTGTTAATAGAAAATCAGAGAATACCCATAAAAGTTAGCCCCTGTAGTGCGACTCAAGTCAACTGGTTATAATTAGCAATTATTTTCTTCTTGTAAATCTCTTATTATTAGGATTTGACCTATTTGCATGCCTATAAATGTTGAAAGGATATTATTAGTTTTTTTTTAACTTTGAATAAACTCCCATTCGCATGCCTATGCATGTTGATTGGATGTTAAGTTAGCTTTGTTTTAACTTTAAAGCAGTTTACTATTATTAGTTTTTTAAAGCTAAAAGACAAGGGTTTACCCTATTGAATGTCAAAGTGTGTAACTGATATCTCTTCCAAAAAAAATCTTTATTTTTAAATCCTTTTTAAAAACTTTATTATTATCTTACAATTAAGCATTGGTTATTACTCTTGCAAACATGTGTCAACTCAATATCTTGGAGTTTGGCTTTTCTATAACACATTAATTCCTAGCAGTTGGTGTCCCCCACATTGAATCCTCAATCTGGATCAGTGGATATAAGAGCACTTTAGATCCTATATGTCCCATCGAACAAGGAAAAGCTATCATAAGTTGGGCTTGGAGACGAGATCCATCTAACTATGTTCCTGAAAGATGCAAGCGACCATAGATGGACGTAGGAGGAAGGATAAACTACTAAGACCCAGTAAAGGCAATGCTTGAAGACCCTGTAACAAAGAAACTAGCTGAAATGATGACCTAATTCACATAGATTCTACATAAAATGCAAAGATGCATGCCAGTATCTACAAAAAGGCGGCCTTTCCTAGGTCCATGCCCTTTATGGTACAAGTTTTGATATTCTAATGTTTGAAGATAAAATAGAAGCTGGTGCACTTAAAATTTGGATCACAAAATTATAGATGTATTTTTATGTAAACACTTTCTCAAGACCTAAGAAAATAATGTTTGCTTTACTGAAAGCTAAACCCCAAGTCCAACAATGGTGGGAACCTTGAGCAATCCAACAAAGATGCAAAGGATGATTGTGTGGTCATCATGTATCACTCTTGGGATGACTTTGTTGATAGTATTAAAATTTGGATCACAAAATTATAGATGTATTTTTATGTAAACACTTTCTCAAGACCTAAGAAAATAATGTCTGCTCTACTGAAAGCTAAACCCCAAGTCCAACAAATGGTGGGAACCTTGAGCAATCCAACAAAGATGCAAAGGATGATTGTGTGGTCATCATGTATCACTCTTGGGATAACTTTGTTGATAGTATTAAAAGTGAGTATTGTCCAAAATATGTCTATGAGGAAAAGTATATGAAATGGCAATTTCTAGGATAAAAGGACAGATTTGTGAGGGAATACACAAATACCATCCATACTCTATCAGTGAAACTCAATATCAGGGATTCTAAAAGGCATAAATAAAGTGGTCAAATACAGGAGTCATCTACATCAATATATCAAAACAAAAATGGAATTCCTAACCGTTGAAACGATGAGATAAACCCATCAACATATAACAAAGATCAAGGAAAAGTTCAAACAAAAAAGGAAATTCCAAAGCGGGCACGTAATCAATAGATAGAGGCAAATCCAAGTATATGGAAGAAAGCAACAGACTAGAGGCCCCGTAATCCGGGAAAAATTCAAAGATCCCAACCTCAATATTTTCTATGAAAAAAAACAAAAAGAAGCCTCCATAGAAGAAGACTCGAAAATGGTGTCAAAACAATAGGAGCAAGACTTAAAACATAGAAAAATATCATTTAAAAAGGACTTTTTTTACCAAGGCACATGAATATGATCTAATACAAGAAATCGGAGAAGTCAAACACTTCTTTCATCCTATGGACAAAGGTAAGCAAATTATGGATTCTTATCCCCATTTCATAGTTGGTAAATCACAAGTTGCAGCATCGTCATATGAGGAAGATCTTTTTCATTCACAGATGTGGGTGTAAGGGAAAGCTTTGCACTTCATAGTGGATAGTGGGACAAAAAAAATTGATCTCTATAGAAACTATATAGAAAATGAGTCTCAGAACAACACCTCACCCACAGCTATACTCCATTGAATGGCTAAACCAAGGCAAATTTATTCGTGTTGGTCAATAATGACTTCTGACATACACAATCAAGCCATTCAAAGATGAGGTGTTGTGTAATGTGGCACCCTTGAAAGTTTGCAAAGTTTTTCTTGGGCATCCATATATGTATAAACAAGATGGAATCTATCAGTTCAAGACCCACAATGTCATCATCACATTGTGAAGGCAAACCTACAAGATCCCTAAGGTTCCTCCTAAGAAGACAATGAGCCTAATTAGTGCAAAACAATGTAGGTGTGTGATTGGTCTAAGTATAAAGTTTATATTAATGTTTATTAGGCTAAAGTGCACTCAAAAAGTCAATGCAACCACGTAATCCACCATGAAAAATCAGACTATACAGCAACAACAGGTGATGAAGATATTAACATCTTACACACGTCTTCACTACACCTATTGGTGTGCCCTTACACTGCCAAGTGACACTTCCCATCAAATTGATCCCTGAGACACCCTTGCCAAATGGACAAGTATAAAGATGCTTGGTGCTAGAAAATGAAGAGATCAAGCAACAAATCCAGGAGCTTATCCAAAATGTCCACATCCGGCCCAAAGAAGGAAACCCAACTATGCTAGCTCGAAAAAAGATATGGTTGAACCTAAATATGGTTGTAGCAAGTATCCTATATATGACAAGGAACTTTATGCCATTGTTTAGGCATGCCGACAATGGAAGCATTACGTTTTGGGAATGGAGACCATCATCCACACATATCAAAAGCCTATGCAATTATTGCATACCCAGGGCAAGTTACAAAATGATCACTGTCAAAAGTTGTGTACCTAACTGCAATAGTTTCACCTCAATATTAGGCATAATAAATGTAGTTCCATTCAGGCTATACACTGCTTATGCCACCCTCCAATTGCAGCACTAACAATAGTCCTCAATTCATGTCACCACGAGACTTCTAAATCGCCCTTGTATGATAGTGATCATGAATTTTCCACCATATATCAAGCATTAAATATGGGCCAACAAGTTGTAGACTAACATATACAAGAAGGTCATTTGTGTCACTTGGGACACCTATGTGTTCCAACAGTAAAACAACAAAACATGATTTCAGAGGCGCACTACAGTTGAGTTTTCGAACACTTTGGGGGGAAAAGACAGTGGCAGTTTTCTAGAAATACTTCTATTCACTAAATCTTTGTCATAATGTGAGAAAGTATATCGGGTCATGCACAACATAGCAAAACCAAATAACAAAAAAGCAAGGGCTCTATGCACCACTACCAACAATTGATTGACCTTAGCAGCCAGTCTCCATGAATTTCATGTTAGGTTTGCCCACAACAAGGCATGGTCATGATTGTGTCTTTATTGTGGTTGACAGGTTCACCGAGATGGAAATGTTGGTGCCCTATACAAAGGAGATCCTATCTGAAGGCAATGCAAGCCTCTAATTTCAGCACATGTGGATCCACTTCACCATACCACAGATCATTGTGTCAGACAAGGACAACAGATTTCTTAGCACTTTTTGGTCAACCTTATGGTCCATGATGGACACCAAGTTGAACAAGTCCACTTATTTTCATCCTCAGACATATAGGCAAATAAAAGTGATTAAATGTATGATGGTGCATCTACTTAAAATGTATAACTCAAATCATCAACAGACATAGGAAGATAATTTACCATACATTCAACATAACTATAATCAAGCCCTCCATGGCTCAACAAGCCAAAGACTTAAGGTTTGTTTTCAGTTTCAGCCATTGGTCCCCATTGATGTGGCATTATTTATTGTAGTGAAGGAAGTGTCTATCCGTGCAGAGAAGGAATATAATGAAGACACCAGATTTATTGAGTGCATCTAACAAATCCAAAAGCAGGGCATGAAATCCTACAAAAAATCAACTAGAAGTACAAGAAATGCTATGACTAATATCAAGTCACTCACCAGTTTTAGGTATGGTTACAGTTACAAAAAGAACGTTTGAAAGGTCAAAACAAGAAACTAAGACTTTGTATTCTTAGGAGTTGCCCTATTCGCATGCCTACGCATGTTGAGTGGGTGTTAAGTTAGCTTTGTTTAATTTTAAAGAAATTTATTATTACTAGTTTTATTATTATTAGTTTTATTCAGAGTGGACAACTGATTTCTCTTCCACGGAGATTGTAATTCAAATTGGACAACTGATATCTTCTTAGAAACTCTCTAGTTATCTTGCAATAAAGCTTTGGTTTTTACTCTTGCAAATATGTGTAAGGAGTTTGGACTTATTATAACACACTAATCCGTAGTAGTTGGTGTGTTGTCACTTGTATTGAATCCTCAATATGGATCCCATTGACCTACTTTGGTCAATTATGAACAATAATAAGATATTTTTTCTTTCTTAAAATATTGATGGAAGCACAACGTATGAAGTAATTCCTATTGCTTGATATCTTATGTTTGATAGTAATTCTACCATCTAGCCTAGATTCAATTTTTTTCTTTATATCACATAGTTCGATCATATGTTGTTTGCATAAACATATGGCCGGACTTCATGCGAAAACATGAATCTAATGTTCTTGTCCAATTATACTTGCCTTAATTACCAATTTGTGCTTCAGCTCTTCAATGCCTTATTATACATATGTGCAAAGGCACTCTTGAGTGGAAACATTCCATGTTTTGGCCAACTAAATCATTGCTCTTGATGATGCGTTGGATCTGATTATGTTTTGGTAGTCAGTATTGTATCAAGCAAGGATATGTATACAGTATTGGTTCCACCAACTTCAAGCTTATTCTTTAGCTGAGTGTCTCCACTATTTTATTTTAATTTTCTTATGTATTTGGTTTCGTTCTTTTAAAAGGGCTAATAACCAGTTTTTGCTTCAGCTTTCAATTACCATTTCAAATCTTTATCTTTGCTTCCTCGAGTTTAATCAATAGAAAGTATAGCAAGCTTATGATGAAATTTTAAACTACCACCTTCTATCTTCCAATGATTTTTTAGAGAGAGTTGCCTTCTTGGATTTGGAAGAGAGAAACAGTCTTTGTAGACTGAAATGGGAGTTGAAAATTTTGTTGGCAGCTTCTTTTTTTAATAAACATTCCAGACATTGAGAGTATAGTAATGGTTTTGACATCACATAGTATGTCTATCGATAAACTAGTACATAGTATATAGCAAATTTCTATATGCAACTATATCCTTAAGAAAACATTTATTTGGAAAATAAACATTTAATTTGTCCATATACATTACCTACTAGTTGTAATACACACATGGAAGAACATCCTCACTCGGCTAAGAATAGCATGTAATTAAGGATAAGCCATGATAAAAGACATGATTCATGTGTCACCAATTTACACAATGGCCTCCCAAGCAGCTAGGCAGTTACATGAAAAATGTTTTAGAATTTATGATTATGATTTTAGATAACTCTGAAAGTTGCAAGCAAAAATAATCTAGAAATGCCCCACATCTTGCAAGCCCTCCAGAATCTTATAATAAAAAAATTCATTTCATTTTGTATAGATTTATGGTCATTTAGTGCACTAAAAATTTAGTAAAAATGTATCATTTCATTTTGTATGGATTTATGGTCATTCTGTGCATTACAAATTTAGTAAAAATGTTCCATTTCATTTTGTATATATTTATGGTCATTATGTGCAATACAAATCTAGTAAAAATGGTGTTGTTGCCAAGTAGTATGCCCATCCATAAAGTTAATAACTATTATTTAGCAGCTTTCTTTACTAAATCTATCCTAAAATAGTTTGTCACAAGACACTTTGATGCTGCTTAAAATGTTGGCATTCTTGTAGTACATAGGAAGCTGGTTACATTCCCCTAATACGATTGCTTGAAAATGCATAGATATATAACACAACATAATCTGCACTCAACATCCATTATCTAAATTTAAAATAATCTAACGGTTGCCTCATCTCCATTTGGTGTATTCACTAAAGTACCAAATTAAATGTATTTGAACTCCAAACATGAATAACTACAATTTTGGTAAAGCTCCCACCATAATAGGAGATTTGGTTAATTTTATCTTCAAACAGTAGATGAATTCTGTTCCATATAGTTATGTTGAATATATATGGTTTGTACTAAATGGACCCAAATTACAATTACTAAATGGATACAAATTACAATTAATCCCTGTTCACCCCCCTCCCGCAGTAACTTCATCAATAATTTAATAAGCACAAGTGATAAAATACGAGACAACATGATAGGTCAAACAAAGAAGGATCTGACCCAACACAGACTGTATTTTGTGAATGCATGTTGCAATTAAAGCAGGAGATGTGATGCAGGAGCATCAATGGAAGGAGAGAGAAAATGATAAAGGATAGTTGGTTTTTGGTTGTCAAGGTTGCAAGGGGTCTTGAAATAACCTTTAGGAAAGTTTTAGAATGTGTGAAGTCCTTCTAGTATGTGTGTTTAAGGCTTATTTTAGTTTCCCGCCAAAAAGCCAATTTTGAATATTTGAATTTATGAATGTGTTCTAGGCTAGTTTGTGGATGTTCTATGAGGAGTTAGTGGTTGAAGAATGTTGTCCGAGGTCTTATGAGACCTAAGGGGTCATTTGCAACTGCTTTGAGTGGTCATTAGTCATGATGTTCAATGTAAGGCAAAATAAAGACAAGAATCAAGGACATATGTAACAAAGACCTACATGGGAGTGGCCTCTTGGAGGCAGCTACTAGAAAGAGTGAATGCATACATGTAGGAAGGAGAGATAAGGTTAGGAAGGGAAGAAGAGGTCCAAGGAAAGATGAAGAAGGACCAGTAGAGAAGGAACTCTACCGGTTCTATTCAAAGATTCTGTGGGTGCTTGTAAAAGGAAGATTAAGAATGTTAATAAAAGAGGAATGTTTTAAAGAAGAGTGTTCCTTTTCATGTAATATTCTTAGCAAGATATAGCTAGATTCATATCATTGGTTTCTTGATATAGTTTCAGTAGTGTCTCTGCCTGTGTATAGGAAGGAACTCAGAGCATGAGCATTCTGTGTATGTGCATAGTCTAGATTATCAATAACTTGATGGGTATTTGATTAGTGTTCAACTCCTTAGAGTTGTTGGTAGTTGATCAATCTCTCTTGATGTTCTCTTATGCATAAGTGAACCATTGCTGTAACCTACAGGTGAATACTCCAAGATATAAAGGTCAAAACTCTGTGTTGTCTCAGTCATGCAAGGGCAGAACAGGGGTTCTTTGAAGTTACACTCTCAAAGTGAAGAAAGATGAAATGTGGTAGAAAGATTATACAAGGTGTAGATAATCCATAGAGCCTTTGAGGATACTCTGGTAAATCAAGAATCATTTCTAAGGATACAGAAGATCCATTTGGAGCAGTTAGACTTTGGCATTGAATCAAGATTGCACTCAACTATACTCCCAGACCTGTAGGTAAGCCTCTAAAAGTCTGTAATTTTTCAAGTAGGAGCTGTTTGAGTGAATCTTAGAAAGATTATACAAGGTGTAGATAATCCATAGAGCCTTTGAGGATACTTGGTAAATCAAGAATAATTTCTAAGGATACAGAAGATCCATTTGGAGAAGTTAGACTTTGGCATTGAATCAAGATTGCACTCAACTATACTCCCAGACCTGTAGGTAAGCCTCTAAAAGTCTGTAATTTTTCAAGTAGGAGCTGTTTGAGTGAATAACCATGCATAAACATTGTTGAGAAAGGTGAACCATATTGGGACAGACCCTATTGATCAGTTAGAAACCAACTAGAACTCTAAATAATTCATTTTTGTTACCTCTCGGCCTGTACAGGCCTGCATGCAAGTCTATCTAGGGTTTTGTAAACGGAAGCTTCAATATCTTTTGTTCTAATCCACCAAAATCTACAAAATTTTGTAGCCCATGTAATTTGTTGTGCTATAGAGGAATATGGAAGTTGCAGACCTGTACGGTACCGTGCAATACAGTTTAGCATACTGTGGACTTGCAAAGACCTTAAAGAGGCCTAATTGCGTGGTCAAGTGAATGAGATAAGGGACTTGCCTAATGAATGAGAGAATGAAATTGCATGAGGAGTTGAATGACCATAAAAGGTATCTTAAAGTTGTTTTATTATCCTGAGAAGTCCTATGGATTGTTCCAGACTAGGAGGTTTGTATGTTTCAGGGGCAACAAGGAAAGACTAACAAGATATAAACAAAAAGGCGCCTATGAGGGGTTTAAGAGTCAACAAAGGATCAAGGTAAATGAAAACATGTTTGATTGCAGGGAAAGAAGCCAATCTAAGCAAGCTAATGATAGTATGGAGAGTTAAGCAAGAAATGGCCTTTTGGAGCATGTTGATGATAGACCATGGATCCATAAGAAAGCAAGATTAACACTAAGTTGAATTGGTTCAAGTTTGTTTTTACCAAGGAAGACTATTTATGATGTATGGACATATTCATGGGCAAGAAAGAGTAATTTGGGGTTTAGAGCCTAGTGGAGTTGACTAACCCATGGCGTCTGAATGAAAGCAATAATGAGTAGGCTACAAGAAGATGGTAGCATAATGAGTGAGAGGGTTTAGTGATGGTGGAACAAAGAGAGAATGATTCCAAATGATAGTCACAGTTAGAGTATAAATCCTTATAAGATTGTTTCAATAACTAGCCATGTAAGCAAGGTAACAAGTTGTGATACAAGAATCAATAGCAGGTATGTGGATACAAGTGGGAAGTGGTAAACAAGATTGGAGATCAGATAAAGACTGCAAACAAGAGGCAGAAGCTGATGAAGCTTATAACTCTGCATCAAGATGAAAATTATGGTTTCCAGTTTAGTCAGCATTATGGCAGCATTGAGCATTACGAGATTCCATCCCATCTTAACTCATGTTAATGCAACAACACATTAGAACATTAACAACTTGCAACTTAAGTAATTGAAGAATTCCAATTTAATTTATGACATTTCTGCGGTGTTTCAAAGGTGTTTCTGTCTACGAGATGTTTCATAAACACTAGAAAAGTAAAACACCAGACCCCAACACGTTTCTAGTATCTTAGTAAAATCACAATCAACCCCTTTCATCACAAAAGAATTAAAGGGGCTAGTCAAATTGGTAAGGATTAATACCCTCATACACTGGGAAGAGTTCGAACTATATTGAAGAGCTTATATCCTACAGGTTACCTAAGAAATCATGAGACTATTCATGGAAGTGATGTCTACATGACTACCCTTGATGGAAGTGAAGCTTACATTAAAGATTTTAGCTAGTTTACTATTTACACAAGGATTTCACACAAGGAAGACAACCTAATTCTCAGGTACATTGCCAAATTATACATGACATAAAAAGCAGCTTGAGATATCATACATATAATTGAAGAAGCATACCCGATGAATAGTAAATACTTTATTGAAACACAATCCATAAAAGTCATTCCTCTATTTTTCTAAGAAATTGATAGATTTGATTGTTTGTGAAAGGTCAAAGGGATCAGTACTTGGGACCTGTTGTGGGTGGCAATGCATAGTGGAGGAACCTATGATGAGTCTAGTGGGAACTGAAAGTGAAGCAACAACAAGTGTACAAAGCCCAGTAGAGGTCCACAATGCACAGTGGGTTAAGGCAATGATATATATGATTCCATAGGAGCCAACAAAAGAGCAAGAAGGTGCATAAGGTGTGGGAACAGCTTGCATAAAGACAAGTGTGCAGAAGAGAAGACCTGAGGAGAGCACAAGTGTTCTTGTGTACACCATAGAGGATACGCAAGAGAAGGAAAAGATGGAAACTCTATATTTCCATGACGTGCAGGATTATTGTGCATCAACAACAATCAAGTGGGGCGTTGGAGCAAATGTCCATATGTAACAGTGCACGATGGACAGAAAGGGTGAAGAAGAACCTCATTCCCCAAAGGCAAAGGAGGAGGAGGAGCCTATGGATGAAACGCCACAGAAAGCATCTGAAAATGCACCAAGAGAATAGAGAAGTCAGCCCACAACTGACAAGGATGCATCGTTGTTTATGCATGACACAGGAGTTTCCAAGAGTAGCAAGCCAAAATCAGCCCGAAGCTGATGAAGAAGCTTTTTTCTGGCACAAAGCGTATTTTGTATGGTATGCATTCTGCTGCTCAGAAAAAAACATCCCCTCATCAATACAATTAACAACTGTAAACCTATACGGAAAATAAATACTTGTTATACATTTTGTTTATTATTCAATTTTAATTTAACCTAATTTTAATAATGAAATTTCATTTTAATATTTAAATTTATGAAAATTATATGTATGACAGTATGTGTATATGTAAAATGCAACCATAACTGTACCCATACTCGTACCCGTACCCATACCTTTTAGTTATGTAGAACCTCTTATCTACCGCTTGTTCTAAGGCGAAAGGTAGAAAATGCTAAGAGTAGTTGTGAAGTCCTTGGCTGAGGGGAGAATGTGAGAATGAGTTCAAAAGAGCTTAGTGGTTTAAATTTACTTATGACGTGGATTCAGGGGAAGACTTCAACTCAATCATGAGCATTTTAGAGGAGAAGAGTGTGAGGAATCTTGAAGAATAGTGTGAGACATATATTGGCTGCTGAACAAAATTGGTGGGTAACTTTACAGGTGACGGAAAATTCATTAAGCAGAGAGACATAACACATTTCTCGAAGATTCTAGTTGGACAGGTCTTAACCTGATAATTTTAGTCCAGGTTAATGGAAGAAATAGGATATGATAATCTACTACAGAGACACCTCCAATAAATAATCCTTACAAGTTGAAATTCATGTGCCTCCATCATCATCTTCTTGAATAAGAAGTCAGATCAAGGTGGAATGCTCCCATGCCTCTGACTGGGTTGATATGTCTAAAGGACAGCCTAGTTCAGAACAAAAATGTGGTGAAGGCCAGCCAGCCCGTACGAGAACTTTTGACAATCTAGTATAACATGAAGAAGAGATATCCTAGGTCCCTGGATGTCCGATTTTTCAAGCTCACTTTGTAGACGAAAAAGGACTCTTAAAAGCCGTAATTAAAACCTAGAAAGAAAAAAATATCTTGAAACAAAAACAACCAAGGTATGATGACTGACGGGAGGAGGAAGGAATACATATTTATTTCACAAATCAACATGGGCTCATAAAAACTTTAACAGGAGAAGCCAGTCTCAAGCTTATTTAGGGTTTGATCTTATATAGGTCAGTGTAGGGTTTCTGGGGTTTTTATATTGCCTTGACACAGTAATATTCTACAATAATATTTAACATGACATTTGGTTATTGAAGGCTAAAGAGAGAAACTGATCAAACCTGGTCGCACATCATCAGCGGGGTTACTTGGGGGTTTAAGCTGAGACAGCGATTCCTCCTCCCTATCCAGTCGTTCCTTCTCCTTACACAGCCGTTCTTGATTCTGACGCAGCCTTTTCTGCTTCATATGCAGCTTTTCCTCAACCTTACACACCAATATCTCATGTACAACAAGAGCATTTTCCTTCTCTCCCGGTGGAGACTCCTCCCCTGCAGGACCTCGCGGGTGTATCAATTCCTCCACAACATCACAATAACAATAGCAAATACCAACGCAATTGCAATATCAGAAACCTGCAATTAACAGGTAGATATGTAGTTCTTGATTCTGACGCATCCTTTTCTGCTTCATATGCAGCTTTTCCTCAACCTTACACACCAATATCTCATGTACAACAAGAGCATTTTCCTTCTCTCCCGGTGGAGACTCCTCCCCTGCAGGACCTCGCGGGTGTATCAATTCCTCCACAACATCACAATAACAATAGCATTCACCAACGCAATTGCAATATCAGAAACCTGCAATTAACAGGTAGATATGTAGGTAAGTAAGCCCTTGTGGTAATATCTAGACAAGTGTCTGATTTCAGGTATGAATGATAGATGAGGGTTACAAATAAAAGCTCCTTGTATACAAAACGTCTTACCTCCTTTTATTTTCCCATTTAGGAAACTGTCCGCGTATGGATATCCCCTTTTCCCAAATCTCCGCTAGCTGGTCTGGTTATAACCCTGTAATTTACAGGAGGGCTAATTAACAAATTAGTAACAGTTTAAGATAATAAAAGGAAACATAGACAAAAAGAGGAGCTAGGATAACAGAACTGTTTGAGATCAAAAGGGTTCAATTCTCTTCATCATCCGGTGTAGAGATACAGGCGATATCGTTAAAACCTTTTAAGCTCATAGGGGTTTCCTCCCTCTCTTCCCTGCGGAAGCTTGCATAATCCCACTTATATTTTCTGGCATGCTCAACCCAAGTACAGAAAAGTGTACGCAGCACGATAAATTCTTCTCCTCCCTTCAAGTCAGTCCTTACCCCAATTTATAAACAAATTCAGAAATCACTACCTAGAGCTTATAGCTTGTCGATATGCAGACAGTGGCCGGAATTAGCATAGGGTGCCCCGGCGCCGACCGCCCTGCCCTCCCCCACCTAGAATGTCATCTGCTGCAATCCATTCTTGATTGCATAAGTGCTGAACCCCTTTATCATCTGCCCGCACATCCGCCACGCAATAGCCACCTGGCCAGGCTCTGGTGATCCTCTCTTCCTTTTTTTCTTCTTTAAATTTATTAGTTGTGACACATGATCCTGGGCTGCCCAAACCGACTGAAGATGTTATTGCGTGTTTTGTACGGTATGCATAATATTGCATTCCGCTGCTCTACAAAAGAAAGCTACGCCTCGATTGAATACTATACAGATAATAAATATTTGTACGTACCAAGCACGGCGCAAAAATCATATCCGTTTGTGCCTGATGCTTTTTTCTAACGACTAAATGCTTTTTTTGTGTTTTTAACGAGTAGAATGCTTTTTTTTTTTTTGAAATTTGAAATAGAGTACCTTTAGCTTACAATTATACATACATTTAAAGTAACTTACCTATTTGCGAAAGGAGCTTTAAGTTATTTTAGATGTCAAAAATATAATTACTTTTTAAATATGATTGTTATGAATAAATTGGATTGAAGATTATTAATTGAAGAAGAAATTAGCGGAAGAAGAATAAATTGGGTGTAACAATGATTATAATAATAAAGGTCGTTATTATTGATCTAATATATATTATTGTTAGATCAAGAGCTATATCAAATTTATTCTTAACATTGTTTCTAAAAGGAAACTCTTATGTTGATTTTGATGTTGAACTTCATAATATTGAAGTTTTAGTTATAGTGGCTACTACCTAGGGTGCTTCGACTCATTATGTGATAAAGTTACAAATAGTACATTAGGTTTATTCAACCATCATTCTTTATAGAAAAAGGCTCTAGGTTTTTTTGAGAGTATTGGTTGGGAAGTTTATAGGTCTTTAGCCGAGACTCAAAACCATATATGATTAGATTAACCTGCACTCGAAACCTTTTTCGATGGGCAGAACGAGCAATTGATTTTGTGGAAAATAATTTTATGCCTTCTTCTTTGAGCTAAAAGAGGATAAAGATCTAATATTTAAATTGAGCCATATTTTATCATTGCAAAATGGTTTTAATTTGAACCATTAGTCTATGGATTTTAACCCTACTGAAGATATCCCTGAAGAAATAAAAGTTTGGGTAAAACTTCCACATTTCCCTCTTATTTTTTGGGATGAAAAATCTTTGACTACCATTGGTAGCACTTTGGACCACTTCATTGATAAAATTGAGCAAAAGATAATTTTGCTTGTTCTCGAATATACTTGGAAGTAGATTTGGAGAAAGGTCTTCCTAAAGCCATTAAGCTAAATAAATATTGTCTTATCTACAAGATTTAGATTATAACCAACTACCTTTCAAATGCAATAAATGTCATAAATATTGTCACTTTACTAGGGACTACTAAAAAGGCTAAAATATGCTTTAAGAATTAAAACACCCTTAGTGACCTACTTATATCGCATAGTCGATAAGAATAAGAGGCCCTATTCCAAGTAATCAACATCACCCAAGTTATAAACAAAAAAAATCAATTCCTAGCATGTCTAACAATTTTGAAGTATTAGGATAAAATATTCATAAACCCCTAGATTCAAAGAATGAAGAATGGAAAATATGAGCCAATTAATTAGTTGAAAGTGTTCGATACAGTTTCAAAATGTTGTAGGGTAGTTGAAAAGAAGTGAAGGAATAACAAGTGGTGGGCCAAGAATAGGTATTCAAAAGAGCGAGGATAATATTTGTCAAGTGATGGATGACATTGCTTTTACCCATGGCAATCCATCTAAAAGTGGATCAGAACGTTAAAGTAGGGTACCATCGAATAAACCTACATATATTTTCATTAATTTTTGGTATGTTGGAGATGTTTAAAAACCTTGGTATATAATTTTAAACTAAGTGGTTGATCCCCACATGCCAAAAGAGCAACTTAAATCAAAGGCAAAGGAGGAAAGTTAGGCTAAGTGAGTTATGCAATCCTCTAAAAAATAATGTCTTATTTAGTGTTTGTATGATTTTTGGCCTTAGGCCTTGATGTTTGTACTTTGTTGACCAATTTGTTGATCTAAACACTGTAATTTTTTCCTCAAGGTGTGATTTCATACACTCGTATTTTCATTGGGTGCATATCATATTTTTTATCAAATAAAATATCTTGCATGCTTTCAAGGTTCATAGGAGTAAATATAAATTAAATGCCAAAAGGACTTACCTTTTATAAAAATATCCATTATATATATAAAGTTGAGTCATAACATCTTAATAGAAATTAACTTCTAAATTTAATTCAAATTAAGTTTATAAATATAAAAAATAATAATAAAATAAATATTACATATTCCTTGATAAAAAGTTTCACCTATCACTTGGTCGTTATCATCAGAGGGATACATAAAGCTAAATATTTATGGGGTAACAAAAGGCAATTCAAGACCGATTGGTAGTGGATGTATTTTCAGAAATAAAATGGGACAATCTCTAAATAATGGATTTTGACCTTGATTCCAAAACTAATAATAAAACATAAAATCTAGCCACGATAAAAATATCGAAATTACTATATTATAAGGCTAAAAATGACTCATCATTGAAAAAGACTCCCTTATTTAAATAAATAACATGATTTCCATCGAACTGAAATTATGGCTACGCCATGCACTATGAAAAGAAACTTGCTAGGTCTCTTCTCAACTAGAATAGGTTAAATTTATACAAATTAAATGATCCATAAAATCAAGTTAAAAATAAAGCAACTAGTTTAAGAGTGCATACGCTTTCAATTCATGGGTATCTAGAAAAATATGGGCTGTTGATATCCCTATGAATTAAGCAGGGCAATTTTCTAGGATGCCATGGCCATCCCATCTTAATTTAAATAGATCTAAATATTTTCCTAGATACACTCTTTTTTGTATTAATAATTTTCTATTCTCATCATCGTTAATCATGATGTCAAAATTTATTCTCTTGAGCCTCCATCATCTTTTCATGCCCCTCCTCCAAATTTAATGATGATGCATTTAATTTTTTAGTTGACACGTATGATGTGCCTTCTCCCGTGACACAACCTTTATACTCTAATCCCCCTCCACTTAGACGTGATTTGGTCTAAAAAATTACGTTCTTTTCTATGACAAATGGAAATTGGGATTTCAATGGTTATTAAAAAGGAGAAAGATGCTCCTTTTTCTTGCATCTCATGAGCTCGCATAGCACTCGACGTGAATCACAGAGGCAAAAGGCAACTGTCACTGTGGAAGATGCGAGTAAGATATTTTCTAAATTTCTAGATGGAGAGATAAAGAAGTCTAAAATGAGGTTGTGGCTTCTTCGACCCTGGTCTGTGACAAAATAATTTAATGGAATTTGATGATATAAAACTTGGAAAACATATGAATAATATAATGTTTGATCCCACAGAGTGTATGGGAAGGCAAAATTGTTCTTGAGATGGCCTAGTCCATAAGTGGATCCAACATTTTATCCAATGCATTTGGTTAGTTCCTCCTCCATCAAGATCACATTACTTTGGAATCATTATTTTTTGGCATTTGATGACAAATCTTCGAGGCATGATCACAACCCCCTGAAGGCTTTAAATATTGTTCTTCAAGGCTTAAAGGAGAAAACAAGGGCTTTAAGTTTCAATCTTATGGTAGCTACTATGTTTGAAGTCCCAAATTATTGTGTAGAGTTTCCAAAAGATGACCTACCATGTAGATGCCTTCCAAGTTTTGGTCATGCCACTCAAACTCTATATGAAATAGTTATCTTAGATTAATCTGTGCTTTACTTTGGTTAAAGAATGAGAGAGAGATCAAAAATATTTTTGTGAGATTTTGTGGGACATAGGACCTATGTATTTTTACCTCTCCCCATAAGATTCATTTAGTTTGATGATATAAGAATCTATTTTTCTTGTGTAATAAATGGATTTTGTCTAGTTACATATTGGTTTATAAATCATATACACTAGATGGAGTGCCCTGAGTATTTTTATTTGGGATGGTGTATCCACCACCTTGCACACACACTTTTAGAAAATTTTACAAGCTAATCAAAGCAGTTGATGTATTCTCCAATATTTTTCATTCACCACAGTTAGTAGGTCACCCGATGGTTATACTCAACATGATAACATGTTTTTTCGTGTATGGTACTATTAATCTTCGTGCTAAGTTGCCCACCTATCAATGAAACTCCAAAAAAAATAAAAAAAAATTGCAATTATTGAAATCTTACAATGGCAGTTTGGGATGTTTGGGGGTTGTGATGTCCATGGTTAAATAATTAATGGTGACATTTAATTTGATATTGATGAATCTAAAAGTACAACAAATTCTAAGAGGCATAATTTTACACAAACAATTCTCGAATAAGTAAAAAACCAGTTATAACTAGTCATTATTCTTCAAAGTAATACACAAGGGTCTTTAAATAAATCCCAACTCATGGATAGAGTTATCATGCACAACTAAAAATAAAATAAAATAAAAAAGTTGTCTAGAGTTAATTGAACTTACTATTTTTAGTAATTACTATATTTTAAAAAAATTGTATGTAAAAGCTCGAATGGGCCTAATAATTGTCCCTTATTCTCTACATGTCTAAATAAATCCTATGGGTGACTTGCGCCTTGAGTTCATGTCCGATTGAAAAGAAATTAATTCTTTAAATCTAACAATAATAAATAATAAATTTAAATGCAATTTTTTATCTTTTAGATGGTTCATTTCAGCCTTAAACATTTATCATAGTAACTACATTACTAGCACAAGTTACAACTATGTCAAACTCTTTGAGATCATCAATTTAAAAAAGGCTCAAACAGGTTTGTTGATCAAAATTTATGACCTCCAGAAGGTAAGATTCTGCATCATTCTCCTCTAGTTGAAAATAACTCAGCTCCCACGAGTTGTGCTAATTAAAAGTATGCCATTTTCATTTTTTAAACTTTTTCATTTTGAAATTCAAGTGTTGTCTTCTTGTCATAGTCCTTCCCAGTGTACCAAATACTTGTTGTAGTTGCCTTACTTAGTGTTCAATGTCTTTTTGTCTAAAAATTGTGTTGTATTTTCTTTCTTATTTCTTGGTGCATGTTGCTTCTAATGTTCTTCTTCTTCTTCTTCTTCCCCTTGATTATCTTCTCCATGAAATTCATATAAATTGAAAACATTAAACACTATATAACTATCAAAAGTATGTGGCAAAATTACCTCATAAGCATTATTTTTTTTTTTCACAATCCTACACAAACCAATCTTGTTATACTTTGGCTTATTATACATTCATGTTTAACCCTTAAAATTAGATATGGAGAATATAGGGCTAAAGGGGCAGATATAGAGTATGGCACAAAGATGGTATACTATCTCTAAAGTAGACCAATTATTTAAGAAACTCAGATAGAACATACACTGAATTTATTATGTTGAGATGCTAAAGATAGAAAATACATATATAATAGATATTACAATGATAAAGATAACAAGGTGCTTAGTTGGTTTTGATGCTAACATAGATTTATATCTGGATCAGACAAAAAATAGATTGTATCTAGATTTTGGATCAATCCCCTGATTTTGGAAATTATATCTCTATAACCACAGACACTTGTGTCAACTTGGGAAGCTTATGTTAATAATATTGTCTGACTCAGATGTAGGTATCTAGTACAGAATACCTATTGAAACTATATGTGACCACCTAAATGCTTATAGGTTTTGTGTCGCCTTTGTTGTGGTGCATTCAACTCTGGGTCATGGATTGTTGTACCTTATCAAATTAAAAAAACCTTATTTATTCATCTTCATAGTGGCTATGGAAAAATGAGTTAGTGTGCACATGATGTGAGGTTTCCCTAAAGGCCCCTTTATCAATGAGCACTACCTACATAGTCAATACTCTAAAAAGGGCCTCATATTTATGTAGTTGTCCCCTATGTATTGGCTTGTGTGTGAATCATACAATGTATGATAAGCAAGTATAATAATGACATGTCTTGTAACTTGGCAAATGTGGCTCATGGAATATTCTTTCAATACTTCAGACCTATAGATATGTTATCCCTATGCCTGATATAGAAATAAGAGAAAATGGAGTAATTTTTCTCACTTGAGTGCTTAATTGAGTGCTCTTGGTAAGTTACCTTGTGAGTTGTTGAGTCTATGTTAAGTTAGAAATGACTGAGGATTGATCCTACATTTATACCAATCCCTTTAGAGAATATTGTGCATTAAAGCACTTAGGCTAACCATATGAATAAATTTCATTTTTAAATTGGATAAATTTAAGGTATTGGAGACTTGTTTCAGGTAGGACACTTACATCAACATAGGCATCTAACTGGAATGTAAGTGTCTGGGTAGTTAGAAAACATGTGCAAGTCCAGAACTTGTAGAGTCGGAAGATAAGCAGGTTTATAAAATTTTGGGTAAGAGAGCAAGCCCAAGCCATCAAAATAACATTGTTCAGAATAATAAATAAGCAATTAGGCACATAGAGATAGTGTATGCAAGCATTTTGGTAGCAAAAAAGGTGTAGAATCTGAAGATACATCTATGATATGTATTTACTAAGTGTATAATACTGAGGTGTTATATAATACATAAATGTTAGCTACATTTACAAGCTAACATTTACACTCCCCCCTAATCTAGTAATGAAATTACTAGTTTAAAGGAAAAGGAATGTGTTCCTGGGTGTGTATAACACACCCTATCTTTGATTGAGTCCAATTTGAGTGCTTATTAGTGACTAACCTACAACCAAGAGCATGTCATAGTATATAATCAGTGCATATAATATGACATTTAAAGCATTGAAATAATTAAAATTAAAAGAGAGTAAGGTTTAGGAGTACACATCTGTATCGATACAACTGTCTTGACTTTTGGCAATTTGATTTGAAATATGTATCACTACGAATTATTGAAACTAAGATTAGGACAAATATAAGATCTATAAAGTGCATGTATCTAAAGAGATAGAGAGAGATTAGAGGACACATGCCCTCAACCCTGGACAAAAGTTGGGTTGCCACTTGACAATTGAGATTGGCTCAACTGTGCAACCCAATCATACTTATAATCTAGTGAGTGTGAGTGAATCAAGTCAAATCACACTATAAAGTTGGTAAGGCTGGATGATGTAATCCATTCCAACCTATAAATTTGTCAATATTGAGTGATTTAATCACCTCAACCATACAAAAAAGTTAATTAATTATTGTAGTAGACTGTTTTAATACAATATATAAAAATCCAACCTGGTGGGTGGACACTCTCTAAAAGTGTTTGAAATATGAAATTGATTTGGTTTTAGAATATTAGGCACACATTGCATATGCCATAGCATATGCACCTTATATATATTTCATGTTGAAACTATGTATAAAAATGGTATCAATGTATAAAATTATGCCACAAATGTGTATTTGAATCATATAATTGTGAATTTGGCCAATTTGAAAATGTGTAAGTGTGGAAAACATCTTTTCAAAACATGCTTCCACTATAGTTTGAATTTAAGAACTGGTGTAAGTGTGGAGAACATGTTTCCAAAAGATGCCCCCACTATACATGGAGAAATATGAAAACTGATATAAGTGCCAATGTGGATAACATGTTTCTAGAATATGTCCCCACTATAATTTGGGTATGTTACATACTGAATAAGTGTGGAGAACATGTTTCTAAAACAAGCCCCACTGAATCTAAAACCATGACAAATGTGGAGAACATGTTTCCAAAACATGCCGCCACTACAATCTTAATTTGTGAAGTAATGTGGAAGTCATGCCTCTATGACATGTCCCCACTTATATGCCCCCCATTTTTAAGGTGAGGGAAAGTATAAATTAGTAGTTACCTAACCTCAAAAGGATAAGATAACCACGTAAACTGTGAATGTACCATATAACATATAAAGGGAACACACACACACACACACACACACACATATATATATCATTGAAGCACAAAGAATGTGATCACACCAAGTACTAAAATTCATGATGTGGATAATGACAATGTTTAGATAGTAATAATATAATCTCAACAAGCAATCAAGCACACACACAAGAGCACTCAAAATAAAATCAAAAGACAATGGTCTAAAGAAATCTCAAACAAGGGGCATGTTCAAATGCTACGCAATCAAAGGGACATGACTTAATCAAATGTACATAAAGTCATAATGGCATTCAAATGTCAGCATACAATAAACAATGACATAATCAAATGTCAAAAAGGAAAATAGAGGAACAGGGGCCGCAAACAATGAAGTATATTCAAATGATCAAATAAGTAAGACAATAGCAAGGAAAGACACTCGAGGAAGTGCATAAATGAAATCATAAGTAACCAGTATAAACATATCATACTAGTCTTTGGATATATGTGTTAGCAAAAAATGTTAGGTACATAACATATCAAGTACACTATGAAAGATATAAGCATAGATAACGACATGTGTAAGTACATATATGAGCTCAAACATGATAATGTAAAGTGACCATAGAATGATATAATTTATGGATGTATCATGATCATAGAGGTGGATGCGCTCAATGTCTTGGTGACGTAAGTAGAGGGAAAACCCAACATCCAAAAGTGCATAGATCATGTATCTGTGTATGCCTAAATTACACTCAAAAGATGTGTGAAACACGTGTATGTAGAAAATATTGATATGCCATATACCAACATGAAATCAACATGTATGCCAAGGAGCTAATAAGACATTTAAATGTTGAAAATATTTTTGGATTTTTTATTTTATTTTTGTTTTTTTGTTTTTTTAAAATTTTGACTACTATTTAACCCAACAAGTCTTCAAATTCAAGAGCCAAGATGTTGCATGGTGGTCTTGCTTGCCAATTTTTTTTATATTGCATAAGTGTCAATAGTGTTGTGTATGCTAGTAACCCACTACAATAAATCATTGGTACTTATTCCCCATATTTGTTATATGGTATACAAACCTCCTTGTTGTCATGTTGAAAAAGAAAATAATGCTTTGTAACATTAACAACTCCTTTCATATCAGTCACAATTATTTTCCAAGGTTTAAAGTCAAGTATGGTTTTTAGTCCATTACCCATATGGCAAGGTACACTACCATTGGGCCATATGTAACGGGTAATATGATATACCCAAGAGATTGTGGAAAATTCGGTGAGTGGCATAACTCATAGATATTATGTCCCAATTGTTTTAATGTGGTAATACTTCAAGTTATTTCCCAGTTATTTACATCAACCTTGAGATGCGAGCAATGTACCCAATCAATATTTATGGTAATGGTTATATTCTCATGCTTTGGCCACTTTAAAGGATTGTTTCTTTTTGAAAAATTAGAAGTTTTAGGTTATTTGCATGTTTCAAACATAATTTGTATGTATCCTTCATTATTATATTTTTTAATTTGGTTCTTCAACAACTCACATTGATTCGTATAATGACCATTGATTTGATGATAATTAAAATATGGCAATCCCTCTTTAGGAAGAACTCTATTGCTTGATATATGTCTCTTAGAAGGTAAATATATCATGTTAAGTTCAATTAACATGGAAAGTATTGTATATGTAGTATCCTAGATTGGTGTGATATGTAGAATCTATTGTGGAGTCTTAAAAGAGACCTCCACATTATTTACATTATGTATATGCATTTGACCCTTGTATGGTTGAATTAATGTGTGAAACCAAGAGGGGCATATGGAATAACAAGTGTTTACATGTTCATATGCCATTTTTTCTTTGCCCTTATCTTGATTTGGCTATCTATCCTTTATAGATGAGTTTAGCTTATATGTATTAGGACATGTAGGTTTAAATAGGTTATGCAAAATACACTAAAGTGGATTAAAATTAAGTTTTTGTAATGTCTCATCAGTTATATCATGGGTTAGATCATCATCATTTTCATAATAATCTAAATCATGGCCATCTTGTTGCTCAGTGTTGACCAATAAAGGAAGCTCAAATATTGAAGGTACTTTCAATTTTTATATCACTAGTTCCTTTGGTATTAGTTCTTGTTCTTGAGGTGCATCTATGTGCAATTCAGTGTTTAGTGCTTTACCTATGTTTGGAGATAATGGAGCCATTGTACTCAAGTCACCCAATTCATAAGTTTGGATATTCTCAGGAGGAATACATTGTGTAGGTGGTACTATTGTAGGAATGCCCTCTATACTAGAATGTATCATTTTGTAGAATTTAAAGGGCTCATCATTGACAGGTATTTTCAATAAGTTACCATCATGTATGAATTTTACACATCAATATAAAGTAGATGGGATGACCTCTATTGTGTGCATTCAAGTTCTACCCAAAAGTAAATTATAATTTAAAGATTGAGACATTACCTAAAAGGTGGTTAGAACCATTTTTGGCCCCAATGTTACATCCAAATTTATTTGTCCAGTCAAGGGGATATGTGAATTATCAAATCCCTTGGTATACATCACTGATTTTTGCAAAAGGTTGGTGCTAATACCCATGGTGGTTAGGAAATTTTTTCTACAAATGTTTAAGTCTGATCCATAATCAACAGGCACCTTTTTTATACTCTTATTATGCATAGTTACTTGTATGAACAAAGGTAACTCCTAGTCAATAATATCTTTAGGTGGTAAATTTTTTGCATCAAAGGTGATTAGTTTTGCATTATTGTCAAAATATTTAATGATATCCACAAATTAAGTTGGCTCAATATCACTCAAAACTTGGGTTTCACATAAAGTTTCATATATGATATCATTGTAGCTATTAGATTGCTTTAAATGTTCAAGGATGAAAACATTAACATGTGTGTTGCTTAATCGATTAACAAGGTCATATCCCTTATATTTGATCACAAAATTTAGATTAGGAGGTACCTCCTCTATATTAATAAATAGAATATTAGGTTTAATAGGCTTACCTTTTCAAGTAGTGGTAGTATGGACCATAGAATCCAATATAAGCCATGGGTGAATAATGGGTGTGGGATGGTAACTGCCATTCAAATAAGGTTTAGGTGGAATAAAAGGTTGAGAGCATGCACATTGGCATCTGGATACTAGATCTATAATATTAAAAAAATGAATTATGAAAAGAATTAAGTGTTATTTTCACTTTAAAGCCCTCTCATTATATTGATAGATCTACTTATTTTTTTGGATGATACCTTTGATTAGCATAATTTAATAAAAAATTATCGTTGCAATCACAAATTATAACATAAAATGAGTTACACATGAATCCATGTTGAACATATTAAAATAAAAGGAAATCTAATTTTTAACTTGTAAAATATTCTTAAATCATAAAGAAACATCATAAATAGAGAATCAGGAAACCCTAGATCAATATCTAGATTTTATGGATGAAATGTTAGGTTAACCAAATGTTTAACCCTAAAATGTAGATATGGGTAATTATGATTAAAGGGGATATCCTAGTGCACAATGACGATAGACTATCTCTAAAAAAAGCTAATTGTTTGTGAAACTCGAATAGAACATATATTGAATTTATTATGCCTAGATGCTAAATATAAAAGGTACAATTATGGTAGATATAACAATGATAAAGAAAACAAGACACTTATTTGGTTCTAATGTTATCATAGATATAGATCTAGGACAAACTAAAAATAGACTGGATCTAGATTCTAGATCAGTCACTTGGTTCTAGAAATTGTACCTTTGTAATTACAAACACTTACATTGACCTAGGATGATTACATCGATACTACTATCTAACTTAGATGCAGGTGTCTAGTACTACAAAATCTTTGCTCACTCGAGCGATTGATTGAGTGATTTTGGTAAGTTTCCTTATGATTTGCTATTTTTATGTTAAGTGAGGAATGAATGAGGATTGATCATGTATTTATACCAATCATTTTGGAGAATATCTCATAATAAAGCACTTAAGTTGACCATAGGAATACGTTTCAATTAAAAATTAGATGACTTTCAAAAACTAGACATTTATGTTGGGATAGGACATTTGTGTCAACATAGGCATCTAACTGGGATGCAAGTGTCTAGACAGTTAGAAAACAAGTGTAAGTCCAAAACTTGTAGAGATGGAAGACAAACAAGTTTATAACATTCTAGATAAGATAACATGCTTGAGTCGTTAGAATAACATTGGTAAGACTAAGAGAAAAGTAATTAAGCACATAAAGATAGCGTATGTAGACCTTCTGGTATCACGAAAGGTCTAGAAGCTGAAGTTACATCCATGATATGTATTTGCCAAGTGTACAAGTCTGAGGTGTTATATAATTCAGAAATAGTGTCTACATTTCCTTAGGGAAATATTTATTTTCTTTGGTAAATGATTACTTGTTCTCCTTGTTCAGATACCTTTGGCTTTCTTGTCACATCAATTATTTCCTTATACTTGTCATTATTTTCCTTGATTTTTATCCTTACTTCAACTTGCACATGTTGTATGTGCTCTACAAATGCCTTTCCATCATGACTAGTTCGCTTTGTATTTGGTAACTATATAAATTTTAAGACACCCTTAGGATATTTCCATAAATAATTTGGAATGGCGATTTTCCTGTTAACCTATTCAGTGAACTATTATGTGCAAACTCATCATGTGGTAGTGACAAGTTCCATTGCTTAGGCTACTCTCTAATAATGCATTTCAAAAAAATCCCAAACTCCTATTTATTACTTCTATTTATCCATCTATTCGATCGTGGTATGCACTACTAAATTATAAATTTTTCCATAGATTTTGTTATGACCAACACACCCCATTTTTAGAAAAAAAATCAAATAGGGACCTATTTATCCTAGAAATCCTATGTTTGGTCCCCATCGAGACATAAATTAACCCTAACATATTTTAGACCCAAACATACCAAAGCCTAAGTTTTTATATTCACAAATTACTTTATAAATTTTGGTCTAATATTGATGCATTATTTAATTAAAATATTATTTTTCATTTTTTAAACTTATTTGACTAACTATGCTAATCATTATTTTCCAAGTTTATTAGTTTTGGAATGTATGGGTCAACTTAGGATTGACAAGGGTCATTTCTTTGTGGAAAGCCCGTAAACTATTAATGACTATTCAATATACTAGACTCTATATGTCTTTGCTATTTCAAATGAGCAGTATCGTTCTATGCATCACATCTTCATCAAGTATTAAAAGTCAAACAATTCAATATAAAAGTCGTAAAAAGTGTAGACTAATTGATTACACAATATTATTCTAAGTGTCATGATCTTGGCCAGTCACAAGTCTTCTGTGAGAAAATTAAGTCATGACAACTAGTGACCACCAGATTGAGTGAGATCCACATGTCTCAATCTCTATTTATTATAAGATTTAGGGTGAAGAACTAAGTTACAATTATATACATCTAGCTGACTGAGTGATATTTGTCCATGTGTCTTCATCTCACTACATCACAACTCTTAGCCCAAAGTACTAAGTTATGAAAGACAGGTGATCGATTGACTAAGCAAGATCATACCACTTGTCATCATCTTGTTGCACACATGTCAGTGGTTAAATTGATATAATGTAAAGGCACACACCAAGTGATGTAGTGACTGACTACCATAGGTCATCATATGCATAGTTAGCTACCACATGTCACTCATCTATTATTCCACATGTACACCTAATACATAGTCAACTATCACATGTCACCACCTCATTATTATACACACTGACATGACCTAGAGACTCAACAACAAGAGCAAAATAAGTGATAAATCAAAAATATGCCACATGTCCTAAAATGACATAGTCAAAGGCTACAAACATAGTCAACTACAAATAATAAATATGAAGATCATAACTAAGCGATATAATGACAATTATACAAGATAAATAGTTGTTAAAATAAATAAAGAGATAATTAAGCAAGTGTAAATTAGTGGTAGATTTTTGTGTGTAAAATCAATCCCTATGAAATCTTACATCATAAAATCAAATTCAAACTAGAATGGATGTGTGATGAATAATGTTATACTGTAATTAATTCTCACGAATGGAGGATTCGAGTAATGAATTTACCATTATCAAATGGACTATATGCCATTTTCCCAAATCAAATCGAATTAAAATTGCCAATTTTCTAACCTATGAATTCGTATTCAGAGTTCAATATTGATTGGAATATCTAATTTTTGAATTAAACACAGAGCTCAGCATAAACAACAATGCAGGGTGAGAACCTGGGACCTACTCCCTCAATGTTTTGCTTTGGGACCAGATAAGAATTTAAGGATATAAAATTCAAAAAAGCTACTCTGAAAAATGCATTTAAACATTATTTAGCCATATAAACAAAGGTTGAGGCCATTCAACCATACAAGGATGATGATAATTTGACTCTTGGTGTGAGGGATTACAAAGATGACTTGATTTCAATAAAAGTTGTTGGACTTCACAAAGCAATGACCAAGCCTAAAGTATTTCCCCGCATTGACTTCATCTATAATTTATTTTTAATAGATACATTTACATAGGACATTTTCCATAAAAATAACATTATACCACCAATAACATATGTGGTTGTTGTAACCTTTGAGAAGTACTATATATTGTCAAAACTATGCATTCCTTACAACTAAAAAATAATTAATGAATGGTTGAAAGAGAATAATATTAGAGGTACTTTAATAATATGGGCCAATAATCCAAATAAGTTTTCCAAGAATAAGAAGACCCCAATTACCCAATTCAAACGTGGTGTCATAATTGTTATGGCTCTATTGAATAAACTTCATAAAACACCATCCATCACCTATGTAAATGAAATATAGGTCCCACTACTTTCCATAATGTTGGAAGGCAAAGGCATTCCCCCATTAGTGTAAATCACAAGTTTTAATTTAAAATCCCAGAGAGTCATGTATGATTAGATAGACAATAACTTTTACATGCTCTCAAATTTAGTAGCTATTATTTATGCGACGGTCAACTCTACTAGGTCTTCTCCATGGGAACCAAGGGGAAAAAAATAATATGTGGTGATTTTGGCCACCTCCACATCCATAAATAGACCATATGCATAATATAGCATACACTTTCTATCCAATGGTTTACAAAGAAATAAATGGGCAACTAATGCCAAGACTCTCTATAGAGATCAAGAGATCACTCAAGACATTGGGTGACTATTGGTTCTACCTAGATCACGTAATTTTAAAAGTTAGGGGTGCATTAGTGGGCCCTTCTTATCTACCTTGGATTGTGTCAAATAAATTAGCTAATCTAGATATAACCTACTATTTTATCTAATAGTGTGGATGAGAACTTGAGGAGGGATGAGTTGGCCAAATATCATAATAAACCCCTCAACATTTGGAGGCAATAGTTCCAGAATTGGGAACAATTAGCCAAGATCTCAAAACATAGAGGTTTTTCAAGTTTAGACTAGTTGATAAGATAATTGGAAGTAGACTCAAGAAAATAAGGTTGACCGATTGACAAGATAATGTCAACATGAAAGAAGCCTTTCTTAGTAAGTAAGCAATACATGCACACTAGAAAAGCTATGCACCCAAATCTATTAAAAATAGAAAATAAAATAAAATAAAATAAATTTAATTTTAGTTAGCTTAAATATAAAATATGCACCCACCTCTTGGGAATGAATGGATAAGTGTTTGAGCTCATTTAAGTACACATTCAATGAATTACACTCTAGCTATTTTTTAGGAAGTTTTTAGAAAGTATACAAAATTGAACAAATAATTAATGTAAGACACAATTGAATTAAATAACCTTCTTAAACTAATAAACATCAAATAAACTAAAACTAACATTAATAATCAAGTGCCCATATTGGCATCATACTTAACATATGAGCCTTGATAGATGGAAAAATATTCAACACATGTATAGAATCCATGGGGATGACTTCAAGACTGGAGGCATAGTCATGGAGAAGAGAAAAATATTCTTTAATGAAGGGTGAATTAAAAAATTAGAAAAAAGAATTAGCCCAACTAAGGTTAAAGAAAGAAATACAAATGAAAGGGGAAGTGTGCCCTTATGCCCAACCATGGGAAACATGTACACAAATTAGAATTGAGGCATCATTTTTACACAAAAGGACACTTGAGGAAAAAGTGACCACATTTTGAGATGGCCCCAAATAGTATTGTCAATAATATCAATTCAGGTGTGGATGACATCCCCAACCTACTAGATGATTTACAAAGAGAGTGTATTTAAGAATTTATAAAGCATATGATTAACACCCTCAAAATATGTGTCAATTAATGGAGGTTACATAATATATTAATGTATTGCACTACATGTGGATATTTTATTCAATATATCCATATGCACCTAGGTTAAGATGCAATGGAGAACCTCAAAGAGGTGTGAAGAAGAGTATTTGTGATACGATAAATGTTGTCTCCTATGTAGAATTGTGATGTACCACCACTATCGATTGTGGGATTCCATTCATGACCTACTAATAGAATATTGCCCTCATATCCCATTGGGTCACATTAGGCCCAATAAAATCAATATTATAATATCTATCAAGGAGGATCTAGAGGAGGTGGCCAAGAAGGATACCATGAGAATATCTTGATGGATACAAAGAGGGTTAAAAAAGTAAATATCAAGGAGAGAGAATGGCTACAATCATAATGATGCACCTCCTACATGGTATAAATGTGTCAATCCTTCATATATAGCTAAAAAACTACGTATAATAATCACAATCAAAATGAATATTTTATCATAAATAAGTAATCCATGATTCTCCTACCTATCTTAAGTTCATATAGTTTTACAAGGATAACACCTTAATGAGCGATGATATATTAGGAGGACCTCCTCAGAATGGGCCCAAACATATTAAAAATATACCACGCACCATTGAACCCATTGGAAGGTGTCTTAAATAGCATAATTGGGTAACTATAGAGAAGAAAGAAGAATCTGAATGTTCCTTAAAAAGAGAATCAATTTCAGAGTTTTTGAATGAGTGTGAATTAACACTAAGGGAGAGTAAATAAATCCTAGAAAAATAAAATAAATTGGAATAAGGATTGGATAAGAGAAACCACAAGTGAAGTCACAACCAAAAGAGGCATTAAAACTGGCAAAGGAGAATAAAAATGCATTGATTAATTGGAAGAAGATTCAAAAGATGGTATTTATAATGATTATCCAAGTATCGACATGACCTAATAGTAGGAAAATAAATAAAGAAAAGAAAAACAAAATAGAGACAATCATAAATCATAAATGCTTTGATGAACAAGAGGTAAAAGGGTTGAAAAAACTACTAAAACTGATGAAACCCCATAGATTACTTGAAAAATTAGCCCAATTTTACAAGTGTTGGAATAAAAAAGAAAGAGAATTTAGATTTTAGAGGGTAGAGAAGGGTAAGATAAAAAAAAAAAAAAAAAAACTTCTTTTGAACAAGTAGGAAATGGAGGAAAATATTTAGTCTAATATATCTTAATGTAAATGGTAATGAGCTACACAATGGATTATTGGATCTAGGGGCAGATATAAATGTGTTGCCTAGGGGCACATGGGAAGTTTTAGGAAAACTACCCTAATAAGTGTATAAATATGATATGGCCATAGCATACAAAAAACCTAGATCCCCCATTAGATTACTCAAATGTGTGGAGGTGAACTTTATGGGTATCAAGAAAAAAGTAGATTTCGAGGTGATAGACATTTACAAAGCAAACACATGTTATCCAAATATGTTAAACTTATAATGGTTTGTAGATTGTAATAGGATATTTAATTATGAGGCTACTGATATTACCTTTGAAGGTAATGGATTGATAGCACACTTTCCTTAAGAAACAATGATGGTGTCATCCTGAATTGAGGAGGTGTGGCTAGATGATGATATGCAATTAATAAGCCATCTAATATAAATGAGGAATTTGAAGCCAGTGAAGATGACAAGATAACCCCAGAAGTGGTGAATTATAATAAAAACAAAAGAGTATATTGAAGCATTTTTTATGGATAACCTAAGATTAGGGTGTGGAAATTATTGTGCTCGATGAAAATCTCCCTACTATCACTAGTAGGAACCATAATCCCTACAAAGATTTGGCAAAACTATAACAATGCAAGATTGAAAGAAGAGCTTCCCACTTACAGTTACTCAAGTTTAGTGGCACAGTAAATGTAGATGAATCCTTAGCCCAAATGGTAAGGGTGTTTCCTATCAAAGAAAAGTGAATTAAAGTAATTTATGAGATCTTCATCATTAATGTTTCAAGATGGTGGGGTATCACAAAGAGAACATACATAGATGAAGATATTTTGAGATCAGTATTGAAGTTTGGAATGAATGAAGATGTCTCACTAAAAGAGTAGTTATTTGAATTATAAAAACTAGATAATATGAAATTCATAACAACCTATAACCAAACCCAAAAAAAGAGAAGGTAAAAAGCATGGCACGATTGTAATAACAAAATCAAATAATTTTAGATAGGAAGTAAGGTTTTACTTTATGACAATAAATTAAAAAATAAGGTAATTTAAAAATAAGGTGGTTATGACCATATGTGGTAGAACAAATATGTAATCTTGAACAATCAAGTTGCACAAACTCACTGGAGTACTGCAAAAGGGATATGTGAATGGTGTTAGGACAAAAGCCTACATACCAGAGTATAGACAAAATAGGATAAACACTATAATTTACATGTTGAACAGGGATAAAGAAAACATCTTTAGGAAAAACTCCATCATGAGAATTATAATTATTATAATTTGGATAATATATTTGCAACGTTTTTCAATCTATAATGATATATCTAAAGTGATTGATTTTTTTATGTTAGCTATATGTTGTGTAGTATAAATTATTCTCATAAAAGGTAGTAATATTATGTCTTGCCCAACAATATGTATAAATCCTTCTCAAATTATTTATGTGTCACTTATACGTTTAATTTATTTTAGATTCATCAAATTTCATGCACCACATCATAAAATAAGCAATTCATGTGGTGATAGGGCTCTATAATGAAGGGTAAAATTGTAATATGTATAATAGAAGGGGTGCAATCATCACAAAAGAGACAACACAACTCACCGACATAAATTTTATTCGAAGGACATTATTCATAAATAACATCACATACCCAAGGGTTTGATATATGATAAAGGATATAGATTGGAAGGTCAACTACACAAATAGGGAGGATTTTGTCACTACTAAGAAAATTAACATGCATCACATATGATGATGAAGGATATGAAATGTGATATTTTTAATGCACTACTAGTTTAGTTTCTAGAGAACCTCACAAAGAAAAGGGTAAACATGGATTTTGTTATGGATCTCTCCTCATAGACTAACCATGTATTTTAGTCAAACATTACTAGAAAGGGATGAGTAGTAACTTGGGATTAAAATAAACCCATAGATAAGAAATTATAGGACCATTTGGATCCATACGAGGATGGGGTAGTAGCAATAATTGATATTGTAAATTTGGGAAATAAAATAAGAAATATGTAGTTGGAAGGGCTAGGACACTTGATGTGATTGTAAAAAAGTATAAGGATGACATATTGTTTGAGATAGATACAAATAACATATATCTATACTCATATCAAATGCGAGCCAACCCCATTCTCCCACTACCCTATAAAGCATAAGATAAGCAAGTGGAGTCAATAATTTAATCCATTAAGGAAATGCCACTTGATCTCAACAAACTCCTACCCCCTATACAGATTAAGGAGGGATTATAGTAGCAAGGGAACATCTAATATATAGATGTGGCACAGGAAAAGGATGTCGCAAGCATGGATACCATTCACACCCCACACAAAACTAAAGGAACATGTGTAATAATGCCCATCATTATGGATTTGGATAACTCAACCCTCGTGGCAAAAGGAAAGTGTAAAATATGAGTTCAAGATAGACCATAATGTTTAGAACCAATCAAGACTATTTAAATCTAGGAGTTGAAACATTTCAAATAAATGAAACATATGACCTTAGATTTCATAGTGAGGGACTTTACCACAAGAAGCGTGATCCAAGAAGAATAAATGGCATCAAACTAAAGGATAATGTAATCACCTCTAAAGTAGTACACCAGATAAAAATAAAGGAAGATTTGAAGGTGTCCACCACTTCATCAAAGACATTAATTGGAGAAAAACTATTGCACATGAGTGAGGGTAAAAAGGAAAATGATCATTTCACCTAGGGAAGTGAGGAAGGGTAAAAATAAGATGAATACAAATGTTTAACATATGCATAAGAGAGTAAGGAAAGAGGAAGGAGAAATGATGATAGCATATATAGAGTTTGAATCCTCAGAAGAAGTATTTTATAAGGGACAAGGAGGTGATGGTAGTGATGAAGGAAGTATGGGTGAATAAGAGGAAGATAATGGGCAACATATTGTAGGTACCACAACACTTTATGAAACAAAGAAAAAAAAGGCAAGAAAAGTGTGATCATACATTATTAGAATATGTATAAGTAGTCTAATTCACACTAGATGATATAGTAGAAACATTGTCATTTACCCTCCAAAGCACTATAATTGAGGCCCAAGAAAAGAGGAAAAAAGAAAATAAATACACAATCATATTAAGAGGCAACCCTTAAAAACATAGTTTCGAAAAAATAAATCTCACCAAAGGATAAGGAAACATTGAGTAAATTTCAAGAGAATGAGCTGAGATCAAAGTAAAGGAAAAATACACTAGACCAAACACTATAAAAACAAAGGCATCTAGAAATGTTATAAGAAATGGAAGCAATGACACTATAACAAAGGGTAATACAAAAGATACCAATTTGGCCACTCAGTTGGCATTGCAGGGCCTTGTAAAATAAAAATTAGAAAAATAAGCAAAGGCAGAAAAAGAGAAAAAGGGAAGAAGAAAAGAAGAAAAATAAAAATAAGAGGAACTGGACAAAAAAGGTAGTTGAAAAAATAAAAAGGAAAGAGTTAAAAAAGAAAGAACTAAGAAAATAATAGGAGTTAAAAAAACAAGAAGAGTTAAATAAGGAGTTGAACTTAAAAAGTAGCAAGAATAAAATAAGGTGGTTGAGGTAGAGTGCCTAAATAAATTAGAACAGGATAAGGAAAACAAGAAGGTTGAAGAAGCAAGTAAAAACCATGTACCAACAGTGGTAGTAGTACACATGGTGATAGAGGAGGAAAAAAATAGGATAAATGAGCACTACAATGACTAAAAAAAGTGGAGGGGAGAAAATCATACTATTACAAACATCAACAAGTCCGCTAGGGGTTGAGGGGGCCACCCCATCTACCTTAGAGACACTACAAGATCCCATTTCACTGATCAAATCACTCCTCATCAACTAGAGACATGTTACAAGCATATAGGTTTCTCCCATGATGTTGCAACCTACACCATAAGAACAAGTAGTTATTGCATCGAAAAAACTCATCCCTCTTTAGAAGTAGTAGATAAGAGACATAATACAACAAAGGGTGAGAACTAATTAGATAATAAGGCGTGTAAAAATGGAGGTGGGCATTAGAAGAACATGCAAAGCCCTCACTATTACAAGACCTCAGTTTCATCCACATTTCACTCTACCACTAGAACATAAATTAGAGGAAACAATAGAAAATTTCATAAAACACATACATCTTTTCAGATGAAGAGAAAGATAAAATTAGATAAGATTTCATTATGGCATGAGACAACAACATTAACACCACTCTTGACTGTGAACACAACCAAGAGGGGTGTGTTATCTGAAATTTCAATACCCAAATTTTCAGGAAATAGTAAAAATTATGTTATATGATGGTTTATGCCATAACATGTAAATCTACATTAGTGGGGGTTAAAATTTTTGAACACTTAACAGTCATTTCTTATTTAAATGTGATTGAATGTCATATGTAATTATGTATATATTTATTTTAGATTAGAATTTACATTCACCATTTAATTAAATAGAAAATCCAATAGCAATTTTGATCAATTTTGCATGAACAATGTTGTTTCTTTGTAATAATGAAGTTTGTAATGAATACCTAAAAATAGTTGCAAGAGAAGTCCTAAGTATCTTAATTCAGTTATGATTTGCTACATTTTCAAGTTGTAGAACAAAATTAATAAAATTTTCCATTTAGTAAACTTGTGACATGATTTGTTTTTCAATCTTCACCATGGTGTAATTATTGATATTATAATCTTCCTTTAGAATATTGCGACTCTAAACCTATTTCTAGACCTAGACATTACAATTGAATACAAAAGATAAATTATTTTTTATGGTAGTAATGGTCAAAGAACTTGCTAGATTTGACATTAACATTTTAATCTATTCTCTTTGGAGAATGGTTTCTAATGGTTTAAGGTGATACATGTTATAATTCCAATATTTAATTCACCAACATTTATTAGAATCTTGCACTGATAAAGTTTGGTAACAATGTTCATTGGTAAATTTGGAACATATGACATAGGTCTTGGTTCATTCAAACATTGATATAATTTATCACCCTTGGTTAAGGTTCACATTGATAAAGGTATTGGTGTGTATAAATTTTAATGTGATTATCTTTGGCAAAGTTGATGCCTCCATTTCATTGGTAATATTATACTCAGACAACTCAAAATATAAAACATGATATTTTTTTTAGTATGTTCGATGCATAAAACATAAGATTTTCAATGGACACTTCATTTTTAATTCAAAGGTATGCTAGGTTTTAGTAGTTTTTATTGCTAAATATTTGGTATTAAGTGATTCATCCTTTCTTGGTAATCTGAACATGGATAATATGGTGGAGAAGGTAATAAGTTTGGTATAAAAGGTTGGTTGATTTTCCAACTTAGTACACTTAGAATATATTACATCAATTTGGAACCCAACTTAATGCATCTAAATTTGGTAAATGATATTTGATACATTTTTAAAGCCTTGTTAACTTGGCAAATCATGGTTTCCACTCACCAAAGTTGGTAGATGCATTGATGGCGGTGGAGTAAAATTGACCATTTGCATTCAATGTGGGGTTTGCATGGTTTTATTTTAATTTTTAGTTTGATCCTCAAACTTCTTACATAATATGATCTCTAAAACTTTGTATTTTGTGTGATCTTCTAAATGAACTATGCAACGAGATTATAGGATAGTTTGAGATTGTAGAGTTTCAGTTTTAATTTTTTTTGGAAGCTTTGAGACATATATGTTCTACATTTTGATTAAGAATGTCTATTACTAAAAGCACAGTCTAATAATTTTCAAATGATGCAGGCATATCATTTTATTGAAACAAAAAAGCTTTATGGGTATTTATACTTATATGTTTATTTAATAGTTAGTTTTTTTTGTTTGATTTGAGGCCTATGAGTTCATGGTTTTTGTTCAATATGAGGTATATCATAATATTTTCTTGACTTATATACAACCGATGGTTATTTTTTGAAGGATTTGAATGAAAACAATAGTAAATTTGAAAGTTATTTATTTTTCAAAGTCATTTTCCTATTTTCTTATATAGCTTCATGCAAAGATTTTCTAAACATGTGAGTTCATGTCTGATAAACTTTATATATATATCAGTTTGAAAATGGTAATAAGTTCAAAAGTTATTGCAGTTTTCATTGTTGTTTTTTGGGCTGGTATAGCTGCATGAAAAAAGGTTTCGATGGTTACTTGAGTTCATAAATTCATTCATATTTGCACTGAAGTGAAGATGTTATAATAATTTCAAATGTTTTGTGAATGTTTGAGAATACATGTAGAGGACTTACGTTATTTAATATGGAATTTAGACAAGACATTGTGATTGATATTTTGAATATGGTTTATTCATTCCAGTGATGGTTTTGACAAAGGGTTTCTAAATGAATACATGCCCATGGAAATTAATACTTGTGAGAGACAAAGTAATATATTTGTTTTTAATTTGCATCATTGACAACTCAGTTTGTAATTTGAAACTCTAAGTGTTTTTCAAAAGCTTAGAGCTTGTTATATGTTCTATTTTAAAACCAAGAGATAGATGCAAAGTATTTTCAGAAGTTGATAAGGTAATATAGATAGTTTGAGTCATTGGTGAAATTTTTAAATAGTTTCATGCATATTATATTTGGTGTATAGTCTCTTGGGGATATTGATCTCTATGGTAATATTTGAAATTTTATTTTTGTCTTTGTAATCAAGATAACGTTTTTCAAATAAGCATGTTTGATTTACCTCATTTATAATAGTTTCAGTTCAAGATTAAAATGTAGTAATGATTTCAGCTTGATAGTCTAATTTAAATTAATTCATTACTTTAAATTGATTATTTTTAATATTTTGTGCTAATTTGAGAGATATTTGAAATATTTCATATTAATTTCTCATTTGAATTTCATTTTTAAAATATAGAAGCATGTCTGGTTAGATTCAAGGTTCATAGAGCATACACAAAAATGTATTGGGTAGAGGTAGTCAACAAAAAAATAGTCAAACCCCACTTCAAAATAGTTACCAAAGAAGACCCTTTTGAGGTCGAAGGGTTTCTAATGTGTTTTCATGACTTTTAAATTGAAAAACAATAGTTTATTTACACTTTGATGCTAATGATCCTGATTTTTGGGATGTTCTTAACTTTCTTCCACATGATTCTTTTTATATTTGTGGTAACACTTTTCGTAGAGGTATGAAACATGATAGTTGGTGATATTATCCTTTTGGATGTGGTTCATCAAGTATTTCTTCTAAATAGATGTACACTGCACATAATTCACTACCCAATGTTGATTTTATACCTCATAATTATTGTTTCTTTCTTGAGACCAATCACACTCTTGACAATTTTGATCTTGTGATTGCTCATAATATTATACTAGTTGATCCTGATAATGTTGCCTCATCTAGTTTAAAATACATTAGTAACTCTTTTTATCCAACCTATGGTGACTCACATGATGAAGAAAGTTAAGCTTGAGATTGACAATGAGTCCAGTGGAACTAATGTGATTGAGATACCAACTCCACCTCTTGAGTACACAAAGTATTAGACTAATATAGATGCACATTTGATTTATCTAATTTTGGATGAGGATGATTCAAATGAATAATAATTATGACATTGTATAATGATTTCTCTTCTAAGAGTCATTTGTAAACAATTTGAATATACACTTTTCTCAATAAAATCATTCATTGCTTACTTTGAGTCGACTCTTTCTTTAATAGTTTATTTTTTATCTATTCATCTACTTTTTAGATCCTAGTTTATTCTATTACTTTGTTTTTTTTATTAAATTAATATCTAATTTAAAATTTATTTGTATTATTATTTTTTAGATTAAGTCTTAACTTTAACATAATTTATTTTACTCATTTTTTGACTTGTTAAGTTAGTCTCAATTTTTTAATACTTTCTATTTTATTTCTTGTATCTAAGTTTTTAATTTCTTTAATATTTCTCATCTAATGTAACTACGTTAGTTTATTAATTATGTTGATTCTATTTAATTTATATTTCTTTGGTTTTCATGTTCATTTCTTTTTTTTTTTTAAAGTTATTTTCATTTCTTTAATTTCGGTTTAGCTTTTTGCTAAGGAAATTTGCTTATAGAAGAGATTCTTTGATTTGAAATATTATAATGAATTAAAATATTTTTACGGCAAGTGGTTGCCTTGGCCATAGGCTTTACTTTGTTTGATAGGATAGATAACAATTAAAAATATGATTTGAGATTGATGGCTTCTTTCTTTGGATAAATTTGTTAATATTATTGATTATTTTATTGACATCATGAAACAATTATAAGCTTGATTTAGAATTATCATTAAATGTATTAATCCTCATAATTTAAAATATCTTTCTGTATGTCTTAGAATTATTTCTCAGTCATAGGTCCCTTACGATTAAATTGGTATGATTCCACCTTGACCTTCACAATAGGTGAATGGGTTGATTTGTTGATGTCATAATTTTCACCGTCAATAGGATGGGATCAAAGATATGGTAGGGAATATCCAACAAGTGACAAGAGATACATCACCCTTCTTTGGATACTCCCTTTGTTGGATAGTAGCAATCTAATATAAGAGGAAAATTTTGGATGATTTGGAGAAGCAACTCATTAAAGCTTATGCCAATTAAAATGCTATTATGACCCATCAAGGGATGAAAGGAATATATTGTTATATATGGGTGATGAATATAGGGCCAAGCAAGTAGAGAGAGTGATCATCATCAATAAGATGGATGAGTATGGCACCTTAGTGAGTGTTGGGGATCAACCAACAATGGATTACACTTGTGAAAGCAATGAATGCGGAAATAAATCAGATAGATAAGTAACTGAAATGATAAATAGCAAAGAACAAGATATACAAGAAAACACCCTGAAAATTTGTATTAAAAACTCTTTACAATAGGAATACAAATGAAGAACTTTGTTCTTCCACACCTCTCTCAGATGCACACAAGATCTCTCACTAGATCTCTATTCCTCAAGAGCTCTCTCTCAAGTACTGTCCTTCAAACATTCACAATGTTCTACTCTTACAGTTCAACTCTCATACACACAATAGCTTAGAAGATCTCTCCTACATATAGAAATAGGAAACTTGAGCATGCTCTTACAACAAACAGTTAAGCCTCTTCAACAAGGGCTCTAAAAATAATATTGCTAACAATAGAGACGCGAGCTTGAGTCTACAACTCAAACTCATCATGCAAACACTCGCTTTTGTCCTCAGAAATCGCTTTCTGGACACACAGGTAACCGACGTCGGTTCCTGCCTGTTCGCCTGTGACCGTCGCCGGCCGACCATACTGCCGACGTCGGCGCCTCTGTAACTGCAACTGACCGACGTCGGTCGCTCCTGACCGACGCCGGCGTCTGTGTAGACCCGAACCTGTTTTGTATGCTCCTTGGTGAAGCTTTTAGCTCCACACCCTAACAGTGAGCCAATAGTTGGAGAACATAAAGACCACCATAACAAAGCATGAGATCTACATATAGATTTTGGGTGCTCAACCCATTTCTTAGGTTTTTTTCAAAGTTACTACAAGGAACACACTACACATATCGAATAGACATTTACTCAATTTAAGCGTGTTGTATAAAACCTTGGCTAAGAAGTATGTAAAAAAATTTCCTTGAGGAATGAGAAGCTTGGGTCCAATGTTAGTTTTAAAGGAGTGTGCAATACTATCCTAAAAATACATTTGTCTAATTCGAGTTGGGATGTTAGCACCAATGGCTTAGCTATGAACATGCCATCTTCTCAACTTTTTTGGTATATATGAACAACCTCATCTTTTATTGACAAATATATGAAATACGTTGCTTCTTTTGATGTAAATAATACAGTTACACCTGAGGATCATATTAATGATTTTGAGATTGTCTATGTGGAATATGAAGATTGAATTTGTTTGTGAAGTCCTTGAAACATATAAGTGGTTCAAGGGGTTGGATATAAAATTCGTCAAGGATTGAACTTAATTCAAGATAACATTTTTATCACTTTGGGGGGAGAAAGAACAAGAACTTCCTTGATAATATCATCTCTATTAATAAAAAAGAAATTGGATCCATCTAAGAGTTTAATACTATATTTGGTAAGACTTTGTAAGGTATCTATTGCAATCATGCTTATTGATGTTATGGATTTAGTTTACTATTTTTAGTATTTTAGTATTAATTTCAATTACATATTAAATGATAAGAATCTATGTACATTGAATCAATTATATGTTGTAGCCATAAATATAGAATCTAACTTGATTGCAATAGGAAAATCTAAGCACCATGATTTGGTTACCAGAAGTGAGGACCTAGTTAAGTCACTTTATCTTAAGATTGATGCTATAACTAATCTCATCAAAAATCTTAACAATCAGGAGATTAATAATCAAATAGGGTTGTCCATTATTTATAAAAATACTCCACTTATTTCTAATACTTCAAATCAACCCCTCCTACTCCAAATGCCTAGAAGAAGAAACCCAAGATTCCATTTGTAAATATGGATTTTCTATTTCATTGGAGTGCCTTTTGTCTGGCACCACACAACTTAGTTGGATGTGATATTCATGATGGTATCACTACTATTACTGATCATTGATCATCATTTGATTTAGATGAGTAGGGATCTTATGCAGAATCCATAAATAACTTAGATATTTTTGAAGCAAATGAAGGTGTTGGTCCTTCTGATAGTTAAAGTGTTCAATATACTAGAAGCCATCAGATGAGAAAATATTCATTATGAAACATGATGTTATAGCCATTATTTCATTTGATCTAAGGAATAGAAAGATAATCAGGGCAACTCCATAATAAAGGTAAAAAAAGGGGTGAAACAAGTTTCAAATCTAAATACACCTATTATTTCATTAAATCAATCAAGACATGTGCCCACCAATTAAACTATTTTAACAAAGGATCCCATTATTATGCTTTTGGCCTAAAAGAGGCCAATTGAAGGATAAAGCTCCAAATATTGCTCCACCTATTCTGCCTCATTCAACAAAGGCATAAAGGGTATCTAGGTCATTCATCTTCAAATTTCAGAATGTTAACAATAGGAATGATTATCTTAATACACCGAATGTAAATTTTGATTGGTGTAACGATTGTTTTAAGTTAAAAATAATTGTTTTAGTGATTGAATTATCTATATTGAGTGAGATGAAATCTTTTTTTTTTGAATCATTTTGGATTTAATATAGATGATGTTCCACAAAAAACACTTCCAAATATTGAAAATCAGAATAGTGTCACTGTAATGAAATAAATGGTGCCAAAATTTGATGATGATGTTACTAAAATTTATTTTTAAACTTCTCAAGTTACCTTCGCTGATGACATAGTTGTATTCTCCATTTTCTTGATCGTTAGTGGTCAATTTTTACACAACTGTATGCTAGATTCTAGAGTAGCAACAAATGTTACACCACTTGAGGTCATGAACTAGGTAGGCCTAACTATAATTAAAACGTATGGAAATTTAGTGGCCATGCATTCACATGAATTCAAGGTTTGTGCCATTATCACAGATGTTGAATCCCAATTGAAGGCCTATCATGGTCTTATTATTAGCATGGACATTGTCATAGTGGACTACCCACCCAAGTGAGGCATGCTACTATCATGGAAGTGGGTTTCCTTCATTGGTGTAAATGTATATATGGATTTCTCCTATGCACATATCATGTTTTATCATGACAACTATATCACCTTGTATAGAGAGAAAAAGTTTCTTCACAATGTGGAAGATCCCACTATAATAGTCAACCAATGACAAGTTGTTGATATAGATATTGGAATATTCATGGTCATAACTCAAGAAGATATAACTCACTCTTCACCCATGTCACCATTCAAATAAAATATTCATAGCCTGCATCAATGCATTTTGATGGTGCCAAGTCAAAGGGAGGTGTTTTTAGTGTTGTTTTCCCTTTGATATCACTAGTTATTGAAGTTTATGAAGAGTTTGGTGTTTGGTTTTTGATTTCTAGTCATTTCTAGCTATTAAAATTCAAACAATTATTTTTGGTTGCATGAGTTTTACTCCTGATTATCTCATGGTAGATTATTGCAATCACAAGTTTTACCCTTTGTATTTATACCTTTATTAATGGTTGTAGTCAATGGATTTCCCCCATTATTATATTCTAGGAAGTCCAAATTAGTTATAGATTTCAAGTGGGTATTGTGTATTATTAAAGTTCTAACTACTTTTTCTCATCCATCATCTCATCTCCCTATTGAATCTAAGGCTATAAGATAAGTGCAATGCTATATTAGAGTCAAGAGGCAAATCATATTTCAAGTAATTAATCTCATAGGTGGGTAATCTTCTTTGTGGCCTCTTTAGATGAATAGAGAGGGGGACTGCATCTCCAAGCAATTGTCATTGGAATGTTATTTTCAGTGAGTTCTAGAAGAGGTAATTTTGAAGTGATAATAATTTTTGGTAGCATTTTTGGTTAACATTTGTTATGGGTTCTTTGGAAACACATTTGGATGATTTTCCATTTTCTTGTGTTTTTTTAAGTGGTGGCTTTGTTTTGATGAAAGATTTCAGTGTGTTATGCTTATCCTTTGATCTCCATCTTGGATCCATCTAGGAGGTGTACATGGAAACATTCTTCAAGATTACAACCTTCTAAGGTATTTATAAAAAAATAAGAGGATGATCAAGGTCTCAAAAAGTATCCAATTATGTTGATAGGACACTAAGAGGTTTTATCTAGGATAGGGTTAGATTATTTGAGGCACTAGCTTCACCTTTGGTCTCCAAAGTGAGTACTCTAGTTGTTGGTCATTCCCTTGTTACCCCTATAGGAATAAACTTTAGATTAGTTATTAAGACTTTGTTTGATGCCCTAATGGCTCAACTAGAGCCCCACTATCCTCTCAACTATATCAACATCACTGGGTAGCCTCATACTCTATTTGACAAATATATGAAGTACATCCCTTCTTTTGAGGAAATAATGTAATTACAAAGAAAGGATCATATCAAGGGATTCAAGATTATCTATGAGGATTTCAATGTGGAATATGAAGATGTCACCATGAAGTTGTTCATGAAGTCCTTAAAAGGTGACACACATGAGTAGTTTAAGGCTTGGATGTAAACTCCATGAATAATTGGATTTAATTTAAGACAATTTTTATCACATTAGGGAGAGAAGAACATGTAGTTCTTCCTTGCTAATCTCACCTCTATTAAGAGGAAAGAGAGTGAATCTACCTAAGAGTTTAATACCATATTTAGCAATCGTAAGGTGCCTGTTTCAATTGGGCATATGATGTTATGGCTTTAATTTACTATTTTCAAGCTTTCAATATTGATTTTAATTATATTTAAATGAGAAGAATTTGTAGAAAATAAATCAAGCATATGGTGTAGCCAATAATATGAAATCTGACTCGATTGTAACAAGCAAAGTGAAGCAAGGTGACTTGGTTACCAAAAACGAGGTTCAAGATAAGCCTCTTTCTCTCGAGATTGATGTTCTAACTGATCTTGTTAAAAACCTCAAAAATTAGGGGTCTAAGCAAGAATATGGTATACAACAGGCGGGTCTAGGCAATAAAAGCATAAAATATTGAGAATTATAAACTTTAAGACCTAAAAAATACAATTACACTTGGAATTGATTTTTGGAATAAATAAACAAATTTTAGATAATAGTGTAACTTTGCATTTAATTATTTTTACATTTAATTTTTTTAAATAAAAATATGTTTTCTATTTTTATTTATCAGTAGGTACTTACAATTCAAAAATATTGAATAAAAGTGGTTCTGAATTATGTAAATATAAAAAAAATTACTAATAAATAAGTAATATGGTTTGGGAAACATAATATGTATTCTTTATATTTTATTAGAAAAAACATTGTTGTATTTAAAAAATTTAAAAATGATTTTTTTCATTAAAATAAATAAATTTACTTGTTTTGAAAAAAGACTTGAATGATGTTATAGTATTTTTTTTCAAAATTAATTAATTATTAAATATGTATTTATAAGTGTAGTTTAATTTGTAAAACAAGTATCATGATGTGGCTTTAGTATATGATGTTTAAAGGAATGTATAAAAAATAATATATTGGGTTCATTTATTACAATATTTTTAATTTGAAAATATGAAAATGTTATCATTATTATAGAAATTTAATAATGATGTAGTTCATTAGATTTTCACATAACAAACAATTTACACAAGTTAATAATATGAATATGAAATGAGAAAGATAATAGTTATATTAACGTTGGGCATTACATTTTTATAGTAATCTATGTGGACAATAGAGTCTTCGCTCCGTCTCTATCTCCATTTCCAAATTAAATTTTTATGACATATCTTGTACATCATTTTACACAAAATATAATATTTTTATCCATATATATTTAAGTGTTATATTATATATTAAGCATTGTTTTTTGTCTTTGACATATATTATTAATGCATAATTAAATATAATTCATTTGTTTACATTACAATATAGAATTTGTGTAAAAATAAACCCCTCTCCACAATTATAGAAGGCCTTCCCAAGGTTCATAGAAAGTGTGAGGTACCTTTTGTGTGAGACATGTTTTGTTTCCTAGCATTGCATTTTTATTAGCAACAAACCCTTCTGAACAAGGTCCTATTGTACTTATTATGAACCCACTTCAAAAACTGCCAAAACCATTACCAACACAAGCATTTATTCTATCCTCAATGTAGATGAGTCGAAGTCACGAGTGCTATCCAACCTAGCTTTATATTCCTATCAAATAATATCATAGCTATCATATCAGGGCAATCATGTCACCATATTTAACATTATAAAAGAATTTAAGATGAAATTTATATATTTTTAGGTCTAATGAATAGTGAATTTCTATAAAAAACTAGTCACATCACTTGAGTTCAACCAATAGACATTAAAAAAATAGTTATTTTCTATTTTTTTAGAACATATATTATTCACAATTAATATTAATAATTAAAAATATGAAAACATATCTTACTTATATTGGTTGGACATTGTCCAATACAAATTAATAGTTCAAGAGGATTACAATAAATATTTACATAGTAAATACTAATAAATATAATATATAAAAACAATAATTAAAAATATTAAAATGCACACACGCATGTGCACATATATAATTAAAAAGTAGAAAAAATAATCACAAAAAATTACATACATTAAATGAACTAAAATTTTAAGAAAATACAATAGTGAAAAAATATATAATCTCCTTAAATTTAAAAGAAACAATTAAATATAAATTAAAAATAATTAACTAAAAAGCAATACTCAGTCAATATATTACTCACTCAAACAAAATAATAGCATCACCTAAACAAAATAATGCAATATTAAAAAGAATAATTTTAAATTAAACTCCTACTTACTCAAACTCTTATTTTAATATTAATAGATTGTTTACATGGACTTTCATATATTAACGCATAAAAATTAAAACAAATAATACATTAATAGAAAAATAAACTTATTAAACTCTTAAAAAAAAAATTCAATAAATTGCTATGTATATATTAATCAATTAAAAAATAATAATAATAAATTAATAAAAATAAAAAATAAAAAAATAAATTTGTTCAATTATTATTTTTAAAATTAATAAATTTATTTGCATGAATTATTGCATACATACTAATCAATACAAATAACAATAAATTAATTAAATAAGAAATAAAAAATTAAATTTGATTAACAATTATTTTAAAAATTAATAATTTATTTACATAAATTTTTATATATTATAAATATAGAGAAAGAAATAACTTTTAGATAAACTAGTGTACATATTAATCAATAAAAAATAAATTAATAAAGAAAAAAATAATCAAAAAAATAAATTTGTTTAATTATTATTTTTAACATTAATAAATGTATTTTCATGAATTATTTCATACATGCTAATCAATACAAATAATACAAACACCAATAAATTAAATAAGAAATAAAAAATTAAATTTGATTAACAACTATTTTAAAATTAATAATTTATTTACATGAATTTTTATATATTATAAAAATAAGGAAAGAAATAAATTTTAGATAAAAGAGTAAAACTTTATCCTTTAAATACAATAAATGTTTTTATGAATATCTAATTACATATTCTTCACCTATATCCATTGGAATTTGTAATTAAGTTTAAATGTTGGAAGCTCTGCAAAAAAAAAAATTGGTATAGAATAAGAATGGTAGACAAAGGAAGATCAATAAGAATTGAGGATAGAAAAGGAGTTGGGGAAGAAGAGGTAGAATTAAGAGAAAAAATAGGTTATATTTGTAAAGGAGAAGAGAAGTATTGGAGAAAGATAAGTTGGGTCAGATTGGAGAGGCAAAGATAAGTGAAACATCAGAGCATGAAAAAAATTAGCTTTTGTGATGAGAATATTGATATTTTAGTAGAGGCAAGGATGTTTGATGACACTTCAAGTCATTTGATTAGAAAATATTTCATTAAAGTAGTAGTGTCCTATTTATTCAATATCTAAGTATTGAAGTTAATCAAAACATTATTGAAGATGATATGAATATGATAAGTGTTGAAGAATATTTTGTAAATTTGACAAATGTTGAAGGAAATTCGATAATTATTGAGAACAATGTCTCATTTAATTAGTAGTTTTAAAAATGTTGAAGTTAATTTGAGCATTTTGGAAGATATGAATGAAATTGATTTTTAGAATTTTGGTCCCAAAATAGTTGATTGCACAACACGTGATCATGCCAATATTCAAATATAGATAAATTATATCTCAATCCTAAATATTATTGGATTTATTGAAATAAAGAAAGTTAAAAATCAAAAAATGTGTATCATGCATAAAAATGGAAAAGCGAACTATATTAAATATATGGTTATATCAAAAACATTAACGGTGCATATGTTAAGTTTGGGAAGTCTAGAAAATATGATATTGTAGTTTCTCAGTGAGCAATCACATCATCTATTTTTTCTAAAATAATTTCTAAAGTATAATTCAATTTTTAAAGGAAAAAATGTATAAGTACAAAAGGTTCAGGTTACAACTAGATTGAGAATGATGAAGCTGCATGTTGGGTAATTATTTACAGGTAAACATACAATGATAGGCTAGGAAATGATGTAAGGGATAAACCGATCTCATTTTCAGAGATAAATTCTAGAGTGTCTCCTAAATTTAAGGATGTTATACATAGTCATATAAGACTGAAGCAATAAGAAACACATGCAAAACATCTTAGAAAGCCCACTCAGGCAAAATTGTTCCATGAGTTTAACATGAAAAACATATTATAGAGGCCACTCAAGCCATATTGCTCTATGAGTTTAAAAATATTCATCCACATATTGAGATTGGCATTAGAGCATTTGAAAAGTTAAAACCATTATGGTTATATAGCCTATAATTGTTCAAGACACATGTTGTATACATCATGTAGATTTTGAAATATATTTTGACATTCAAAAAAAATCCCCCATGCATTGGTAAGATGATCCTTCTCTTCCCCACATTGTTAATGATTTTACCAAATTTTTATTTTGCCCAAACCAAGAAAATGATAAACTATTTGATATAGATTGTATTATGGGTATATATAGTGACTATGGAAATCTTAGCCATTTTCTAAGGTATGACTTTCTAGAGTTATGCAATCCATATAACATAGCATGGAAGAGATATGAACATGTTGATTATATCAAATCTCTAGGATCTATATCTTAAAAAGTTGATATAGTCATATATAATTTAGATATTCATGAATTCATGAAGAAGTTTGAATATAAATATATACAAGATGTTGACACTGCTAGGTGGAAAGATCATTTAGATGAGGTATCTATTTTTGTTCATATATGGTACCAACATACCAAAAAATGTGTTGATGGTGTTACTAGCACTCTAGATCATCATGTTGTGACCAAAGAGTGTTATTTATATATTAGTGATGACACTCATCATGATAAATTATTTTTTCAACATTATTTTAATATAAATTTTCCAATCTTTAGAGAAAAGAGGTGTTGAAATCAACCAATAGTGGGGGAGGTTTGATGGTTGTGATGGGAAATTTAAATCATCATAGTGTTTTTATTAGTTGTGTCATTGCTTAAAAAATAAAACATTCCACATGTATGGAGATAATATAGGATTGGTCATGGAAAGGGTGAGCATGATGGCATAAGGTCTTATGTAAAATGAGCTCTTAGAAAATACCAAATGCAATACAATCTTTCTTCACTCAAATGCTCTACATATGTCATTCGTTGGTGCAGCCAAAATTTGATTAATTCATAATTTTTGTCACTTGGATTTTAATCCTTTGAGGAGATGGAAAAGCTATATTCATTCAAGTGGCATAATGGAAACACCTCTAGGCTTGTGGGTAGCCTAAGGATGAGGTGAATCTCTAGATAGGGCTAGCTCCATTGATGTACCACTTTGGATTGCAACTACACATAAACTTGGGGGGTAAAAAGGGAGAGAGATAACTGAAATAAAACTATTCTAAGGGGGGTGATACACCAATTTATATGATTAATTCCTACCAATAGCATGTTACACATGAAATCAAGGGACAAACTGAACATACACTTCTCCAATCTGCATCTTCTCACATCAATGTTAAATTATGAGGTTATGGATGAATGTGCAAAGATAGGAGGACTAGAAAAGAGGTATATGAGGGCACTAATGAATATAATAACTCACTCAATCAGTGAAATATCATAGAACACTTCACATGCCTTGCAAGAAGAAGCTTTCCAATTGTAAATAGGGTGAAATACTAAGACCACATGCTAAGGAATCCATAGTTTTCACTAAGTTAAAGGTCATAATACAAGTAAAAAACACTTATAAATAGTCATGAAGAGGTAAAAATCAGTAATATTATTGATCAAATGGTATGCGAATGAACATGGATTCACCATACTCAAGAGGAGCATAGATTACAATGCCAAAAAGGCTAGTTCTTATAAAACTTGAGAGAGAGAGAACAAAAGAGAAGTTCAAGGGTCACAAGGACACTTGTAAATATGAGATAAATAGTTAATTGTGAATTATAATATGATATGGGATGAACCATTCAAGTTCATGAAGCACAAATGCCCATCTAAGTTATGAAACTCTTGCAAAGTGGCATAAAACTCCTCATTCTAGCTCAAAAAAATTGCCTTCATGATTAGCCTTGTTTGAACACCTCATAAATGAATAGAACCATTTATAATGATTATAATTAAGTGAAATTATTGAGGCATGCCTCTCCATGCATTGGTTTCAATCTTGATCCTCTGGAATCATCTAGAAAGGAGTTATCATCATCTATAGCCTAGAAAACTCTTCCTCTATGCACCCTGCACACTTGTCCTCAAAATTGGCATTAGTTGCTCATGTAAATCCATGGGAGGGAGTGGATGACACCTTTTAATACCCTCCATGACCTTAGAGAAATCAGACATGCTTTAAAATCACCTCACTTGGAGTTTTTCATCTTTTTCACCAGCTTGTCTACTAGGCTAGTTTTGACTGGCTATAATGAGAGATATTGTTCAAATCCTTAGGAGTTGTTATAAGGAATTAAATGAATATGAGGAGTTATAATAAGTCTATATCATCATATTTTTTTTCCATCCTTATACTCCCTATATAACTTACAAAAAATAAAACACGGTTAAAAATACCTTATTTTTGCCATGTCCATACAAGTCCAAACAACTAAAAATCATGGGAGAGAGATTGAGTGAATTCTCTACAACTTAAAATAGGTTTAATGGTCCAAATATTCCATTATCAACACTTTTGGCAATTCCTAGTGGTAACATGCTTGCCTATGTTAAATATCAGTAGCCTTATCTTATCCATTGGGCATAGGGAGTCAAATGCACTCTAAAAATAGTAGGATCAAACATTGAATTGACTAAAAAGATAGTTGATTGACCTCAAAACACATAAAGGAAAGATAACACACACCAAGACCAAGAAAACACACAAATTAAAGGCACACTTATGCTACTAATCACTTAGGGAGCACAAAATGTAATAGAAAACAAACTAATTATGTACATCTAACTAAACATACCTCCCTTCCTAGATCAAAAGGAAAGTATCTTGGATATCCTTCTTCATGAGATGAATGAGGGTGCCAAACATGCTTCCTTTTATATGTAGTACTAGATGACTCATGCTTATTTCTTGTTCCTTGGCTTGGCATGTCCTTTGATGGAGTCATCTCAAATAAGTCTCCAAGGTAGATGAACTCTTCTTGACCTTGGAAAGATACCTCATATTGTGGTTCCTTTGTCTCATCATGGTAGATTTGCATTTCCATGAATGGAACAACTTCTTGAGTGTCTTTGTCCACTTAAAAGGTTTCATTTATCTTCTTTTTTATTACAACCTTTTTAAACCCTTCGAGAAGTCTTGTATCATGGAATTCTAGGAGTGTTTCTTGTTTAAACTCCTTGATATTTGTAGGAGCAGCTTCACATGTGGTTCTAGAATCAATCTTCAAACCATTTTCAAAAGAATTATATTCATCATAGATTACTTCATCATGATTTAGACTCTCTTGATGGTGATACTTCTTAACACCTACTTGCTCCTCAATATCTTGGGCTTGTTTTCTTAGAAGTCTTGCCTTCTCACTATCTTCATATTCTTTGAACATTTGCATATAAGTATGCCACATGTCTTATTCTTGAAACATGTCATCTTGATTACCATTTCTTATAGTCAGATCCAAAGGAATTATAGGCCCCTTTAGGATTTCAACTTCATTGCAAATATCTTCAAATATTTGCCACAAATCATCATCCTCTTTTTGATCAGCATCATGAAGGAGAGCAACAAGAGAAACTTCCTCCTCTTCTTTGGAATCCAAAAGAACCTTTTTCAAGACTTCTTCTTCACCACAAGGAAGGTCCTTGTCCTCATCATCACCATCTCATGTTTCCTCACAAGAAGTTAGCTCCTCTTCATCCTCAACCCAATTTAAAATTTCTATCTCGTTCTCCCTCTTAGTGGTGCCAATACTAGGCATATCAAAATAAAGAATTTTAGCCCAAGAAGGCTTCCAAGGAGCAATGCAATCCTCATCATTAGTATCTGATTTCCCCTTAACCAACTGATCCACATTAAGTTTAATTACTTCATTGGCTTCAAGATTCCCTTGAGTAGATGAGAGATTATGTAGTTTGAGTTCCAACTCATCAATTCTTTTGGTAAGGTTTTCTTGAAATAGCTTCTCTTGGGGGGAATAGGATCTTCATTGGGAAAGGAAGTAAAAAGAAGTTGAGATGAAGGTAAAAAGGCTTCTTGAGGAGGGATAGGAGGGAGTTGAGTAGGTTTATCCTTCTCTCCACTTCCAACTTCTCCACTTAAACATTCCCTTTTCTTATTTCCATAAGTTTCCACTACTTCTTTCCATCTTGGGAAACTACGCTTAGAGAGTTCTTCATGAGACTAAGATGCAAATGGAGGAATGTCACACTTAGAAACTTCATTTTCTACTACCATGATGGATTGTGACAAATGTTGGTTTTCCAACTCAATCTCCTTGTTAATATGAGTCTCTAATATCAACCTTCTTCTCTCAAAATCTTCTCTAATAGTGGTGTCCCTCTTCCTTTAGCTTCTCTCTTGGATTGAATTTCAAGAAGGGAAACTTTTGGATTGCATGAAGGACTTGGGGAATTTTTAAGCATGCTGTGATTAATATTTTGAATGGGTATAGTTGACACACTTGAAGGCTGATGTGGGGTGTATTGGAGATTCCAAGACTGAGTTGGTTCATGAGCTTTCAACCTCTCTTCTATGTGGAAAATCAGACCACAAACATCAAGCATTTCACCTATAAGACCTTGACAATTAGATTTCTCAATGTGCATCCATTCTCTCTTGACTAGCTCTAAAGCATACTTCACACTCTTGATACAAACACTAGGGATGATTTAACCACATTCTAGTATCAAGATCTAGCATATAATCTTTATAACCGGTGAGAGTCTGCTTGAAACTTGCAATGGATTGACTTGGAGAGGAACTAGGTAAACTAGGTGAAGCACAAGATTGAGAATGTTGATTGTATGACTGATGCAACTCATAGTAAGGTTGATAGAATTGGTAAGGATCATTACAATATTGGCCAAGGACTTGTTCATATTGATAGGGAATGGGCAAAGATGGATATGTCTTACCAACTTGTGTAAGAACAAAGTCAACATCAAAATTATCCCTGAATCATTCATGAGAAGACCATAAAACAAAAAAAAACCTCAAATAGAGTACCTAGACTGCTTGACCAGTAGATTTATGCTTGGAGTCACCATTGGTGCTTAGTGGAGTTTCCTCCCAAGGCTAATATCTTGAGGAGAACAACAAAACTCCTCAAGAAATGGACTATTTAATCCCACTAAGCATGCCAAAAACTATTGTCATGTGAGCTTTCACCCCTTGAGGAGATGATTTATCTCTCCTCGTATAAATGGCATAATGGAAACTCCTTAGGGCTATGGGTGACCCAAATTTGAGGTGAGTCTCTAGATTAGGGCTAGTTCCCCATGATGTACCACTTCCACAAACCACAACCACACTTTTATTTATGATGAAAAGGGTTAAGAAGCCTAAACTAAACTTCGATAAGGAGATGATGCACCAAATAGATGGTCTACTCATACCACTTATAGTGCACTTGAAACCAAAAGGAAAACTATACATACACTTCATCCATCAAACTGAAATCTCTTCTTCCACATCAATGTTTCAAGCATGAGGTCTTGAAGAGAGTCTAAGTTAGGAGGAATTAGACAATATGTCTTCTAGAAACACTAATGAATAAGATACTCACTATATAGATAATCTCCATTAGACACTTCTTTCTGACCTGTAAAAGAGAGTTTCCAAACTACACAAGGCACTAAGAAGGATAAAATGTCAAAGTAAGCAAAATACACTTGTACAAAACCAACAACCATAGTATGCACTTCATGAAGTCATGAGTGAAGTAAAACAACATTATTCATTATTTCAAGTCAAAAATTTAGTAGGGTTTCACCATACTCAAGTGGAGAGAGATCCATACAGTAGCCAAAAAGGCTAGTATATATAGCAAATGTGAGAGAAGAGAGAGAAGGTGAAGCTCAAGAGTCACTAAGACACTTTTCAAGCAAGGAGAATGAGTTAAAATAACATGGAATCAATAATGAAATAGGTCTTGCAAGGAAAATAAGGATAAATGTCTCTCAAATTTGTCTAACTCCTTCAAATGTGGTGTAGATACTCTTTTGCTTGCATATGAAACTACCCTCATGATTTGCCTTCACTAAACTACCTCACCACTAAATAAGTTTAGGTCTAATAATTGATCTAATGGAAAGGGGTTAATAAAAATCCTTCACATGCATTGGAGTGGTTTCAAATCATTCATATTCTTTTGGCCATGAACAATCATCCCTAATAGTTATAAATGACTCCCTCTCATGCACCTCTCACATTGACACAAAAAATGCTTCCAATCCTTCAATATAATCCATGAAAAAGGAGGAATGAGACTTATCAAGAGTGTCCATGTCATCAAGTTCATGAATCAAGCCTCAGAAGGCTTCCTAATTAGAGTTTTCATCATTTTCACTAAGTGTTCATTGTCTGCTCACTAGATTGTTTGAGATGAAGAAGATAGAAAACACGCTTAGGAGACTAGATATCTCAATCAATGATCATGGAGACTTATAAAAAGTACCAATCTCTCCCCTAAAGGTGATTGCATCATCTAAAACTTCTCCATACCTTTAAAACACACAAATTTATAAAAAAAACCCTATTACACACCATCTGTATAGGTGTAGTATAGCTCAATTAAATGGGAATGATCTTGAAGAGTTATCTATCACCTCCAATTATTTTCATGGCCAAATTGTGTCATTTAGATTCTCCATTTACAATATTTTCCTAGTCGGGTCCTTAGAGAGGGTTTTGTGAGGGTTTAGAGTCATTTCAGGTCTTAGCCTTTGTTCATAAAGAATAAATGTTATATATATATAAAATGCCACTGAAGGCTTCTTGGGGACCCTCTATAACATTCGTAAACACCTTGAGACTCCATGCAAAGCACCATGGGAGATACAATCATTCTAACTTGGCCACTTGGGTTCTTTTAGTACATTCTGCAGGGTCTGAAAGCCTTCAAGCCAAGAAATGGATTCTTGATGAACTTATCAGAAAAAAATGATCAAATACCTATATACACATCCCAAATACATGCTTCAATCATCATAATAACTCATCAAGAACTAGAAATGAAACTGACCCCCTTTTTGATACTAGGCGTAGTATTGGCTCTATAACCTGTTTGCCACTTTTGGTGGTTTTAACCCTCCAATTAAGATTATTTTCATATTATCAGCCCAAAAACCTCTTATGACATACCTCAAGCATGATCAAACAAGCTATAGTGGCTCACCAAGGCTATAGATGAAAATGACTTCTTTACCTAGCAATAGGCTTTACCATCCTTCATGGTGCTGACTGTAACTTTAGATGGTTTAGAGCACTCCAATTGGTTTCCTCCATAATAAGGTTTTATATGTGGGATTATATGTGATAAAACTTTACATACTTCTTTGAATGGTCTCCTTAGCATATTTTTACCTATTTGTTCCCATTCTTCAAGATTCATAGGGTTTAGGCATGGGGAAGTGCCCCCTGTCTGAGACAAAACAAGGGGCACTTCCCCTATTTGTCTATCCAAACTAAATGTTGGATGGGATTATCCAAATTTTAAAGATACCTTGTACCAAAAATGGGACTTTTATCAGGTCATTTGACCTCACAACCTTCTAAAAACTTAAACAAACTCATCACTTGCAGACTGTGTTTTGGTTTTGACTTTGTTTCTTATTTTAGGAGGTCCTGTAGGTTACTTTCACTCTTTTGAGACGTATTAAAAATGTGAAAGGAATATCTATTAAAACATGAACATAATAACCACTTGACCACTTCTTATGCTCTATACTGCACCTACAACTCTTTGGGTTCATATCTATGTTCCCCTTCACCATGACTTAGATAGTCTGCTTACCCTACCTGTAGGTGATTAATGTCTTGATTGAGCACTTGTAGGTCTATATGGGTCTAGACCCATGACTCATCTCTATTAAATATCCCTTAAGTTTAAAAAAGTGATATTGTTACCTTTTTCATCCATCTTGAGTGGGTTAGAATACCATCAAGACTCTCCTCTTAGGTCACTATCTGCTATCAGCTGAGATACCCTATTTTCTTCAATCCTTGTAGGTGGTAAGCCCTTATTTGGATTTTTTCATAATGTGTAGAGGAATTCATTACAAAATTGAAATTAAAAAGTGTATTTTTTTATTATATACATCTTAAAAATACTATAAACAACACAAGGCCATCATGCTTAGACATAGTTTGCATTCTTCATTGTAGAAGGACATTTTAGGAACTAAAGGCAACCCTGTAAGTCACATTAGGAGTTTATAACATAGTATATAATCCCCTTTTAGTGATAATTAGGTCATAAAAGCCTCATGACAACCATTTAGAACTATTAAGTGTGAATATGGGGTCTAGCCTACAACTTACAAACACAGGTTACTCAAACTCTTAATTCTGTAGATGATATTGTTGTAATTCAGTGTGTTTATGGGCATATTAGGAGCCTTCAAAAACTTACCTCCTTTTACCTTTTAACCTCCATATTTGGCATGGGTGTTTACCTATGATAGATCTATAAGATTAATCAAACTAGATGTCTTAGGATCTTTGCCACTATGTTATATGCTATCTTTTAAAAGCTCTTGGGCCTCTGTTTGGTGTTTTTTGGGTAGACAGTCCCAAAGTCTTAGTCATCACTCTTGGAGGTGTTTTCAATTTGAATTTGGAAAATTAATTTTAAAATAAAGTCTACTATACTCCTTTCACCATATCAAGACAACAAAGTAGTTTCCTCAATTTATTCAAACTCTCTATATGACACTTCAAGCTACTGTTGACACCACCTGTAGGTGGGAATTTGATGCCTGGGTAGTGAGTTGATATGAACAACATGAAAATTCCCTAGCAAGTGAACCTTTATGCTTACATTAACCAGCTTAATGCACACCAAAACATTCTAATCAGTTATAAAATATGTACACCTCTTCAAACATCAACATGACATCATCAGGGGTTGTGAGTGCTTGAGATGTGTTATGCAGGTAGAGCAATGGAAGGAACAATAATATGCAAGGGAAAAGGCCTCCAAACCACTCAAATGTGTTTTAGATACTAAACAATATGACCTTTATCAAGAAACATCTTGAAACAACATCAAAACATCTTTTTACAATCTTGAAGACACTTGTAGGTGTAAAATGAGCTAATTTGCAAGCACAAACAAGCCTAGAAGAGGCTTTTTGAATATTTGAGACCTAAAAAATCCAAAAGATAATTAAAAAAATATGGAAATGTCTTAAAACCTTAAAACAACCAAACTATCAAATCAAAACAAAATATTCTAAAACAAGCTCAAACATGGACCCTCATAGATGTAAGAGCATAAAAAGCTGCCTAGTTTCTTAAAAATGGTTAATACATGAGGAGACATGAAACTCAAAATTATTACCATGAATTTGAATCAGACTAAGACCCCTCTCAACTCCCAAGATCACTCACTCCAACTCCATTTGTATGGATTATACCAAGCATTTAAAGTTGACCACTCTTAGCTTGTGAAGGCAAAAAAGAAGGAACAAAAGCAAAATTTTATTTATCTAAGTAAATATCTACAAACCAAGAATAGGTAAGACCTTAGGGAGATCAAAAGACACTTTTCCCATGTTTTCACCTAAAAGTGAGCTCACCAAATCTGTACAAGTGACATTAAGGGCCTATTTTTTAAGGAAACTCCTTATTTTTGTGCATAAAACTACTTCTTAACTACCTCTAACTACTTCTTGACATATTTTAATCCCATCAATGTTAGAAAATTTCTTGGTGATAAATATTCTTCTTTGGCAATCGTACAAGTCATTTAATGAGCCAAAAATGTGATCAAAAGGCATTTTTTGCATATGAAGCATGGCAAAGGACAAATTTATGACCTAGGAACATATTAAAGCACATTAATGACCATATTAGGACATTTATAGAATAATGTGATCCTTTGACCATGTTTGAACAAAGTTGACTTGGGTTGACTAGGCAAGTACAAGATAGGCTTACACCAAGATTAGAGCAAGGATAGGTGAGTTGTTTAGACACACATGAGACCCTATTATACATATCGGAACCTTTAAAAAGTTTCAATATGTAGGGGTTGACCCAATTTGACTAAAAGTAAAATTTGGTCAACAGTCTCAATGCTTCAATACTTAAACTCTTCCTTTGAAGGATATGGAAATTAGGTCTTGGTTGTAGTTGGGTGTTTAGTGGTTTGTATGGACTGTGGGTGCACATGAGGGTCTAGAACATAATATATCCAAATATTTTTGATGATCTTTTGAAGATTTGACATCCTTATTACCTCATTAAGACTACTCCAAATTTAACATAAATGGATCATATGATCCTTTGGGGAGTGAGGTTGATTAAGGTCCCAACTAGGTAGATATTACTTCTTGGGTTTAGTGCCTTTGTAGGCAACTTTAGGCCTTCAAATGTCCACCCTCCACTTGTCATCTGCCCCTCAAACTTGGTGGAGTTCATGTACCTGTTAGAGGCTATAAAAAACTACCATCTAGATGCTTCAAAATTTATTGTAACCTTAGAATATGATAATCCTAAAAAATGGCTAGACCTCTATTTTGCCCTTTTGGGAACTTAAGGCCTGAACATAGTCATTTCATGTTTGAGTGTGATCCTTAACTTGTTTAGTAGTCTAGTCCTTCAAATGAGGTTTGCCATGGTCTTAAAAGCATATTTTGACTTCAAATAAGGATTCACCATCTATTTTATCACCTCAAAAGGGTATTTTCATGCTTTGTTAGCACCACCTATAGGTGTATTTTGGACTGTATGCAAGAAAACAAAAAGATTGGAAAGGATGCATGGATTATGGGTATGTAACATGACTTTCTCACCATTTAAGGTTCATATGGATCCATCCACCCTATGAAAACTTCAACTAAGCCCAAAGTACCTTTATTTGACTTGAATGTAACTCTTGAGAGCACCTACATGTGTGCTTCCATGGCTGATTGTGTGAAACGTTAAACATGACTGCCACAATCCCCTTCTTTGCACCATATTGAAGCTTGAACCACCTCCTCTTGCTACTTAAGGATACATCAATACTTTATAACAATAAACACACCTTTATGAACATGTTGTATATTCCTCTTGTACAAAATTCAACTCTTTGCGAGTGGAAAATTGACTGAGATTGCACATGGTCGTACCTTCTTATAAAGTGAGCTATTTGTACTATCAAATCAACTTTAAACCTGAAACCAACCATAGATAGAATTATATAATGAGGCCAAAATCATCTAGAAATAACCTTAGAAACTGGTTCATATGAGATTACTAAAAATGGATCAAAACCTATAGGGTACATAGATTAGCAGGTAGAATAATATAATCAACTTCATGAGGATGGTTCATGAAGCACATGACACAATTATTCAAAATTATTATATTGAAATGAAGGTTTATGAGTGTACGTTAACCTCCCTAAAGTGTTTGATCTAAAACGTCCTGAATTGTCTGTACTAAGCACAAACCTAAAGGTCACTTCTGCTTGCCAACAAGATTACAAAAGGATCAAAATGGTTTTAGGAAAAAAATGGCACTTCTAGAGAAAAAACATGGAAATAAGCATGGTAAAATGTGAATATATGTACCTTGATCCTTTCCCATGTGGCACACTTCCCAAGGAGCTGTACAAGTGGCAAACTTCTTTTTCTCAAGAAAACTACTCTTTTTCTAAGGAACCTACAAATTTTAAGTGGTTTTAGTTAATTAAGACCTATTAGTAAACATGATATGTGACATCATATTTTGGGACCCTCACACTTCCCAATAAATTTGTATAATTCATTAAATGCACCTTTTTTGACCTCAAAATGACCCAAAATGTTTAAAGGGACTAAAATAACTAAAGACCAAGGCTAGTACACTATTAAGTGACATAAATTAGCCTGTAAAATACCTTTTTAAATATATATTAGACCCATATAACACATAATATTCAAGTTTTCACCTAAGAGTGCCCCAATTTGACCTAAAAGTCAAATTTGGTCAACAAATTGGTGACTCATAGGGGTAGTATGCCTGTTATACTAACTAGACCAGTAGCCTTATTAGTCCATTGAGCTTAGGAGTCAACTAAAATTTGAGACAAATAATAAGGATTTGACCATTGACCACAAACTTGACCAAGACAAGACAACTAATTGACTATTTCAACCATATAAAGTAAAAGACACACACCAAACAAAGCAAACACACATGTGCTTCATGAGCACTCATGGGACACACACCCTAAACTAAAAAAACTTAAACACTAAATATATTAAGATGATAACTCTCTCCTGGGTCAAAAGGGAAATTTGAAACTCTTCTTGCTTCATGACATGAAGTATTTAGTGAGACATGTAGCCTTTTGTCCTTTAGCATTGATGCCTCCAACTTTTTCATGATGTTTGACAACTTCATTGGCATGATCTTCATTGAAAAATAGCTAGCTTCAAACATTTTTGATATATAAATGAAATCTTATTGCATCTAAATATCCTCAAACTTGTCATGTAGATCTTCAATTTTAACCTTAATTCTTGAATTCCATAGGGCTCTCAATAAGATTGGGTTTCTTCTCAGTTGTAGTTATTTTAGATCATCAAGGATCTTTGCATACTCTATCCAATATTGATCATTTTCCTCCATGGAAGATTATTTCTTCACCTTGTCATGTACTTGGCCCTCAACTTGGCAAAGCCCTTCAAGTTCTTGAAAGAGCTTCATTTGCAGTTGCCAATCATCTTTATCCTCTTCATCCTCTAGAACCACTACCTCTTCAATATTCTCTTCTTGATGTGTGATGTCATCAAGATGGTGTTACTCAATATATAATGCATTTGATAGTGATTCAAGATCCGACTGAGGTATTGGATCATCTTCAAGAGCAACATCTTGCATATTGGTCTCAAGAAAGTTTTTTAGGGATGCAACCTCATTGGGAAAGACTTTGAATTATTATCCATCCATAATAACACATTCATATTCATATTTAAGATGATTATCCACCACTTTTATCAGATGTAGAGTCTTCCTCAAGGGATTCAAGATCTTCCATCTCTTTTTCCTTCATGGTGATGCCAAGACTAGGCATCTTGAAATCATGTGACCTAGCCCAATGAGGCCACCAAGGAGGTATGTCTTCTTAAATCAAGAGTTATCTTTCCTTATCAACCAGTTGCTCCTCTTTAGGTTTCCATAACATAGATACATCAAGGAAAATGGTAATGAGGTGAGGATAAGATGAACTAGTTAGTGGAGGTGGCACATAAAACTTAAAATTAGATTGAGAGTGAAATGTAGGGGGCTCTTTTGGAAGTTCTTAAGGAAGGGGAGGCAGACCTTGGAATAAAACAACTTGATTTTATTCCTTTTACTTGAAAATAACTTCATTCACATCTGATTTATCTTGAGTAAAGGTGGATGGGGTGTGTTTAGGCATAGGATCTTCTTTTGGGTCGAAACCTTCCATCACACCTTGACTTAGTAGCTTCATCCTTGACTCTAACTCTTCAATTTACTTGGTTAGATTCTCTTGGAAAAGTCTCTTTTGAAATTGATATGCATCATCACGAGGATGAGGAATACAAGAGGATTCATATGGATTACAAGAGGTTTCTTGAGGAAGCGGGGGAGGAACTTGCAAAGTATCAACTTCATTCACAACTTCACACTCCTTATCAACCAAACATCTATCTTCTTTCTTTCCCCATGACTCCACTATCTTACTCCAACTTAGGATGTTAGGATGAGAAGTATTTTCTTGAGGAAGGGTGGGAGGGGTTTATATAGGTTCTATCTCCTTCTTAACTTCACACTCTTTTTTAAGACTTTTCTCCTCTTTCTTTCCTCATGACTCCACTACCTTATTCCAGCTTAGGATGTTAGGATTATAAATCTTTTCTTGAGGAAGTGGGGATGCAATATGAGAGGGAAATGAGGGCGTGAATTTAAATTATTTTTATACTAAGATATACTTATGTATTTGCTTATTGTCCAACTCAATTTTTCTATCAAGGTTTGCTTCAAACACAAGGCTAGCCTTTTCAACTCTCTCTTCCACTTGATTTGGAAAAGGATTACTTTGGAAATTTTGATTAGGCTCATGAGTAGGGATAAAATATGGATGATATAAAATTTTAGGAAGTGGATATGAAGGTTGATGTACTTTTTAAGGATACCTATCATGAATGCTTAGCTTATCGTCCAAAGATGCCATCAAACCACTCACATCTAGCATCTCATTTGTAAGCCTTTACCAATTGGCTCTTTCAATAGGTGCCCCCTCTCTTTCTACCAAATTTAAGGAATTTATCACCTTGTGAATTAAATTTATAGGGACCTCTTGACCACATCCTCTTAGATTATCAATCTCCAACATGTACCTCTCATTTCCCAAAAGTGTTTGCTTGAAGGTGGAAATGGATGGAGTTGAGAAGTGGCTATGTTGACTAGGAGAAGCAAGATATTGAGGAGGATGGCTATATGATTGATATAACTCATGAAAAGTCTGGTTATAGTGCTGATAAGGATCATTATGGGGTTGAAAATGGTCATCAAAAGACTAGTAAGAATTAGACCAATGCTGATTAAGAACTTACTCTTGTTGATAGGGAATGGTACAAGCTTGCAATGTCTCACCAACTTATAAAAAAAAAAACTCAACACCAACGTTAGTCATAAAAATTCATTGAAAGAAATAACACAAAGTAAAATGTTACCAAAAATATTCAAAGGATAACCTAGGTTTCTTGACTAACTGATATATCTTCGAAGTCATCATTGATGCTTGAATAGATGCCTCTAAAAGCTGATTATTGAGAGACAACACCAAAAATATCTCAACTTCTTAGACCAAGAGTCCCACCAGGTGTGCCAAATTTTTTTGTCACATGGATTTACACCCTTTTAGGAGATGGAAAATCTCTCCTCATACAAATGGCACAATGGAAACACTTTTAGGCTTGTGAGCAGCCTAAGGATGAGGTGAATCTCTAGATAGGGCTAGTTCCCTTGATGTAGCACTTTGGATTGCAACTACACCTAAAATTGGGGGGTGAAAAGGGAGAGATATAACTGAAATAAAACTATTATAAAGGGGTTGATACACTATTTTTTTTTATGTTTTCCTACCAACAACATGTTACACATGAAATTAAGGGACAAACTGAACATACACTTCTCCAATCTGCATCTTCTCACATCAATGTTATATTGTGAGGTTATGGATGAATGTGAAAAGATAGGAGGACTAGACAAGAGGAATATGAGGGCACTAATGAATATAATAAATCACTCAATCCTTGACATCTTCTAGAACACTTCACATGCCTTGCAAGAAGCTTTCCAACTGTAAATAGGGTGAAAGAATGAGACCACATACTAAGGAATCCATAGTTTTCACTAAGCAAGATTCATTATCCAAGTAAAACAAACTTATGAACAGTCATGTAGAGGTAAAAATAAATATTATTATTGATCAAATGGTATGAAAATTATCATGGCTTCACCATACTTAGGAGGAGCATAGCTTACAATGCCAAAACGTCTAGTTCTTATAGAACTTGAGAGAGAGAGAAGAAATGATAAGTACAAGGGTCACAAAGACACTTGTCAAGATAAGAGAAGTAATTAATTGTGCATGATAAGAGTATATGGGATGAAAAATGCAAGGTCATGAAGCACAAATATCCATCTAAGTCATGAAACTCTTGCAAAGTGGCATATAACTCCTCATTCTAGCTCAAAAAAGCTACCTCCATGATTGGCCTTATTTGAATCCTCATAACTAACTAGGACCAATTAAAATGATTGGAATGAAGGGTAAGGGGTTTAGGAATTCCTCTCCATGAATTGGTTTTAGGCTTGGTCCTCTGAAATCATCTGGAAAGGAGATATCATTATCTATGGTCTAGAAAACTCTTCCTCCATACACCCTACACACTTGTCCTCAAAATTGGCATCATTTGCTCATGTAAATCCATGGAAGGAAGTGTATGATACATTTCAAGACCCTACATGGAATTAGAGTCATTAGGAGTTCTTTAAAATCACCTCACTTAGAGTTTTCTTTCCTTCTCACTAGCTTGTCCACTAGGCCAGTTTTGACTAGCTGAAATGCAAGCTATTGTTCAAACCCTTAGGAGTTTTTATAAAGAATTAAATTACTATTAGGAGTTATCAAAATTCTATATATTCCTCCTAAAGTTTGTTTCATCCTTAGACTCCCTATAGAACCTTCAAAACATTAAAAATGGTCAAAATACCCTATTTTTTCCATGTCCATACAATTTCATATAGATAAAGAGCATGGGAGGGATATTTAGTAAGTCCTATACAACTTCAAATATATTTCATGGTCCAAATATGCCATTATGTCAGATATCCAACTCAATTTCTCCAAACTAGTCTTGGTTAAGGGTTTGAAAGGGTTTTAAGCATGTTTGACCTCTTAAGGTTCATTCATAAAAACCAAACATCCAAATTTTTAAAAAATTACAAAAACATGGCCTTAAATACCCCTATTATCATCCCATAACTCCTTTGGCATCTGTGTAATGCCTCATGAAAGATATGAGCATTAAAATTTGACCAATCGAGCTTTTTTCACCTTCTTTACAGGTTTGAGTTGGCTTAAGATCCCAAAAAATGGATTTATTTGGTTTTCTATACCTTCCAATAGCTTTATCACCTCATATTTGACCCCAAAAACACTCTCCAATCCATTAGAAAACCTGGTTAAGGGTAAAAAAGAAAATGACTTATCATTTGAAGACTAGGCCTAACCATGTCAAGTAGGTTTGAGTTGTCCTTGAGGCCCAAAATGAGTTATAATTCTATCCCATATAAATTATCAAATGAATTAGTATGCCTTCCTAGGGTTTCAAGTGAGAGCAACCCTCCATTTGGCCTCTAGGCCTAATGTTGGTCTTATAGGTCTGACTGTAAATTTGGTAGTTTGGGATACCCTGTCTACCTCCATCCTTTCTTTCAAGGTTATTCATGTTTTATTAGGTTTTTTATGGCTTCTTCCACCTTCTAACAAAGTTCATATCATTCACAGTCCACCATTTCATCCCTTCTCCCCAAAATTGGCAATTTATGTTTGAGGGGAAGTACCCCCTATCTGAGACAAAATAGGGGGTTTTTCCCCTGTTATCTCAAGAAATATGATCATTTTCAATTATTATGGATGTCTTACACAAAAATTCAGCCTCTGGTCCCAAGGATAGATCCTTCAAAACATGAAAAACCAAAATAGACCATATGAAGGAGACTATATGTAGGGGTTTCTCTCAAGGGACCTTCGTTTGCATGGTCTGAGCCACTCCTCTATTACATATCCATTATAAAAATTATGTGTATGTTTTCATGGCTATTTAGAGTGGTTCCAATCTCTATTATAACACTTTGACCCCTTAAGCACTCTCCATACTTCTTGAATTAACAAGACTGAGTTTCTTATTCTTGACTATGTTTTTTGCCTTTTGGAGTGTATCTGTAGGCATAGTTGTATGATTGGACTTAAAAAAATGTTCAAAACCTATTATACCTTCCATAGATTCATTTGATGTTATTTAGACCTATATTCATGGTTGGACTTAGATCAATCCACCCCTTAGACACACTTCTCAATTGACTGTCTACCTACAATCACCTACAGGTGACTGTGGGGAACCCTATAGATGATTTATATCTTAAAAAATCATGATAAAAGTCCATTAGAAACCTCCTAAGATTATTTTTTTCCATTTTATGCTTGTTTAATTTCAAATTATTCATCCCTTATGTATTCCAATGCTTAAACATAACTCACGTATGTTTACTGCCTACTGACTGAGACACTCTGTTGTAGGTCTATTGGGCTTCAACTTATGACTGTCCATGATGTTAAAAGACTCTCCTTGAACCTTATAAAGGTCAAAATGTACCTTCTTATGTTTTTATTCCACTTAAATGTCCTCAAACAAACACCAAAGCATCATGTCTAGGTCTTTGTCTGTTTGCAGCTGCAGGTGTACATTTATGAGAGGAGAAGACACCTGTAGGCTACCCTAAGACCCCAAAAATCTATATCAGCCTCTCTTGATGGCCTCCATACCCATTTTAAATCCCTTTCATTAACTATAATTGATGTCTCAATTCTTCAATACTTAAACTCTTCTTTTGAAGGATATGGAAAATAGGTCTTGGTTGTAGGTGGGTGTTTAGTGGTTTGTATGGATTTTGGGTGCACATGAGGGTCTAAAACATAGTATATCCAACTCTTTTTTATGATATTTTGAAGATTTGTCATCCTTATTACCTCATTAAAACCAATCTAACTTCAGCGTATATGCCTCACATGGTATTTTTTGGAGTGAGGTTAATTAAGGTCCCAACTATGTAGATATTACTGCCTAGGTTTAGTGCCTTTGTAGACAACTTTAGGCCTTTAAATGTCCACCCTCCACTTGTCATTTTCCCCTCAAACTTTGTGGAGTTCATATCCCTAATAGAGGCTATAAACACAACCTTCTATTTTCCTCAAAACTTATTGCAACCTTGGAATATGATAATCTCAAAACATGGTTGGACCTCTATTTTGCCCTTTTGGGAACTTAAGGCTTGAACATAGTCATTTCATGTTTGAGTGTGATCCTTAACTTTTTTATCAGTATAGTCCTTCAAATGAGGTTTGCCATGGTCTCAAAAGCATAATAGGACTTCAAATAAAGATTCACCATCTATTTCAACACCTTAAAAGGGTATTTTCATGCTTTGTTAGCACCACCTGTAGGTGTGTTTTGGACTATATTCAAGTAGGTAGAAACATTGGAAACGATGCAAAGATTAGGATGCACAGATACTACGAGAGGTCTGCTAGTGTGCACATGGAATAAACTCCCTTAACTTTGTATACATGTTTATATATTATTTTATTTTTATGTTTGTTTTATAATCATTGCTTAATCTTTGTTTTACCAAAATATAATTTTTGTATTTTGTGTTATCTAGGTTTTATGGAACATTGATAATGTCAATAGACCAAAAAAATATGATTATTCCACTTTCTATGGATCACATGATTTTCATTTATTGAGAGTACACAGATGTTGAGGGTGCATGGGTCATTAAAAGCATAGAACATGCATGCTATTGTGGATGTTGTGTTGATGAAGACATTGTTGACTCCTGCTAGATTGATGACTATGTAAAACCTTGAAAGAATTGTCAACTCACACCTCTTCCACCATTCCAAAAAAATGATGCATAAGACATGGATACTGATCAAACAATTTTTTATTCATTTTATTATGGTAGTATTTCTAACTGTGCTCGAAAGGGTGTGTTTTATTCAGAAGTATTTTATTCGTTTATTATAATTGTATGTCTATTAATGTCGATCATTTTTGAATACTATAGGTGATGTGTTTGTTGTGATTGCTCTTGAAGTTAATGCTAAAAATGTTCCATGTTACTTGATACATTGCACAACTAGTAAAATCAAGTTACTTAAACCATATGAAGAAGACAATTTTGTTTATCCCACTAGCGCTATGGGTTTGAAGGGTCACTTTTTAAAAAAAAAAGTGGATGAGTTGAAATTACATATTATCTACAAGGACTATCAAGTAAACCACGTGTCTTGTCAATATAACCATTTGGTTATAGCTTCTCATATTCACTTAACACAAGGAAAAGGGAAAGGTATGTTGAAGAGGTGGAAAACGTTAATCAATGATCATGAGAATATTCTAGATGATTTGAGAGTAAGGGAAGACCCTGATTAATAGTCTTGAAATTCAAATTATTGAATAAGTTGTAAGTGATTGATTATACATAGTACATATATCATATTACTCTGTGTTTTCATCCTCTTCTTGAAAAACTATTACTTCATGTCACATGTATATGACCTCAAATTAGAGATTATTTACTCAATAATGCACTTATAGTATCATAGGTTTAGCTTATACACATAACTCTCTTCATAACATTTAAAATTTTCATTAACTCTGTTTCTAGCATTCTCATTACAATGCTAAAGCATCTATGAAAGATAAAAATTACATTTCAAATAAATCTTATACTTTCCTCAAATTGTCGAACAAAGTGAAAATATGTGGATTGTTTATAGATTCTCACTCAACCTATCCTATCTTCTAAAAACTCTACATAATTTGTTCCAACAAATCACTTACATTATTTGCTCCACACATTATTTGCATACACAATAATAAATTAATATTCTATTGAGGAGCACTAAATCTACATGTGAAGACTAAATCCTAACATTCCCCCTGCCCCCTTAGTACGAACATGAGGAAAAGAACCACATGGACTAAAAACCTCTATACTGCCCCCCACAATATGGATGTTGGGTTTGTTAGAAAATGCATCCATTACATTGAATGAAAGAGGAGGATATTATATTTTAGAGAATCATACATGCTTTATTCAAATACAACTACCTTCATAAGCTTATTTGATGTTTTTAAATAAAAGACAAAGAACACACATGAAAAAACAAACTATAACGACACTAGACCCAAGACTTTTGATTATAAAACTAAAACTCTAATAACTATCAACATTAAATTAGACAAAACTATAAAAAATGACTCCTAACTTTTTTTTTTAAAATTTTAAAATAATACATTAAAAAAACCTCTTATTAAAAAAACTATACTAAAAATTAATAAAAAATATTAACTTTTAAATTTTTTATTAAACATCTAATAATCTTAAACCAAAAAACAAATATACTAAAATTAGACTTATACCAAAAAATGTATTTAAAAAAAATTGAAAACAAAAACTAACTACAATTTTATAAAACAAATTTAATTAATAAAAACTTACAAAACTAAAACTTTAATAATGTTATAAACATATAAAAATCTAAATCGACTAATTAAAAACTTAAACAATTTATTAAAATAAAAAAAATTATAAAAATTAAAGACCTAAAACCACTAAACAAAAACTACGGATTTAATACGAAAACTAAACCTAAAAAAATAAAATATAAAAAATAAAAATTATGGGTTTGAAGTATGAAACGGTGAAAACCATGGGTTGTGAACAATGGTTTCATCCTTGAGTGCATGGAGAAAAATGTCGTGGACTTTCTCAGAGCTGCCATGTGTGATAATATCAATCTCTTCATGGAATTATTCACAAAATGTAATAGAAACAAGATGGATAATGAAAATAAAAGTGAAATGGATATAAGAGACACAAATGTATATCGTGATTGCTTAAAGATGTAAGAAAGAAAGTATCATAAAGAAGTAAACCAACACATATGTCCCTTTTTCTCTAGAGTATAATTAATGAGTGGACTGTTTACGATTGAAAATACGATAGGGAGTTTTAGGAGTTTATTTCATTGGATTTTGAGAGGGTAGGGAACAAAGCAAAGGTTTGTATGAAATATAAGGTTTTAAAGATTCTCACATGATGATCCTAGAAGCAACAATGAAATAAAAAGCACAACCAAGTTTATATGATATAATCTTATTATTTAAATTAGTAATTTTTGAAGGGAATTTTACTCTTATCTTCTAAATCAACGATAATCAAAGGGAATTCTTTTTGTATAAAAGGAATTCTTGTTTAAAGATTATGATATATGCAATATATGTTATATCAATATTAATTATTATGATTATTTTGTTAGAGTGACTGATACACACACACATACACACACATACGAAACACATTAAAATAATAGATAAGTAATTATACGATATTTTTAGTAACAAAGTTTTTATGTTAAATAAGTTTTTTGCATTGTGATTATTCTTAAAAATATATGATAAAATAAATATTATTAAGATGATGATTATTTAAGGAAGTCATTTTTAAATGACTTAAATACACAGAAATAAATCTCTCACAAAAAAATTATTTTTACTTAATATATAAATTTTTGAAATAAAACAATTTTAAACATTTTTTCACTTATATATAATCTTTTCAAGCTCAAATGTTTTTAGTATCAATCATCAACATCAACAATTCTAAAAGATTTAAATATTCTTATTGCACCCACCCTATTGATTAGTTACATTAACACTAATTATTGTTCAACAATTTTTGATTGTAGAGAATATCAAACCTTAATATTTTAGCATTATTGGGTTTTATTAACCCAAGTTATTCACTCTTTAGTTTAGATTATTCATCATCCTCCTAATAACATTATTAGATTAGGGCAGTCTTTAAATTGGTCACCCTATTGATAAGGAACTAAGGTTACTTATTATTTGGATTTGGCACACAAGAGGACACATCTAGTGATGTAAAAAAATTATGTAGGTCATAGCGTTGGCTTATTACAAATTTGAAACTATTCTTATACATATTCTTAACTAGACACTTGCATCAATATTGTACATAAACATTGGCATTATTGTCCCTAGTTGACGTAACTGTTTGAAAGACAAAAAAAGTTAGGATATAAAGCAAACAAAGTCAAGATATTTAGGGCATCTTTATGATAATTCCTAATCACTACCATAGTCCATAATAGAATAACAAAAAATATACGCTATCTTTATCCCTTAGTTGATTAGTACTTGTACTTACTGCACATGCCTAAATGTGATATATTATCAATATATTGTATTACATTGCTAAAATATGAATGATACTTGATTGCATCCAAACAACTTTATTGCTTGTATGTTTCTATTATGAATGCAAAATCATTAAAACATTTGGTGAACCCATCCTCTGTTTATTAAACCAAAACCCTAGTTTACATATCAGGGTTTTTGCCTTCTTTGAAAGTTCATCTCAAATTTTTGTATTATATTTTTCAAATCTAATTTCTCTCTCACTTATATGGGCATAGCTTAGGAATGCTTAGTTACATTTTTATTTTTGTCCTCCTGGTTGTGTTTTTCTTAGTCATCTTAAACTTTATAACCCTTATGTAGTCTTTAATGGAAGGTTATGCACAAAATCTTAATTATGATCATTTAATTTATCCACCTAATGGTCAATGTATTGCAAATGAAGACCTGGAAGAACACCAGAAATAATATAAAACTTATTTTGCTTACAACTATGATAATGAAAAAACCAATGATGCAAATGAAAGTATACATGAGCAAAGTAGTGATCATGATGTTTCCACTTTTGGTTATGAATGTGATGAAATGCTTCTTGGTTATGAAACCTCTCCTATTCCTTTGTTTTATAATACTGAAGAGCCAAAAAAATGCAAAATGATACCATCCCTAATGTTGAAAATCAAACTATTGCATCCATACCCTCTTTAGTTATTTCCAAAAGTGAGTGTGATTCTCCCCTTTCTAATGTTAAAAATGTCAAATAAGTTGAATGTTCCTCCATTATCTTTCATAATGAAAATCTTGATGAAATCAAGTGTGTCTTTCCTTCATCAAATAATGCTAATTTTGAAAATTGCATTCCTTATATGCATGATTCAAATGACAATAGCCAAATTTCTTCTTCCCCTCTAGTTTGTGATGAGAAAAATGCGTGTCCCATATCTCCCATTGTTTTGATTGAGAAAAAAAAGAGTGCATATGAAAATCGTAAGGAAATAACTACATAATATGCATTGTTTAGGGACAACAAAAGTGCCAAGTATATTTGAGGTATTTTTTTGTAAATATTAAACATAATAACTCCAAGCAACAATAAAACATATTTCTTAAAGGTTTCCTAATGAAATAATCTCCTAAGACAAATATCAAGGATGCAAATGATAGTTATGTCAACGTTGATTTCTCACACAACAATGATGTACCTCAAATAGAAAGTGACATTGCATTCTTAAAACCTTGATCTCTTATATGCAAAAGTAAAACTGAAAGTGAAGGTGACATTTTTCCATCCCTTGATATAGTACATAACATAAAAAGTGAGGGTGGCATTTTTCCATCCCTTGATGTGGTACATAAAATAGAAAGTGTTGCATCTTGTTCTCAAAAGGAGAGTGTGTTTCAAATTGAAATTATTTCTCCTACTCCTATAATATATCACACACCTTATAATAATAATAATAATAATAATAATAATAATAATAATAATAATAATAATAATAATAATAATAATAACCTTTTTGCTCTTCAAAAAAATATACCTACATCTTTAAACATGTATGTTCCTTTACCAAATATTAAAAAATCATGTGATGAGCATATTTAGTGGATGCCAAAGAGATTATCATTCCTATGTTCCATACAAATGGTAGTTTACAACAATTGGAAAAAGACTCAACTTCTTATGACATGTTATCTATTATGACTACCATTGGAGATTTGTAACAATTCAATACTCTTAAATTATAAGTTTCTTCTCATGAAGCTATTCTTAAGGATATTACATGAACAAAGCAACCTATTACTAGGGATGTGTTTGAGTATCTTATCTTTTGAGCTTCGTTATGCCTAATTTATCCTCCTTTGATGGTCAAGGGGCTCTTAATATTTGTTAATAATAGCCTAACGTTAGTGCTCACATTATATTTGTTTGTAATATTATTATTAATATGAGTTATCAACTCATTTAATAATAATATAGGTAGAATAATATATTATTATGTGAGTGAGTTGTAGTCACAACTCACGTGGCTATTCTAAGTGTGTGAGAAAGAATAGGTTTGAGGGAGAGATATTAGGAGATAAATTTGAGAGATCTTTGGGATTGAGTGATAGCATTGACTCCTTATTTGTAGGGGCTCATTGAGATATATATTTGTATCTATCTCTATTTTATTTATCTCAAATAGAATATGAAATTGAAGGCTATTATTTTTTATATGAGAAATCTCATTTAGTGTTAAAATACAATAATTTAGACCAGAAATAATATCTGGTATTAGAGCAATCTGATCAAAGTTTTTAATGGATATGTGAGATATTGTGTAGCAAAGAACCATTAGAATTCTTGGCTAACCCAGTTAATGGAGAAGAATTTTATGCAAATAAATTTGTATTGTAAGAGTTTAGGTATATTTTAGTGTTTGTTGTATTTCATGATTTTGGAAAATGTGTTTCTTTATTATTTTGAAGTTGTAGTCTTAAATGTGTTAAGCAAGAACATGTTTGGAAAAGTGGTGGAGTGTATTCAGATCCTTTCATTCAATGTGCATATAAGGATTTAGCCAAATATTTTTTGTTTCAAGCATCTGTAGAAGCATACATGCAGATTATTCTAAAGCCAAACCTCTTTTTAGTAAAAATGAGTTTGAACATTTGAGATCAGATCTTGAGCTTTCTAACTCGATCAAAGACTTGTATATCTCTCCCGGATCCAACTCATAGAACCCATAGATACTATGACACAACATCTCCATTTTACATTTAAATTTTTCCTGGTTGATTCAAGCATAAACTCAACTTAAGATTTTCCATTGATGTGATCCAAGCATTTAGTTCGGCTCCTTGCTCAACTTCAAGCTCATGCCTTATTCATGCAAATTTCGTCCATAGCCTACTCTTTTGACCATGTAGAATATTCAGTGAAAGTTGATGAATCCAACTTCGACCCTGATCAAGCTCTTTTATGATGCAGTATAAGTTATTGGAGTGGTGATTAATCTATAACAGTGTGTATTTGCATTCAAATTAGAGACTTGTGTGTATAATCATGCATTCATTTGAAGTTCCTGATATACATGTGTCCTTATCATGATCTAATTATGTGTGCAGTCGACCAATCAAATCTTCTTTAGTCGCTACTATTTTTATTATATTTATGAAAGTCATGTTAGAAAATAAATATTTATCTTACATCTATTTTAAGTTTTATTTATTTAGAATATTAAGTTTTCAATTCAAATTTTATTATTTTAGGTTTATAGTTTAGTCCTTACGTGTCTTTTAGTATTTAGAGGTAAAAATTGTTTATTCTTTTGATGTTTATAAGTTTAGTTAAAGTTATATTATAATCATGGGCCTATTAATATAGTATAGTCTAGGTTTATTATGAGTCTTAATTTGTAAACATTATTGAGTGACTATATATTATTCATGTCATGTAGAAAAAATAGTGTGGTTTAATTCAAAAGTGTCTTGGTGTCTGGTGTCATTTTTTATGTTTTGATAGGTACTATTAGGTCATTCATAAAGTGTCAATAGTGATGTCAAACATCCTATTATAAAAGAGTCGAGTCAAAAAATTCAAAGTGTCTATATGTCTAAAAATTTAAAGTCTTTTAGGCTTAGATTTCATATAGATTCATTGTCAAAAAATTTAAAATATGAAAATATTTGACTCACGAACACATTTTTGCTTGTACATGTTGATCATATTATAGGGGGTTTCCTCAAAATATTCATATAATTAAGCTTCATCAACACATGTGCTAAATAAGAAGCTTCAATTACAGGAGGATGGAGGACAAATAGAGACTCTTGTCATTCACCAACGATGGGCCCCAGATGATTTGGTGACATCTTTTGTGTGGTGTGTTTTTTCATATTTTTCCATTATGTGTTTGTAAATAAAGAATAAAAGTACATTCATATTCAATTATTGAAATAAATGATCTTCTATCTTTGTATTTCCCCTTGAATTAAAGATAGTGACGAGGACTAAAAGTGTGTTGTAACATCACGTGTTGTTGATTGTTAGTTAACTGCATATAAAACCATCCTTTGTTTTTAGGTTGGTGGTAAACTGAGTGTAAAACCATATGTTATTTGTAGGTTAGTGGTAAAATGAGTGTAAAACCATTCAATTTTTGTAGATTGATGGTTAGCCAAGTGAAAAACCATCATTCGAGGTTGTTAGTAGTTGTAGTACAAAATAACATTTTCCCCATGTTCACACTAAAGGGGGGAATGTTAGGAATAGCCTAATGTTAGTGATCACGTTATATTTATTTGTAATATTATTATTAATATGAGTTGTCAACTCATTTAATAATAATATAGGTAGAATCATATATTATTGTGTGAGTGAGTTGTAGTCACAACTCATGTAGCTATTCTAGGCATGTGAGAAAGAATAGGTTTGAGGGAGAGATATTAGGAGATATATTTGATAGATTTTTGGGATTGAGTGATAGCCTTTACTCCTTGTTTTTAGGGGCTCATTGAGATACATATTTGTATCTATCTCTATTGTATGTATCCTGAATAGAAAATGAAATTGAAGGCTATTATTTTCTATGTGAGAAATCTTATTCAGTGTTAAAATGCAATTATCTAGACTAGAAATAATAATATTCATTTACAACAATATACACACTCATTTGAACATTGGGACCAAAATAAAAGCTTATTATTAAAGGCTTTTTATCATAGCTTAACCCAAGGGGCTCTTGATTAGTTTTATACTCTGCCAAATGGTTCATTATTAAATTTCAAACAACTTGAATATGTATTTATATCACATTTTAATCATTATGCATTATCTAAATTACCATTGAAACATTTTTAAACATTGACACAAACAAAAAATGAGCCTATCCAAGATTATGTTATTCAATTTAAGGATGTTTTGTATTCCTTACATATACACCCTCAGATTTGGAAATATAATTTATATTTAGTAGAGCTCTTATTTATCCACTAAGAGAAAGAGAATTACATAATCCCTTTACTTCATTCGATATCTTATATTGGGACATGCACAAATATGTGTGCACTCTAATGAATACAAAAACCAAGTTTTCTATTTTTACATTCAAACCCACACATGGTAAAAATCTTGTTTCCAAAGTAAATAAACAAGTTACAAAAAATAATGAAACATTTCAAAAGACTTCTACAGAACCAACCCCATTTGTCACAAAACAAATAATAAAGGTTTTAAACAAAGGAAAGGAACATGCTTGTAGACTATCTCCCATAGTTAGACCATATACCACTACCAAGCAACAACCTCTTTAGTTTGATTGGTACCGAGATAGACCACATGACATATTATAAATTTTATTGGATAAACAAATGATCACACTCCCTCCTAATTCACATTACCCACCTCACATATTTGATAAGGCAAAATGACATCACTTTTACACTTATCATGGTATTAATGGACATCGAGATAATGGGTGTTTTACTCTCGATCAAAAGATTATACAGTTAGTCGATCATAAAATCATTGCATATTAGAAAGACATATCTAGACCTATTCAACATGCTTATCCTAGAGGCTCATCTAAGAAGGTCGAGACAACCCATGTTGATCCATGTGAGGAACACATGGTCTATCAACCTTCATAGAAGATGACCTCTAGTAAAAGTCCTTCTAATAGTGTACTCTCTCCTAAGACTGATCTCTCCCACATTGATCCTACTGAGGAACCATTGGTCGATTAGGTCCTTCATAAAGCAACACATGGAGAAGTTAAACTTAAAAATCAAATATGGGTACCTAAATAGATACATACAAATTCACATGCTATTTCTATATATACTTTAGAGACAATTATAGAAGCACAATCTGCAATCCTATTTCCACATGATTATTAAATCCAGGCTTTCTTATACCCATACATATTTCATTGCATACAGTGATTTATTTTTTGGTAACATAATACACACATTTAAAAAATAAACATACTTGTTACACAATTTACCAAATTCTAACATACACCACATAAATAAATGCAATTAAAAAACTATATAATGATCAATAGAAAATTAAATAAATCAAATCCATTCAACACTAAATAAAACCATGTGGGAAATATCATATATATAAGTTGATACCATGTTTATATAAATAATCATATCAATCATATGTTGGGGGCATATCCTTGGGGTGTATTCCTCATCACTATCAATATCCACAAATATAGCACCTCTCAATCTAGATGCACAAGGATCTAACTGAGGACCATGTGTATGTGATAACATGTGTACTATCTCTTCAAAATCACCTAACTACCACACCATATTGATCCAGTCATAAAATATCATAATGTTCAATTAATGTTTGTATAATCTCAGTGGAACTCCATTGTGGGATGTCACACCTATCTAGCGTTGCATGTGGCTCCTCATGCTCAGTGGCTGCAGTATGGTATACTATCACAACTCTAACAATAGGATTAAATAATAGTGTATGGGCAATATTAATGTCAAAAATTATTTTAATAATTCCATATATAGCTATATATATTGGCATGTTGTGATTGAGGGCCTGAATTGCCTGATCTACCATCATCACCACTCCTATTTACCTACAAACATTCTAGATACAATAGTAGTTAGAAATGTATATGAAACAAAATAATTTATCTATTATTATGGTTTGAATAAAATGTAAAACTTAAAAAATATGGTACTCACATGTAGCCCTAATGTCCTCCTCATCCACTAGTGTTGGTCTCACAGGAGAATCATTGCCCACCTCACCACCTATCTCTCCTCTTGCACCACCCTATGCTATAAGAATGACACCTAGGGGAATAACTAAATTACAAAACAATAGTGGCCACAAGATTTGGCCCACCACTACACATATCCATCAATACATCCTACATCATATCCTATAGCTAGGAGAACTATGAGATCTCACTCATCAGTAAGATGCATGGCTATATCTACATCCATAGGTGTTGGTCTATCATGACACCTATGACCACTATGTGTTGTCTAATGCCATGGATACAGTGTTGAGGGAACTCCCTGATCTATCCCAAAATATATTAAAATTTAGTTATACTAAAAAAATCATAAACACCATGAAATTTGTCAACCAACCACCTACTAATACGAACCCTTTGTAACTCATGTCTGTACTCTAGCCATCTAATACAAGTTCTATAAGGATGCCATGCAATTTATTCTAAAGCCAACCTGTCCAAAGTAATATGGTACTCCATCATGGTATAAATCTTACCACATATAATTACCCACTACTCTATAAACATCTTTGGATGAGCCCCTATAGGAAGGGGACCACCAACTGGTCGTACCACTGTAATATGTTCATAAGCCCAAACATGTAATAGAGTCATGGATCTAATGCCTCCACCATGACTCTCCAATGTAAACCTATAGAAATCCCTATATAATTAGACCATTACAGTACATCCCTATGAATACTTGGTCTAATAAATCTCAATGTGATGCAATACCTAATACATCTGATAATAAATAGTAATCATCCCACCCTCCATAGCCACAAATGATGCTAGTAAAATGTAAAAAAAATTATGCAATCACAAAACATAACCTCTAATAATGCTATTAAAACAAATCACACTAATTAGATCTACATAAAGAGCCCTATGACTAGTGAAATATACATAGGAATGTTGAAAATATCCCTATCCACCATCTCTAGCAACCTGGACCCTCTCACCTCTAATTAGAAGCCAAAAAATCTGATACACATCCTCTAAAGCAACTATCATCTCACTTGTGGGATTCAAAAAGGTACATGTATATGGATTTCACCTATTATATAGGGTCGTGATGAGTTGGATATCATATGGGAGCTTTCCCAAATGGGCCACATGACCCATCCCCACTTGATCAATAATAGCCCAGTTGACCGTATCTAGACCTAACTCTACTAATGTCAATTAATGTCACCCATGTTAGAACTTTTGAATATGTATATCCTTTTGATATTAAAAATAATAATAAAAACTCATTATTAATTATATTTTCATTCAAAAATATATAAATAATAGTTAAATATACACAAAATATCAGGACATTAGCATCCATGTGTGACAAAAGTGTCAAATGGTAATGTCTACATTGGATGAAAAACTTCAAATGCTAACATACAATAATGGACACTTGCGTCGAGTTACCAATGAAATAATCCATGATGTCCACATAAGTGTATGACATCCTAAAAAAAATCCCCCAAAACACACCCAAAATGTAAAAATTCTCAAAAATTAAAATTACCAATGAATTGTAATACAACCTACTTACCAGTTCAAAAAAATCATGGTCGACTAAGGCACTTTGAAGCACATAAAATCTCATCAGGCAAGGGGATATTTTGTGTGGCATGGTTCTTCTCTAAAACTTAGAGCTCAAATTTCACCAAAGTTTGAAATGCAAATGATTTCAAATGTCTATTACAACACACCTAATATACCACTTTTGCACCAACTTCAAATGTGCATATCTTGAGCCTTGGTTATCCAAATTTGAAACCATAAGTTACATTGGGATTAGAAAATGAGACCTTACATACTATAATTTTTTTTTAAATTTTCAAACATTTCAAAAAATTGCCAATTTTTTTGCTACATAGATATTTTTCTAGATTCTAAACACTACCAAAAATAACATTATAAATTATTGTCCACAATACCTTCAGAATAATATCAAGTAAATTATAATAAGCACATCATCTATTTTCCTTTTACAAGGAGATGACCAAAAATAACTATATCACCTCCTCCAAAAAGGGTGGCATCTTAGTAGGGGCATGTTTATAAACATTTTCTACATAATAAAATATAGTTTACACATTTTCCAGATTCAGTGGGGGCATGTTTGGGAAACATGTTCTCCACATCTATTCAGAATCTTTAGATTATAGTGGGGGCATGTTTTGGAAACATGTCCTCCACATCAGTACTTATTTCAGTTCATATTTATCCATGTGTAGTGGGGGCATGCCTTGTAATCATGTTCTACATAGTTACGTAATTTATAAATTGGCAAAACATACACAACATATAATTTAGATTCATAGTTGTGGTCCATTTTCTATACACAATTTCAGCATGAAGCATATCCAAGGCACATATGCTATGAAATGTGTACTTAATACTACAAAAGAAAAATTAGTTTCATATTTCAACTCTTTTATGGTCTATTACCACAACACAAAACTTTTATGTATTAATACCTCGACGTACCGATACCCCAATCGAGCTTTCATGGACTATATTCAGCCTTACTCAAATGTAGTGGTTGGCTCTTATTTTTGGTGTCATTAGAGGGATTAAATCACCTGGTCCCACCAAATTCTTGGGCAAACTTTATTACACCACTCACTCTATACCATGCTATATATATACATATATTTTGCCTTTGATTTGTGCTCATCGAGAAATAATACTCTTAATGGTCAAAGTACCACTCCTGCTATTTTAAGTTAGGGGCATGATCACCTCCCAACTATCCCTACTCCAGGTACAACACCACCAAGGTGTAACACACTTGACCACTTTTAGGCTCACGTATATTCTTGGATAGAATATGGATGAGGTTGCAATCCCCTATCTACTTCTCCAGTTTCTAACACTCTAGAATCATTTGCTACACATCATATACACAGGTGTATTCTATCCATGTTATTTATTTATGGTACTAGATTGTATGCATTGATTTAATTTTTGGCATATTATTGGTTACATGTAATTTTCAAACAAAATATTGAAGAAAAACTCAATCGAAGACAAGTTATGTTGTCCACACCATGTTATGCACTGTCTTTTCCTTCAAGCTTGTAATTCAAGTTTTTCTTGCATTACTAGATTAAAAGGGGAAAATGTAGACACCCATTTTGGTACAGGTACACATATTTATAATCTCCTTGTATTTATATACATTTTCACTCAGAATTAGACATCTAATGACATGGTATCTCATAGACCTCTTTGGTTCCATCTTATTTCACTTGATTTACCTACCCCTTCGGGCTATGTGTTATGTTTGTTTATCTTCACCTAGTGTATGCTAGGGATAATTACCTATTGTACATATTTTAAATATGTTTGTAGTCCCCCTGGATAGTTGCATCCATGTTGAACACTAACATAAACATTAGTGTCCAACTTTGATGCAACTATATAGGCTTATCTTTTTCCATATCTTTTATTTTTATGGCCTTTTTGTTAGCAATGTTTGCCCATCCTATGGTCAAATTTTCACGTGTCACTAGGTTCTAATTCAAAGTCAAAAGGTTCTTATATATACAAAAGCTACAATCTAATTAAGATACCTAGCAATTTGATAATGTAACTCTCTAATTCGAAAGTATTATTTATTTAAAGCTATCAAATTGCACTACAACACTAAATCGAGTATCTGAAGCATTTAAAAGGTCAAATATACTATTACATCACTTATGCTAAGGGTTACTAGGAGAAAGAGAATATAATTGCACTATTATAATTTCACATGCATACATAATAAGGAGAATTACATGTGAGTTTGAGGCCCTCTTAGGAGTATTATATATGTAAGTAGCACTTAGCAACAAATGGGGTTATTAGGGCTAGCTCAAATCACGTTACTAATCCCTTTTCACTAGGTTGTAAGAGGTGTAATGTAAAGGGACTATGGCTACTTATTATCTAGATATAACACATATGAGTACACATCCAGTGATGTAAAATAATTATACAAATTATAGCACAGGATTGATATAAATTTGAAATTATTCTTATACATATCCTCAATTGGAAACTTGCATGGAGATTAGACATAAGTGTCGACATTACTGTCCCTAGTCGACACAATTTTATAGAAGAAAAAAATAGTTAGAATATAGAGCAAGCAAAGTCAATATCTTTAGGGCAGTCCTATGACAATTTCTTATCACTGCCACAGTGTATAACATAATATCAAAAAACATACACTTTCTTTATCCATTAGTTGCTTAGTACTTGTATTTATTACACATCCCTAAATGAGATATACTATATAAATATAGGTATTGTATCATATGCATTATAACCCTAAAATATATTTCCATATTGATATGTTGCATAATTAGGATCATACCAATCATCTATGTAATCAGGATCATAACCATTGATGTAATTATTATCATAGGAGAAAGCTAGCTTCTTAGGTTGTGTTTGAGATTGTGAGATGCCATTTTGATTATTTTTTGTATGTGTGGCATTATTGAGTTCTTGAATCTTATCTTGAATTATATAAGGATCATGTAAGATTGGTTGAATAATAGGAAGATAATTAATTGGTGTTTTAACTTCTTGACTTAGAGATGAAATCATACTTTTATAGTTTTAATTTTATCTCTTTTCTTTACTTATGTTATAAATTCTTGCATAAAGGGTATTTTTTTTTAGTCTTGAGTTTGTTATTTCAAATTTACTTTCTGTAATTGTATTTTTTTCAATTTTGGTTTTTTCATATTGCTCTTGTAGTAAGATTTATTTCTCTAATTTTTTTTGAATATTTTCTTATTTTCAATCATCTTTTTTAATCCATATTTTCTCTTTGTGTTCTTTTGGCCCTTGTATTTTAGGCGATTAAATATGATTGGGTTTATTAATAGGCTTATCTTGTATAAGATCACCATTACTAAGAAGACTTTGTATTCTATTTTTTAAATCCAACAATTATCTTTTTGATGCCCATGAAATCTATAATATGCACAATAGTATTTTTATATTTTTAGAGGAGCCATAAAAGGTAATGTAATTAACTTATTTAGAATCATTTCTCTTAGAATATCACTTAGACTCTTATTATCCTTTTATATACTTTTTGAAACATTAAGTGTATATGAATGTTTCTTATGGGACACATGATAGCTAGATGAAGATGTGGATACATGATTAACACAAGCATATTCTAGGTTTTTTAGAAATTTGTTACTATTTTCAAGAGATGTAATCTTTGAGCTTAAATATTGATTTTTATTTTATAACTCTTATATTGAATTTTGCATAATGGTAACTTGAACTTGAATGGATTGACATGCACAAACCCTATGTATATTTGATTGAATAAAAACACCTTTAATAGGAGGTGTGGGAGTAGATGGGATAGGATCTTCTTTTAGGTTAAGAGATCCATTGATTATGGATGTGTTAGTTGCTTCTTGTCATTTAATAACCTTTAAATAATTATCACTAACAATAGATGCATTGGAATCATGTGATGACTCTATGAAAATATTATGACATTTTGGTGCAAGAGTAACATCATGTGAATACAAGCATGAGGATAGAGTAAAAGAAGCATCACAAGATGTGGTAGGAGTAGAATTTATTTCAATTGTAACTAGTGATGTGCTAAGGGAAGAGGAAGAAGGTTCATCCTCATGGGTTGACAAGTTAGGAGAGTTATGACATTTAGGCTTAATATCCACTATTTGTAAGGGAGAAGTGATGACAACATTGTTATTAGTAATTACTTTAGAGATTGAAGGTTTTTTTGGAATGCATTTATTAAGAAATCCCTTTTTAAACATAAATGATTTTGCTTGGATTACTCTTTTTACTCTAGATTAATATGCATGGATGAAAGTGAATTTGAAGAATATTCAACATATGTCACCTAAGAGGGTTATAAAGGAGAATCCAAGGTAGAATCTCTAGGTGTGGGTAAAGAATAATCACAAGATAGATCCAAAATAGTGTCTAAGGGATGTATTCAAGAGGGATATATAGGATAAACCAAGGAGGTATATATAGGTGAAGTAAAAGGTGCATATTTCTCCTCTTTAACAAAATGACATTCAAATTCTTCAGATTCGAATGGTTTATATGTATCCATACTATCAAGATCAAAATCATCCATATCATCTTTGATTAGTTTTTTATTATTTCAAATTCTCCATTCAACTTAATCGTAATAAAAGGGGATGAAAGCATATTGTCTATCTATAATATATGGAATGAATTGGAATATAATAATAAATGCTTAAAATCAATAAGCAATCTAGCATATATGAAGAAACTAGTGATTAATCACACAATTCAAGTCAAAATGAAGGTTCACTAGGTTATCTATAAAAAAGGTTTTGAATTATTTGTAGGCTCTCAAATATACTTGCTCGTTAATTGGATAGTGTCAGCCTAATGTGTTAGATGACTAACTATGGACTTAGAACCATACCCATATCTCATTAAACCCAATTTTGAGGGTAAGTTGAGAATAACTTCCATAGGTAAACGCTCCTCTGAGATGCACCAAAAATCATACAGATAAAGAGGCTTCATATTAGTGTAAACAAGGGATACTAGGCATTTATGATACACCATGAGGCACAAGGAAACTAAGGTTTGTGTTTAGCTCTATAGTATGGCTATGAGCATTGGGGTAAACCCCTCATGCCATGAGGTATGTAAAGAAAACAACATGTAGCCCTTCACAATAGTAGCTAAATATTTTTAAAACTACCAAAGAAGAATTTATAAAATAGGAAAAAATAAATTAAAAATAAAGGTCAAATATTTTTGGAGAGGAAAACAACAAAATTCAACCTGAAGTTAAAATAGCCTCTGTTTCAGTATTTATTCAAGATGACAAGACAAACTTTTTCAGTGTCGGATTACTCCGAAGTCAAAAAAGTTATTACATTATGTTACAAATAATATCCAAGGTTGAGAACTTTATTCTTTCAGTGTTATGAATTTACATAATTAAATTGAAACTCTAATCCAAAAATAAATAAGAAATACAAGTAATGTTCTATTCTACAACTGAATTCACCAAAATGTTTACCTTTAGAATTAATTAGTAAAATGAATTTAACTCTAAAGTAATGTAAAATTAAAATATTATATAAGAAGATAAACAAGATAACCTTCTGTATAAATATAATGATATACATAATTTATAGAAGTTGTAAATTAATACAAATAACAACTAGGGTTAGGATTAGAGAGATGTCCTTGTAAACTAATTTAATCAAATTGTGTTATTCATTCACTAACTATAATTATCTAAAACTAATTATAAAAACTTTCAAACATTGTGTTCATTAGAAACAATGCCTCATTTTATTCTAAGACAAGTGCACATTATCTAGATAATGTTGTAGTGTGTCATTGTCCACTAGTGTGACTCTGTCTTTATTAACTGGGCATTGAATCTAAAATTTTGTGTTGATTCACCTAAGTCTAAACATTATCTTATTATGTGTGGAGCCTATTTGGATGTGTAGATCACCTATAAAATAAAAACCTTAGCTTGCACAAGGATACAAACAAGATCAAATGCCTAGGGGTAAAAAGTGGAAAAGTTGGATATGGTCAAGCTATCCTAAACAAACCTCTTGTTAATTGAGTGCTATCTACATAGTCCAAATGGAACTCATGATGATCTAGTTATCCCTTTGGGGAAGATCATATAAAATGTAACCAACAAATTTGATTTGAATATTTGACAAAGGATGGACTCAACCTATAATAAAATAATATTAACTTGGACAATGACTATACTATTGTAGCAGGATTGTAGTAGGGTTCTTTGTTGAATATATGGATGATTTTAAAATTTCCTTCATAAGAGAGTGTTAGATAAAGTGGCCTTGGGTTTCAATTGAGATATTTGATGTGACCTTATATAATGATATTTGAATTTTTTCTAATAACCGACCTATTGCCACATGTGAGAGAGCTGTTAGGAAGCATGTCATTTTGAAAAACTAATTGTTATAACACTATAGACAAGTCCGCACTAGTGGATAGGTGCACAGTGCATACTTGTCAAGAATGGATAGAGGCTTATGAAACTAGAACGATAGTGAAGTATTTGTTGATTAGGGATGAATAAGAATAAATTAGAGACATATGGAAGATGTTCTTTGTAATTTCAAGACTTTTAAGGCTTTTATATAAATAAATGTTTATCAAAATGGTGATTTGGATGAGCAAGACAAATATGTCAAGGACCAGCATTGTCAAGCATTTATTGATTAAATTTCAATGTCTACAAAATCATACATCAACTTAAAGTTAATAAATAACAAAATGATGCTTTCATGAGAATGAACATACTCTAAGGTAATATCAATGTAAATTTTTTAAGTGAACACTTAAGGAAATTAAGGTAATTTAGAAAGGAGATCTTGAATAATTGATAATATAAGTTCTTAACGAAGGGCTTACATTTCATTTCTAATTACTAAATATAATTTAAATTAATTGGTATTTAATATAACTTGGATTCAATCTAATTAATAAGGGTGAAAATGAATTAGAATTAGCAAGAAATGTTAAAAATAAAATATAACTTATTGATGGGTATAATTGGGACACTTTGATCTAGATAACCATCAAGGGAACCAGTGGTAATTAAATAATAATCACTATAAATGGTCAATACAGAAAATAATATTAATAGTCTTAACTTAATTATAGATGGAAGATGCCAAAAGAAAGAAGCATAAATGAATTAAAGAGTTATTTTCCTTTTGTCTATTGACACAAAGCTGTGAAAGTAAAATGAATGATGACAATAAATATCAAAAGAGAATAATATGAATACATGATTGATATTATTATATCTTTATCTTATCAAACTAAGGTAAAAGTAACAAGGATGCTTCATTAAATTAACTACCCAAGTAATGGAGTTTCGATAATACACATGTAATGCATTTTGGTAAAATTATAATTTATGAGGGCAAGAGTGTATGACCTCAAAAAATTAGTGTGGATCTTAGTGATGTCATTCACCCATGCCTAGGTAATCTAAAATATTAATTCAATCCACATGATGAGATTAGTGGGCATAAACCTTAGTGATATAAAATAAAAAGAACTAGATCATGGTCACAAATAAATAAAGATGATAAGTATCTCATTGGGAATGCTTGTTGTCACAAGGAAATTGTACAAATAGGAAGGATAAAATGATTCACCATCGTAATCCATTAAAAATACTAAGGGTTTAGTTGAAAATAAAGATAAAATATATAATAACATTACAAAGGTGATTATGTAAAAACCAAGTCGCTATGTATGTGAGTAGACTTAATTAATTTTTATGATAATGATAGCAAGGTTAACTTGTGTGTTAAGCAATAATGACTTTTTTTCTAGAAAAAATAAAAAAATAAAAATTGGATTCCATTTTTTGGGGCCTCTACATTTGGTATTAGAGCTAGGTTATAACACTCAAAAACTCTAGATGATTATAATGAATAATGTTTTATATGTTTCACATGTGACTAATGTATATTTTATAATTGATAGGTTGGGGAAGACTCAATCAAGAGGTGGAAATAATAGAGGAAAAACCATGGAGATGGTCTAGGTGGAGGTACTGCCAAGATTCAACAATGCCAAAATATTGATAAAAATCCTGTTATCACACTAAATTTCACCCTTAAAGAGGTTTTTAAAGCTTCCTCACTTAGGTGATAACATAGAGACAACAATTCTTAGGATGGAGGGTATGGTGACAAGGGGCTCATATACCCCCAAACATTAGAGAGATCATTCAGAAGAGATGACGGAGCATGAATGATGCACATTGATGGCAAAGATAGCTTTCAAAGGTGGTCCACGTGGAGAAGGCCATTGCAGATCATGGAAGCGGTGGGTGACCCAGGGAATGCTGACAATGCAGACAATGAGAATCTTAAGGATCTTGTTAATTCTATAGTTATGTAGTTTCATCCTTTCTGACTCTGGGCTTTCCAGTGTTTTATTTTGCTTTTGAATTTGTTTCTCAGCTGTGTCGTTGGTTCGGTTCTAGCATCTTTTGTTTGCCAGCCTTCCTGTCTTTTTTGACTGTATAGGGTTCATCCCCTGGTTTTCCACCTTAATTAATCAAAAAGATAGAGACACATCTGGGCAGTGGGTGGCCTAATCAATGAGGTGAATCTTTAGATACGGCTAGTTACTTTGATGCTTCACCTTGAAATTACAACTAAGCCTATTGCTTGTTAGGGAAAGGGAGAGAAATAAAGTAAAAAAAACAAGGAGGTGATGCACTAAATTAAAAATCTCCACTTGCCTATACTGGACTAATAACATGAACAAAGACTAAAACCTATTACACTAACTCAATATGAGCCTCTAAGCATTAGTATTTTAGTATGAAGGTGCAATTCAAGATAATAACTAAGAGGGAATGATCAAGAGGTCTCATAAGAGACACTAATGAATCAATATCCATAGTTAATCATTGTAAGACCATCTAACACACTCCATATGACTTGATAAGATGACTATAATCTACAATTAGGTAAGGAGATAGGATAAATTAAGAGAGATATGACACTACTACTAACATTCATTAACTAACTATGAAATACACACTAATAACAACATTAAGAAGGTTAGAAATTAGCTTGTATTCATATCAAAGGCAAGTACAAGTGTTTACATGATTATGGCTCCACCATACTCTAGTTGAGTATTCCTTTTAAAAGCTACAATAGGTAATACCTACAAGAGAAACAAGAAGAGAGAGAGAGAGAGAGAGAGAGAGAGAGAGAGAGAGAGAGAGAGAGAGAGAGAGAGAGAGAGAGAGAGAGAGAGAGAGAGAGAGAGAGAGAGAGAGAGAGAGAGAGAGAGAGAGAGAGAGAGAGAGAGAGAGAGGGGGAGAGAGGGAGAGAGGGAGAGAGGAGAGAGAGAGAGAGAGAGAGAGAGAGAGAGAGGAGAGAGAGAGAGAGAGAGAGAGAGAGAGAGAGAGTGAGAGAGAGAGAGAGAGAGAGAGAGAGAGAGAGAGAAGTGTCAATAACCAATGATAGCTATCAAAAACTCATATATCTAGTTATAAAAAAGAAAACCTACCAAGAAATAGTCTTAAAATTTCTCTTCAACATGTGTTAGTTTGATGATGACTTCATCAAGGTGGCATAAGAGTTTTTGTCTTGCCTGATGACTCATCAATATTTATTGAAACTACCACCTTATTCTTGATTAGGAAGTGACAAGTCATCTTCTTAGTTTATACCTAATTATTATTGTATTGGACACTTGTTTAATACCTATAACCGATCATCTTTCCACCTTTACTCTGTAATCTCATTCATAACTTTTACACTTGCTCTCTTTATGGTCTATTTATTGTATCCCTATTTTGACACAAAGCTACTAGGTTTGAATGATACAAAAAACTTGTAGGAAATATAAAGACATCTATGGTATCCTTTTATCTTGTTTCAGCTTCACCCAAAGTTTCATGAATCAACTCCCAATGCAGACCTACTAACTCAACACCCTCCTTCATAATTAGATTTCTTTAGGGTTAAATTAAATATACAGTACTATAGAACATACCATAATGAACTATAATAATCCAAAAATACCAAAATCTTGTATAGCACATCAAATAAGGTCAAATTAAAAGTTTCATGTAATTCTAAGGGTGGAAACTCTAGTTAAGCAAAATACAAGATTTTAGCCCTAGGTTGGTCTTGACATAGGGTTATATAGGCTAAGAGTGAACAAAAAAGGATATAAATATTTTTAAACCACTTAAAATATTTTAGAGACCTGTGTGAGGTCTTCCCCAAGTCTTCCAACAATCATTTTCCCTTAAACTATCTTCACACTTATCAAACATGCCAAGATTCAGAATTTTGTATGCATTTTAGGACTATAAAGTAGGTTGTGGGTTTTCTTGTCCTTTTTTAAAAAAATATCTAAACATATTACCATGGTATATCATTACTACCACACACATTTATTATCCATCCAAACCCCAATCCCAATACAAATATTGCATACTCTCTTCAATTCTTGGAAACAAACTTGTAGCTCTTTAACAGGCCTACAAATCTTGTTTGGGCTTAATACTTATTAGGGTCTAATAATGGATATTTTTCTCAATTTTTATCCTTATTATACCCTACATATACCTTATCATCACTTAATCATGTATTTTACACTTCATTTGCTCCTCAAACCTCATATTCATGCAAGGTTTTCCTCTTTTGATTTAGATTGTGACCTACACATCGGCAGACCTGTAGGTCTAAATTCACTATTAGTTAGATCACTTGTAACATATCTTAGACCTGTTGAAAAATAAATTATACCTCAACATGATTCATAACCCCCTTTATGCCTTTGATATGCCTAGATTTCCTTGATAGCTCTTGTAGACTTGCCACAACCATGTTTCTTGGCATTTGTATAGTCTGCTTACAAAGTGTAAAATGTTTTTTGAGCTCTAAACATTTTTGAATATCTTGATAAAAACCTATTCAAACCTATATATACTTATGCAAGATATTTATTCACATTTTTCTATCTTTTAAAACTTTTATGCTCATGAAGACAATGAGAAACTCTTCCTGTAGACTTGCAACCTAAGGCATTCTCATAGAAACCTGTAAATATCACAACTTAGTATCTTATGAGCACTAGGGATACCTCCTAGTGACAATATCATGTATTTATGAGGTGTGAGGATATATTTAAAATCTACTAATGTACTCACAACTACATTAGACTCTTCCATAGATATCAATATATTCTTATTCACATCTACAAATTGTCTCATATAGAGGTTTCTTGGACCTTGTTGTTGGGATATGAACAACACCGGAAGCACACAATTGATTACCAAGCCAAGCAACTTAATATGCAGAAATTAACCAGAATCACAAGTAACTAGAATTCAGAAATAACACAGAATATGAGAGACAATACACAACTTGTATTAATACTCATACAGAAAAGAATACAATAAAGAAGATGCCACTTCTTCTCCACCACCTCTTCAAAGGTTTCCCACACCTCAAGTGAACAGTAATTCTCTCCTCAAAGCTCTCTCTCTCAGGTCCCAACACACAACTCAAACACAGAGTTGGTGTTCACCTCCAGTGCTCCACGCACATCACAAGTGCTCCACGCACTCCACAAGTACTCAACATACTTCAAGTAGATCTCCCATGAACCTGTAACAACCTGCAATTCAACATACCATACTTATGGAAGGGACTGCCTTGCCTTCCTCTTAGCTCTCCATGTACTCCATGTACATACCAATGAGTACACACCGTACTCCAAGTAGATCCTGCCTGATCTTGCTCCCTATTGTGTTGCTGTCCTATGATCTCCAACCTACGTTTCAATCTGGTTCTGCACACCTGTGAACTTTGACCTTGCACACACACACACTGCAGATCAACGATCTTACTTACCATGTAGATCTCCTATCGTATCCATGCTCACCTGATGACCGAGATCATACATACCTAAAGAATCCAGCTGACTCTCCAATCCAGCACCCACACTTGGTACTTTGGCACTAGGAGGAATGCACCATTGCTCTACCTCTCTCTGAAGGAGCTATTTGCTCTCTTACTCCCTAGCACAAGTTTCCAATACAACCATGAGTCTATTATATAGATCTCATCCAAACAATAATTAGACATCTAATTACAATAATTAGATCCACAACTATGAGTCTAAAATTGGCTCTCATCATGCAAACACTTGGTTCGTTAGCTAACTGCCCGTAACATCTACAGTCTGAACCACACAGGTGATCGACGTCGGTCCTTGTCTACCTGGGGGGTGCCGACGTCGACCGACTACTGACCGACATTGGTTTCCTTCTTGCCTTATCCAGCCAACGTCGGTTGGCCTGACCGACGCCGGCGTCTGTGACACTCTGCAACTCTTTTGCAACCTCCTCCATGTCTGCATTAGTGAATCTTTTAGCTCCACAACCTAACAATATCCCACTTGGAGATAAACAGCTACACTGTACCTATACCTGTACTATATCTAATCTATTTCTTGGTTTGTATCCCTCTTCAAGCTCAATCCTGAAGACAACCCACCACACATCCCGTGGTGCACCTCCTGTCATCCGAGTACCCTACCACATCTGAGCCTACAAACACATGTAGTGAAGTCCTAACTCTGTATAGCATGAATCCCTGCTGCTGGTCCCTCTCAAATATCTGAGAACCCACTTCCCTGAATTGGCTCCTAACTCTCTGACAGCTCCCACTGCATGGGGAAACTCAGGTCTATACCAGACCTCATGTGATTTTGGATACTGTACCTGTCTAGCCCTTAGTGTGCTCCAGCTCTACATCATTAACCTTGCCAACACCTGATTCACATCAACTCCCACTGGAGACAAAATCTACCTGTGATCTCCATGTCTCCCATGCCAAAGAATTCTGCTGCTCCAAACTCCTCATGACATGCCACTGAACTAATCTTACCCTTAGCTCAGCAAAACCCTGTATGTACAAACCTACTAGCTAGCATACCATCCACATACAGCAACAGAATGATGTCGCAACTCATCATCCCCCTGGTAAGACAAACCATAGTAGTTACCTTGACATTGACTGAAGCCATGCTTCGTCCTCCACCTATCAAACCCGGTACCACTGTCCTGCAGCTACCTCAAGACCATATGCCTGGTCTTTCGTCTCACGTGTCCGTTCACTCTATTCTTCAACTAAGGTATCCATTCATCTCTGTGCTTTTGCACCGGTTGGCAACCCTACCAAAACTCCCGTTTGGTTCTGTATCATATCCCTGCCATGCTCCCACCTGTTTCCTGGATCCTTCCTGCTCTACAATCAACAACGAGTATAAAGAAGATGAACAATGAATTTGAGGCCTAATTACGTCTTCAGTCCTTTGTATGGGTGTTTGAGACTGCTTGACAGCGTGTTGTCCACCCAAAATCTGTTACAGTGACCGACCTTGGTCACTCCACAGTTTGCACCCAACCGACGTCAGTTCCCATGCGTCTGTCCCTGACTACCAATCCTACTGACATCGGTGTCCCTGTTGCCGACATCGGTCCTTCTGACTGACATCAGCCTTACCTACTACCGAGGTCGGTCCTCTTGACTGACGTCGATCTTACCCTACTTGACATCACTGGCTTCAGTCTGCACATGACCGACATCGGCATCTGTCTGTTTGACGCCGATTCCTCCTGATCGACGTCAGTATCTGTGTTCACCTGTGAGTGATGACTTTTTACCCGTGAGCTCCTTTGAATCAATCACCATGTCCAAACTGCTCTGCTTAGAAGTATCCAGCACCATCCACTGGTTTCTATCCGCCATCTCCTCCATAAACACCAAGGCTTTCCAGTTCTTAAGCCTGTCAAATATATCTGTCTTTCGCTTAAGAACATGCATCTCCTTCCTGCTCATGTGACCAAGCCTATGAAGCCACGTCTCTGCAATAGAAGAAGAATCAGTAATATAAAAAAGTAGATAAAGAGTACCTATTTTCTTACCACCAGATAATTCAAGTGTATCCGCTGTGAGAGTTCTTGTGCATCTCTCATCACCTAATCTTTATGAAGAAATTAGCCATATCTCCAAACCTGGGACCTGCATGACCTTCATCAACCCCTGTGTGTTGGCCACCTGCAATTTCAGCTTCACTTCCCCTTTGCCAATTCTTTGGCAAGTCTCACCAGCTCCTCTACCTGGGGCTACATGGAAAGAGGCAACCGAATATGTTATCCAAGATTCAACTTTATCCAAGAAACCTCCCAGAGCATCCTGTGCAACAACACCTACAACATCTGCTTCTTCAGTTCTTTCTTGTTGATCTTCCACAAACCAACAATATTCTTTTACCTGCTCTTTCTTTCCATGGGACCGTAAGTGACCATCTGTGCTTTTCAACTCCTCCATTCTTAGCTTACTTTCATCTGCCATTGCTCTACTCCCACTCAATCAGAAACCCTTGAGAGTGATCTGTAACCAAACACAAAACCTGCTTCCTGCAACCTGAAGAACCTACAACCAAGGCTCTGATACCACTTGTTGGGATATGGACAACACCAGAAGCACACAATTGATTACCAAGCCAAGCAACTTAATATGCAAAAATTAACCAGAATCACAAGTAACTAGAATTCAAAAATAACACAGAATATGAGAGACAATACACAACTTGTATTAATACTCATACAAAAAAGAATACAATAAAGAAGATGCCACTTCTTCTCCACCACCTCTTCAGAGGTTTCCCACACCTCAAGTGAACAGTAATTCTCTCCTCAAAGCTCTCTCTCTCAGGTCCCAACACACTAACTCAAACACAGAGTTGGTGTTCACCTCCAGTGCTCCACGCACATCACAAGTGCTCCACGCACTCCACAAGTACTCAACGTACTTCAAGTAGATCTCCCATGAACCTGCAACAACCTGCAATTCAACAGACCATACTTATGGAAGGGACTGCCTTACCTTCCTCTTAGCTCTCCATGTACTCCACGTACATACCAATGAGTACACATCATACTCTAAGTAGATCATGCCTGATCCTACTCCCTGTTGTGTTGCTGTCTTATGATCTCCAACCTACAGATCAATCTGGTTCTGCACACCTGTGAACCTTGACCTTGCACACACACACACACCTGCAGATCAATGATCTTACTTACCATGTAGATCTCCTATCATAGCCATGCTCACCTGATGACCAAGATCATACATACCTGAAGAATCCAGCTGACTCTCCAATCCAGCACCCACACTTGGTACTGTGGCATTAGGAGGAACGCACCATTGCTCTACCTCTCTCTGAAGGAGCTATTTGCTCTCTTACTCCCTAGCACAAGTTTCCAATACAACCATGAGTCTATTATATAGATCTCATCCAAACAATAATTAGACATCTAATTACAATAATTAGATCCGCAGCTATGAGTCTAAAATTGGCTCTCATCATGCAAACACTTGGTTCGTTAGCTAACTGCCCGTAACATCCGCAGTCCGAACCACACAGGTGACTGACGTCAGTCCCTGTCTACCTAGGAGGTGCCGACATCGGCCGACTACTGATCGACATCGATTTCCTTCTTGCCTTATCCTGTTGACGTCGGTTGGCTTGACCGACGCCGGCGTCTGTGACACTCCGCAACTCTTCTGCAACCTCCTCCATGTCTGCATCAGTGAAGCTTTTAGCTCCACAACCTAACACTTGTGGGTATTGAGTTAACTTTTGATGAATTTTAGGGAAAGAATAGGATGTGAAGGAAAATTTAGATCCTACCATTGAGCCCAAAACACATTTGAGTCTTTCATAGATCCCAAACTCTCTTTCTCAAGTATGCAACCTATCAATGTATGGAGATTTTGCCTTCCTTTGCTTACACATTCCACATAGGTGCTGGGAATTGGTGTGGGAAGACTAATGGAATCCTGCATGACCTCACATAGTCATTAATTTTCATCAATGGGATCTAAAATGATTTTAAATAGCCTGAAACTAGGTTATTGTGGTTTCAGAAGGGTTTTGGACTACTAAACTTCTTAGTTATTATTCATGGAGTATAGCCCATTAATTCATGAAATATTGCCACATGTCTGAAGGACATAAGGGCCCATATCAACCCCTAAGTTCATTGTATCTAATCCTTCTTCTTCGTTATGAACTGAGCATTTGAAAGTGACCTTCACTAGCTTACAAGGAACTCAATGAAGGAGATGAAATGCTTTTTGTCCTCTTTAGACCTTCCAATGTTGCCAAAAGCATGATTTGACCTTAAACACATCATGGGGATCTAAAACCATCCTTTTTTGACCTGAACTAACCATATCCACATTGAAAACTTGCTTTATAAGCCCTTGGAAAGTTCATTGTTACATTATATTTCACTTTCTTGCCCTTTAGAAGGTCCCACCACTTGTTGTACATTGAAACCGACCTGGACCAACATATAAAAGGAAGATGAAACCTTGGCATAACTTGGAAACATATTAGAGAAATGAAAATTCACTTGATCCTTTTAATTTTCATAGGTAACCATTACCTTAATTTCTCCAAAACTACCTTAATCATTGCTAAAACATGTCATGAGACTCTAATGAAGGGAATTGGTGACAAGACTAGGTGTTTGACTCACTCTCTTTGGATAAACCTTGTAGGATACCTTGAAATAACCAAATACACCTGATAATACATATCAAAACTCTCAAAACTCTCAAAAGGCTATCAACAATGTTAAACAAGTCCTAGATAGCAAGTTTTAAAAGCTAGTCACCTATGGTAGCCAATTTTGGCTAAAAAATCGTAAAAATAATTAGGAGCAAAGGATTGATAACACTAATGCTACTAAAATAGTTTTTCAAGGATTTTTCATGTCCTTGGACAACCATATAGTGAGGATGATTTCACAATAAGATCATATTTCTCAGCATTTTGGCCAAATTAGTGATCAAAATAAAAATATTAAAAATGTCCAATAAGGGAAGGTAATATTGAAGCCCAACAAGAAATGGGATCAATCATTAGTCCATTTCTTCATGATTTGAAAAAGAAATCAACACCTGGTTTTTATTGTAAAGGTGTTGGAGATGCTACAAAATCATGGTTGATGGCCTTGTGAACATATTTCGAGTTGTAGCCTGTGACTTCCAATTAGAAGGAAATGTTTATGGTATTCCAATTAGATGTCAAAGTAACCCTTTAATGAGAAAAATTAAGCTACAATAAGGTCTATATTGATGTTAAAAACACATGAGAAATGTTTGAAACTAAATTTAACAACAAGTACCTCTTTGTTTCCCATAAGTTGAAGATGAGGTTTGAATTTCATCTCCTCTCATGAGGATCATCTTTTGTTTTTACATACAAAGCAAATTTTATGAGCATGATGCATCATGCAACTCAAATGCATGATGAGGAGGTTAAGGTCACCAAATTAAAATTAGTTTTGAGGGATAACATTAGATTTGATGTTAATTTGATAAATCCTTCCACTTTTTATGAAGTCTTGGAATACACCTATGGAGCTAAAGAGAAGGACATTGCTTTCTTTAAGGCTAGGGATGAGTTAAAAAAAATTAGACACCAAAAGTACTCTATGACTCCTAAATACTTTAATAAGTTTGTTGAGCCTTACAAGAAGAACTTTTTAAATTTTGGAAATAACTCCACAAAATTTCAGAAATAAAGGGTTGTGTGTAAAATCCAAAACTCTCATAAAGATGTTGGATTTAATGGTACACTTGATATAGAGGCCAATAAAATTCCTAGTGGAACCAAAGGCCTTATTATAGGTTATTGCAATTGTAGTGGTGAAAACTATGAGTGAGTTGTCCCCATAAAAAAGTAGATAGCATGGTAAATTTATGCAATCGTGGACAACATAACTACAAAACAGTAGTCCACTTTCATGGAGTTAAAAGGTAAATTTTTAAACCAATGAATTTTTATTTTTATTTATTTTGTAGCTATACATAATTTCATTTCACCTATTGTAATAAATAATTTTGGATGTAAAAATTAAAAATTAAAAGAGAATTTGGAGGTGGATTTGGGCACTGGGAAGCATTTCCATACCATGGAAATGGTTAGGCATGAGAAATAGACTTGGGATAAATGGTTACAAAACTAAACCTATATGTAATTCCCCTAGGTTCTTGTCATGAAATTTTGGGCATGGACTAGTTACAACACCATAAAGTAAAAATTGCATCAAAGAAATGTTTTATGTTGTATTCAGTTCAAATAAAGGAGTTATCTAAGTAAGAACAACATAGTCTGAATGATTACCCATTGCTTTGAGAATTTAGAGATGTATTTATTGAAGAATTGCCTAGAATGACACTAGTACAAAACCTTGATTTTTCAATCAATATAATTTTTGGATATGCCCTTGCATCCAAAACACCCTGTCGAATGAACACCATAGACCTATAAGAATTTAAAATATAGTTTCAATATTTTCTTAACAGACTTAGAAGGCCTTATACATCTCCTTGTGGACCACAAGTTCTATTTGTAAAGAATAAAGATGGAACATTGTGTTTTTGTATTGATTATCAAATGCTAAACAAGGTTACCATAACATGAAATACCCACTGGCATGTATTAATGATATTTTTGATTAGATAAAGGGTGCAATGGTGTTTTCAAAAATTTATTTGTGGTTTAGGCACCATTAACTCAAAATCAAAAATAAAATCCTCCATAAAACAACGTTTAGAATAAGTTATGGTAATTATGAATTTGTAATGTGGTCCTTTGGGCTTACAAATGCACCTGCTACATTCATGAACCTCATGAACAAAGTGTTTAGGGACTGCCTAGACCAGTTTGTGCTTGTATTTCTTGATGGAATCATGGTTTCTCAAGGAATATTTAGGAATGTGAGAATCATTTTTGAATATTAACATAGATACCTGATTCATTTTTGTAAAGTTATCCAAGTGTTCATTTTTCTAGGATAAGATTTATTTTTTTTGGGAAAGGGATCTCCAAAGAGGGTGTAATTGTTATCTCCTAGAATATTAAAGCCATCATGGAGTGGCCTACACCAAATAACATGCATGAAGTTAGAAGCTTCATGGGATTTATCAGGTACTATATGAGTTTCATTGAAAACTTCTCCAAAGTAGTTAACCAAACATCTTCTATACAACATAAAGGAGTGAAGTTCATTTATATTATAGAGTGTGAATCAACCTTTCAAAGGCTGAAATATTTTTTTACAACAGGACTTGTTATATTGATTCCATGTCTAAATGGTAAAAATTTAAGTTTGGATTGAAGCTTCTAAACAAGGGATAGGTGGTGTGTTATCCCAAAATGGACATGTGGTATCCTTCAAATCAAGAAAAAATTAAACTCATGAAGTTGACTATCTAGCACATGATCTAGATCTTATTACAATTGTTCATGCATTAACTATGTAGAGACATTATCTACTTGGAAATCATTTTATGATCAGGTTAGATCGCAATGGACTAGATCACATCTTCATACAAAATTATTTGAATGGTAGTGAGCATAGGTGGCTTGAGTTCATCATTGATTACGACATTGTCATTGAATACAATAAGGAAACAAAAAATATAGTGGTTGATACTATAAATAGATGAGCATATATTTAGTGTTATCCTGAATTTGGTCCTCTAATAGTAGCCAAAAGACCATTTTTACTTAAAAATACAAGAGAAATAGGCTGCAAAGACATGATAAATTAAAAATATTAAATTTTGTTTGATGAATATGGCTTTTGAGGTTTAAAGGTAGGATTTATGTACATGAAACAAACAATATGAGATTGAAAGTGTTGGATGAAGTGCATAATGTACCCTATTATGAACATCCCTGTGTGAAAAAAATGGTTCAAGAGCTGAAATTGTATTATTTTTGGCTTCGATTGAAAAAATGACTTTGTTGATTTTATGGAAAAATGCCTTGAATGTCAGTGAGTGAAAGTTGAAGACTACCACCCTAAAAAAAAAACTCCTTCAGTATGATGTACAAACCAATAAATAAGCATTGGAATGTGTATCAATTTTGCCTTAGTCCCAAAAATATCATGATACAATTCTATTTGTGGTTGACAAGTTTATAAAATTGGATCACTTCATAATGTTAAATATAATAGATGGTGCACCCACATTTATGGAAATATTTGTCCATGAGAGTGTAAAACTTCATATAATGCTTGAAGTAATCATTTCAGATAAAGATAAGTTGTTTAAATATCTTTTTTGGCAAACATTAATTAATTATTTTTGCACTAAGTTGAATTTTAGCATAATTTACCATCCACAAAGAGATGGGAAAACTAAATAGGTCGGCCAAGTGGTTGAGGACATGCTACACATGTATGGAATGGATCAATGCACTAAGTGGCAATAATATATTATGTTATTATAAATTAGCTATAATAACATTTATTATTATTCAATAAAGAGGGAACCCTCTGAGGCTTTGTATGGCAGAAAATGTAGGACTCCACTTGGTTGAGATGGTTTGGATAATAGAATAGCTCTTGAATTTGAAGTTTTTCATGATTATGATACACAAATGCAAATAAGACAAAAATGAAAGAGGCCTAAGATCAACAAAAGTGTTACACTGATATTAAGTGAACTGAATGGGAATTTTAAATTGGTAATAAAGTCTTTTTAAGAGTTTACCCCAATAAGAGCTCTATTAAATTTGGAAAGATAGCCAAACTATCTCCTATATTTGTTGAACTCTTTGATATGATTGAAATAATTGATAGATGGCTTACCAACCGGTACTTCCTAATTCTCTTTAAAAAATTCATGATGTTTTCCATAGTTTAGTACTTAAGAAATATGTTTCTAATACTTCACATGTGATTGATTTACATATTTTATAGGTGGAAGATAATGGGACTCTTCAACTAGACCTAATAAAAGTGTTGGACTAATGCAACATTAAGTTGTAGAATACAAGCATACTAAAATTTTTAACCTAGTGGGATCAAATGAGTGATAGAAGTGCTACATGGGAGACTAAGACCCTCATGCATATCACATACCCTCACTGTTTTGAATAGATCACCATGCCAGTGTCAATTTTATGTTGGGGGTGGGAGGGGGTAGGATGTCATATCCCCATATTTGATAAATTTTATTTTGATTTTGTAATGTTGACTATTAAACATCATTCATCATTATATTTTTGCAATTTTTTGGAAAATGGAACTTTGATATGGATTAATATAATAATTTTAGTTGTTTACATCATCTATTGAAACATCTACAGTCTATACTATATTATGAAACTAATGGAAATAACATGTTTTATATTTGTAAAGAAAATATTTTTTTCACCTATATCCATGATTGTAAGGCATGGCTAACATGGCCTTGGAAGATATCTAGGAATTTTTGACTCACCTAAGTATGCAATGAATCCCTTTACATGATTATTGGTTACATTTTTGGTGAAAGATCATGTGATTGGCTATAGTATGGAATGCATTATTTTGTTTAATTTTAACATGTGGTTTTTAATGCAAAACATGTCATTGCATATAGATAAATGATGTTTTAGGAACCTCCTAGTTAGATGTTGGAAAGAATGTGTCATATTTGTTTTTATAAATTATAGATCGATAATCCCAACTAATAATGGGACTCAATTCCACATTGATCCCCAATCATACATTCCCAGCCAACTTTGATTAAGAGAAATTCATAAAATACTACATCAATGTAAACACCTGTTGGGTGAATATTTTGTCACTAGCTAATTGATGGGAAAAATAGGTCTCTTCAACCATAGCATAGGGAGATTGGTCAGCCAAATGTGCAGGTTTACCACATCAAAGGGGGAAAAATCTCTCCTCTCATCAAGGGGAGGTTCCCTATAAATATGAGGAGCTATATACTATATATAAATGCAAAAAATAACACTTAGGGGTAGGACAACACCATCCATCTCTCTTTTTTTAGAGATGATGTTCACAGCCAAAGGAGAAATCTTAGTGAAATGACAGGAGGCGCTTCTCTTCTTTCAAAAGTGGCCTATAGCTAACAACAAGAATCCTTTCAGGTAGGTAACAAGTAACTGGTAACAAGGAGCAGTAACCAATAGAATGAGGTGTAGCACAAAGTCTCCACCTCAACTTCCCTAGAGTGAGATACAAAGGAAATGAGGGCACAAAGTCATCCCAAGGTCCTTTACATAGAAATAGAAAACAAATAAACACACTAAAGGCAATTATGGCAACACAAAGTCTCTCCACAGTTAGCTTCAGGACACCTTCTTGATTACTTCCACTAGATCTGCTTATTTTGATAAAATGGACAAGAATGCATTCAAAAAATAGACATCAGAACAATCTCCTAAAATGACACAAGCTATAACAACACAAAGTTTGAAAGTAACTTGCTTTCTCATTTAAACAAAAAAATATGATTAACAATCTAAGCTTAAAGTCTTAGTAATTACCGCTCAATTTTGGTAACCAAAAATATCTCCCTTACAAAAAATAAGAGATTACAATATATAGTAGCTAAGAAAGGCTTGGTGCTCTATTTCATGGAACGGCTCATGTTGCATTTAATGCCTTGAATGCATTTTTAGTTTAGTCAAAGAGCCCATGCTGGAACAGGGTGGCCGCCTTAACTGTGGTGTGTTGATTTATCTCAAATGTCTCTTCCTGGACCTGGGTCATCTGGTCCTTCACCAAATATTTGCACAACTGTCCACTTCACTTTTACTTCATGGAGAAAAATAGGCCACGCCTTGAATGCTTTCAAGATTAAATATCTACTTGGTGGATTATACCACCTACTAGAATAACTCCTGCATAGATATTTCTGATCTTTCCCTCTTTCCTATTACAAATTGAGCTCTTGAGCTATCTTTTCCCTTTTTGCTGGCTCTTTCAGCTCCTTCTATAGTTGGTCACTGAGTTTGTTTTTAGGTTCCACACCACATTTGGAAATCAATGGATATTTCAACCAAGCTTGAATTTGACATCCATGGGGATGTCAAAGCTTCACTGTTTCAACAGTTCGGGTGGTCTCATTGGTTCTTTGGTTTTGTCTCTTCTTTGGTTCATTCGCTTGAACCTTCTCCTTGAATTGGTCTCTAGAATCTTCCACTTCTTTCTTTTGCTCGGAGCTTTCTTTGAACTGTTGAACCCGTTGAACTTGTGAACCATTTTGGTTCAAGGTTCAATGATTCATCTTCTTCCTTAGAAGCCTTTGTTTTCTCTAAGTCTCTCTAGCTTTGAAAAAGTCTATAGAAATATGTCTACAGAGTTTGTAGAAATAAGTCTATAGAATCAAGCCTACAGAGTCCATAGAATTGAGCCTACAGAGTTCATAGAATTGAGTCCATAGAAATCATCTTGCAGAGTCCATAAAAATGAGTCTATAGAAATCAACCCATGGAGTCTATATAATTGAGCCTACAGAGTCTGTAGAATCGAGTCTATAGAAATCATCCTGTGGAGTCCATAGAAATTGGGCCTACAGAGTCTGTAGAAATCAGTTACAGGCCTTAATGTCTTTGGAACCTCCTGAAGGGAAGGTGTCCCTTCGGGCCTTTAGAAGGTCCATTTTTTAGTCGCTAAGATCCCCCCACAAGCGTACCTACCCTTCAGGGTCCTTCAGGTGGTCTTCGGGCTCCAATTCCTTCAAATAAAATGTCTGAAGGAAATATTCCCTTGCCTTAGTCACTTTTCATCAAGCTTTTTTCTTTCAGGCAAATTCCTGCAGACAAAAGTATGAAGGAATTCCTTTAGAATTTTTTCTGAAAGAATTCACCTTGTCTTTTGTCTTGAACAAATCTAAAGGAATTCCAACTTTTCTGCCTTGTTCATTTTTCCAAAGAAAATTTTACCCTTTCGGCCTTTTGCAATGGTCCATTTTGTTCATCACCTGCCCTCTACAAGGGCACTCACCTTTGGTTCACTACCCTTTGCAAGGGTATTTTGGCCTTTGGGCTTTGGGGCACTCCTTTGAATTGACCGATTGAACCAACTTTGGTTCAACGATTCAATGGTTTAATCTTGTGTTATGCTCATTTAATTGACCGCTTGAACTAACTGCGTTGAACCAACCACTTTTTGAACCTTTGAACTGTTCAACCCATTGAACCTTTGAACCATTTTGGTTCAAGGTTCAACGATTCAAGCCTTCTTCTTTTCATTGAGTGTTTTGAAGCCGTTGAACTTACTAAAGTGGTTAAACTTTGAACTCTTGCCAAAGCGCTTACTCATTAAGCTTGCCGATGCCATTGAACCTTTGAATCCGTTGAACCTTTGAACCCATTGAACCATTTTGGTTCAAGGTTCAACGGTTCATTCCTTTTTTTGAAGCTTGCCAATGAACATTTTTGGTTGAACCTCAGTGTTGAACCAAGCTTGAAAATGCCTATGTGTTGGGAACTTGTTCCTTAGAGAGAGGTCGCCTGTTGAAGCCGTTAAACCTGTTGAACTTGCTAGTCCCTTAACTAAAAAAGCTTGAATAATGAAGAATTTGAATGCTCATAATAATTTTTGACAAGGGAAGAGAGGATTTTGGCTTGCAAGACCAAAATAATTCATATATTGTCCTAAAAATGAGTGACAGATTTTAGGAACAACAACACCAACATTAATTTCAATATTAAACATAGTAAAATATTCAATACTGCTATTCAAATTCAATTATGAAATGCTACATAAATTACTCTATGAATAGATGTACAATGATTATTGCCTAAACATATACTACATATTCATTTTCATTTACATATAAAAGTAATATTCACCCTAGTAGTACAAAATCATCATTATTCATATTTTTTTGTTAGTTTCATTCTCATTTTATGGTATAACAAAATACATGTATAATATTTTTATGTGTTATACAAATATGTAAATTTCATCATCTACATATGTCAATGCAATAAATATACGGTTATTATCTAATGATTACATTCATATTCACAACCATGGCAGGAATAAAATTAACTTGAATAAGTAGTATTTCTCACGGAGTACTGCACAATTGCAAAATATCCATGTTGAAGAAGCATTGAATTTAAATGGAAGAGCAAGAACATCATTGGAGTGATTTTATTCCAACCACAGAGCCTTTCATATCCCCCTCACACCTCTCATACACTAAGAGTGGCACTACCCTTCCACAAAGATAATAGGTGTAGATAAATGATATACTAAGAGGGAATCCATATGGATAAAACAAGTCATTGAAATGACATGCAGCTCCCCATAGCAATGTAATACATAATAATGAAATGGAAATAGAATGATTTAAAATTCCTAATATATAATGAGACATACAAATATGAATTAATGAAAATAATAGATGAACCCTAAATGTAATCCAACTCTAGTACTATGGCATGTCTGATAACTGAAAACATTGGGCAAGCCTTGGTGACACAACATAAAACCCTAATCCTTATGCATAGAATTACTATGAAAATTACACCAAAATATCCATTCCATCCTTATAATTATTTCATCCTTATGCATAGACTTACTATGAAAATTATACCAGAGTATCATAATGTTGATTACATATCTCTCAACCTATCCAAACATCTCATTGACTCCCTATCTCATCAATCCATTTTATGTGCATAATTATGATCTCACTTTAAGCGCATATAAGTCTAAATAAGACCCAAATTCTAATTCTAAAATAAGGGTTTTACATATGCCATGCATTATTTGCATAGCCAAACCAAGCCGTAACCCAAGATTAAAAACCATCATCCAAAGTCTAAAAACAAGTTTTACCACAAGGTGATAAATTTACAAATGTGTTTTGACATCCAAAAGTATTGGAATATAATAATGAGTTTAGCAATTATAATTAAAGTATCACATGCAAATGGTATTCAACTACTTAACATAGGTTTAAAATTCATTATCTTAGTTTTCATTCCCAAGTTAGGATCAATATACAAATGTGTGATTAGTTATACATACAAGTTCTAATTTCAAAGGGGTTATATTTTAATACGTGTTCATAAATTAATAGGTGATTAAATTCCATAGTCATGTTAAACTTGGTCTTAAGGATCCAAGTACATAGTTTTTAGGGTGTCATGTTATGATTTAAACTTAAAGGCAATATCTCATTTTGCTATAGATATAGTGGTCATAGATCAACCAAGCAAAGGAAAATCATACCTAAACATAGGGTTATTAAAGGTATAATAATCCAATAACATTATCATACCAATGATTATTCAAGTCCATATTAATATTTATTCATCCAAAATAAATATTCAATTTCAATAAGGAATCATCTATCGAAAACATGTTTTAATAGTTGGTCAAAGTCTCAACCTTCCTTATGTGAGTTTATCACCAACCAAGGGTTAAAATTCCACTATGATTTTAACGATGTTAAAATTTGTTTATCTTACAAGGGTTCATCATTCTTTATCATTCCACCTTAAATCCATAGGTTTTCCATGATATTTTTTAAAGGTTCCCATAGCTCAAATTCGATAAAGTGCATTCAATCAAAAGGGTGTTGTTTGATCCAAGTATAGTACATAAGTGATAACACAATTCATAAGTGTCACATACCACTTATGGAAAGTGTTATCAAAAGTAATATCACAATGATCAATAATAAGACCAAAATATGGTCTAATAAGGTATGACCAAAAATAATATCTAATTAAACATAGTCCATATTTCAAACCATATAATAGCTATGATTTTCACATGAAACACATATATGTGATAGGTCTTCTAGTAAAATTATAACTAGGTTAAAACCTTTGTTTCATTTAGTATTAAGTTGAATAACCATACAATGGATTATGAAAGTAATCAATAGGTTTTATATCTATTATGTAATAGAAACCAAATTGTAATACGATACTAGGATACTATTACCATAGTTTCCAAAGGCTCCCATAAGGTAGTACAATTTCATTTCAATCTCAAATTATAACCAAATAGTTTAGAATTCATACATTGGTTTCCAACCTATGGTTCATTGTTTGCATTAAGGCATTATATAGCATAGTCTATCACATGTAGAAGGTTGTATCTAACCCATAGTCATGATTCCATACATTTGAATACCAAATTTAAAGTAATGTTTTTCAAGTCATAAATTATCTAGGCTTAGTGTCTCCACAAAGGCTTAAGTTTTCATTATCATTGCTAAGCACTTGGTATCCTATAAACATGTTAGTTATAACTAGTTATTGGATCAAAAGATTCATACAACATCTAAAACATATAATTATCCACAATGTTACTATAAGTTTTGAGATATTGTAAACATGGTTTTAAGTGAAAATAAAAAATATCTCCATTACAAGGACTTTAAATGATAAATAATTTCACTAGTTGTCAATTGTGGTTACAAACACACAAGATCCTCAATCATATAAGAATGATATGTTTTTGCTAATTAATATGTAATAAAAAATCTGGGTAGCATCAAATCTTGGTATCCATAAAATAATACTCATATATTTCCTCTATGTTGCTTAACCCACTAGGAGGTTATACACATAAGTTCCTCACACTAATGGTGCATCGAAAAGGTGTCTTTGATAAGAGGTTTGCATAAAGTAGGTTTTGTAATATCAAAATATAGAAATAATGGTGATTTGAGCACACAATAATAAGGTGATGTCCACAAGGTTTATATTAAGATATAAAGATGTTGTAAGTTTTGAAAGTTCCTCTTTTATGTCTCAAGCTAACATAAAGCTCTTATGAAACAACACTATACATGATCCATTATGCATTACACTTAGCATAATCCCCTTAGGATATTGAGTTAGTATGGATATCAAGCCGATATTTTTAACAATGAACATTTATTTCCCATAGAGTTTGGGTATAACTTATACCATAACTAACTATTATAGCTATCCACAATAGCTTATATACTAAAAAAGGTATCTACTGATAAAAATATTCAACATAACTACTAATTTTCATATTAGATAGGAAGCCAATTTGCCATACTACATTCACATATATGAAATGTATGTGCATACATATATGTATATTTCATATATGTGCAAACATATATGAATTATATAAAACTTATACACTTTAAATAATAGCCTTACCAGTATACTTCCAGTCTATACCAAAATAATATATTTGGAATAGATTATTGACATCCATCAAAGCATGACAGGGGAAATTTTCCATATGTAGTTGAAAGAGCCCTAGTGGATGATTATGAAAAAATTATGAGCATACACAAGGAACATGTATTATTTTAAAAAATGACTTTAAGAAATGTGATCTCATGGAACACCATGGTTGTATCATATACATAAAATGGGTTAATTGAAAATACTTTGAAGACATTAAACCAAATGTAATTGATAGGTTTAATGCCAAACTCAAAAAACCTTTACTAGTGTCCTCACAGTCTATGCTATGATGGGATCTATGATAATGATGTTTTTATAAATCCCAAATAAATTTAGAGACTAATTTTATGGCTTATGTGAAACTAAACACATCATTGAATATGTGAAAGATACAATTTGTTCCATAGTTAATTCAATGAAAGTTGGATCTTCCTCTATTTAGATAATCAAATCCACCAACATTGAATGAGAATGTGCTCCAAAGATGAATATTCTCATAATAAAGTAATATAATCATTAAATATTCTAAAAAGACAGTCATACATACATCAAATATTCTCAAAACATAGTCATGCATCCATCAAATATTCATAAAATATAGTCATGTGGCCATTAAAATTTCTCATTAATTTCATAAATTTAATATTATAAACAAAATAATCATATATATATATATATATATATATATATATATATATATATATATATATATATATATATATATATATATATGTATGTATGTATGTATGTATGTATATAAATTTCATAAATACTAAATTTACCTCATAAAATTAGACACATCACCTTGACCTAATGCTAAAATCAATCTATCACCATTGCATGGATTAGACAACACTATTGTGTCATTTCCACTTAGTCCCACCCATGCTATAAAGGGATTGAAAGCTTGGTTTTCCCATCCCTTGCCCTCTTCCCCAGCTTCATACTTATTTTTTGTACGACTATTTTTTTTATTCAGATTGTTTAATTGTCCTCCACTTCAATGTGTATTCTATGTATTTGTTTTTTTTTACAAAAGGAATCTTGCTTCTTATGGCTCTCTTCCCCAAATTTGTACTTATTTTTGCAAGACTATTTTTTTAATTCAATTTTTCCATTCGTATTCTACTTCAATGCATGTTTTGTGTATTTATTTTTTTATGCAAAGAGTCTTGATTCTTATTGAATGGAAGGCAACCTACCCATGTGGCTTTCACTATTTCACCAAATTCAATTCCTTCTCATTAGTTCATTCACTATGGAAATTGACTGGGTATGCTGGGAAAATATTAAAATAATAATGTCAGATGATAACAAGATATGCATTCCCTATTAAACAAGTTAGGTGATACACATGGTAAATATTTGGATTTAACACCATAAACACTATAAAACTTACTAGCTAACGAAGGTAGTTTCTTAGAAATCTTTTAAATCACATACAAATTAGTAGTTAGCTTTGACAAGACACAACCATCAGTCATGAAGTAAACAATAAGAGCTCCATACCACTTTTATAAATATACACATTTACTTTTGAGGTTATTATAACTTATAATTCTTAATTAAAAATTTATAGATTACAAGTTATGAATACATATTACTTATGTTGGAAAACTTGACCACACAGTTTGGTTAAGACAATTACCATGAAGCCACAAAAGGGATAAGTGCCATGTTAAGCACACACGTGTTAAATGGAGTGCCCAATAGTTATCCAAATCCACATAAAGTATTAATAACCATGGTAAACATCTAAACAAAAATATATAAATATATATAATTTATTTATAAAATGAGGTAGGTAACCTCACCTTAAAAGTGAAGGGTTTGAATAGGATTAAAATGCCTATGCACCTAGTGGGTCCTCTTGTCCTCTGAAAATCCTACTAGGATTATGCCACTAGGGTAAATAATATTCAATGAGATCACCATGAGATGATGAAAACACATGTAGGTACTAACCTGTAGCTAATATTACATTCATGGATACCAAATTATCAACTAAACTGGTTAAAATATGAATAATCACATAGAAAATTCATAGAGATCCATTATGTGTCTAAGCTAATGACCTATTATAAGTAGGTCATGCATTGCAAGACAAAAATAGAAGATGATAACACTTATTTACAACCATAAGAAACAAGAATGCATGATATTATTATAGATAATATATATACACATTTTCCTATTCAATGGTTATGACTACTAGTAATTCCTAGAGTAAATACATCCTCTATGAGTATTTAATATTGGATACAAAACTAACAGTAAGAACACAATAGATCACCCAAACCCATATGGCCATTACCCATGCCAAAATAGGTGAAAGGAGATGTTTATGTCTAACATAAGGATAAAGTGATCACAAACCAATCTATAGGATTCTCTTTCTATTGGCCATAATATACATATAGTTCCTTCTCTTTGATGATACTTTCCCCCATACTAAGAGTGTTCCACCTACGTCATAGCTAGATAAACAAAAATGTAGTCATCTAAGTCATGATATTAAATCCACATGATATAAAATTGTAAAAACATGATAATATATGATCATAATTATTCCCCATAATTGCATAACATTAATTTATTCTAATCACAATTAATTTCCTTAATTTTAGTACATAATTATATGAAGCAGGAGAAAAATAATCAATTGATTCAAAGAATATAAAACAATTAAATTGATAATGAACATACAAAATTGTAAAATAATAAATTAATATTCATAATATAAATTACGCCTTATGTTAACACATAACATTAATCACAAGTATTTGCCTTCAACATCTAGTACTGGGAAAAGGGGATGTGATAGAGGCTTCAGTTCAGTTAGATTTTTAACAACTATAAATGAACTTAACACTTATGTTTTGTTTTGGAATTTTGTGTGAAGTTAATGGTGGAATGGGTAGCCGGTGTATTTATGAGAGTAATGGGGCTTAAAACTAGGTGAATTGAAGTTTTTGTGAAGCCAGGGGTTTGACCTATGATCACCCATAGGTTTGTCTTATCACTCATTTTTCAGGAAATTATCTTTTATTGTCTTAATACAAACTAGGTTTGAATACAATGAGAGGAAAGTTTGATTTCTAATTGTTTGGCTCAACCAACATTTATTGGTTTTAATGTGGTTAAAATGAATGGTTGAGTTTGTATTCATTGGGTGTGAACTTGTATAAATATTTGATACAATGGGTTGTGGCATGGTTGAACTAGTCGTTGCATTCTTTATTAACCTATGTTAGTGGTAACTACGATGATTAAATGTCTCTTTTTTAAGTTATATATTTGACTGATTAAATGAATAAATATGAGAGTTGTTATTGTTGGATTTGACCTGCATATATTTGTGATTTTCAAACCTCTGCCTACATATTTAAAATGCATTTGGATTTTAATAATGTGACTGCAATCAGGTTATATTATTTTTTTCCCTCTATATAGAAATGTTTAAAAGTGAAGGGCATAAGTATTGTTTAAATATTAAAGTTTTTTTATGACTGATGTATTTAATCCAAAATTTAGGAATGCATTAGATGAGTTATTATTTGATCTAGGCTTGCACTTTTCTTTATCTTTTCTTGCACTTGGAATAATAGTATAAATAAAGGATCATGATTCAATATATTTTTTTGTAAGATATGCATGTTGTATGAAAGCGAGAAAGGTTGAATTGCAATAGTATAATCTTGTCCTCCTTTATGAAGTATTCAAAACATTTGATTAATTTCTCAATCATGACTTGACTACTTGATATGGATTAATCTGAGTGGTTAAGTAAGTTGGGAATGCAAGAAAGGAGGTTGAATTCATTGATTTTGTTCTTTATTTTGTTTATACTCAATTGTGTAAGTCAAGTTGAGTGTTCTTAAAATTTATAATTATACGATGGATGGTTAGGCATAGACCTCAAAATGTAGTCATTTACAAGCATGCACCTGGTCATTCTACATTGATTAATTATGGAAGACAAACTTGTAGATTAATACTAAAATATAATTTATTTTATTAATGATGCATTTTATGTTTGAATACTACAGTAAGGTTTTTATTTATTAAGATTTATTGGATCTATAGATGCTTAGATCATTAAATCTTCTAAACTTTATTAATTGCAACAATAGATGCAAACTGATAATTAGTTTAACTTGAGGAAAGAGTACGATGTCCTATTTTTACAGGTTAACCACTTTCTAAAATTGACAAAAACATACAAAATGTTCATGTGTTGACATAACCTTGTCAAGTTTGACAACATACTTGATGCAAAAGTGCAAGAGACAAATTATTTTATTTTATTTATTTTTATTATTTCACTGAACTACATTAGTACATGATCCCATGTTGTAATGTCTATGTATGGAATCCCATTTCATTATCATAGGCTTCAAAACACTATTTAGCAAGGGATCATCATATTACATAATACAGTAAAACCTTGAGTTGCTTATAATCTAATATTGACTTTTTTTATTGTACTTGTTTGAGTGATTAAGATAATACAGGGTTTGTTATGTGAAAATTTTATTAATGGCCTTAAGACCATTGTTGGTATTGATTTTAGTATTCTTATATAAAGGCATGTAAATATTTTATTGATGAGTCATATATGTACCTAAATGAAATGTAATTATATAAGTGAAGATCTTGAGTCTGGTTTTTATTTAACATTGTGATACTTATGTAAATTTAACGCTTGCATCGATAAATGATTTATGTTTCTTAAGTAATGATTGATTTAAATGGCATTTAAGAATAATAAGTGTTATTATCACAAATGTTAAATTGATTGGATATGGAAATATATGAACTCCCTATGAACAATTAGTTTGGTTATGTCATGTTATGAAACCCTAGTTTCCATTATAAGCATGTTCTTTTGAAAAATGCTCTTTGGAAATGTTGTCTAGATTGAATGAAGAGATGTTAAGTGGGTAATTAATATTTATCTATTGTAATGTTTATTTTTTCAAATTAATTTGGTATATTTATTTCAAATATATATTATTAGTGGAAGCATATTCGAATGAAATAAAATGAAATTCATTCAGATTACTTACCATAAGGATGAGATGAATATTCATATCATATAACACTTATGTTGATATAAAGTCTACATCAACTTAAATTAGATAATTAATTTAACATTGCTTTCATGAGAATTAACATAATGTTGATATAAAGCATACATCAAATTTAATTAAATAATTAACAAAACATTTCTTTCATAAGAATGAACATACTCTGAGGTAATGTGAATGTAAAAGGTTTAAGTGAAAACTTAAGGAAATTAAGGACACCTTGAGTAATTGATCATAGAAGGCCTTAACGATGGGATTTCCTTTTGGGTCTACTTAATAAATGTAATTAAAAGGAATTAGGCTGTTAATAGAACTTGGATTCAATCTAAGTAATAAAGATTCAAGTGAATAGGGATGAAGAATAAATGTTAAGAAAAAAAAAGGAACTTATTGATGCATACAATTGGGACCCTTTGATCTAGATAACCATTATGGGACCAAATGGTAATTGAATAGGAATCTCTATAAATGGATAATGCATAAAAGACTCATAATAATATTACACTAATTTTAGATTGAAGATGTGATACTAAGGAATAAAAAAGGCATTTCAGATATCTTTGCCTTTTGCCTATGGGAACCAAGATATAAATGTAATCATAATGATGATAATAAATATCAAACGATAACACTAAGAATATGAATTTGATATTCTCATATATTTTTCTTGGTCAAATGAAAAAATATAGGGGCTAACAAGTGTACTTTTTTGTCCAAAATGTGAATTAAACGTAATCATGTACACAGTTTCAAAATAACACATGCATGTTATTTAATATTAGGCTTGATATTAAACTATGTATGTAGTTGTACTAACATATTTAGAAAAAAATGGTGTTAAAGCTTTTCATTTCATTGTTAAATATTTTCATTCCATACAACATGACTTGCTTCATCAAACTTGCACTTGCCTTCTAGGTATTTTCAATTCTACCCTAACAAACTTTGTTGAAATCTATTTAAAAGCTCATTAAGTGAGACAATCAACAATGCCCTAAATTGCATACATGATAATGACATTTAAAAAAAAAACATTGTTAAAACTTTTAATTTCATTGTTAAAGTTTTACATTCCATACAAACACGTCTTGCTTCATCAAACCTATGCTTGTGTTCTAGGCATTTTCACTTCTACCTTGAGAAAATCTATTGAAATCTCTTTAAAATCTTGTTGAGTGATATGATCAAGAATGTCGCACTATAGGAGAGGTAATTAGACTAATATTCTGCCAATTAACACCAAATTTAGTAATTTTTTTAGATTTACATTATTTTTTGGTTTGTATAGCCTATCAAACCTAATCACATGAAAAATGAATGTGGGAACTAAAGATGAAGAACAAACTCCATAAAACCCTCATTACCCTCCTACAATTCCACAAGACCCCTAGGTAGTCAAGAGGATTTGGTTACACATATAGTAGAAATAAAATATAGAGTGAGGAGATAATTAAGATGATGAGGGACCTCTATTCAACCAACACCCACCATAATTCTTTGAAAAATACATTGGATTCATTACTAGGTAAAGTTGACTCGATAATCAGTCAAATTGATAGATTAGTAGATTATAGAGAGAGATGTAGGTCCTATTATACTAATAAATTATTAGTGGCTAGTGTGAGATACAAAAAATAACAAAATACCAAATTTGTGCAATATTCATTGATCCAAGAACCAATGCACCGCCTCTATTATCATGAAAATGGTCACCAAGCCACTAGTGCCACCATGATTTGATAAGAGACAACTTTTAGGATTGATGATGGATGGTCTTTAATTATCTAACTTGTAACAACAAATAGGTTCCATTATATTTTTTGAGAAAAGTCTATTATAGTTTTATCCTTAATAAAATTATTGATTATTTTGATTACTTAGAGTTTTAGGGTGGAAAAAAAGGCTCTATTCAAGATAGACTAGGTGCACATCATGCATCTTATCAATGTGCAAGAGTCTATATTCAAAATCCATGTCACCCTAAGATAATCCCCTCTATAGTGAAGGAGTTTGTATATATTGACAATTTTTATTTATTTAAGGCACTTACCAACACCCTATTAGAAAAAAAATGACTGAGAGGGGGGGTTGAATCAGTCTTTAAAAATTTTCTTATCAAATCTCACTTAAGGAATCATGAATCATTCAGACAAGCATATAGATCTAGTAAGCATAAACACCTATCCACGTAAGCATGAAACACAAGAACACATCACATATGTAGGAAAACCTTAAGGGGAAGAAAAAACACTAATTTATGCAAATTTCGTATAGTCCTATAAGATAAACACAATATTTAGTGAAGCACCCACTTCACATGGAGCACCAACCCCAACTAGCTAAGTACCAACTCAACTAGGCTTTAACAAGCACCTACTTACAAATAAGCACCAAACCCCTAGATAAATTAGCAACAAATCATCCACATAATTATTTGATCACATATAGGACACCTTATTTCTCAACTAATTGATGATGACCACCTCTTCATCTCTTTACACTCTTAACCCTCTCAAATTGCCTTCTAGGTCTCTTCACTCAATTAAGTCTCTTCAAGACTGATTAGGTCATATGACCTTGATCATCATACAAATAACCTCTATAAAATATTCATCATTGATCATATACACACCTATGATGGTATAAACTACCTCCTTCTACTCACCAATATATTATTTTATCTGTTTGCACTCTATACATACAAATAGGCCTAAAATTGCCTTGTATTTATACAAGCCTTTTATTCATATCCTTCTTGGTCAGCCAAACACCCTTAACCTCTTAATTCAGACATGTAATAGATATTATGAAATCTCATAATCATGAATAAAATGTGATTTGAGTCCCTTTAGGTCTGACATACCTCAATTAGGCCTTATTTCATCTTTAGGTCTTATGGAGACCTAATCCCATTCGTCTACTTTAGGACACATTGCACTTTGCCTTCCTTGGAATAAATTAAAAAAAATCACATGATAGGAACATGTAATATTCCAATCAAATAGACCCATGCTAATCTCATCTAGGATCCATAACACTTTTTAGAACCAACCACCACTTGAATCACACCATTCGTACTGTTTACAATTAAGCCTTCCCATACATAGGAAGTCTATCTTGAACAACTAAAGCATAAACATATTTTTTTAAAATAAAAATAACAATAAATCACATATTTAGAAACCTCATGACCTTATATTAATCACAAACTTCATTAAATACTTCAACTTAGGGTATACATGCTCAAACTCTTCTCTGCAAAATGCTCACTCTGAAATGCCAACTAGCCTCAAAACACAGTCATGGAAACTTTAAATTATGACACATAAAAGAAAAAAATCAAGGAATTAAATTTCATGAACATGATACTAAAACATCCTTAGAACAACCTCCAATAAAAATATCATAATCTCTATTAGCAATTATTGGTCTTGTAGACCAATTTTTTGACCTTCTGTCTTATAGACCTCACTCAACCATTCAAGCCATTTTGGATTCAACATTTTCACTATTGTCATTGAATACCAAACATTATGAAAATAATGCATAGGACATATAAGTCAAAAATAGAAACACTTTGTACATTATATGATTCAAATCAAGACATAGAGTCTCAAACACATCACTATAGCTTGCTTACCCAAAACTGCCAATTTACCGTAAAGCATAGTCATGGAGATAATGAACTTTAATCATCTATATGACCATTTCAAAAGAATAATTATGCATGAATATTATTCTATGATATCATGATACCATTAATAGCTATAAATATAATATGGTCAAATGGCAATATTGGTCTTGTAGACCAATCCCATGATCATGTACCTCACTGTCTCATCTAAATCAGATAGGTCAACTTATGAGCAACATTTTAATCATATTCATTTAACTAAAAAAATTATATCCAAAATTGATATGTCTTAAAAGTATTTAACAACATCTCCATGTACTTGGTTTCATTCCTATTCTATGATAACACATGCCTAATCATCTTCTCATTGTTGCTTAGGTTTCTTACTGTTTTCAACATTAAACATGTTAGCAACTGGTTAACTTGGATGACTAGTTTATCAAACTTAATGGTTTAAACCTATCAATAAACTATCATGGACACAAAATACAAGTCTCAAACTTTTTCCTTTATCTATTTAACAAATTTGACTTGGTCAACTCTGACTGATACAACAAATCTCCAAGAAACTAATACTTTCCTATAGGGTCTACTCACACACTTGACAAACCAATAACACATGGAGGTGTATATTATAGTTGAATACAACCTCTAATCACTTAACTATCCATAACAATCCATTTTGATCACTTTAAAACAACTTATTTCATATCGGTTCACTATTAGGGTTCTTTGAGGGTTTAAACCATTTTCTATTATTAGCAATCATTCATAAATCTTAGCCCCTCATTCCAAAAAATAATGCCTCAAAATTTTATATATGACCCTTAAAAATATACCATGAATAACTTATGTTCCCATGTAGAGGTTACATGTGCCACTGAGCACAAGAAAAACCTTCTCAAGTAGAGAACCCTTCATTTTGTACACTCTAGAGACCTCAAAAAAATTGTGTATGCATTTTCTTACAAACCATGACCTAAAACTTTGTGAAAATTCTTGAAACATCATATAATACCTTTTTTACAGTATCACATGCTCACACTTGTCTTGGAAACTGATCCTGATACCCCATTAGGCCATACTCTCTCTCTTTGCTTACTAAGACCTTGACCTGCAAACCACATTAGGTCTTTAAACTAACCTTCATGCCTCTTTACATGTTCTCTCCACCTCACTAACATACTCAACCAGCCTCTATTACTCTCAAAAACTACTTACATCCTTTATAGGCCTCAATAATAGATCATGATGCCTCATTAGGCCAAGTAGGGTCTAAGAGTGGTCTAGATGCATACTTTATCTATAGGTCCTACGACTATAAGATCACCTTGAACCTCTCATTAGTACTCTAATGCTTAATATACATGATAAAGTAACCTCATATAGACTCTTATGCCTCTATGCATCCATCTCATGAAGCCATCATGTTCAAACCTTCTTACTAGAACTTTACATGCTATGATTAGTGTCATGATTAGGCTTTTCAAGGACTTGAAACTTGACAACTGATATTGAAAACCTCTTTGATGATTCCATGCCTTGATAACATTACTTACATTATCCTTAGATAATTTCATACCTCTACACAAACCTCTTCATGCTCACCATACATATGCTCATGATATGACGATGCTTGTTATGACTAGGATTCTCAAGACACCTTATATTCAAGGACTAGTACACAAACATGTTTACCTCAGTGATACTATCAAACAAGAACATTCATTAGAAAACACTATTAAACCACTTCAATAACCTTGACAATAACCAATATAAGAATCATTAGTCTTTCTTCAAATTCTCTCTCAATAGAAGGGCATTAGGTTGCCTTCTTGTCACATGACTTCCTTGTCACATCAAGCACACAAACTCATATCTCACAGACCTATCACCATGCATATTTACAAAATTCACCTTGAAATCAATGAAATCATCCTTGACATCAAATTACATCATCCTTGACATCAAATGACATCAATGACAACATGATGCAGAGGCTAATCACATTTTTCATCAATGTTATAAAAAAACAAGTAATCATTCACACTTTTCCTTACCTCTACCAAAATAAAAACCAACTCTGGTCTCTTTGTTTGCATACCTTCATAGTGTATATACTTGTTATCCATATACTTCAACCTTTCACTCTCTATAATCTGATTCACCATTAAATTTGGCTCACTATCTTGTTCTTTCTTATACTAAGACCACATAGATCTCAAATCACAAATCAAAACTTCTATGACTTACACAAAGTAAATGTGTCTTAATAATTTTCAACTTGACTTTTATGACTCTTTATCACACTCACAAATATCTCATTAATACTCTTTACAAAACTTACCCCTTCTACTCTATCAATAGACCTTGCTAGTAGCCTTTCTTTGTTGATTTCTTCATTTTATGGAGTTGTACGACTATACTTTTGAAATATAAAACCATTAAACAATACTATTTACAAAAAAATTACAAACCACAAAGTTTTAGATATTAATTTTAGTGTTTGATCACTCTTTTGAGTATTTTTAGTCCTTGGATTAGGCCTTTTAGGCCTTTGTTGACCTAGAGACACACAAACCTTTCAAAACTATACTTCATTGTACTTGACAAACTTGGAAACCTATAAATCCTTTAGAGAACATTAAAATCATTCTTTTCACAAGTTTTTGTAATATCTTAATGGTGCAATCTTATTAAAATCCAATTGGAATAACAAACCCTAGTACAGGGTTATACACAGATAAGGGTAGCCCGAGGGGAAGTTAATTGCAGTATATAGCCCTTCAACCAAGTTTTAAATGGTTTTAAGCCTTGAAAAATTTCTATCTCATTTAACCAAAAATATTCCCAACTTCAAAATTCATTGATTCACCATGAGACATATTCTAAACATGATTTTCCAACAATCTGTTAACACAAGACCCTATGTGCAACTTACAAAAAAAACAAGGTTTAAGACTCATTTACTCACTTTATGTTTTCAAAGACTTCTTCTAGGTTTTAATACATATGTGACATATTTATCCACTACCTTCATTCCATAACATCTCCAACAAGTTCTTCTTTATATTCATCCAAGCAACATTTGGTTGACTGTGTGTAAAAACATAGTGTCCTGTAGGTTAAGAATAGAATCTTCACAAAATGCTTCTAAAGAATGAATTTTTATTCATAGAGATTATTTCAAACACATATAATATGACTTACAACTTCATATACCTTTTGGACATATACTTTCCAACTAATTTCCACATAATTCTTCCTTACATGTTAGGTTAGAAATCTTAAGGAACACGGTCTGTGTTAATTTGCTACAGATAGTCTACGCCAAACATAAAAGGTTAATTTTCATTTCCTAACATTCATATAAATAAAATCTTGATAACAAATTTTATGGCACAACTCTTTCTATAAGTCTTTTTCTTCAACACAATACACAATCAATCTTTATCTTCTTTACATAATTTTAACAAAATGGGGTTCCACTAAATCTCCATGTGATCAACTTCCTAAAAACTTACCTAAGGGTTATTCTTAGTCATATTATGTCCACCTGAATTCATTACACCATTACAATTCAAACAAAATTTCATAGGATTATTCCTTCCTTAGTACAAACACATTCCTTTGGAGCCATTACCAAAACACAGTCTTTCATACTCTCCACACAGAGTCTACAAGTTTATTAGTCATAAAGAACATTATAAAGAACAAAACTAATGATTTATCAAGATTCAAGACATATATCACCGTGATGATACATAAATAAACTTCAAAGGCCTTTATTCACCAAGCCATTCTCCATAATAATGTTCACAGTCATTTCATGGCTTATGTACATCGCAGTGACTGCCACCTTATTTTAAGAACACAACAAGAACTTTATTTATTTTTGGGTTTACATATACAATATCCTCCATACCCAACCCCTTCAATCTTCCCAAAAATAATCTAATAAAGACTCATCCCAAAAACACATTTATGTGCATTTACAAGTAGTTTTTGAAACTATAACTACCTTCCAACTCCCTTTGTATGTTGGGGAGAGTCTAACTGACCTAAGCACTAACAAATTGTCAAAATGACTAACTAGTGACTTAAAAATGTAAAATGATGATGTTGAACCCTTTTTAGCATCCTCATAAAGGACTATCACATGGGAATCCCTTCATCATGACCAAAACCATACAAAAGGCTCCCAAAATTCAAATTTAAAAAATGGTGAGAAAATGCACTTCAAGCCACAATTAAAATTTTGGAAACTTCTAAGACTCCTAACGTGGACAAACACAGCCTATATGACTTGTAAAAAATATGACAAGCAAAATTCGGAGACCTTGAAGATGCCCCTAAATCATACTACCAAGGGGCAACAAAAAATTTCCCTAAAAGTTAACAAATGTTTGCATGATGTGCTTCAATTGCTCTCTTGTTGACTTTGAACCTTCATTTCTTGGCATCCCACATCCCAAGGCCTACTCAAGGTTTTTATACCTTCTTGTAACTTATATTTTGTTTCAATTAACCTCTTGTTTATGTGCATGTTCCCTTGAGCCACACTTGTATCTTCTCTTGCCTCTTGCCATCTTCTCCCATGATATGCCTGCAAGATAAAATAAATCATTGAAGAAAACATGTTATTTCTCAATAACTTGAGGCATTCTCCAAATTTCCTCTTTGATTACTTGTTGCTCTTGCTCCCAAACACCTTCATGTGCTTTTCACACTTCACCCTTCTTCTTTGCTTCAACCACCAATGCATCTTACTCTTCTCTCTACATGTTTTCTCCTTCATCTACAACCTATAATTCAACCTCAACTATTGTAACTTATTCATATAGAGTGCTTCCATGTGCTTGACTTCTTCTTGCCTTCATTAATGCCCTTATCTTGGACACCACTGCTACATTCCACAAGTTTATCTTCTCTTTTGTAACCTCTTTAACCATTTTTCTATACATTTGATGAGGATCAAATCCATATTATTTCTTTAAAGACTCATACAAATTTGAATACATCTCATACCTTTCCTTATTTTATTGTCCCATTACTCCCTTGGATTCACTTGCATCCTCTTGAGTGAGGATCTCTTCATTATTCATGATATCTTGCTTCCAAGATGGCTGACCTACTTGTTCTTATTCCATCAACATGACTCAACCTTGAGTCTCTTTTTCATCTTGACTTCTCTTGATCAACACTTGGTCATATGCTTTCTTTTTTTATTCCTTGAGTGCATGCATGGGATCAACTATCTCATTCTTCTCATCATCTCTTAAACCTGTGATCACACATACCAAGACATCATTAGAGTGTAAAACATGAGGCTTGATTGCCTCTTTGTCCTTCATATTTGGATTCTTTCTCAACTCCTTCAATTATTGATTCACTTTGCCAATCTCTTATTGTCTTTTACTCTTCTTCATGATGTATTTGAGAGGCCATTTCACTTTTGTACTAATCTCAACTGAAAACTTGGGTCTAAGTGCTAACAGATCATGTTCTAACTGTAGTAAGACTGCCCTTAACTTAACAATCTCCCTCATATCTACTTCCTCTTTCTTGTGGCATACTTCTTATTTCAATCCCTTCATCTTATTTCACTCTATTCTCTTCACTATCTCTCTTCTTATTGACAAGCCTTTGTTCTTTCCTTCTTTGACCTCACCTGGGTCTCTCTCCCTTGACTCTCTCTCTCTTGGAGTCTCTTCTTGTCCTCACTTGGGAATTTTTTCCTCTTGTACTATCTATAAGAGTATCTCAAGCTCACATATGAGCTTCTCTCTTGGATGTCTCCTGGCTCTCTTCCTCTCTTAGCCTTCTTGGCTAAGGGCTTTGCCACAAACTTCTTACCTTTATGCTTCTCTCTCTTTTATACCTACAATCTTGTTAGATACCTCACTATAGCATCTCAAAGCAACCTTTCCAAAAATTTATCAAACAAATTTCATCACCTAATCAATCAAAAAATGAAATCTAAACAAATATGTACATTTGCTTCATGCATACCTTCTTCATATTCTTCCCAATGAACTCCTCACTTTGATACCAAATGTGTAGAGGCTAATCACATTTGTCATCAATGTTATAAAAAATAAGCAATCATTCACATTTTTCCTTACCTCTACCAAAATACAAACCAAATTTGGTCTCTTTATTTATGTACCTTGATGGTTTATCTCCTTATTATCCCTATCCTTTAATCTCTCAATCTCTTTAATCTCATTCACCATTCAATTTGGCTCACTATCTTGTTCTTTCGTACACTAAGACCACATAGATCCCAAATTATAAATCAAAACTTTTATGACTTAAAAAAATTAAAGGTGTCTTAATCATGTTCAAATTGAATTTTATAACTTTCTATCATACTCACAAACTTCTCATTAATACCCTTTACAAAACTTACCCCTTCTACTCTATCAATAAACCTTGCTAGTAGCTTTACTTTATTGATTTCTTGATTGTACAGATTTGTACTATCATAATTTTGAAATATAAAACCATTACACAATACCCTTTATATAAATATTAAAAACCAAAAAGTTTTATAATTTACTTTTAGTGTTTTATGACTCTTTTGAGTATTTCCAGTCCTCAGATTAGGCCTTTTAGGCGTCTGTTGACCTAGAGACACACAAACCTTCCAAAACTATACTCCACCATACCTGACAAACTTAGAAACATATAAATCCTTTATAGAATATTCAAAACATTCTCTTCACAATTTTTTTTAATATTTTAATGGTGTAATCTTATTAAAATCTATTTTGAATAACAAACCCTAGTACATGGTTATACACAGACAAGGGTAGCCTGAGAGGAAGTTAATTGCAATATTTAGCTCTTAAACTAGGTTTCAAATGGTTTTAAGCCTTGAAGTGGTTCTATATAACTTAAACACAACTCTTACAAACTTCAAAAATCATTTATTCACCACGAGGCATCTTCTAAGCATTATTTTCCAACACTCTGTTAACATAGGACCACTGTGTGCAACTTAAAAAAAAAAAACAAGGTTTAAGACTCATTTACTCACCTTATATTTTAGAAGACTCCTTTTAGGTTTTAATCCATCTATGACATATTTTTCCACTTACTTCATTCCATAACATCTCCAACAAGTTCCTCTTTATATTCGTCTAAGCAACATTTGGTTGACTGTGTGTAAAAATACAGTGTCCTACAGGTTAAGTATAGTCTCTTCACAAAATACTTCTAAAGAATGAATGGTTATTCATAGAGATTCTTGAAAAAAAAAATACTATGATTTCCAACTTCTTATACATTTTATACATAGACTTTCTAATAAGTTTCCACATAATTCTTCCTCACTTGTTAGGTTACAAATCTTAAGTAACACAGGTATGTGTTAATTTGATACAGACCATATCCACCAAACATAAAAGTTAAAGTTTAATTTCCTTAGATTAATGTAAAAAAAATATTGATAACACATTTTTGTGGCACAAATCATTCTATAAGTCTTGTTCTTCAACATAATACATAATCAATCTTTCTCTTCCTTACAAAACTCTAACAATTACATAATTCTAACAAAATGGGGTTCTACTAAATCTCCATGTGATCAACTTCCTAATAACTTACCTAAGGGTTGTTCTCAGTCATATTATGTCCACCCAAATTAGTTAAACCATTAAAATTCAAACAACATTTCGTAGGATCATTCCTTTCTTATTATAATCATAGTCCTTTGGAGCCCTTACCAAAATATAGTCTTCCATACTCTTTATATAGGGTTTGCAAGTTTGTTAATCATCAATAACATTATAAATAATAAAAATAATGATTTATTAAGATTCAAGACATATATCACCATGCTAATACATAAAGAAACTTCAAATGCCTTTATTCACCAGGTCATTTTCCATACCAATGTTCACAATCATTTCATGGCTTATGTACATGGCAGTGACTGCCACCTTGTTTCAAGAACATAACAAGAACTTATTTATTTATTTTGGGGTTTACATATACAATCTCCTTTGGATCCAAACCCTTCAATATTACCAAAACTACTTTTCTAAAGACTCATCCCAAAAACACATTTACGTGCATTTACAAGTAGTTTTTGAAATTATAACTACCTTCCAACTCCCTTTGTACATTGGGGAGAGTCTAACTGACCTAAAAACTAACATGTTAGGATACCTACTCTCCACAATAAGAGTACATATATGATTACCTTGTATAAGCAACTAAACATGAAATTTAACCAGAAGTACAAGTAACTAGAAATATGAAACAACACAGAATGTGAGAGTCAATACCCAATTGTATTAATACATATACAGAAGAGAATACAATAAAGAAGATGCCACTTCTTCTCCACACCTTATAGAAGCTTCCCACACCTCAAGTGTTCACTATTAATTCTCCTTCAACACTTCACTCTCCTACCAAAAAAAAAATGGTCCCAACAATCAACTCAAACATAGAGTTGATGTTCACCTCCAACTGGTCAGTAACACGCTGCCAGTACCCCAAGCACACAACCTCACTCCAAGTAGATCTCCCTTATCTTGCTGCCACCTACAAGTGAATAGACCTTAATCACCCTTGTAGATCTCCAAACGTGGCCCTGCACACCTGCTGACCAAGATCATACAAACACGAAGAATCCTGCTGACTCTCCAAACCAGCACCCACACTTGGTACTGTGGAACTAGGAAGAACACACCATGGCTCTCTTTTCTTATAAGGAGCTTATTTTTCTCTCTTACTCTCTAGCACACATTTACAATACAACCCATGAGTCTATTATATAGATCTCATGCTTACAATAATTAGACTTACTTAATTACAATAATTAGACACGCAACTCAAGACTATAATTAGCCTTTAACATGAAAACTAACAGTCCAAAAATAGACTCTCCAAAATCCACATGCAAACTGCATGTTCACACACAGGTTGCTGACGTCGGCTCCTCCATGACCGATGTCGGCCGACGCCGGTTGCTTCTGCACTGCACCATGACCTAAAAACTAACATATTGTCAAAATGAATAACTAGTGATTTAAACATGTACAATGATGATGTTGACCCATTTTAAGCATCCTCATAAAGGACTACCACATTGGAATCCCTTCATCATGACCTAAACCATACAAAAGGCTCCCAAAATTCAAATTTACAAAATGGCAAGAAAATGCACTTCAATCCACAATTAATATTTTGGAAACTTCTAAGACTCCTAACTTGGAAAGACACAACCTATATGAATTGTAAAAACTATGAAAACCAAACCAAAATTTGAAACCACGAAGATTCCCCTACATCACAAAACTTCTCAACAAACTCCCCCTTTGTCATTGATGGCAAAATATTATTCAATCTAATCATTCTCATCTTCCCTAATCTGGTCAATCTACATTCTTGAACTTTCTCCCCCTTTGACATAAATGACAAAGGGTCTTCCTCAAACTACCATCTAGAACCACACGTTCTTTCAATAGGAGCTCATCACACAGAGTATGAAATATTACAAAAACATGCTTCATGCATACCTCCTTCAAATGAACTCAAAACTCAAGACCACTCACCTTATTCTTGTCGTGATTAATATGACACAAATATTTTGATCACACATTATGCCACCATATTCTTGTCATAATTTGATAACTATGAACTCATCTTCATATCTTGAGCTTTGTTATGCTTGTCAACAACTATTCTTGGAGCATATGAAAAACTTGAATAACTCCACCTCAAACCAAACATCCATCAAGTTTTTGCTAACTAAAATGTGTCTCCATGAATCCTAATGGAGTCACCCCTTTCCATAGGGTACTAAAACAACACAAGCTTAAGATATTCCTAGATCTTTATGTTCTCACACAACTGAATATCCTTCAATATCCTTTTATACTTGATTGACACTGTAGGCTTGACCTCTTCATCAACTATTTGATCATCAATATGAGCTGACAATAGACATTCTTGACTCGATTTCTTATTTGAATTATGATCTACCATAACAAACATTCCATATTATCTTGTAGACTGATCATGACTAACCTTTACTGTCTTTGGTTTCCACACATTCATTTGCTTTCTCTCTTGCACTCTAGGGGCTTCAAATCTCTTGTTTTGACTTGATGACCTTCTAACTCTATTAGGAAATTTTTTTGCAATGTGTCCCACATTATGATAATTGTAGAAAACAACCTCATACATACCTTAACTAATGTGAATTGTGACTCTTTCCATAGTTCCATGAGTATTCATTCTTGGAGGGTATTCTACACTCTCTTGCTCTATAACCAAATTGATTGCATACAAAATAATAACCATTGAATGAATTAGCATACCTCATAGCATTAGGCTATTTAATTGGTCTCTTTATGCTGACTTTATTGTCTTCAATATCCTTCTCCTTGACTTGAGCTACCTCCTTTTGGTCTTCTTTGAAACCAAGACCTGTCTGATCACTTGCCGACTTTTGAATACTCAAGATATTGTCTAGAGCATCATTACTCTTTTCAAACTTTATAAAGGTATTGAACTTGATAGATGCTTGATCCAACTCAAATTTCAAGGACTCTATTTCATTTCCATACCTGGTGCATTTTTCTTCTTTAGATTTTAAGCTAGTAGTGACTATCTCCATTTGTGCTTCAATCTAATTGATGATCTCATCATACTCCTTGGATGTGTTACTCAATCTCTATTCAAAAAAACCAATCTATTCTTCATAGTCCTTAACTAATGATATTAGTTTTTTATTCTTTCTTATTTTGAATTTCAACTCCTCTAGGGCACTCACCAATTTTGCCTCAAGGTTCACTTCAACTTCTTCTTCATCCGATTCTACATCAACTATAAGGCCTTTCCCATTTGAGCAATCCTCACTGTTTGATTCTATGTCCATGAACAAGGTTTCATTATTGACACATTCAGGTTATTATTACCATCATCACTATCAGAAGTACTTGTGTCACATTAGATGAGTTATTATTTTCTTTGGTGTAAAAACTTCTCTTGTTCTTGAATGACCCTTTCCTACCTTCATAATTCATAAAATATTTATTAATCTTATCAGGATTATAAACCTTCCTATCATCTCTATGATGTTCATCATGTTCTTCATCATCCTCATTTTTATCCTTGTTGGGACACTTGGATGCAAAGTGACCAATCTCACCACAGTTGAAACATTTGAAAGGTAACTTACCCTTGCACTTAACAGATCCAAACCTTAACTTCTTATCAATCATGGTTAATAGTTCATCATCATCAACATCTAAACATACCTCATCCTTGATGTTATTGAATTTTGACTTCTCATCTTTGAATTTTGCTTCTTTCTTGGGAGGTCTTCCTTCATTTGTTCTCATCTCATAGGAAATCAATATGCCATGAAGCCCATCCATATCTAGCTTTTCCAAATATTGCATTTATTCTGCTACAGACACCTTAGAGTCAAACTTAGGAGTTATAGATCTCAACGCCTTTTTAACAACTAAAAATTTTTCACTTCTTCTCCCAATCTGTTAATGACATTGACAGCTTCATCAACCTTCAATAGGTAAGATGTAATGGTTTCATCATCATTCATCTTTAGGATTTCAAACTATCTCTGGTGGGTCTATAACTTGGCCATATTCACTTGGTGTTTCCTTCATATATAGTCTTTAGTTTGTCCCATATCACCTTGGTTGACTCATAGTGAATCACCTTCACAAACTCTGTGTCTGATAGGCCACAAATAATGACATTCATTGCCTTGGAATTTCTCTCACTTTCCTTCTTACTTGCTACATCATTTGGTGGTGTAAGAGGTGGAGTATATCCATATACAACTAACTACCATATGTCATGGCCCATTAACATTAGGTATGTCCTCAATTTGATGTTCCAAAATGCATAATTTATTCCATTGAATAATAGAGCCTTACTAGTAGAGAAACTACCTTGAGCTTGTTGACTGGCCATCCTTACTTCTTGGATCTCCTTTAGACTATTAGGCCTAATTCAAAGGACCTACTTTGATACCAAATGTTGGAATGAAAATTACTGAGAGGGCGGGGGGGGGTGAATTAGTCTTTAAAAACTTTCTCATCAAAATTCACTTAAGCAATCATGAATCATTCAAACAAGCATATAGATTTAGTAAACATAAACACCTATCTACATAAGCATGAAACACAAGAACAAATCACATATGTGGGAAACCATCAAGAGGAATAAAACCTATGGATATATGAAATTATAATATATTCCTATATTATAAACACCAAATTTATTGAAGCACCCACTTCACATAGAGCACCAACTCTAACTAGCTAAGCACCAACTTAGCTAGGCTTTAACAAGCACCAAATTACAAGGAGGCACCAAGCCCCTAGATGACTCAATACTAACTCACCCACATGATTGATTTGATCACCTTCAAGAAAACTTGTTTATAAACCAACTAATAATGACCACCTCTTTAGCTCTTCACACTCTTAGCCCTCTCAAACTGCCTTTCAGGTATCTTCACTTAAATAGGTCTCTTCAAGATTGATTAGGTCATATGACCTTGATCGTCATACACATAACCTCTGTAAAATATTCATAATTGATCCTATACACAAATATGATGGTATAAAATACATCCTTATTATCACCAATATATTATTTTATTAGATTTCACCCTACACACACAAATAGGCCTAAAACTACATTTTATTTATACAAGCCTCTTGTTCATATCCTTCTTGGTTGACCAAACACCCTTAAACTATTATGTAAGCCATGTATAGATACTAGGACATATCATAAACATGAATCAAATGTGATACGCCAACTTAATTAGATTCTTCAACTTAAGTTATATGTCAACACAAACTTAATTAGATACTTCCACTCAAGGTATATGGGCTCAAAGTCTTCTTTATAAAATGCTCACTCTAAACTACCAACTAGCCTCAAAACACAATCATGGAAACTTGAAATTATGAAACATGAAATAACACACTCAAGGAATTCTAATACATGAACATGATACTACATAATCCTAATAATAACCTCTAATAAAAATATCATAATCTCTATTGGAAATTATTGGTCTTGAAGACCAATATGTTGACCTTCTCTCTCATAGACCTCACTCAGCCAGTTAAGTAATTTTGGCTTCAACATTTTCACTGCTTTCAATGACTACCAAATCTTATAAAAATCATGTATATAAAATAAAATTCCAAAATAGAAACACCATGTACATTATTTGCTTCAACTCAGGGCATAGAGTCTCTAACTCATCACTATAACTGGCTTACCCAAAATTGCTAGTTTACCTTAAAGCACAATCATGGTGATAATGATATTCAGTCACCAATATGACCATTTAAAGAGAATCATAATTCATTTGTATGATATTTGAGATCATTAAACCATTATCAGATAGAAATATAATATGGTCAAATGACAATATTGGTCTTGCAGACTAATCTCATGATCTTTTACCTCACTGTCTCATTTGAACTAGACAGGTCAATTTATGAGCAACATTTTTATCATATTCACTGACCTCCAAAAACTATATACAAAATTAACATGTATTAAAATTATTTAAAAACATATCCATGTACTTGGTTTCATCCCTATTTCATGATAACACATCCCTAATCATCTTCTCACTATCTCCTGGGTTTCTCACTGTTTTCACCATAAGGCTTATTAGCGACTGGTCAACTTGGATGACTAGTTTATCATGATTGAGGGTTTGAACCTATCCAAAAAAATCATGGACACAAACTAAAAGTCTCAAACTTTTTCCACCATCTATTTAATGACTTTGACTTGGTCAACTTTGACTACTATAGCAAACATATGAGAAACTAATACTTTCCTATAGGGTCTACTCACACACTTGATAAACTAATCACACTTAGAGGTGCCTAGGAGAGTTTAATACAACCTAAAATCACTTAACTAGACATACCAATCCATTTTGATCATTTGAGAATAACTTATTTCATATCGGGTCACCATTAGGGTTCTTTGAGGGTTTAAACCATCTTTCACAGTTAACAATCATTCATAAATCTTAGCCCTTCATTCTAGAAACTAATTCTTGGAACTTTGAGATATGAACCTTAACCATCTACCATGAATATCTTAGGTTACCATAAATAGGTTACACAAGCCAATGAGCACAAGAAAAACCTTCTCGAGTAGAGAACCCTTCATTTTGTGCACTTGAGAGACCTTAAAAACACTTTTCATGCCTTTTTTTCAAACCATGACTTAAAACTTTGTGAACATGCTTTAAAAACCATATCATACCTATGTTCATTATAAAATACTCACATTTTCCTTGGAAACTAATCTTGATACCCCATTAGGCCATACTCTCTCTCTTTGCTTGCTTAGACCTTGACCTGCAAACCACATTAGGTCTTTAAAATAACCTTCATGGCTCTTTCCATGTTCTCTCCACCTCACTAACATACTCAAGAAACCTATATAATTATTAAAAACTTAGTAAATCCTTTATATGCCTTAAAAATAGATCATGATGCCTCATTAGGCCAAGTAGGGTATAGGAGTGGTCTAGATGCATACTTGATCTGTAAGTCCTACCTCTGTAGGCTCACCCTAAACCTCTCATGAGTGATCCAATGATTAATATACATTCTCAAGCAACCTAATATATCCTTTTATTCCTATATGCATCCATATCACCAAGCCACCATGCTCAAATGTTCTTACTATAACTTTACATGCTATGATTAGTACCATGAATAGTCTTCTCAAACACTTGAAACTCGACAACTGACATTGAAACACTATTTAATGCTTCTACACCTTGATAACATGACTTACATGATCCTAAAATAATTTCATACCTCTTCATAAACCTCTTTTTTCTCACCATTCACATGCTCATGATATGACTATGCTTTTTATGATTAGGCTTCTTAAGACACCTTGTATTCAAGGACTAGTACACAAACATGCTTACCTTAGTGATACTATCAAATAATAACATTCATAATAAAACACTCTTAAACTAATAAACAACTTGAAAAAAACCAATATAATAATTTTTAGGTTGCCTTAAAATTCTTTCTCAACAAAAAGACATTAGGTTGCCTTCTTGTCACATGGCTTCCTTGTCACATCAAGCACACAAAATCATATCTCATAGACCTCTCACCATGAATATTTACCAGATATACCTTGAAATAAATAACATAATCCTTAACATTAAATTACATAAACATTGACATCAATGACAACACATCTAAACACACCCTCATTCAACATTTATATTTCCCACACTAATGCTACAAAGGGTGGACATGTAGATGTTATAAATAGCATTGATGCCCAACCACACCATTTCATATCTTGTGGTTTTATATGCACTAGACATTAAAATTAGGATGAGGATGTAATGCATCCCAATTATGGTGGTGATTATATGGGGCTAGATGATATGGTTTTGATTGACAAGTTTTTGACATATACATTTGGTTTGGACACGTTGACTTCACCTTTTTAGGTATCTTATATATTTCATATGTTAATAATAATAATAATAATTTACATGTTAAATATATTTGTATTTAAAAGGTATTAATTAATTTACATATAAATCTAAATAATATATATACAAATTTTTATGTTGTAGCAGGAGATGGTACCATATTTTTCATAGGTAGATTATGGATCATCAATAGTGTAGATATTGTTGTTATGTAACTGACATATACATATATAAAGTTAATTTTTTATTAATATTATGGTTTGTGTTTTTATGTGTGTGCACTCAACTAACAATCATATTTTCTTCATTTAGTTGATGACCATAGTGGAGACTCCTCCATCTATATGGGCAAGAGCAGACATAGGCATTACTATTGCCAATTTATCATCACAACAACTCACTTAGGTATGATACATTATAAGATTGAATTGTAAATATAAATTTCTTTTAAATAAATTATTTGGCACTTGTACAAATATAACTAACGTGAATGTATTATCTAATTTTGGGTGGCTGATGATGTCTAACACTCTTGTTGAAATGATTCATAAGGGTGATGTGGTACAAGATAATTTCATTTTTAAATTTAGATATTATATTTCAATTATTTATTTAGTTTATTTAAATGTGTACATATCTATTTTAGGGTTCAACCCATTCTAATATCATGATCAAGGCACTGACTCTTGCTATTTTTCCCTTTCACATGCCTATGTATGAAACTCAACCTACCATTGACACTTCTAAGCATCAAAATAAATTTTGGTGTGACCATGAGATTGTGGAAAGTGCATGTTTAAATAGTTTTTATATCATTTTAAATTTAACTTCCAAAATTGGTTGCATGTCTAGTATTTAAATTTTTTATGTAAACAACAGCTACAAGTGACCTATTAGCATAAAAAGATGTGTAGCTGGATCTTGGAGGAATTTAAGTCATTTGAGGGTTCTCCATCTATGAGAAAGGTATTTGAGGGAGAGATTTCAATGATAAAGGCAAAGAGGGATGTTTTTTTATGATTATGATGTCTTACATGATATTTTTTTGTATACCTATATGGTAGTATACGCCTATTTGACATCGTATGCCTATATGACATTGACCAAACATTTTATTATGTTCGCATTTTGTATACCTTTATGGATTTTATGGATATATATATATTAAAAAAATTGAACTTGTTATAATTATTTTTAACATATTATTGTTATTTTAATTTCATGAATTTTTTGAAATTCTATTCATAACTGTACACTTAGATTTTAGTTTTTTCCTGCATAAAATTTTCCATCATCCTTATTCAACATAGCAATAGGATCTCTCTTAGTTGGGTTGATATTAGATCTTTTAAATTGATTGAAGGTTTGTGTCCAACTTGATCACTGCCCACATTTAAATGATATATAAATGTATGAAACTTTATTAGAGATGAATAACTGATACTTCTTTTCCTTAAATATGACTTCAAATTGTTAATTTTCCTAAGAGACACTGAGATATGATTTTGATTTTTTTTATCATCAACTTTGTGAAAGTAAATAAATGGTTCTTCCAAAATATTAGCACATATCACATCTTTATGATTTCCCATTCTCTTTGATTCCCATGTGGATGGGGCTTAGAATATGCATTTATTTCACTCTTAGATTTGATTTTCCTAGGTAATAAGTGTCTTCAACAAAATTCAACCCACTATTCTTTTTAAGAAGCAACATTTGTATCTTGATTCAATTCATCACATTTTTGAGGCATAATGACAAGTTCCTTATCACTACTAACTTGACCTGTCAATTTCATAATTTGAATTGTATTGACAAGCATAAGAGACTTAAGATATGCATATATAGAAATGACTTAATTCTCATCTTTGTGTTCAAGCTAAAGTTGGATATATCCACCTCTGGTGATTAATAGATGAAAATTAGAATTGCCACCATGTCAAGGGTGGTGAATAACATCTGAGGCCACATTTTTGGTCTTCTATCATGCTTGATTAGGAGACATAATACTCATTATAGCCTCAAGAACATCCTTGCCTTTATGAAAATATTGTAGTTTTTTAGGTGAACTTTAAACATGCCTAAAAAATTGCAAGTCGTTTATATGAACCAAAATAAATATTTAGTGTGCATCAAAGACTTAAAATTTCACCTCATAGCATGTTGATTGAACATAAGATGTGAATCCATGGTAGATAATAAATTGATCAATGCTTAAATGCTTTATTTTATGTAGTCAAAAGATAAGTTATAGTTCTCAAACTAAAATTTCTTCTTCCAAGACCTCCCATGTTAAATCCATCACTTCATACACATTTGGAAATTGGGATAGGTAAAGTACATATGTTCCCAGTACCACGACCTCTGAATCCTCCTAGATACATGTATTATAATTGCTCAAGTGTACTAAAACATTTACAACAAATGTTGTTAATGTTCAAGTTACAATTGGAGATGTCCACCTCTATAGCATTGTGGCTAAAAACTATAATTACCACCATTTTGTGGTCAATGAATAACATTTATGCTAATTTTATTTGCCTTTGATCATGCTCATTCAAGACTTATAGTACCTATTCTAGTATCAATAACGTCCTTCCTTATACAAAAAAATATAATTTTAAGGCAAACTTTAGACATGCATAAAATGAAAATTGTAAGTAGTTTACACAAATAAAAATAACCTTCACATGCACATCAAAATACTATTCTTTCAACCCATAGCATGTTGATCAAACATTAGAGATGAATCCATGGTAGACAATATATTGATAATTGTTGAAATGTTATTTTTATGCAGTGAAGCTATAAGTTCTTATCCTCTAATTGACATTTCTACATCTGTGACCTCCCATTTCTTATCCATCACTTCCAACACATTAGGATAGGAAAATAACATAAATTTATAGGACCATGATCTCCGAATATACCTGGATAATCATTTTTATAGTTGTTATAACACGCAAAAACATTGACAAAAAATGTTGTCAACTTTCAATTTATAATTAGATATCTCCACTTGTAGTTCTTTATGGCTAAAAAATGGCATCACCACCTTGTTGAGGGTGGATAATAATGTCTAGTACCATGTTATTTGTATCTAATTATGCTCGATTGAGGGATGGATTATCAGTCAGGGGATGGAGTACCTGTTCCAACCTTAAGAATGTCCTTCCCTATACAAAAAAAAATATAGTTTTTAGGCAAACATAAAATACACATAAATTAAAAACATAATTCATTTTTTATAAACCAAAATATCCTTCACATAGGTGTTTAATCCCTCTAATTTCACCCTAGATCAAATCGATTGAACATAAGAGATAAAAATGTGGCAGATTATATATTGATCAGAGCTTAAATTTTATTGTTATTTAGTCAAGAAACAAGTTCTTGTCCTCTAGCTAACATTTATGATTTTGGGACCTCCCATTTAAAATAAATCACTTCCAACACATTAGGATATGAAAATCACATATGTCCAAAGGACCTCTGAATCCACCTAAATATGCATTTTTAAGTTGTTCTAGCACGTAGAAACATTGACAACAAATGTTGTCAACGTTCAATCCACAATTGGATATCTCCACCTTCGATCCTTCATGGCTAAAAAATAAAATGTACGCCATATTGTGGGTGTAAAATAACATCTATGACATCAATTTTGGCATTTGAGTATGCCTAATCAGGAGATTAAGTACATGTTTTGGCCTTAAGAATTTCCTTCCCTATACCAAAAAAATGATTTTTTTTAGGTGAAATTAAAACATGCATAAACAAACCATAAGTCATTTGCATGAACTAAAAGAACCTTAATTTTTAATTGAGTCCCTTTACTTTCACCCCAAATCACATTGATATAACATAAGATATGAATCCATGGTAGATGGTACATTGATTAGTGTTGAAATGTTATTTTTATGTAATGAAGAGACAAGTTCTTATCTTCCATGGCGTTTATGCTTTTGGGACCTCCCCTTACAAACCCATCACTTCCAACGCATTTGGATAGACAAATCACATATGTCCCTAGAACCATGACCTATGAATACACTCAAATAAGCATTTTTTCAATTATTCCAACATGTATAAACATTAGTAAGAAATGTTTTCAATGTTCAAGCTATGGTTATATATCTCTATCTTTGATGCTTTGTGGCTAAAAAATGGGATTAAAACCACATTAGGGGTGGAAAATAATACCTATAAACATGTTCTTAGCCTTTGAGTATGCCTATTTATGAGATTGATTACCTATTTTGGCCTCTATAGAATATGTAATTTTGTACTAATGGTACCAACCTTATCTTAAGCTTTTACCAAACTTATCTACTAACGATTCCAACCATGTGAAGGTGGAATCTTATTTTTCACCACTAACCTATAATATGTTAGTAAGTAATGAAATTGAAATTTATATGTACTATATATAAAATCAATAAAATTTGATAAAATTAAACATGTTTACATTTGATAACTAGACACACTTTTGAATTTCAATCCAATAAACCACTAGGAGTTGCTATAGTCTTGGTAGTAGCAAGAATTTATTCATGGTCAAACTTGTGAACATTATAATAGATTAATTTTTGATGGCCTTTCATAATATTTGAGAAATTAAACATTTATTATAATAGAAAAATTTGAATAGTGTGGTATCTTCCTATGTATTTAATAGTCTTTAAATAAACATACACCTAATTTTTTTTATAGGATATCATCGAAGCCAAGTGATTTAATGATTTTAGGAATATTGGTGTATTATTCATAATTTAGTTAAAGGGTCTAAGTAGTAAAATTAGTAAATAATTATGCCATAATTAACTTACTGATTTGTTTTTTCTTATTACTATTTAGACTTTATAAAAATAACAAATGCGTAAAGAGAAATATGACTTAGCTTAAAACTATTTTGATTCGATCGAGATAAATATTGATATTGACTGTGTAGGATTGGGACACTATCATAAACTAAGATTTAAACTTCATTTTTTGATTGGATAGGAGCATTGGAACTAGATAGGAGTGGTACTGACACTGTAGTCCACCTTTGCCATTGTTGTCCTGAGGATCTGATCTTTTTAGGTTTTATTTGATAGGTCTGTGTGACCCTATGTATGAATTTTTGACAGTTGGAAGTCTGTAAAGCTCCCTGTAGAGCATATTCTTTCTTCAAACCCTATCTTTTATTATGTTTTGATCAATTTTGAACAAGAGGGGGGGGGGTAGTGTGTGTAAGATTCACTGGACATGGATCCACACCCCTTGTGTGGGCACATTGCCTACATACCAATACTCCAAAGAGGGATCAAGCCATATATAGTTCACCTACTTGATGTGCTTTATGCAATTGAGTGTATGAAGATGTAAAATGCTAAACTAGATGTACTTGAGATAGTTAGGGACTCATGTAATGATTTGAATAAGCTTGTAAGTGTATTGGCTTATTGTATGTAGAGAATAGGGAATATTTCTTGAGTGGTCTTTATTGTATTCTCGCTTGGTTAGTGATAATTGCCAACCCTTTCCAAATGATCTTTGAATGTTTTATTATAGGGATATATTGGTCATGGATTGAATTTTATAACATTAGGCTGACAAGGAGAAGGATGGGGAATCAAAAGAAATTGATCGTTGGGGCCAGAAATAGACTTGAATAATAGTGCCAAAAGTGGAACCAATGCTATAGTCCAAGTATGGCACTACTATTCTGAGTAAACGGGACCTAGGGAGATGGATTAGTCATGGAAAGAGGAGTTTGGCTCATCTGGGGCCATGTTTGGAAGGCTATAGATGACTGGGAATTAGTGAAAACAAGCCTATGAGGGTCATGAGAGAAATTAAGAGGGACCTATGGGTTGGGTGTCATTATCCATGCTCAAGTGACCTATTTTTGCATTTTATATGACTACACCAAGTTCTAGTAACTACCATAGACCCAGTGGGATAGTCAATGTTTTCCCCATGTGTGATTGCGGAATTCAATTTTAATTTTACATCTATATATTTAGATAATTAGTAATTTGTTCCCTCTTCATTATCCTCATCCACAAAAGCTAAAAAAAATACCCTACATCACAAAATAAAACATTTTTTAATAATTATATCAATTGATAATGAGAATTTAGTACATAATGATTGATCTTGTACCTATTGAAAATTCATCTCATACTTGGTTTCACTAGATCAATTACATTGTCAAACTCATGTGATGATGTCATATCTATAAGTTATAATGCTGAAAGAACCTGATATGTGTTGATTGGAGTTAGAGGTTTATAACTCAATTCATGTACTCACTTTTGTGACTTAATTTTTTTTCAAACAAAGTCAAACCATATAAAACAAAAACATACCATGTGTCTCATATGACCTATCAAAGAATTTGCATTTGAGCTATAAAATGAGTGAAGCTCACTTAATCCTATTACAATCATACAATCCTCATACTTTTTATGTTTTCCTATTTCATCAGCTAGATATATCTACGAACACTAGAGTTTTCTTGAACACCATGGGCCATTTTCTCATTACACCATTCAATAATGAGTTTTAAAATAGATAAATCAGTGCCATATTTAAACTTCAACTCCTCTCTTGAAACTCCAAATATGTTGTATGCTAGTGGTAACATGAATTTTGTTCAACCAATAAAACATCTGTGCATTCTTAAGTTGTGATGTGTAATTGTCTGACCAAATATAATGTTGTTGAAATTAATGTTCCTCTTAGTCAAATTTTCATAAAACATCTCAAAACAATATTTTAGATACTCTATATAATGTTATCAATCATCACTATCATAGAAATGGTACTCCCTTGATATTTTTTGATCTTGATTTGTATTATCAAGTGCATGCATGAATGTTATATACACAAAAATGGAAACATGTACTGAGTTATAGTACTATGATTGAGCCTTTATTTATGGTTTGAATGTGTAATTATTAGAGAAGTTGACTACTTAAACAATAGAACCAAGTAGGAAATTATTCTTACATAAGTTTAATTTTTCATATAACCATTGAGCTTTATGTGTGTGCCTTGTATAGTCATAAATAATTTCCTCATTGGATTTGACCATAAATTATGAAAAAAATATTTATTTTGTAACAAGCTCACACCTTTTAGATTCATGTTGAATTCCATATTTGTCTTGTCAAATTCCATGTGTGCTCTCCTCATGGATTAAATTTTTAAAATTTATCAATCTACCATAAATGTTGCAAGTTCCATCCAAATATGATTTGTTATTAAAAACTTGTCCATTTAGTATTTCAAAAAAAATGATTCGAATAATTTTCCTTGATAATTTTTGTATAACTTCCATTCCACACTCTTTGAAAAATGTTTTCAGTATTCAAATTACAATGTACATGATACGGAAATACAATATAATGAATTAAAAAACTAACATGTTACCTCAATAATAAGTGGTGTGTGTGGTTTATTTTGACATAGAAGGCTTTTGTCATCTCAAAATATCTTTGACTAATATAAATTTATGGATATTTCCATAAAATCATATAGTAAAATTGTGTTTGGGTCATATCCAAGAAATGTTTCAGATGTGATCAACGATTACAAGAATCAACTCTTCTTTTCATTACAAGTCTTATAGTGGGTGAGACCCTTGTGTTTTATTTCCATAATTGTGCAAGTAAATCTTTGAGAGAATCATATATAGCCTTGTCTTTCCATGAGAATCTACCAGAGAACACCCAAAAGTCATTGTTATTAGCATCATTAAGTTTTTTACATATCCAAATTGATTTCATTAATTTTTTCTATCAATGTTCAATGCTCTACTTATTTTTTTAATCAAGTGTTTTATCCTTGTTTGACCACTTACTCTATAAGTTTTAATTATGCATTATGTATCATTACTATCTTTGGTGCATTTTGTCACACCTATAGTATGGTATGCATTATGTAAATTTTTAACAATTGCCTTGTTTTGACCATCAATATAAAATGTTCTTAGTTTTAGGGTGTTCATTATAAGTCTCATTTTAAGCAATATCATCATTTAAAAAAATTAACATCTTCAAGCATCATTTAAATTTCCAAATTAATTATCTTAAATTATTTCAGTTTTCTTCTTTAATAGTAGTCAAACATTTTCTTAGGCATTGGTTTCAAAAAAAAATCATCAATTTCAATTAGGTATTTGGGTTTTCTGCACAAAGTCCAAAGAGGTGTTATTAATGGTACAAATTTTTGATTTGGTGTTTCCATATTGTTATCTTCCTTACTAGTTTATTCATTTTATGTTTCAGTATAGTTTACTTCGTTGTTACTTTCACTATTCAATGTTTTTATGGAATTTCTTCAATTTTAATCTCACAATTATGTGTTTACATGTAATTTTCATCATTGTCAAGAGTAAATCATCATGCATATTGTGGACACCCCATTTTGGCCACAACCGTGTTCCAACTAGACTTCAGATTGATTTTTATCAAACCATGCAAATTAAGCCTAAGAATCACTAAATATCCCAATTTTGTCTGCACATTGGACATTATCACCTAGAATCATATTGAGGCATCCCTATTTGGGGTATTATCTTGTATGTAATAGTAACCTCTCATGGATTCATCTCCAATCAACTTATGACCTAGCAAATTGATAGATTGGTCTTTGGACCCGTTAAGTGGGTTATTTAAACAATTCCTAAAATGCAAAAATGTTAAGCAAAATGAATTAACTAAGAAAATAAAATTAAATGCTTAAGTGAAAATTCTATGTGAAATAATTTAATATTAATTTTAAAAAAGGAAATTTAAATAAAATTGAGATCATGATGATGTCATCATCCTCAAAGTCAAGGAATTGAAAAAATCTCCATTAAAGCCTTAAATTCATAAATAGTGATCCAATCTTAATAAATGGGATCTATATCCCAAATATTAATTTCTTGTCCCCTGCTTAACTTAACCAAGGTTAAACTAAACCTGACCATGGTTAAATCTAACATAATTGCACTTGGGTTAGAGCTGATTGTAAAACCTATAAATAGAAGTGCCAAGGTCATTCTTTAAAAAAAAAACTCTCAATCCAAATTAATAATGTTGAATTATTGAGAGACAAATCTTTCTTGTAATGTCATAATGAAAAATTACTAATAAATTACTACATATTACCAAATTCAAGCCAAACATTGCCAAAGTGACAAGGATAAATGCTACAAGGAGCACTATTGTCAAAGACTCTTTGAGCACATGACCAAGCACATTCCTCCAAAGCCAACACGCAAATCTTGATCACAAGGAAGGTGAAGAATACTTATTTTATCTTTTTTTGTTTGTTACTTGCATTGTTCTCTTACTATTTAAGTGGCTAAGCTTGAGGTGTTAGATTTTTGTATGTGAATTTATTGATGTTTATCATACTAACACTTGACTAACTCTCCACTTGGATTCCTGTCTCACACATATTATCATCATCACCAAAAATAAAAACTTTATAATTTGAATGTGTACTTGCAATATAATTTGAATTTAAAATAAACATTCATCATTGTTATTCATTTCATCATTATCTATGACATTTGGTTAATTTGGGATAGTATATGTATGCTTTCTTGCATGAAATATGTTCATTCATTCCATTTATTTTTCTCTCAAAACTTGTAGTTTCTCCAAAATTTTGCTCTTTAATGTTTTCCTAGCTTTAGAATGAAATCCATCACCCATGACTAGACAAAGTTGACAACTTTTGAGGACGGGGACAACTATGAAATTATTAAAACTATGCATAACTATGTAGAGTGTAGAATGACATAGAGCAGAGTTGTGGGGACATAAATATGGATATGATGAAATAATAACATTTGGGCATTCATTATATTATTAATAACAAGATTGTGTATGTGTTATAATGTGTACATGTTACTTAATACCTTTGTTATTCATACTCTCTAATATTATACTTCTTTGAAAATAATGAATCTGTCACATCTTATACTCAAAATTATATTTGAAAAGGAATTAATGTGTCCTAAATCACTTTTTTGATTACACAAATTGATTAATTGATTTAATTATGATAAAATTAAGGTTTATTAAGTTATAAAATACATCCTATACAATGAATTGAGCCATAAACTAGGTTTATAGGACTCAATTTGGCCCAAATCATGTCACTAATTACACAAATGAATTAATTAGCTCAAATTTTAATGGAATTAGAGATAATTTAACCACAAATCACATCTTATTGTCATAGTTAGGTTCAAGGGGATCAAATTGGCCCTAATTATGTCAATGATTGAACTAATTAATTCTTTTGTTCATGTAATGATGAAATTTGGGGTGATTGGGCTCTAAATCACATCATATACAATAGATATTAGGTTTGAAAGGGTCTCAACATGCCCCAAATAATATTACTAATTTCACCAATTGACTAATTAGATCAATCTATTATAAATTTGGGCTAATTGAGCCCCCCTCACATATTATAGATACAATTAGGTTAAAGGGGTTCAAATTAGCCCAAATTACCATAATGATTGAGCCAATCAACTAGTTTGTTCATTTTTGGTGGTTGTTGAGGCCAAAATCACATCTTATATAGTCAAAATTAGGTTCACAATGCTCATTTTCATCTAAATTACATCACTAATAACACTAATTGACTAATTGGCTCAATTCATGATGGAATCAAAGCTAATATATTCCCAGATAACATCCTATTATTGAAATTAGGTTAAAGGGATGAAAATTAGCCTCAATTGCATTTGTGATTGATCCAATAAATTATTTGATTCATTTTGTGATGAAATTGGGGCTAATTGAGCCCTAAATCACATCTTCTATAGTTGGAATTAGGTTTTAAAGAAGCTTAATATTTCCCAAATTGCATCATTGATTACACCAATTGACTAATTAGCTCACTTTGTGATAAAATTAGGGCAAATTGAGCACCCAATCACACCCTATAATTGCATTTAAGTTGAAGGGGCTCAAATTGGCCTTCATTTTCTCATGATTGAATGAATCAACTATTTAATTCATTTTATGATGACATTGAGGTTAATTGAGTCCAAAATCACATCTTATATAGTCTAAATTAGGTTTACATGGCTCAATTTGAATCAAATCATGTCATTTATTGCACTAATTCACTAATTAACTCAATATCTTATAACATTGAAGCTAATTTATCTCCAAATCACATCCTATAGTCATAATTAGGCTAAAGGGGCTAAAATTAGCCATAATTACCTACATGATTGAACCAATCAACTATTTGCTTTATTATGTGATGGTATTAGGGTTGATTGAGGCTCAAATCACATCTTATATAGTCAAAATTAGGTTTGTAGGGCTTAGTTTGTCCCAAATTACACCATTACTTATAATAATTAACTAATTGGCTCAATTCATGATGGAATCAGAGCTAATTTAGCCCTAAATCACATCATATTATCACAATTAGATTAAAGGGGATCAAATTGGGCTTAATTACATATTTGATTGAACCAATTGATTCTTTGGTTCATTATGTGTTGAAATTGGGGTTGATTGAGATCTAAATCACATCCTATATAGTTAGAATTAGGTTTGAAATGGAATCAATTTAGCCCAAACCATGTTATTAATTTTACCAATTGACTAATTGGCTCAATATATGATAAAATTAGGGATAATTTAGGCCCCAATCACATTCTATAGTCACATTGAGGTTGAATCAACTCAAACTAGCCCCAAATACCTCTGTGATTGAACTAATCAACTATTTGGTTCATTCTATGATGACATTGGGGTTGATTAAACCCAAAATCACATCATATATAGTAAAAATTAGGTACATAGAGTTCAATTTGGCCCAAGTTACATCATTTATTGCACTAATTGATTAATTAACTCAATATGTCATGAAATGAGAGATAATTACGTCCTGAATCAAATCCTATAGTCTTAATTAAGTTTAAAGGGCTCAGAATGGCCCTAATTGCCTCCATTAATGAAACAATTGACTCTTTAGTTTATTTATGATGAATTGAATTTGGTTGAACCCCAAATTACATCCTATCCAATTGTAATTAGGTTCATAAACTCACTTTGGCACAAATCACATCAATGATTGCACCAATTGACTAATTGGCTAAATTTATGTTGAATTTGGGGATAATTTATCCCCAAATCACATCATATAATTGCAAGAAAGTGTTATGACACCATAAATTACTCAACCTATAGTGACTTATGAGATAAATATACATCTTAAGTGTCTTTAATTCTTAGTATACATTCCTCCAAAATGAGAGATTAGTATGTTTTCATATTGTTAATAGGGTCAACCTATGGAGTAGCCATAACCTAAATATGGTATATATAGTAGGTAGTGGTTATTAATTGGGGATTATATTAGGAATTTTATGCTTATTATATGGTTTTGGAGGTTTCCACCTCAAAGTGGCTAAGTCTTATATTTCTAATATTATGCTTTGTTGTCAACATTTTGCATGGATCTACTCTATTATGCTCTTACTTTATGATTAATTGTTGTTTATTTATTATTTATAATTATATTTATATTGATTATTATGAATTATATGATCTATCTAAGTAATTTCATTACACATGTCCACTCCTCATCTAACTCTTTCAATGGCCTAACTCACTCTTTAGTCCAAGCATAATTAATTCCAAAGTTTCAACTCCATCCAACCACATATGCAACTAACCATGAATGGATGTTCTTTGTAAGCTCACAGAATATCTCATGTATATCTCAAAAAATATGATTTTCCAACAACTTGTTAGGCTTAAAACATTTGCTTCCAATAACATTTTTCACAAACTCTAAATATTTCTATTCAAACCAAAATTTTGTATGCTCTAAATATATGCATCCCACCATTTTCAAATATAATCTCCATGATCTCTTCAAGTAAAGTTCTAATAAAGGAACCAAATTGTTGTTTTCTTTTTGTTACCTAATTAAGCCTTATGTAGGGTATGGTAAACACAACAAATAAATTGACAGTTAAATCCCATTACACTGGCCTATTACCAATACATGAAGCCCCAAAGATTTACTTGAGGTGAAATAAGAAACACTGAGATCCTCGTTAAGAGAATCAATCATGAAGTTACACACAAAACATATTACACTAAAACCAAAGGTAAAACATTTCATACATGTACACTAAGATTGATAGAATAACATTTAGAACATATAAAAAATTCATCCTTTCATTAATATATTCATGTCATCGTATAAATAATATATAATGTACTTCCATTAGAAACCATATAACCATCCTCTAATGGATATTTTTACACTCAAACCTCAAAGGTTCTATAATCAAACCCTAGCACAATGCTTCTTCACAATAAATTCTAACTCTACAACCCAAAATTTCCAACATGAAACATGCCAATCAAAAACACATTGAAAGTTATTTATTTTATACACACACACACACATGACTATAAATGGTAAATCAAAATAATTAATATATGTGTCCTATAGTTTTAGGGTGAATGAGAACCACACATATGCAATAATTATGGCATAACTATGTCATAAAATATGTTTGAATATATATTATATGACTATTAGAATCACAAATATAGTAAATTATATAAAAGTTTGGCCAATCAACCAATGCATATTTTCACACAATTAGCCATTTTCAAGATGACCAAAATTTAATTATAGCCAAATGGATATAAATAAACATTGAAATTACCTATGATGATTTGATCTAATTTTTTAATGATACCCATGTTGATTCTCAATAATTTTAAGTATTGGTATAAATTTTCAATTCATAGTCATTATCTATCAACACATGTTTGACCAATTTGCTTTGTAATTGAACTTGAATGAATAATGACAGATTTTGATCTATGATGTTTTGCATAAGTAAATATTTTTTTTAAAAGTGATGATTTTTTTATTATCCTTGAATGTATTCATAATGGAGGTAAATGATGTATGTTGTGTATAATATATTGAGTTATTTCTTACAATTCCTTGTATAAGACATATTTGTAGACAATCGATCTCTTGAGTAAATCCAAGATATAAATATAAACATGGGTGTTATTTAGTTGATCAATGATATAAAATCATTTAGGTTGGATATCTTGCCTCACGGGAGGTTGAGGGGATTGTAGAGAAATATGTTTCTTACCTTAATTATGTCATACATAATGGGGCACCATATCTCATCTAGTGTTGATAGCATGGACCATGGAATCCAAAATAAGCCATGGGAAAATAATGAGAGTGGGATGGTAACTAGTAAAACCTTAAGGTCTTTGGGGAGGAGGAATAAAAGTATTCATGCATGCCCTTTGGTGTCAAGTGGTAATGAAATAAATCTCATATTAGATGTTTCAACAATAGTATTGGAAGAAGGATTAGTTTTCCATTGGTAATTTTAACATTATTAGTGTTTTTAGATTTGATTATGTTGACTTATTTGATTACATAATTTATCCAATTAAGATAAATTATCCATGAAGAACAATATGAAAAGAGTACCTTCATCACTTGGTGTTATTTAATCAAAATTAGGTCTACCGAAGGTGAAAGATGTTTTTATGTATGGAAATCATAAATTAGATTTGAAACCCTAGGACAAAATGTCTAAAAACTATTTTTTTGAGTATGAAAATTAGAAATAAAATTTGAAAATTAAGGGGAAAAATATAGAACCTTAGTAGGATGAAACCCTAAGGGAATTTTAAGGTTTAGAATATTTTGATACGTGTATGGGTTCACCAATATGTTTTACCCTAATTTGGTTTTATAACCCTAATAGGGTATAAAATTGAAATGTAATTCATATTTAAGATATGCCATTCAATCATACATATGAATGTAAAACATTGAAACCGATTGCAATGATTCAATAAGTGGCATATGTTAAATATAGTTATTACAAAAGAGGGATGATTACATAGCCTTTCTAGGTGACTATATGACTGTGATTATATTTTGGAATTGGAAAATAGCTAAAAGTAGGCCTCTAAATTATTCAGTTCAAGAATTGTATCTTTGTCTTCGAGGGTTGGTACTATTGACTTGGGTCAATATCATCAGTTGATACTAGCATGTGTTGGTCAGTACTAACCTATGTAAATGAGTTATTATGACTATAAAATCATCTTCACCTAGCTTTGTAGGCTTTTTATGTGTGATCGTGAACCCTGATAATGTTCATAGCTCCATAAATCATTCTCCTTTACCTTAAAACCCTAGGTGTGATTGTGAGGGATAAAAACTTGTAAAATCTAGAAAAATGTAATGGGTTGAGCCAACCCCAATCACCCTCATCTTGTGATTAACCACTACCTATGTATCTTCTACTCTAAAGAGGTAAATCAAAACACACATAACTTTCCCACCTAGTATGATTATGTGGTTGTGCTCTTTCCATATATGTATGAAGCTAATGGTTTGGATTTGGTAATTAAAAATTATTGATTTGACTTGGATTTAGTGTGCTTCAGAATTGGCTTGTGAATGCTCCTAGTGATAAATTCACAATTTGAGAATAATAGGGAATATTTTCTGTGTGTAATAGTGTATAGTTGTGTACTAGATAAGTATTTAGTCCCTTTTAAATGAGGCCTTGATTTATTTATATATGAGTCTGATTAGGTAATTTATCATGCCATTGACACATTAGGTAGATGAGTTGACCCTAAGGAAATTTTTTATTTTTAAAAGTAGTTTTTATTTGGAGAGGTTAGTTCTAACCATATTTGGTTAGTATCGACTAAAAATATTGACCCAAACTAATAAAACCAAAAATTGTATAGGTGGACTAAACTAGGGGCTAGAGATGTATGTGTAAGATATTTAATAGGTTTGAAATAGGCAATTAGATTATTATAGGTGTGTAACATTAGAATAGAAGGGTCAAACCATAAGATAACATGCTAGTGTGAGAGAATGATAGATTATGACCTTGTTTATGCACTCAAGTCATGCATGATAAATGTGTGTCAATATTCATTATCAAGTACTTAATTCTAGAGTTTATTATCTACACTAATAAGGGAAATGGTTATCCTAATTTTGATAATAGATTCAATGATGTAGATCAACAGAAATTAACTTTATATATTAAAATGAATTCACACATGATTGATACACTATTACATGTAACTAGAGATGAAATTAAAAATATTGCTAAGGTTTCTAAATTTTAGGAACAACATGATCCCTTTAATGATATTAATTTACCTTTTATAGGTACTGATTCTACAATAGGTGTTCACACCACTAGTACTATTTCTAATATCCCTATGTCTATACCTACTGCTACATATGTGATGCCCACTCATAGTGTGGAGGTAACACAAATTTTTTCTTATAACTATTTTTATCCCTACACATCCTTATTTTGTGCCTCCTAAGATGGCTACTTATGTGACATCATCCATTGTTACATAGACTACTATGCCTACTACTTAAGCCCTTATGAAAACTATCCTTGATCTTCAAGCTAAGGTTATATAATTAGAATAAGGTTCTTCTAGAATGAAAAATTTTACTGATTCTCACGTATTATTACATAACACATTGGCCCCAAATATTTTAGCTTACCCCTTACCTAATATATATTTTTTCACCTAAACTTAAATTATATGATGGTAAAGGTGATCCAAAATAATAACTTAAAGCCTTTCACACAACATGTTTGGACTATGTATCTAATGACATATTGTTGACTGAGTTATTTTTGTAGATTATTAAGGACTATGCTTTATAATGGTTCTATGACCTCCCATTTAAATTAATGCATGCCTTCAATGCTTTTTTTAAATAATTAATTGCATAATTTTAAATCAAAAATAGTGAGAATTTTTCTTATGCTAAAATTATGAAACTTAAGTACAGACCCAATGAAATCATCAATGATTATGTGATTGATTAAAATAATAGGCTCTCTAAGATGAAAAATCCTATGGTTAAAAACAAGTTGCAAGATATAATCAAGCAAATCTTGCTTTCCCCACTACATGAGTCCTTTATGTTCAAATGGTTTCAATATTTTGATGGATTGTGCCACATGGTCAAGGATCATGAAATTAAGATCCTTTTTATGAATAAGGTGAAGTATGGGTCAAGTATTCTAACTAATTTTTCTGTAAAATTTTAGAGTAAACCAACATTTAAATCCAAATGATAAGGCAAAAGTAACAGTTAATGTAGTATCACAACCTATTAATCGACTTGTTTTATTAGCTCCTCAAAGGAGGAAATTCACAAAATTATTTGAATGCCATCATAAGATACTACATAAATTAATTGATTTCAATCTCTTATCTCTCCCTCCATAAAATGAGGTTGATATGAATAGGGAACCATCTAAGGGGTTTGAAATCAATACATTTTGTAGTTATCATAGATGTGTGGGACACTTCACAAACAATTTTTTTGGGTTAAGACATAAGATACAAGATATAATTGATGAAAATATTATTAAACTTAATGATGTTAATGCATCCATAATTGATTCAATGGTACAACCTAATAGGAATATAATTTTGAAGTTCTTTTTTTTATCCCTTTCCAAAATGTGTAGCAAAAGAAACTAAAGAGTAATCTTGAGGTGCATATGACTTATATAGTATGTCTTCCTCCTACTTCATATGATTCAAATATTAAATATGAGGGACATAATATTTATATTATTATTGATACACTTAAGGACACATAATTACATGTACCTACTATCACATTTGATGAGAATGATAGTGTTGACAATTATTCTTTTAATATACCATTATTTGTGTGTGCTTATATTGATTCACAGCTATTACATAGTGTCATGGTGGATAATGGATCAAGTTAAAACATTTAAACTATTGCATTGCTTACTAATATTTCACACACACATGAAAATCTAATTGATACAAAAAGGTAGTTAAATGATTTGATGGAAAGAGATAAAACCCTTTGGGAAAAATTGGGCTACCACTTATGGTAGGGCCTATGAAAGTTATTAATTTGTTCTTAGTTATACCCAATATGAGGGAATTTGACATGTTACTAAGATGTCCTTGGATATATAAGATACATGAAAAACCATATGTAATACACCACTATGTGAATTATGTCTATAAAAATTGATGGTTATAGTTTTGGGTAATCCAAATGAGCACCCTGTTCAATAAGAGACATTTCCTCAGAAACCTCCTTCACAAATTATTTTACATGTATAGGTTCAATTTATGTAATTATTTCAAATAAAGTTAATTGATCTTCCTTGAAGACTAGTGCTTCAACATCCATTACATTAGAGGTATATTCAATTTACATAACAAATATAACCTAGTCAGTTACATCTTAAGTCAATTATAAAGGTTGTTATACAAGTTCCCCAAAGAACACCATCTCATGATCCTCATTTACAAATAAATTCACAAGTTAATATGGTTTATATATATGGTGTATAAGGTCATGTGGACTATGATGACCATGATAGATATGTTACAATGCGTGATCACTTATTATATTTAGATATAGATTCACATGTTACTACTTGCCCAGAGTAGGTAACATTTTATTTGATCAATACAATATCTACCACGATGATCAAATTTATGGGATAATCTGTGCATGACATGATTTTCTAGTTACGTGATTAATTTATAGCATTTATCATATATAAATGGTAGATTAAATTTAAATTATTTATGCACATTATTTTCATGGTATTCATTAGTTGGATTCATGAAATATAGTCTACATATGATACATGGACATACAAATGTGGGGCATTCGTACATACAGGGGCTACCTTTCTACATTTAGGACATGTCTATGTTGGGGGCATAGTGATACACTATTTATTTTACATATTTTTATGACCATTCCATTGATCATGTTGAGCATATTATATTTATTACATGTGACTTTATCTTATGCATACTGTTTAGATTGTTATCTATTATGAATATTGTTCTTGATATGCTTAGATAATGACACTAATTTTTTGTGTAGACTAGCTTTACTTGTTCTATGTGTGTTGATATTGATGATTGTTACATGGTGTCATCATTGATTGTGTATTACATTGTGTGAGAATTTTCATTCATAGAATTACATGATACATTATGTGTTACATCTCATGCCTCTATGAATGACTATTGATTATTATTACATTATGTGACAATTAATGTGTGTTACAATGGGTGTTATCTTGTGTGTTCCTATAAGTGCATTGATTGTGTGTTATAATTTCATGTGTTGGTTATGCTAAGGATCCCCCAACCCATGTTGTGGTCATGTTGTTCATGTTGGGTCAAATTCAACTCATGTATTGAGTGCTTGTGTGCATCATGATTATTACATTGTGTGCATGTGTGTGTGTATCTACATGATTGTTGAGCTTCTTATGTTTTGATTTGTATCACACATACTTGTACTTATGTGTAATGTAATTATTTTTATCATGCATATTTTGTGTGGATTAATACTATGTGACTAATTATTATATCTATTTTATATTGTGATCTAGGAATTTGACTCAAGAGAGGATGGTTAGTATGATGTTGTTAGGTTGTGGAGATAAAAGCTTTACTGATGCAAACATGGAGGAGGTTACTGAGTTATAGAGAAATTGACGTTGGCAGTGCAATAGACGTAGATCATCTTCAGTGTTCATAGAAAGCGATGTCGGTTATGGGTCGGCCGACAGCGGTTAGACAGGCACCGATGTCAGCAACCTATGTGTGCATGCATTTGCATGCGATTCCAGAACTGGTCTTATTTTAGACAGATAATTTGTTTGCATGTAAAAGATTAATTTTAGTCTTGAGTCTGTGTGTCTAATTATTGTTTGCATGGGATCTATATAATAGACTCATGGGGCTATATTGTAATTAAAAAAAAAGGACAAGGAAGAGTTCCTTCCAATTGTAAGATCAGGTTGATCTGTAGGATGTTGCAAGATTAGGTAGAAGATCTACATGGTAAGTATTGTCTCATTTGATTGGCAGGTTGTGCAAGATCAGAGAGATCTACTTGGAGTACTTGGTGGACTGGCAGTATTGTTACTGACTGGTGGAGGTGAACAACAACTCTGTGTTTGAGTTGTTTGTTGTGACCGTAATTGAGAGAGTGAACTCTTGGAAGAGAATTATTGTATGCCCTAGAAGTGTGGGAGCCCTAGAGGTGTGGGAAGATTGTGGCATCTTCATTGTATTTCTTTCTGGATGAGTATAAATACAAGATTGTATTGTCTCTCATATTCTGTGTTATTTTTGAATTCTTGTTACTTGTTAATTTTGGTTTAATTCCATGTTTAGTTGCTTATACAAAGGTAATCAATTGTGATCTTAGGAGTTGTTAGATCCTGACAAGTGGTATTAGAGCTTTGGTTAGGTTCACTAACACCTAGGTTTTAGAGTGTGTTAAGTGTTTGTTGATTACAGGTCACTCACAGGGGTTTTTGTTTGAGTGAGAGTATAGCAATGGTAGAAGAAAGTAAGCTAAGAATGGAGAAGTTCAATGAAAAAAATTATCAATTATGGAGGATGCAGATAGAAGATTATCTATATCAGAAAGATCTGTACTTACCGTTGGGTGGGGTTGCATGCAAGCCCACATATATGAAAGATGAAGAATGGAAGGTTCTTGATCGGAAGGCTCTAGGATCTATAAGGTTGAGCCTTGCATCGTCTATGATTTCCAACTTGTCACAGGCAAAGTCAACGGTTGAGTTAATGGAATCTTTGGCAAATTTATATGAAAAACCCTTAGCTTTGAATAAGGTATTTCTTATGAAGCAATTATTTAATTTGCAAATGTTGGAAGGTGGATCTGTACATAGTCATCTTAGTGATTTCCATGGTTTGGTAAACTAGTTAAATTTAGTCAATATTGTTTTTGATGATGAAATTAAGGCTCTCTTAATCTTGTGCTCTTTACTTAAAAGTTGGGATAGCTTGGTAATGGCAGTAAGTAATACTGCGTATGCTTTAAATATCTTGAAAGTGGATGATGTTGTTAGTGTAATCTTGAATGAAGAAATTCACAAGAAAAGCATAGGTGAATCATGAGGGAATGGTTTAAGAGTTGAAAGCAGGGGAAGGCAAAGAGAGAAGAGTAAGCAAGGGAAGTCAAAGAAAGGTAGTAGATCCAAATCCAGAAATGGCAGTGTAATCTGCTAGAATTGTGGAAAGAAAGGGCACATAAAGAAAGATTGCTGGGTGAAAGAAGATCAGCATGAAGGAAATGAAGAAGCAGATGTTGTAGGTATTGTTGCACAGGACGCTCTTGTATGTTCCTTGGATAAAGTAGAATCTTGGGTTTTGGATTCTGGTGCCTCTTTCCATGCAACCCCAAATAGAGAATTTTTTCATGATTATGTCCAGGGAGATTTTGGAAAAATTTATTTAGGGGATGGTAAGCCTTGTCAAATGGTTGGCAAAGGAAAAGTGTAGCTAAAATTGCAGACGGGCAACACATGGGTGTTGAAGGATGTCATGCATGTCCCAGTCCTGAAGCAAAACTTGATTTCTGTAGAAAAGTTGGGTGATGAGGGATGCATAGTAACTCTCATAGTGGACTCTTGGAAAGTTTCCAAGGGTGCACTTGTTTTAGCAAGAGGTAAGAAAGTAGGTACTCTTTATCTATCTACTTGTATTACTAATTCTCTTTTTGGTTTATCTACTTTAGCTGTAGATTCAAAGATTTGGCTTTGTAGGCTTGGTCACATGAATAAGAAGGGGATGCATGTTCTTGAGTCAAAGGATAAGCTTTCAAGTTTGAAAAGCATGGATCAAGATTTCTATAAGCAACAGAAGAAAGTGAGGTTTCTTGAAACTGGGTCAACAAAGAAGGTGGTAGCTTCTATTAGAGGATCACAGTATTGCATAAAGAGGAAATTTGATGTCTTTGACAAGAACAGGAAAGCCTTGGTTTTCAAGGAGAAGATGATGGACAAAGATCAACTCAAGGGGCTAAATAATTCTGAGCAGAGCAAGGTTGATTTGGATAAGGTTTTGATCCAAAGTGAGCTCACAGGTAAAAATTCATCAGTCACAAGAAAACATAATTACCGACATCAGTCAAGTGGAACTGATGTCGAACAAGAAGGTACTGATGTTGGTCATGTGCAAATTAGAGTCAATGGTGTTAGGTAGGCAGACACCGATGTCAGTCAGAGGACCGATGTCGGTGATCAGGTGGACACCAATGTTGATCAGTGAACTGACGTCGGTAGTTAGCTCAATCACATGGAACTGACATCAGTCAGGTGCAGACTGAGGGGTGACTGAGATCGGTCATTGAGATAAATTTTAGGTGGACAACAAGCTGTCAAGGAGTCTCAAATGCCCATATGGAGGACTGAAATGGTAAGTAAGCCTTAAATTCATTATTCCCTTTTTTTACACTACTTGTTACTCACTGATGGTCAAGAACCAGGAAGTTTTAAAGAAGTAGAGTAAGTAAAATCTAGGAAACAGTGGGAGCATGGCATGAGAGAGGAATTTGATTCCTTGGATGAGAACCAAATGGGAGATTTGGTAGAGTTTCTAGCTAGAGAGAAAGCACTAAAAAACGAACATATTCTTAGGTTAAAGAAGAGAGAGAATGGACATGTGAGACAGAAGGCCAGGTTATATGGTCTTGAGCAGGCTACAAGACAATGGTGTTTAAGGTTTGACAAGTGTATGACAAAGCATGGATTTAGTCAATGTCAATGTAACCATTGTGTTTTCTTTACCAAGTTGGATAATATTAGCTACATTAACATGTTACTGTATGTAGTGTATATGCTTGTTGCAGGGTCACACATGTAGGAGATTGCTGAGCTAAAGGTAAAGTTAGTTCAGAGGTGTGCCATGAAGGATTTGAAAGCATCAAAGAAATTCTTTGGCATGAGTATTTTTAGAGATTGGGAAGATCACAGGTTGATTTTGTCTCTAGAGGATTGTGTGAATAAGGTAGTGGTGAGGTTCAAGATGCAGGATGCAGAATCGGTTAGCACACCTATGGATAGATAGTTCATAGAATAATGTCCCAAATCACATGATGAGGTTGAGTACATGTGTACTAGACCTGAGATTGCCCAAGCAGTGAGATTTGTCAATAAGTTTGTAGCCAATCTGGGAAAGAAGCACTGAAAAGCAGTTCAATGGATTTTCAGATATCTGAGAGGGACCAACAGCAGGTATGCATGCTATGCAGGGTCAAGCACTTCTCTACATGGTTTGTAGATTTGGATATGGTAGGTGACTTGGATGACAAGAGTAGCGCCATAGGACATGTGTTTACTATGGGTGGATCGGCGGTTAGCTAGATTTTAGAGATGTAGAAGGTTGTTGCAGTCACGGTGACTAACAAGGATAAGAACCCTGCAGGTATGTTAACCAAGCTAGGAACAAAGGAGAAGTTGAATTTTCATTCAAACTTTTGTTGGCCTTCAAGACTAAACTTGAAGAGGGATACAAGCTAGGAAACAAAATTAGAGGACATTGCTGTACAAGTATAGGTGCAGCTATTTATCTCCAATTGGGAGATTGTTAGGTTGTGGAGCTAAAAGCTTCACTGATGCAAACATGGAGGAGGTTACTGAGTTACAAAGAAACCGATGTCAACAACACAACTGACGTCGATCATCTTCAGTGTTCATAGAAACTAACATCGGTTATGGGTCGGCCGATAGCAGTCAGACAGGCACCGACGTCGGCAGCCTATGTGTGCATGCGATTCTAGAACTGGTCTTATTTTAGACAGATAGTTTGTTTGCATGTAAAAGACTAATTTTAGTCTTGAGTCTGCGTGTCTAATTATTGTTTGCATGGGATCTATATAATAGACTCATGGGGCTGTATTATAATTAAAAAAAAAGACAAGGAAGAGATCCTTCCAATTGTAAGATCAGGTTGATTTGTAGGTTGTTGCAAGATCAGGTAGAAGATCTACATGGTAAGTATTGTCTCATTTGATTTGCAAGTTGTGCAAGATCAGAGAGATCTACTTAGAGTACTTTGAGTACTTGGTGGACTGGCAGTATTGTTACTGACTGGTAGAGGTGAACAACAACTCTGTGTTTGAGTTGTTTGTTGTGATCGTAATTGAGAGAGTGAACTCTTGGAGGAGAATTATTGTATGCCCTAGAGGTGTGGGAGCTCTAGAGGTGTGGGAAGATTGTGGCATCTTCATTGTATTTCCTTTTGGATGAGTATTAATACAAGATTGTATTGTCTCTCATATTCAGTGCTATTTCTGAATTCTAGTTACTTGTTAATTCTAGTTTAATTCTGTGTTTAGTTGCTTATACAAAGGTAATCAATTATGCTCTTAGGAGCTATTAGATCCTAATAGGTGTTAGTTTTAAAATAAAATAAACACATTAATAGCATAACATCTCTAGGCCTAGACACTAGGGAGAGCCTAGTTAATAAAAGAAAATGACAAGCACAACAAGAAATCAAGAAATCAAATACAAGAATTTATTCACCTTCCTTGGATGCTGCAAATGCCTTTGTAATGGTGGCTTATTTGGCTTGTGCTTCAAGAGGTCTTATTCAATGGAGTGTGGCTACCTTCATCTCCTCTTGGCACCTTTGGCTTGTGGCTTGGCTTGGATTGGAATAAATTTGGCATGGTAACACTAGTTGCATGAAGATTTTGGAACCAATCTTGCATTATAACTTTACACTAATTAAGCTTAGAAATGATGTTGTGAGGCCTCCTATTTATAGATTTTTGGATTTGATCAGAATTAACCTCAACCATTCATCTCAAGATTGAGATGTGTGGTTGAAGATTAATTAAATTTTTGGAATTAAGTTTGTAATTATCCTCATCATGGCATTAGAAGAAGGGGCAATTAAGAGGCATGGAGGGCATCATGGAAGGCATTGATGAGGCATGAAAGGCATGAATCCTGATATTTGTGGCATTTATGGCTTAAGGATGTCTTTCCAAGAAATGAGGTCACTTGATGATGCATATATTCCATATTCATTTCCAAAAATAAGTATTCAACAAGTTTCCATAGAATTATTGATTAGGACTTGATTTGGGTTAATTAGCTCTTAAGCACTTTATGCACAAGTTACTCAAATAGATCAGAATGCCCTGTTATTGGTCCAAAATTTGACTGGATTGGAATTGGAAGTCCACATTAGATGTGTTGAATGTGTATTACCATTTAGAATGTTGCCAACAACCAATAAAACAAGTATGAGTCTTGTGCAAAAGATTTGATAGGAAAGAGCAGTCTAGAGCACATAGGTGCAAATTTAACATTTTGACTTGAAATGAATTGATCAAAGTTAGTTGGTCCATAAATTTTATTTCCCCATTTAGGGATACCCTAGCCAAAATTAGCACTTGAATATGTTAATATCACATCATTTTGCATGTTTTAGTATTTTTAAGCCAAATTGTGTGTTTTAGATGGAAACTAGACAAAACCCTGATTAGAGGTTATCAGTGGCCAATTTTAGGTGTCTATAGTTTGCCCCTATTTGGGAAAGTGTTGAAAATTTTAAGCTACAACTACAATGATGATAAACTAGCTGTATGATACCCCCTTGAGGGAATGGTTGGCACAAGTAGGTCGACAAATGGTCCCTCAAAAATAAAGAAGTGAAATGAGGGGACCAAAGAAAGGAAAGATGGTGGGGTGAAAACATAATGATACTAAAAAATAGTAAAAATCATTAAGAATTCAAGTGAGATGGTGTGCAATGGTTTTCCCAAAGGCGGTTATAAGCATTGTACCTCGATAGTGGCAACATGGTATGATAATACAATGATTTGTCCAAAAGTGGTTATAATCATTGAGAAGATGGAGCTACCTTAGTTAGGATAGACAAACAAGATAATAACATGCCCCTGTATGGGTAGAAAAATTAAAGTGGGGACAACACAATGATTTGCCCAAATGTAGTTATAATCATTGAGAAATGTAGGTGGGATGGTGTGCAACAATTTTCCCATAGGAAGTTATAATCATTGGACATCGATTATGGAAAACATGATAAAATTATCTAAGGATGATGATAAATTAACATAGAGGGTAATGATGAATTGGAACAACCTACTAGTAGGGAGATGCTCATCCAAACTAATAAAAGTTGAAATTATTTCATGGTTAATTACTCTATTTGGGATATGATTGGGAGTGAATTAGGATGTCAATGATAAAGAGATTTCATCATTGTTAAATAGACTTCTTGAAGCTGAGGTTTTTTTTAGCATGTGATGGTAGGATTTATGATATAACACCATAAAGAATTGGCCAAAATATGCATGAGGACTGACTCTCGTAATCCAATACTCAATAGAAAACAATGCACCAATGATGAAAACCATGATGACAATGTAAACATATGAGTATGGATCAATTCAAGTGTGTGGGAAATGAATCAACCAATGAATACACATAAATTGAATCAAGGCAATAGTGCTGAAAGAAAACAAACAGGCAGACAAACAAACAACATAAGCAAAATAAACAAATAAACAATGCAATAAAAATCCTATGAACATTGCCCCTAGAAGGTGACAACTTAACAAATGAACTAAATGGGGGAATAATAGAAAAGGAAGGAGGTGGTCGAGCTGTCTCCATATGCACTACGAAAGTAGATGCTACCTACATAGTTCTATAGATGTAATATCCAATAAAAAAACTTTAGGCCAAATGTAGTTCTCCTAGAGAATGGGAAGAATGTGATAACCGATGAAAACAAATAGAATGGATGTGATAGTAGAATAGGAATGGTATTGTAAAATGGAAAGTGCATGAGAGAAAAGGCCAAAAAGGATGGGGAAACCAAATGACAAGTGATTTGCTTGTAACTTAGTAAGGGTGCCTAGAATCCTGAAGGCAAAGAAGTGGTCAATGTTTTTGTTCTTTTCTAACAATTTTTGAATTGTTTTTAGAAGCGTTTTGGAGTGTCTTAAATCAATCAAGAATGACAAGACACTAAATGGTTCAAGCTCATAAAATGATGAGAGAGTTCATACTTAGGTTGCTCATAAGATAGTGAGAGCATGGCTTAGGTTGCTAAAAAAATGGTGAGAGTATGGCTTAGGTTGCTTATAAAATGGTGAGAGCGTGGCTTAGGTTGGTCATAAAATGGAGAGAGTGTGGCTTAGGTTACTCATAAAATGGTGAGAGTGTGGGTTAGGTTGCTCTCAAAATGGTGAGAGCATGGGTAAAAGGGGTGACTGAGTTGACCTCAACAAGTATTCAACACTATGTACATAGTCCTAGAGTAGGACCTCAAGTCACTGTAGTTTCACCCTTATAGTGGAGGAATTCAACTACTACAACAACCAATTCAAACAAAATAGGCACAGTTGGTAAAAAGGCACAATATGGCATAGGAAGTGGCAAGTTGGTACATTAACGCTTAGTATTGCCCCTTGTTTTCCCATAGGTAATTATAACTAGGACACAATGGCATAGATTAATGGTACTAATTTTCCCAAAGGTAGTTATAATTAGCGACAAGACCGGTGGTAAGAAAGGACTAAGAAATGAAGGATGCAACTGCCAAAACTTATATCACACTATCCTAAGATATGCTCCTTGTTTGAAATACTTGAACCAAATGATGAATTAATTAGATATCTTGATGCTAAAATTGTGTAATGAATGACAAAAACCAAGGTCAAATGAGATAGGTTTTAGAACATGTTGGGTCGATAGGTCAAAAGTAGAAATTGGCAAAGAGGATGGATAAGAATGGTATGTGTTCAAAGAATAATAGTGACGAAAAAGCATAACTAAAATGGTCCTTACAGACAATACACCTTAAATTTTTTTGCATAGTACTCCTCAAGATGAATAATATTCATTAGCTCTGGAAGTTTATCACCATCTTGTGTGGTAAGCCTGTATGCTCCTGATCTATAATCTGTAGTGATGATGAAGTTCCCTATCCAATTTGGTTTGAATTTCCCTTTATGTTTCTTCTCAACCATTGTATTCTTTTGGTTTTCTTTGAGAACAAGATCACCAAGTTCAAATGTTCTATACTTCACATGCTGATTATAGTGGCCTTTGAGTTGATTCTAATATACTTGAAGATTGTTGAGCACATCTGTGCATTTCTCATCTAGTAGATCTAGCACTTTTAGGTGAGCTACTCGATAGTCATGATCATCTAGGACATGTTTGAAAGAGATGCATAGTGAAGGCAATTCGACCTCAATGGGAAGGATGGCTTTAGTACCATAAACAAGTGAGTATGGAGTGGCTCCTGTGGGGGTATGATGATTGGTATGATATGCCAAAAGGGGAGGGAATATCTAGAGGTACCAATCACGATCGACATCATTGACAATCTTTTTGAAAATATTGACAATGGTTTTGTTGGATGCCTCATCTTGGCCATTACCTTGAGGGAAATATGCTATAGAAAAGTGTTGTGTGATGTTTTATTCGATACATAACTGGTCTACATCTTTATTTTTGAATGATACTCCATTATTAGATACAATGTCAGAGGGAATACCATAGTGACAGATGAGATGGTTGAAGAAGAATTTGGAGATTTGCTTTTCAGTCACGTGAGGGGTATAGGTTCAACCCACTAAGTGAAATATCTAGTGGTGATAAGGATATGTTTATGGCCATCAAATGAAGTGGGGTTAATATTTACAATAAGGTCAAGTCCCCATGTAGAAAATGACCATGGTGTCAACATTGGTTTTAGAGTTTTTGTTGGGGCATGAATCAAATTAACATGCTATTGACATTTGTCACATTTCTTTACATATACAGTGGCATCTACATCTATTATGGGCCAATAATAACTAGTATGCAAGAGCTTTTTAGATAAGACTGCCCCACTAGAATGGGCTCCACATAATCCTTCATGAACTTCTCTTAACGCTAATGTAGACTCTGTCAAAGTTAAACAACAAAGCAGAGTTTCATCAAAACTATGATAGTAAAGAGTGGATCCAAGTAAAGTATAATGAGTGGAATGATGAATGAAGGCTTTGGTTTATTTTCAAGATAGGTTAGGTGGTATAACTTGGTCATGAAGGTAGTTGTAAAGGTGTGAGTACCAGATAGAATTAGGACCAACAATATCACAAATCATAGCAACGATTGAAATATCATGAGCTGGTGCTGACAAATTCTTGATGAGGAACTAGTACTCTTTAGCTTTATCTATTTGTCAAATTAGGGTACCAATAGTAGCCATGGCATCTATAGTTCTGTTACTAGCCCTTAGTATATACTCAAACTGAATGTTGGTAATTTGCTTTTTAAGAGTGTCAACCATGGCTTTATATGAAACCAACCTTTCATCTTTGGTATAAAAATAATATGTGACTTGATTGATGATTAACTGAGAATCACCATAAACTTGAAGATGAGCTATATTCCAATGCACTACTTTTTGAAGTCTTGTAATAAGTGCTTCATACTCAGCCATGTTGTTTGTACAAGGAAAGTTGATTCTAAATGATTTAGGGATTAGATCCCCCTGTGGTGTAATAAACAATAGGCCTACCCCTGATCTATGCATAGTGAATGAACCATCAAAATATAGCTTCCAAGGCTACTACTCAAGGGATGTGTCCATGATGGTCATGATGGATTCATCAAGATATTGAAACTTGAGTGGTTGTGTGTCCATGAGAGGTGCTTCAGTAAGTTGATCTATAAGAACTTGTCCCTTGATTACTTTTTGATTGACATACTCTATGTCAAACTCACTAAGAAGCATGATCCATTTATCCATTCTGCCTTGCAAAGTTGTTTTAGATAGCAGATACTTGAGTAGATCTACATTTGAAATGACCATGGTTTTATTATTCAACATGTAATGACACAATTTTTGAGCTATAAAAACCATGGCTAGACAAGCTTTTTCAACAGGTGCATAGTTATGTTCATATGTAACCAAGGTATGGCTTAAGTAGTAAACAAAATGCTCCTTTCTATTGTCATCATGTTGAGCCAAGAGTGCCCCTAGGTTATGATTAGTGGCTGATAGGTATAACAAGAATGGCTTTCCTGGCATAGGAGGTAATAAAATAGGTGGATTGATAAGATAATTTTTGAGCTATTGAAAAGCTGTTTGGCAGTGATCATCCTAGTGAAATGCAACTCCTTTCTTCAAAAGGTGCATAAATGGATGGCACTTGTCTACTAATTGAGAGATGAAGCATTGAAAGGATTGGATCTTACCCTGTAAACTATGGAGTTGCTTCAAATTGGTTGGTGGTGACATCTTGGCTATAGCATATACTTTAGCTGGATCAACTTCAATACCTCTACAAAACAAGATGAAGCCCAATAATTTGCCTAAACTTACACCAAACACACATTTATTTAGGTTAATTCTGACTTTATACTCTCGTAGTCTTTCAAATATCTTATGTATCACTACTGGATGGTCAGCTTTGGTCTGGGAGTTTCCTAATATGTCATCGACATAGTCTTCAACAATATCATGCATCTTATCATGAAATATGACAGTCATAGCTCTTTGATATATAAGTCCCACATTATTAAGGCCAAATGGCATCACTTGATAGAAAAATGTTTCCCATGGAGTGGTGAACACTATTTTATACTAATCTTCTAGCGCTATTATGATTTGATTGTATCCTAAAAAGCCATCCATGAGTGAAAGCATTTCATAACCTACCGTGGAGTCAACAATCATGTCAATATTAGGAAATGGAAAATCATATTTAGGATAAGCTTTGTTTATTTTTCAAAAACTAGTATAAATTCTAATTCTTTTAGGATTTTTGCTAATAGGTACAACATTAGAGATCTATTCTGAGTAGTCAATGGATCAGATACATCTTGCTTCTAAGAGTTTTTCCAACTCTTTCTTTAATAATACAACAATGTCAAAATGCATCTTATGGAGCTTTTGTTTTACTAGTTTGGCATCAGGATTAACCACAAGGTGGTGTTTAACTAAGGTGGGGTCTAATCCTGGCATGTCAAAATAGGCCCATGAAAATATATCCACAAACTCTTTCAATAGAGCTGCAAAGATGTCACATTCCTCCTCAATGAGAGATGCTCCTAATTTTTATCCATTCTAGGTCTGATGGAGTCTTGATATTTACCTCCATTGTATCTTCGACTAGAAGGGTTAAACTATTTTCTAGGATAGTAGGCAGTGACTTGAACTATTTGACTATGTCAAGGTCCTCTGTTAGGACTTGCTCTTCAACTTCTCCTAGGCATGAGGAATCTAAGTCTCCTAATGGGAAATTTGGCCATGTAACAAAAATAGTCATAAATTCTTGGAGAATTTTATCAAATACTTGTTGCTCAAAATTGAACTCAGATCCATAGGCAAGTTCATCATTGGTGGTCTCCTAGTCTAAATTCAAAGAAGAATAAACACCCCTGTCTAATGGTGCCTGAAACAGGTTTTCACCACTAGACTGGCCTTTATCTTTACTTTTTCCTTGGTCAGAAAGTGCCTCAAAGAGGTTTTCACTTTAGGACCTCAATGTTTTACTTATTTGTTTTTGGCTAAGGGTGTTCACTTGCTCTCCAAAATAGGTTGCAAGATCTAATGTGATTGAGAATATTGATTTATGATCTCCCAATGGAACATTGTCTCTAAGGCCTAAGAAATCATAGAATGCCTCATCATTCTAGATCTCATCAATTGGTAGACTAGGTTCTTGTTGGTCCCAATCTATCAGTTGTGTATAATATAATGGTAATGGATTGTGATGAGTGGCTTGGGTAAGGTACAAATGGCATTAGTATCAAAGAGGTTGGTTTTAGCTAGGTTATCAAAGGTAAGGATATGATAAGACTCTGATTTGCTATCAACATCATCATCACTAGTCACTAGTGATAGAGTTTGAATAAAATATGTGGGGTCACCCCCAGGTGGTTTAAATCCAAGTCCATAAGGTCTTTCATACTTAGTCATGGAAATTGACTCAATGGTTCCTTGCTGATTTGGTCTGAGGCCCTTCCTTTCATAGTTGTGATGCTTCATGATCCTATTGGGAATAGGATACTTTGTACTTTTATAACAATCAACCTAGTTGTCATTTCATAACCATGATTCATTCTCTTCAAGAGGGTCAGGTCTTAGGCCAGATGCTGGTACAAATGTGATAGGTCCTTTATCTTTTTTCTTTTGTTGCCAATGCATATGTGGGATGGCCTTAGGTCACCAAAAGGTTTTTAGATTTTGAGGAATATTGGTGATATGAAATGTATCATGGGTCACATATTCTCCCAGTCCATTATCTGAAATGGTGAAATGATTGAAGCTTTAGGAGGTGACATGTGGGAAAGGGAATGAAAGGTATTAGGATTTATGCAATTATTTGGTGAGGGATCAATAAGTATAGCCTTTTCTTTATCCTGCTTGGAACTTAGATTCATGTCATACTGATAACTTTAGATTTGAAACTTGTCCTCAACATGCTTGTAGTGTTCATACAGGTGTAAATCTCTTAGAATATTCACCTCCATCCCTGAATGGAAAAACTTGATACATTGGTGCAGTGTTGATGGGACTTCATGAATCTCATGTAACCAAGGCCTGCCTAAAAACATGTTGTATGATAATTCAAGATACAACACATGGAAAAGTGTATCATGGGTCAAAGACCCAATGATAATTGGCAAACTAATGGTGCCTTGTGATTCTCTTTCTTGATTATCATAAGCTTTGATAGTTATTATTTCTGATTAGAGATCTATCATCATGTACCCAAGAAGCTTGATGAGATTGAGAGACACTATGTTGAGGCTAGATCCATTATTGATAAGGACACATTTCACTTTATGCCATCTGATACAAACTTCTATGTACAATGGGTTATTATGGAGCAGGCCAAGGTGTTGGGTGAATATTTTTTCAACCAGCTAATTGGTGAGCAAAATAGGTCTCTTCAACCACAGCATAGGGAGATTGGTCATCCAAAGTTGTAGATTTACCACATCCAAAGGGGAAAAATCTCTCCTCTCATCAAGGGGAGGTTCCCTATAGGTATAAGGGTGCTATATAATAAATATATAAGCTAAAAATAACACTCAGGTGTAGGATATGCCATCCATCTCTCTTATTTCAGAGATGATGTTCACAAACTAAGGAGAAATCTAGGTGAAGACACTGAAGGCACTTCTCTTCTTTTAGAAGTGGTCTTACAAACAACAACAAGAGTTCTTTCAGGTAGGGACAAGTAACCGATAACAGAGTATAGAGTAACCAACAATCTAAGATGTAGCACAAAGTCTCCACCTTGACTGCCCCAGAGTGAGGTATGAAGAACAATGGGGGCACAAAGTAATCCCAAGGTCCTTTACATAGAAATAGAAAATAAACACACACTGAAGACAACTATGACAACACAAATTCTAAAAGTAGTTGGCTTCAGGACACCTTCCTTATCACTTCCACTAGCTCTACTTGTTAAATTGCATAAACAAGAATACATTTAGGAAATAGACATAAGAATAATCTCCTAGAATGACACAAGCTATGACAACAAAAAGTCTGAAAGTAACTTGCTTTCTGATTTAAACAGAAAAATATGATAAACAATTTGAGCTCAAAGTCTTAGTGATGCCTTTCAATTTGGGAAGAGTTTTTCTTTTGGTAACGAGAAGATCTCCTTTCAAATGATACAAGAGATTACATTATATAGAGGCCAAGAGAGGCTTGACACTTTTTACCATGGAGTGACCCATGCTGTGCATTAATGCCTTGGATGCATTTTTGGTTCTGTCAGGGAGGGCCATGCTAGAGCAAGGTGGTTTCCTTAACTATGGCATGTTGATTCTTCTCTAATGTCTTCTCCTGAGCTTGAGTCACTCATTTTATCACCTATTATCTATGCAACTATCCACTTTGCCTTTTTGCCAAAGGGGACAAACAGGTTGCGCTTTCAATGCTTGCAGGCCCAAATACCTACCTGGTGGACTATTCCACCTATTGGAAATAACTCCCACTGATATCTCCCTCTTTGTCTCTTCTTCCTTTTGGCCCTAGCCTTAAGGTCTTTAAATGCATTTAGGTCTACATTTTAAGCCTACAAAGAGCAACAGACACTTTATTGCCACAAATTTGACGTCTGCAGGTCTTTTATCTTTTGAAGGTTAACAGCTAGTCGATCATCTTAAATTTGACATTTGTGGGCCTATCATTCTCTTTAGAAATTCTTTCATGTCTTTTTCACTTCCTATGGTCACTTTCCACTGTGACACAAGCCAGGACACATGACAACATCCGCAACTTTGAAATAAACTTATCAAAATAAGCTTTGAAACTTGCTAAAAACTTGAAGCGTAGATGCAGACACTTGTCACACTCTGCTTGTTTACAAAGGACACATAGCACATTCCACTACTTTAAAACTTATTAGAGACTGTGTCTCAGCATATGACACTTGGTAGCTTCCACTGCACTTTGAGGCTTGATCTTTCTTGAAGGGAACTTGCCTTTTGGGGTCTTGAAAGAAGGTTCATTTTCTAAGTGTCGACTATCCTCCACAAGGGTACCTACCCTTCAAGATCATCCAGGTGGCCTTCAGGTTTTAATTCTTTCAGAGGACTATTGTCTCTTTATTTCCTTCAGACAAAATGTTCGAAGGGATTCCTTCAGACAATTTGTCTGAAGGAAATCTTTCCTTGGCTCTGTGTCTCTGTATTGAGAGTGCTTCATCTTTGACACGTGGCATGCTCTGCTACTTTTAACAAGTGACACGTGGCATCTTCTGCTAGAACAAGTGAATACCCTTGGAAGCATCTGCTTAACTTATAGGAGCTTTTAGAAACCTTTGAGAGTCTTATGGGAGATGACACATGGCAGCTTCTACTGAGCTCTAGAAATACTTATAGAAACATTTAGGACTCATTTCAATTCACACAAATGATGACAATTGGCATGTTCTATTTGTTCCTATGACTTACCTAGGGTCCACCAAAGTCCCCACTCAATAACTACAGATGTCAACACTTGGTGGCCTCCACCAATTCTTACTAGGGACACGTGGCAACTTTTGCTCAGTTTTAGCAATCACACAGAGGGTGACACTTAGAGTGCTCTGCTTATTCTTTTAGCAACTTTCCCAAGGCCTGGCACTGTCTTTACTTGATAATGAAACCAAAGGAAGATGTAGTGACCATTGACACTTGGCAGCCTCCATCGAGCTTTATAGATGACATGTGGCACGTTCTGCTATTTTGAGAAAAAGACATTGAAACCTTTTGCAACTGCCACTTGTCACTTTCTGTAGAACTCTACAAGGGACATGTGGCATGTTCTGCTACTTTGAGAAGCAAATCATAATGTGTCTTAGTAGATGACACTTGGTAGCTTTCGCTCATCTTTTTATTTTGCATGCACCTTTGAACCATTTGATTGAATCAACCCAAGAAATGTATAAGTGCTAAAAAATTGCCCTTTCGAAGAACTCGCTTGTAGAAGCCTTTGAACCTGTTAATTTCAAACATGTTGAGTCTGTATATTTCTTCCTATGAAGTCTGTAAAAATTGAGAAACTTGAAAAATGAAGAATTTGATTGCTCAGGTCAAATTTTGAAAATGGGGGAGACAATTTTGGGTCTGTGTAGGGTCAAAATAGTCCATAGGTTGTCCCAAAAATGAGTGACATTTTTCAAGGACAATAACTAGCTCCAATTGGGGAACTTCCTTTAGTTGGAAACTTGAAACACAGCTGAGGGGAGTAGAAACTAGAATCTCCAGTGCCTTGAAGTATGCCATTGAGCTATGGAGTCATGCTACCCAAAAAGAAAGGCTCCAAAAAAAAAAGAAAATGAAAAGCACAAAATAGAAACAAAAGACTATAAAAACATACACATGTACAGTTGAACTCATATGATACTTCAAGAGTTGAAGTGCTTCAGATGCTGCCCATTGTGAGGTAGAGAAAAGAGAGTGCCATCTCAATACTTTAATAGGAAATTATTTTCACCATTGAGTTGATGAATAGTAAAAGGGCCCCTCCATAGGGAATCAAACTTTCCATGCATCCCCTTTAGTTCTCTTCTCTTGTCCCATAATAGGACTTGATCTCCAATCTAGAAATCATGGTTCTTTTCTTTTTAGTTGAAGAGCTTCTTCACCAGACTTCGATGGGCAACAATTCAGTCTACCACTACAGTTCTCTACTCATCTAACTCAGTCAGGCACATTATCCTCTTATCAAGGTAGCTTTCATATGTTTGATCTTCAATTACCTTAGCCAATTTCAATGCTAGCAATTCCAAGGTGATTGGTATCTCAGTATTGATACCATAAAGAAGTTGGAAAGGAGACATACCAATTTCTCTCTTTGGTGTAATTCTATCTGACCATAGAGCATCAACCAATGCTTTATACCATGTCCTTTGGTTATCATCCACCAGCTTCTTGATGATAGTCACCAGGTTCTTATTGCTTAATTTAGCCTGTATATTCCCTTGTGGAAAGTAATCAGAAGAGTGGGAGAGTGTAATCCCATAGTAGAAATAGAATTGAGTAATCTCCTGAGAAGTGAAACAAGCTACATTATCAGTGATAATCTTGGTTAGGACCCTAAACCTGGAAGTGATGTTTTCTTTGAGGAAATTGCACACTACTTCTAAAGTAGCGCATTTGGTTGGAATAGCTTCCACCCACTTGGTGAAGTAATCTTTTGCTGTGAGGACATAATCATGTCCAAAACTTGAAGATGGGTTTACAACTCCAATAAAGTCAATTCCCCATTGCTAAAATGGCTCCTCTATGACCACTGGCTTGAGAAGTAGGGCAGCTAACTTGGGTCTTTCAACAAATTGTTGGCATAGTTCACAGTCTATAACCCACTTATATGCATCTTGAAAGAGAGTTGGCCAGTAGTCCTGGCTTGTAGGATCTTATGGGTAGTCATAGGCACAAAAAAATGTCCTCCACAAGCCAAATTGTGGAAGGATTTTAAAAGTTGGCTTTGCTGCTCCTTGTCCACATAGTGAAGGAACACTCCATCAAGGCTCCTCTTGTATAGGCTGTTGTCCTAGAGGACAAAATTTGTAGCTTTTAGCTTGATGATTCTCCTTTCTTTATAAGATAGGTGAGCAGGACACTCACCATAAGTAAGAAAATGAGCAATACTTGAATACCATTCATTCGTGGTAGAGACAAAGAGGACTATTGGTGTGTCTTCCATCTCTGATTCTTCATGCTTTATTCTTTCTAGCTTGTTATCAACAATTAATTGGCATAACCCCTTTCCACACACCAGCTTTGTTGGCTTGATGACCAGATCAAACTCCTAGATCTTTACAACCCAATTACCTCTTTTCATCCTAAACTCTTACTGAGTTAGTATGGGTTTGACTATGGTGTCAGGAACCAAGGTAGTAGTGTGTGAATTCAAGATGTAGAAGTGGAAATTCTTCATTACCTTCACCACTGCATGAGCATGCTTCTCCATGTTTGAGTACTTCAACTCATGAGCTTTGAGAGGATAGCTCATGAAAGAAATGGGGGATTCCATACCTTCTTTATTTTATTGAATCAAAATTACTAAAAGTGTGTGTTCTAAAGCATAACTGTATATGGTGAACTCTTTGTTATAGTCTGAACAAACCAAAATTAGAGCATGGGCAATGGCAGTCTCAATATCCTCAAATGCATACTTTCCTTCTTTAATCCAACTGAAGGTATCCTTATTCTTCATCATGTTCATAATGTGCCTAGTCTTCTCAGCAAACTCAAGGATGAACCTCTATAAGAAATTCACTTTTATAAAGGAGTGAACAACAGTCTTACTTGTGGGCAAGGTAAGCTCTTAGATATACTTGACTCTATCTGAGTCAATCTTTATGCCCCCTTTAGACATAATGTGTTTGAGAAGTTTTCCCTCTGTTACTCCAAAGATTGACTTTTTAGGGTTTAAAGAAATGCCATTCTATTAACAACATTACAACACTTGCTACAAATGGCACACATGATCTGGATGATACTTAGACAATACGGTCAAGTCATAAGGATAAACTATAATGAACTTACCCATTTCATCCTTGAAAGCAAGGTCTATTACTCTTTGGAAGGTGGCGCTAACATTTATCAAGCCAAAAGGCATCCTTCTATATGCAAATGTGTCCCAAGGTGTGGTGAAAGCAGTCTTATGCTGGTCTACCTCACCAACTTCAACCTGATTATATTTCAAGAATCCATCTAGCATTGATAACATCTCTAAACCCATCACTGTCTGAAGCACTTGATCCATGATTGGCAAAGGATAGTTATCCTTCAAGGATGATTGATTCAAATTTCTAAAATCCACATAGATAATTTTTTTGCCATTCTTCTTCCTTACAGGCACTATGTTTGCAATCCATGTGGAATGATGGATTGAGAAAATGATCCTGGAATTTAGCATTTTTTGTATCTCAAACAAAATAGTACCTGATATTTTTGGATTATACTGCCTAGACTTTTGCCTATAAGGTGTTGAATCAGCCTTGAGAGGAATGTCATGTCGAATTTCATCAGGCTTGAATGACTTTAGGTCATCATAAGAGTATGCTAAGACGTCCATGTATTGATTGAGCAAAGTGGTGAACTTGAACCTCTCCTCAGGAGTACAACATTTCCTAATGTTCACCATCTTGGGATCTCCCTTGGTTCCCAGATTTACTTGATCAAACTCTTGAGAGGATCTTGAATTCGTTTGCTATTTTTTGATGAATCTATCATGCTTATCAAATAGCTTCTCAAGGGAAACCAGACCTTTGGGATTCTTATTCTCTTTAAGTTAAAAGAAATCTTCACCTATGTTTGTATTTGATTTAGGAGCTGGTTCACACTTTTGAGGTTAACCACCTTCAAAATACAGCCGTTCAAAGCTGCCTTTTACTCTAAGAAGGCAATGATTTGGTTGTCATTATTGAACACTTGCCAATGACTAGCATTATCAAATACACTTGGTCTAAAGACCAACTCAATAGTGTACTTGTCTCCTTTGAAGTCTGGGTGAGGGACCAAGAGAGTAACTGAAATAGCCAGTGCATCAGCCCAGTCATTGAATTCTCTAGGAATGGCAGAGATGCTGAAAGCATCAAAGCTTTCAATTTAGTTCCAGACTAGATTGCGATAGTGGCGTAATCTTTCATTTTTGGTTTGATACAGGTTTCTCACCTGACAAACCACTATTTCAGCATCTCCTTTGGCATGAAGGAGCTTGATGCCTTTGTCTTGAGCAATGCTCAATCTAAGCAACAAAGACTCATATTCAGTTGTGTTATTAGTGTTGCTAAACTACAACTTGTAGGACGAATAAAAATATCTCATTGAGGAGATATCAACAAAACTCTAGCTCCTGAACCAATGGAGGAGTAACTACTATCAAATTTAAGAATCCATACCTCATTTGATACTAATTTTTCTTTGTATTTCTTTTCATTCAGAGGTGGAGATCTTTCCACATTGATATTGCACTCTACTAATTCTCTCGTTGTTCTAGTTGAATGCATTTCTAGGTTGTCACCTATAGGAGCTTCATCAAATGCCTCATGAACTTCATCTATGGATAGAAAGTAGTTACCCATGCCTGAAGACTCAAATAAAATTTGAGCTTCAGGTGCTGAGGTCTGGGTAACCACATATTTTGCTTCTTTCTCAGGGAGCAGTCTCTTCATAACACCTTTGATTGAAATCCTTGCCTCAAATAAGTCCATGCTTAATTCACCACCAACATCCATACATAAATTTCACCCAAGAAGGATGCCATATGATGCTGGGACGTCAGCTACCAAGATAGTCATCTTGATTCTTTTGTCTGGGAATGCTGAAAATGCAAATTGGGCATCTTTAATTTGTCCCAACAGAGGTACTTGCTTGTTATCCATGGAAAAACATCTACCAAATATCTTGGTCAATGTGAGGTTAAGGGATTTAGCCACTTTAGCAGGCATGACATTGTCTGAAGTTCCAGAATCAATGATGCAATTGTTCAGCTAATGTCCATTTATCAACTATGAGACATAAAAGGGTTCAGTCCTACCAAGAGCAGCAAGAGGGGTAATGACAAGATTATTCTTGGTGGGTGCAGTCCTAGGGGGATCATGTGTCACTTTTGGAATTGCTTGTCCTACAGGGATGGCTTGGTTTTTAACACATTAAACCAGTTTGTCTAATTGCTCAAGATGGGACTGTAGAAATTCAAATTCAAGCATTTAAATTTCGGTTTTCTTTATATGGTCAATGATATCAAATGTTGAAAATGAACTAGGCACAAAGGATGGGAATTCATCCTTTTGAGTTTTGGGAGGGGGAGAATTGGACTACGAATTTGAAGTTGAAGGTGCAGAAATGTTTGGGGTACTTACCTTTCTAGCAATCACCAAGTCCTTTGGCTGGAAGGGTAGAGTGGTCCCACATTTAGTAATTGAAACTACTGGTTGAGGTTGCCCCTCTATCTTCTCTTTATTATCTTGTTGAGCTAATTGATTCTTGGACTAGGTGAATATAGCATATGATCCCTTAGCTGCATTTTATTCACTTTTGGGTTCATCTTGATGATTCAAGAAACTAATATTGGAGTCACTAGTTAATTCTTATTCTTCCTCAGTGAAGAGATTAGCATCATATTTAAGACTCAACTTAGGCTAGAATGAGAAATTTGATTCAGCTTCAAGATATTTAATCACTGAGTTAGTTAGAGGTGCTTTAATGATAAGGTTATTCCTCTGAGGGGAAGGAAGACAATTGGTTTGCACTTGGTTCTTGGCAGCATGGCCCTGATAGGACTGATTAGGGAATGTCCTCCTTGGTACATCTCTATAAGAAGGAGCAGATGACATCCCTTGTGCTATTTATTTTCTAAGGGCCAACAATTCATTTGCTAGCTTTTGCACCATTGGATCAGTGGTGGCTAAAGGGGAGTATTCAGAAGAAGAAGAAGATTTACCTCTATTTGGATCTCTCCTTATCTTTCCTACCAAGATAAGGTCATATTCAACTTCGATACTCAAATCTTGAGTAGCCTTGAGGTCTATGTGGCCAGCATGTCTTAGCAAAAAACTCACTTTAGGCAGCTATGTGTTAATGAAGAAGCATTTGAGGTTTTCAGGTGTCGACTGAGTAATAGCAGGAATTTAGTTCCTTAGCTTATCAAACTTTGCTATGAAGTCCCTCATAGGCTCATGAGGCTCCTTCTTCATTTGTGTGCACTTGGCCAACAAGGCACGTGCATCTTTTTTAGGCTTGAACCTGGCTTCAAATTTGGCTTTGAGTGTGTCCCAATCAGTTACTAATCTAGCTTACAGATGGTAGAACCAGTCTACATCAGCACCTTGTAGCATTTTAACGAAAAGCCTAACTGCCACATCCTCAAATTCCAATCCTATTATGCCATAGGCTATGCTAAAGGCTGTAACCTATTCATCAGGATGAACTTTCCTATCACCAAAGAATTTGTGGAAATTCTTTCTTGAACTGCGTGGAAGTTCATGCAGGGGTGTAGTCAAATTTAATGGACCAAAAGAGTTACCCCAGGGGCATCAAACTACCATGATTAGATTATTGAAAGTAGGGATAACAAATTTGGGTGGAGCTTGGATAGGCAAAGCTTTGCTAATAGCAAAAAAAGTAGCTCTGCCTTATGTTAGTATCCTGGTACAGGTAGGAAGAACACTCCTGGATCGTTGAACTTGAAGTTGGAGAGAAAGTAAGTCAAAATTTCCTTGCTACACCAACTCAAAGATAGGGTCAACAACACCTTGAACTCTCTAGCTTTTGGTATAACGTGCAATTGCCAGATTGTGAAACAAAAAAGGAAAAGGATTGGTCTTACTTCAACTTGAAGCTTGAGGCTTCAAACTGCTTGTCCTTCCCCAGCGGAGTTGCCAAAAATTTTTGGGTGAATATTTTGTCAACCATCTAACTGGTGAGAAAAATAGGTCTCTTCAACCACAACATAGGGAGATTGGTCATCCAAAATTTTAGGTTTACCACATCCAAAGGGGACAAATCTCTCCTCTCATCAAGGGGAGGTTCCCTATAGGTATAAGGGCACTATATACTAAATATATAAGCTAAAAATAACACTCAGGGGTAGGATATGCCATCCATCTCTCTTCTTTTAGAGATGATGTTCATAAACTAAGGAGAAATCCAGGTGAAGACACTGAAGGCGCTTCTCTTCTTTCAGAAGTGGTCTTTACAGGCAAAAACAAGAGTTCTTTCAGGTAGGGACAAGTAATTGGTAATAGAGTACATAGTAACTAGTAATTTAAGATGTAGCACAAAGTCTCCACCTTGACTGCCCAAGAGTGACATATGAATAATAATAGGGGCACAAAGTCATCTCAAGGTCCTTTACACAGAAACAAAAAATAAACACACACTGAAGACAACTATGATAGCACAAAGTCTGAAAGTAGTTGGCTTCAGGACACCTTCCTTATCACTTCCACTAGCTCTACTTGTTAAATTGCATAAACAAGAATACATTTAGGAAAGAGACATAAGAACAATCTCCTAGAATGACACAAGCTATAACATCACAAAGTCTGAAAGTAACTTGCTTTCTAATTTAAATAAAGAAATATGATAAACAATCTAAGCTCAAAGTCTCAGTGATGCCTTTTAATTTGGGCAGATTTTTGCTTCTGGTAATGAGAAGATCTCCTTTCAAATGATACAAGAGATTACATTATATAGAGGCCAAGAGAGGTTTGGCACTTTGTCCCATGGAGCGACTGATGCTATGCATTATTGCCTTGGATGCATTTTTGGTTCTGTCAGGGAGGGCCATTCTAGAGCAAGGCGACTACCCTAAATGTGGTGTGTTGATTCATCTCCAATGTCTTCTCCTAAGCTTGAGTCACTCATTCTATCACTTTTTATCCACGCAGCTGTCCACTTTGCCTTTACGCCAAAGGGGACAAACAAGCTACACTTTCAATGCTTGCAGGCCCAAATACCTACTTGGTAGACTATTCCACCTACTGGAAATAACTCCCACTGATATCTCCCTCTTTGTCTCTTCTTCCTTTTGGCCTGGCCTTAAGGTCTTTGAATGAATTTAGGTTTGCATTTTAAGCCTGTAAATATCAATAGACACTTTATTGCCACAAATTTGACGTCTATGGGTCTTTCATCTTTTAAAGGTTAACAGCTAGTCAGTCATCATAAATTTGACATTTGCGGGTCTGTCATTCTCCTTATCAATTCCTTTGTGTCTTTCTTGCTTACTTGGCATCTTTCTACTATGACACAGGTGAGGACACATGGAAACATTTGTAGCTTTGAAATAAGCTTATCAGAATAAGCTTTGCAACTTGCTAGAAACCTGAAGCGCGGATGTAGACACTTGTCGCACTCCACTTGTTTATAAAGGACACATGGTATGTTCTGCTACTTTGAAACTTATTAGAGACTGTGTCTCAGCATACGACACTTGGTAGCTTCTACTATACTTTAAGGCTTGATCTTTCCTTAAGGGAACTTGCCCTTCAGGGTCTTGAAAGAAGGTTCATTTTATAAGTGTCGACTATCCTCTACGAGGGTACCTACCCTTTGGGATCATCCTGGTGGCCTTCAGGGTTTAATTATTTCAGAGGACTATTGTCTCTTTATTTCCTTTAGACAAAATGTTTGAAGGGATTCCTTTAGAGAATTTGTTTGAAATAAATCTTTCCTTGGCTCTGTGTCTCTATATTGAGAGTGCTCTGTCTTTGACATGTGGCACATTCTACTGCTTTTAACAAGTGACACATGGCATCTTTCACTAGAATAGGCGAGGATACTTAGAAGCATCTACCTAACTTATAGGATCTTTTAGAAACATTTGAGAGTCTTGCAGGAGATGACATGTGGTAGCTTCTGCTGAGCTCTAGAAACACTTATAAAAATATTTGGGACTCATTTGGATTCACACGGATGATGACACTTGGCATTTTTGTTTGTTCCTATGACTTACCTAGGGTCCACCACAGTCCCTACTCAATAACTGTGGATGTCAACACTTTGTGGCGTCCATCGATTCTTACTAGGGACACGTGGCAACTTTTACTCAGTTTCAACAATCACATAGAGGGTGACACTTGGAGCACTCTGCTTATTCTTTTAGCAACTTGATCGAGGCCCACCACAGTCTTTACTTGATAATGAAACCAAAGGAAGATGTAGTGACCATTGACACTTGGTAGCCTCTACCAAGCTTTGTAGATGACATGTGGCACATTCTACTATTTTGAGAAAAAGACATTGAAACCTTCTGCAGCTACCACTTATCGCTTTCCACAGAACTCTACAAGGGACACGTGGCATGTTCCGCTACTTTGAAAAGTAAATCATAATGTATCTTGGTAGATGAAACTTGGTAGCTTTTGCTCATCTTTTTATTTTGCGTGTGCCTTTGAACCATTTGATTGAACCAACTCAAGAAATGTATAAGTGCTAAAAACTTGCCCTTTGAAGGAACTCGCCTGTAGAAGCCTTTGAACCTGCTAATTTCAAGCATGTTGAGTCTGTAGATTTCTTCTTGCAAAGTCCATAGAAACTGAGAAACTTGAAAAATGAGTAATTTGAATGCTCAGGACAAATTTTGAAAAGGGGGGAGACAATTTTGGGTCTGTGCAGGGTCAAAATAGTCCATAGGTTGTCCTAAAAATGAGTGACATTTTTTGGGGACAACACAAGGGAAGATATATCACTTTGGTTGAATGTGACTTGTTGGGCTGGAGCTAGGTGTCCAACCAAAGCTTGAAATTTATCAGGGGATATGTCACTAATAATAGTAGATTGGGTCAAAAACTCATTCAAGATGTTTTTGTGGATTATTGATGTTTGCAGTAAATCTAAAATAGAAATTTGTGCTGGTGTCTTTTGTAATTGGTCCACAATATCAAACTTCTTATCTTGGTCAGGAGTGAATGGTTTATTCCAAGGTTGAATGGTTGGTCAGATGATAGGCAAAGTTGAAGATGGTTGTGGTCCTAGGACAATAGTCTTTGACCTCTGAGTTGTGATTTCATAATCAGGATTAAATACTAGACCATTTTTGCTAATCGATGTTGGGAATGGTGTGGGACCACATAGGACAATTCTTGGTTGTCGGTACACTTGCATGTGGTCACATGGCAAGAATGATTTATTGCTATTAGATCCAAAAGTGGAGGTCCTAATTTATTGGTTTGCCTGTATGTGCTCCCAGGTCAAAGAAGGATTATCCATGTGATTTGGCTAAATATTATTATTTAGCAATGGTCTAGGCTGATTAGTAATTGGTCTAGGATTAATAGAGATGGTATTAACACTACCCCCTATAATATGACCTACAACCCTATTTTATTCATGTGTAAATGCATGGTAGCTTTGTTGGTTGTTAAAATTTTGACCTTGGTTTTGTCCATTATTTTCTCATTGTGGATTCTGCTGCTGATTTTGTTGGTTCTGATATTGCTAATTTTGCTATTGCACTGGCAGTTGTTGTTGTTGTTGTTGATTATTTTACTGATATTTATTGTTATGTCAGGGAAAGGGGATTTGATAAATCCCAAGAGTTTGATTGGAAGTAGAATCACTATTATCCAATTTTATCTCCCCATTCTCTAACATATTTTCAATTAAATTCTTGATTTAGACACATCTTCGTAGATTATGCCCGTTGACTCGATGATAGTCACAAAATTCATTTTCATGATACCAATCAAGGTAAGAAATGCCTTGTGGATAATGCTTTGGTATGGTCCAACTAATCAGATTAATGGTGGCAAGCTTGCAAAATATAGATTCAATGGGTTCTCCTAGGTCACTAAAGACATGATGCACAAGTATAGTTCTCCTAGGAGGAAGGGTTTACAATGGTAAAGGCTATTGTATTTGTTGTGTAGGTCTTGGTTGTTGCAGTTGTGGAATTGGTTAGAGAGGTTTTTGGGTAAGAGTAAGATAAAAAGGTGGTGCAAAAGAGGTTTTCATAGTTTACACATGATGGGATTCAGTTACTCCATTTCCCACAACATTCCTATTTTGATTGAATTGCTTCTATCTTTCCTTATTATTGGCTTATGCTGGTTATGATGCTTGCATTAAAATGGGATGTTGGTCATTTCCATGATTGGTACCTTGATTTTGATTAGTTAAATTAAGCTTGATGACCCCTTTATTGATGATCGCTCGCTCGATCAACAAACCTTTATCAATGATCTCCTTGTACATATGTGCACATTGTAGTTCCAGATGATAGGCTATCTCACTATGAAAATTTATAGTAAACATATAGGATAATTGTTTATCTAGTAAACTATTGGTGAAATAGCTTGTAAGGGCTCTCCATCACTGTAAATAACTTGCAAAACTCTCCCTAGCTTTCTGCTTTGCTTGTGTCAAGTCTACTAATAAAATCTCATGCTTGAGATTATAGGAAAAGTGTCACATAAACTTATCAAAAATATCATCAAAGTCTGTTACTAAATTCTTATGCAACTTTAAAAACCACTCCAAAGCTTGTCTAGCTAGGCACCTTGGAAATAAAAACAAAAGGTATATGTCACTATATGCCATTGGTTGACATGCGCTAAATAATTTAGTCAAATGAGATTTAGGGTTAGCTTTCCCTTTATACTCATCAAATTTGGGTGGTTCATATCATAGAGGAAATGGTATCTATAAATACTCCATATTGAATGGATAGGAACATACATCATCTAATTTGAACTTCTTAGTCTGCTTCCCTACCTAAATGGCAACAATCACATCCTTCATCTATTATAATTATTGGGATAGGAAACTGGAAGGGATATTGGTTTGAGAGAGAATGTTGGTTTGGATAGATGGTTGGGAGGTCACAAGTGGAACACTTTAACCAGGGTATGAAGGATACACCTATTGGGATAGATTTGCTTGGTTGGAGAATGGACCAGGAATATGCATATGTGGATTGGGATGCACTTGAAATTGCACATTTGGCTGCGTGATATTCTAGTTTTGGTTGGTGATAAAGGTTTGACCTAGGGGATTTTGTGGTTGGGATGAAGGGATATAATTATACTATGTCTATTGTGGTTTAAAAGGGACATGATACAGACTAATCAAACCTTGTTGTTGAGTAGGAACTTGTGGACCAAGACCCTATCTCTAAATTTATGGCACATTTTGAACCAACAATTGTCTAATAGGTACTTGAGAAACATGGGGACCTCTTTGTTGCATAAATCCTTGTGAGGAAGTGAAAGTAGGTTGTATATTTGACATCTGTTGCTGACCAATAGTTGCACATTGTTGACTAGTCATTGCTTGGTTTTGGATTGGCATATTAGTCTGTGACTGAAGAGGTATGCTTATTTTTGCCTGGCAAGGTGTAATATTTGTTACCCCTAATTGAGGTGGTAATTTATTCATCATTTGTTGCATTGATATACTAGACTATGTTTATTATTGTGGAATACCACTCGCTACTTGTTGAGGGGGAGTAGGATTCATCACATTCTATCATTGAGGCATAACATTAGCTATTGTTTGATTATCTAATCTTATAGGTTGTAAACTTGAGGAAGTAACTAATTGAGGCTGGGGTATAGAAACTCCTATTCATTGGTATGATGATTTGCTCATGGGATTAATTATAGGCACATGATGTTGGCTAGTTGTTTGTGCATTAATACCACTTTGATCAAGATTAGACACTATTTGCATTTGGTTAAAGTGATCTTTCATGATGTTTTTTCCTCGATTGGATATACTAGGGTCTTGGTATGTTGTTTGGACTAGAGCCATAGGATTTCTATAAGAATCCTATTGATTGTAAATGATATTGTGGGGCATTCTTACTAGACTTGGTAAATTTTCATGAGGGAAGTCTGCTGGAAACTTAGTCCCTACCTCTATGACCCTAACCAAAATCTCTTCTTTGTTCTCTAAAAAATGTCATTCAAATAAAAATGGATCATACGTGGAATACATATTGGTAGAGTATGACTGGTGGATTACCGGCTCATCCACTATTGGTATTGTAGCTAAGTATTGTGCGATCCTATTTTGTGTAAGGTGGTGTGTTAACCAAATAGTTAGCTAATGAATCTTGGCTTTATGCCCCTAATTGAGTATTATAAGAGGGATAAGAATCCATTTCATAAGCAATGTTATTTTCATAGGGGTCTTACACCATTTCTTCCTAAACAACTACATTACTAATCCCTAGATTGTACATGAGTCCACTACGAGTGTAGGAATACATGTTGGGATCCATAGACAATGCTTGGTGAAAAAAGGTTAAAGAGTTCTAAAAACTCTAAAAAGGATAGAATCTAAAATAAATGATGCCTTCAACATGGTATAGATTTGTCAAATGGATCAAAAGGTTTATGTAAATATTTGTGAGAAAACAAGCTAGAGTGAAGTATCTAACGTTTCACTTCTCAAACAAAGGTAAGTAAGTAAATGGACTGAAAATTAGAATTACAAACTCTAAGGTTGAAGTGTTTCAAATCAGTCTAATCTAAGAATTTAAAATTTTTTAGGTCTTTTGGCCAAGCATGGCATCAAAAGCTAGGCTCAAACAAGGCATGTGCTAGGACTCTTAGCCAAACGGTATCAAAAGCTAGACTTTGAGAATAGATGAAAGTTTAAATCTAACGGATTTGAAACACTTCTAACAAACACTAGGCATTCGATTCTTGGACATGAACTTGGTCAACTGGGTATAAGGTATGAAACAAAAGGCACTTTAGCAATAGTTTATTTTCTCATAAATAATGGTATAAAACTTGGTTCTTTTTGACAAACAAGCTAGACAAAGGTGAATGGTATAACTATACTTTAGACAAAGGATCAAAAAGTACACTTGGATCAATTTGAATATGTAGGAACAAATTTGGAATGCATGTAAGAGGGTTTATGAAACAACATTTGTAATGATTTGGGTAACATAATGATTCTATACTACATAAAAGGTGTGATAAAAAAGTTTGTTTCAAAGACTCTCTAAGGCAAAGACATTTTTCCACAATTTTGACAACATAACACTAACTTTCTTGACTCAAAATTTTTGTGGTGTATAGACTTAAAGTGTAAGTGTTTATCACAAAATATATTAAGTCTATCAAGTGAGGACAATGATTATGAGTCTTAAATGGCCTTCAACCCAAATTGGAAATTAAACCTAAATTCCCTCAAGTTTAGTGCAAATGGTGAACCCACTTAACACATCAACCCTATGAACTTGTAAAGGTGTAATTTTGAATTTAAATTATAAGTGGACTTAAAAAACTTTGGTAAAGGTATAGACTCAATTGGGTAGTATAACTACACCAAAGTGGATGATATAACTCTCAAGCTTTTGATGAACTTTGAACAAGGCAAATGGATGATCTCATGCGGGCAACATAATGCCTCCTTATTCAAAGGAAAATGTGGACTATGTGTTTGGTTTGGATTGTTTATTTACACGAAGTTTTGACTCCAAATAAGACTTTAATTTAGGACAAGACCAACTAACTAATCACCTTTAGATCCTAAACTGACAAGGTTGCTTGGTACTATTGGAATCCATTAATATACGTCATTTGAGAGGATTGTAAGTGTTCATATAAAAGTAAATGTATATTATATAGTAGGGTTTCTACACCCCCCTTCTCTCAAATGATAGTACTATGACATGGACCTTGAGGCACACCTTACACCAAAAATACTTCCATGGCAAGTGGGTATTTGTCTAAAATCTAACAAGTTTTTGAATGATCTAGGGGAATCAATTGGATAATGACTTTCACACCAAACAATGCAAAAGAAAAGCATATATTTTGGGTCTGTATCACTTGGCTTGTTGCAAAAAGGTCTAGTCCTTTTTGTAACCACTACATCCTACTATTTGTTTAGTGTAGTGTGATGTACAAGTGCCACTATGTCCCATGTGCAATTATAAAAAGAGTCAAATGAAGTCAATGTCAGGAGATGAAACCCTAGGTTAAATCTTCCTTAAAGAACTTACGAGAGGTGATGAAGTCCCCCTCACAAGCCAAGTTGCATAAAAATAAAGAAAACATGAAAATAGAAATATTTTGGGGTTGTTTTCAAGATCTCCCAAAATTTAACAAGTTTTTGTGGAGTGCTTTAGGTGACATTCTTTCTAAGCCTTGGAATTGGCTACTTGTAATAGGAATGACACTTTTGATTCCAAGGGTTCCCTATAGGGGACAAATGGAAGAGCATACACACAATATTACTCTTTTTTCCAAACAAGATTAATCTAATCAACTATTGCAAATAAGAATTAATAAGTGTGTTTAATTTTAAACCCAAATGAAATGTTTGGTGGTGTTCATTTGACCCATTGGTCTTATTTTCAAACTTTGAAAAACATTCACCAAAAACATCTAAAAATTCCTTGTTAAGTACCAAAACAAAGTTCTTAATCCAACTTTAAGCACACAAAAGTGATTTAAACATGTTTTGAGCAAATATCTTGCTTGGTCCTACAAAAAAATTGTTAGCATGTCTTTTAGGTTTGAAGCTCTTTTGAGTTTGAAATAAGAAACTTTGGAAAAGTAGGTCTCAGGTCTATGTTTTTGGAAAAACATAGTGATCGACATCGATCAATACCACTAGGCATGCCATTATGTGATTTGGGAATTTGACTCAAGAGAGGATGGTTAGTATGGTGTTAGTTCTAAAATAAAAACAAAATAAAATAAACACACTAATAGCATAACATCTCTAGGCCTAGACACTGGGGAGAGCTTAATTAACAAAAGCAAATGACAAGCACAACAAAAAATCAAGAAATCAAATACAAGAATTCCTTCACCTTCTTTGGATGCTCCAAATGCCTTTGTAATGGTGACTTATTAGGCTTGTGCTTCAAGAGGTCTTATTCAATGGAGTGTGGCTACCTTCATATCCTCTTGGCACCTTCAGCTTGTGGCGTAGCTTGGCTTGGAATAAATTTGGCATGGTAACACTAGTTTCATGAAGCTTTTAGAAACAATCCTGCATTATAACTTTGCACTAATTAATCTTGGAAATGATGTTGTGAGGCCTCCTATTTATAGATTTTTGGATTTGATCATAATCAACCTCAACCATCCATCTCAAGATTGAGATGTGTGGTTTAGGATTAATTAAACTTTTGGAATTAAGTTTGTAATTATCCTCATCATGGCATTAGAAGAAGGGGCAATTAAGAGGCATGGAGGGCATCATAGAAGGCATTGATGAGGCATAGGAGGCATGAATCCTGATATTTGTGGCATTTATGGCCTAGGGATGTCTTTCTAAGAAATGAGGTCACTTGATGATGTAGATATTCCATATTCATTTCCAAAAATAATTATTCAACACGTTTCCATGGAATTATTGATTAGGCCTTGCTTTGGGTTAATTAGATTTTAAGCATGATTAAGCACTGTGCACAAATTACTCAAATTGATCAGATTGCATTGTTATTGGTCCTAAATTTGACTGGATTGGAATCAGAAGTCCACGTCAGATGCATATTCCCAATTATTTTATTGCTAACAACAATTAACAAATGTACAAGTCTTATGCAAAATATTTGATAGGAAAGAGCAGTCTAGAGCACGCAGGTGCAAATTTGGTATTTTGACTTGAAATGAACTGATCAAATTCAGTTGTCCCATAAATTATATTTCCCCATTTAGGAATACCCTAGCCAAAATCGACACTTGAATATGTTAGTTTCACATCATTTTGCATGTTTTAGTGTTTTTAATCCAAATTATGCATTTTAGATGGAAACTAGACAAAATCTTGATTGTAGGTTATCGGTAGCCATTTTTAGGTGTCGACATATATAACACTTGTATTCCTTAGGATACAATTTTTATGTGTGTGTGGATTATCAAATATTTATATGTTGACATAATCTAATCATATTAGCACACATACCTTGCATGATTACATATTTTGCATACAACATGATGCATCTAAATCTTTTATTTTGAGATGAGTCATTTAAAGGCTTCATCCCTCACCTTAAAATGGGGGTATACTAGTGGGCTTGTCATAAAAACTCAAGTCTTAATAGACAAACATTTCATATTTTGGGTTAGAATACATGATTCAGATGAGATAGATTGGGACACATTATGATTCAAATGAGATAGATTGGGACATATTATGATTCAGATGGGACATATTATGATTTATATGGGGCACATTGTGATTTAGATTAGGATGAATTGATTCAATTTACACATATGTGATGCATATGCAGGGCACATCATAGGAACATGTGACATATTATATGACATGATGAGACATATTAAATAGATAATATTAATCAGATTTATTAGGTTACATGGATCAAACTGAGTAGATTATCAGATTGGATCAAATCTATCATATTGAAAAAAGTGACATGCAAATTTGTGGCATTATATATTACATAGAGGTTCGAATGGATTAGATTTTAGAGCAAGGATGTTGTTCATGCATGATTTTTTTTTAATTTTTATGTTAAGTAAATATAGCACTATGTAATAACTTTGAATCTAAAATCCATCTATAGAGGTTGATACAAAGTTTTCAAATTTACATATGAGGCTCCACTTAGGCATACAAACCTAGTACAAGTTCCACCAATAAAATTATTATGATATTTTGAGAAGTGAAGTTGGGGTTTTGGGATTATCAACTAATATCACTTCTCAATATCCAATGAGGGTTGATTCATATTCATCTCAACCCATGGTTTTAACACTGACATCTTTTTAGGGAGTAATCATGCCATTATTTAATGACTTTAAAGGGCATCTTAGTTCATATACCCATATATCTACTCATTTATTTATTTTTGAAATTAAAATATTCAATTATTTAGATTGTTTCATATTTTTTATCATGAGTGGACATTAATTTATTCACGTTTCATTGCAAGTTTTTTATGGAAGAAGCTGTATATTTGTGGCATTCCTAAAGACACCAAATTTGGTTATACTAAGGTTCCAAATTTCTTACTTTATCCTTTTAATCTATCATTTTCAATACTGGACTAAAAGGGGGAATTTTTAGACACATAATTTTCATATTAGACACTTTAAAATGTCAAAGTTGACTTATCCTTTACATACATGACTTGTGTATATACATATGACTCTTGTTCATATTCTTGCCTAGCAATTTATCTATCTATGAACTCGACCAACAAAATTTGATCTCATTCATATACAAGATATCCCTAATCTTTTATTATCTAATGTAGACTATTTCCATATTTTAGATAATTGTTTCTTCCTTTTTGTAACGTTTTATAAATAATCGGACACTACTAGTTATCGTTAGTGTTTACCTTCACTAATAGTGTCCCAGGTTCTCTAAATGGCTATTTTAAAATCAAAATCATTCTCTTGGGTCATATCACACATTTTTCATGTCAATTATGGACAAAGTTTACCTAAATATTCATGTATATATACAAGACAAGCCATGATCTATTCCTATATAACACCTATCTAAATATCACTAGATATATTACTTGCACATTGAGGAATACATATGCACATCCTTGATGCTTTATCCTAAAGCACTAAAATATGAAAACCATTCAAAAGAATAGTCCCTAAGCCAAATATTAACACCTAAATTAAGGTTGAAGTTTCACATTGTCAATATTTAAAAGTAAAAGTTTGCATTGCATTCTAGTGGATCACTACTAAGCACATATACATATAGTGGGATAGCTATGTGTAGTTTGAGCCTTCTTCAAAGTATTATAATGTAGGAAATGTTCAACCACTAAGTTGCATGTGATTGGGGTTTTCAAACCCATCTTTATAACCCTTTTTTATAGGCCAATCAAGTATCAAAAGTGTAGTTAGGGTTTCAAGGCAAAAGAGAACAAAATCAAGATCTACACACAAGACTAAGCATTTAAAATTACATGTGAATTACCCTAATAGGTGGGTACAATGATATGTGGTGGACTAGTCTGACATTTTAAATAGAGATAGTTTTAATAGACAATGGATACATCTGGTAGTCATAGGTATATGAGCCCTACTATTAGTGTCTTAGAAAATTTTGATACTGTATTTCCTAAGCCAAATAATCACATGTCCATTTTAAAGCATATTATGCGATTGTATACATATACATATACCATAACATAATATAAATAAGCTAATTAACCTATCCTATTACCATTTATATATATAGTAAGCTTAATATCAATTTCTTTTTACATTCAAATATGTGAAGTGAGTGATAAATCTTGAAAATTATGAATATTCAATGGTTTGGCTTATTAAGATCCTCTGAATCCAAAATAAGTTAAAACAATAGGAAAACATAGCATGGTGGAAAAAAATAACCATAATCAATATGATTAGAATCATACAACATAATAGTGGTCATGACCACTTTCATACCATATGAACCTAGTCAAGCTGACCAAAACTAAGGAAACAAAGATCATTGAGTTTGTAGGAGTGTGTTTGAGTATCCCAAGTAAAAAACATGATAGATTTGAAGGTGTTCATAAGTAAATAATGATATATAAAGACTATGAAGGGTCCAATGTGAAGGGAATGTTTGAAAATAAGATCCTAATGTAAACCAATGCTCCAAATGTATGAAAGCATGAAAATAATATTGAAAATACATTACTTATACCAAAATTAGGTGTCTACATAATGCCCCACTTTAATGTGTGTGTGCATGAATGCACATATACATTAAAGTTAAAAAAATAAGGAAGGATATTATTTTTGTTGTGCTTGCCTTGCTACCTATAATTTATGATTGAAGTTAGTTTCTAAAATTAAAATGATATGAAATTCAAAAGGAAGAGAAAGATTACATTATGTCAAAGTTTAACCCTAGAAACCTTTAAAAAATAAGACTCTCTCTCCTCACTATTTGCATGAATGACATGATTTACATTAAGGATCTATGAATGCTCCAATTTCAACAACTTGAATCTACATAAAAGTAAACATGACTACACATATGTAGATCAATGTTTAATTTTTTTAATAAAAAGTAACCAAATGACATAAGAAAAAAGCTAAGAGTGAGAAAAAGGAACAAATACACATGGTGGTATGCAAACCATGTTTCCATATCTAAAATGAACTGAAAGTGTCATGGTCCTTAATTACACCATCTATGGGGTGAAAAATATAAAATATAGATCTTATTGACCCATCCCATGTGGAGCAATCTACTTCCTAATTGAAGGAAAAACATTTGAAACTCCTATATAACTACGTAACATAAAAGTGTAACTTCTTGACATGTTATAGGCCCTTGAAATTTGTAACTAAAAATAGAATATAGTAACTATATGCCCTAGTTTGAAGTAAGGGATGTTCTTGCATATCACTCATCTCAAAATATAAGGATTAAACACACCATGTGCAACATATATAATAGAAAAATCTATATTGGTCTTGAAAGCACATTTGTAAACACGTATATTTTTTACCTTATTTTAGATTAATTATGTAAACAATATATAAATTTTGAATATTTAGATTATAAAAGATATTTAAATAAATAAAATGTGAATCTTACAATCAGATGTTAAATTACACTTTACTATTTATGGAAATCACTAAGAATATTAAGGTACATAGATTGTTATTGATATGTTGTGGTTTGAGACTATATGTTGGTGGTAGAAGGGACTAAAAAATGGATTTGAAGTTGCTCAATTCTAAAAATTGATTGTCTGCACTTTCTTAGATGAATCTAAAAACAACTAAATGTCTACTTTAGATGTAGGTGTTTGACTAGTGACGAAAATGTCCATGTGACATGTGCATGATTGTTTCATCACAAATCACTATGGTTATTTTTAAACCATTGGATTATGTGATATTGGAATCTCGTAATGTGCACAAGTCCATAAAACATATATCCTTCACTTGAAACACTAGATCCATATTTAACACCAATTTTAGTCCTACATAAGGGGAATAAAGATGGGTTAAGCTTACCAACCACCCCCCACTAAGTGGTTATGTGTTGCTTATATTTCCAATACTCTTAATAGGGCTCAAACTGCATGTTCTTCCCCTAGTTAGGTTTATGTGTGGAATAATGCTCCTTTAATATGGATTTAACCTATAATCTAGATTTTAACACTTGACAATGGAAAAATAGACATACCTTAGGTGTAGCCTTCAATCTTTGGCTAGGGCCTGCTCCTTGTGACTAATTTATGATTTAGGAGATTTAGGGAAGTCTTCCTCAATGTGAAATTAATAGATATATTATTTATTGATATATTTTATATGAGTTCCAAATAGGGAATATGCTTATACCTATTTTGTATAAATAGATGATTATTTGGTTAACTTCTCATGCCATTGACATGAATAATGTACAGTTTGATCCATAAAGATGATTTAAATTTTAAAATTAATCATTTTTTAATGCCTATATGAGTCCACCATAAGTGGATGGCTTCATAAATATGGATTCATTTGAGTATGACTGGAAGCATCCAAAGAGATAAAAATAGTGATTTGATGATTAGGAGATAGTTTGATTAATATAATAAGCATATTAGTCACATATTATGGAGTTCTTGTAGGTGATTGATAAAAAAATCTATAAGGTCATTCCCATAGTAGGAAAATGGATAAGAGAGAAGAGTGGGCAAGATCCATATGTGTACAGACAAGTCACATAAGGTAACAATAGGTCAAGAATAACATTATCAAGTGTTTAATTATATATTTAAGTGTCAACAAATTCCCCCTTTTATTGGAGTACTAAAATTTACAGAGTAAAAGGATAAATATATTTCATACCTTAGTGTGTAAACACACTTTGTATTTAGGAGAAGGATCCAAGTGTCCATCTCATTCCATGAAAATTTGTAATAGAACATGCGGTAATCGATCTACATATATGATGTAAAATTAAAATTAAAATACATCAATGAAACATTTTAAATTTGAAGAGCAAGGAAGGAATTCACTTATGAGTGGGTGAACCATATTTCCCATTAAAGCCTTGTATATTGGTGTGATTGTGCCCCAATGGATAATGTTATGGATGATTATGCCCCAAGGTAGATGCCATTTTTTATAACCATGGTTTTGGAATATAAATACATCAATCCTCATGTAGAATGAATAGTGATATGTCATTGAGCAACATAAGATCTCAACTGCACTTCTCATTTTTCTAATCTTGAACTTCAATATGGAAGGTGGAGCCCCATACTAGGATTATATGTAAATTGCTACATATGGATTTTAAATTCAAAATGTCACCTTCAATGCCTTAATTGAAAATTTGAAAATAGAAAATTTCATGCATGAACAACATCCATGCCCTATAATATGATCAATTATCCTAATATAATGAATATATAACATGTACCTATAAAATGTTTATATGTGAATTACAAATTCTCCCAAATTTATTTCAATATGTAAATATGTGTCCCATAATTTGAACCATATTGTTAATCTAACCTAATATGTACACTCTAAATCATGTAATTTATCCTAATATCTAAATTATTTGTGCATGGAGGCTTGAATCTCTATTTAAAGCATACTAATATGCCCTCTTTTGAGGTGAGCAATGTAGCCTTTGAATTACTCATCTCAAAATAAATGAGATAAATGCATCATGTTATATAGAAATATGTAATCATTATAAAGCATGTGTTAACATGTGGAGAATACATCATCATGGTATGATTAGATCATCAAATCATTTATGAAACATGTATCCTAAGTCATACAAGTGTCATGTCAAGATAAATATAATAATTAGGCTTGCACTAAGAACATCACATATATGTGTGATGAATAGTTTCCCACATATAAATGTGCATCATATATATCATGGCACCATACCCAAGTAGAAAGGTGCATGATATGGATCATGGCACTAGAATCTCATAAACAAATATTAGATGTATCCACACATAATCACATAATATAATGGCCATGATGCACACAATAAAATAACGCATAATAGCATTCAATGTCATGTAAAATAAGAGGCACACATAGTAAACTCAATTAACACATAATGTTAGATGAGGCAAGATCCACACGCAATTAGAAATCAATGCTAAACTATGAACATCAATGTCACACAATAAATCAAGGACCACAAAAAAAATATTCATGCAATGATAAACTTAATCAAGAAATGTCACATAATATGCAATTAAATACAAAATAATGAAACATAGAGCAAGCAAAACTAGTCTAAATCATCAAACCATGTCAATGTCAATAAGGTATCATACCCATCGAATGTAACATTGTAGAGAATACAAGTAAGAGAAAGTAAATAAAAAATAATGAAATGATAAACATAATCAATAAATGCCACACAAAGCACAATCAATGATTTTTTTATATGCAATTAAATACAAAATAATGAAGCATAGAGCAAGTAAAACTAGTCTAAATCATCAAACCATGCCAATGTCATTAAAGTATCATACCCATCAAATGTAACATTGTAGAGAATATAATAAAGAGCAAGGCATATATAAGCAATCAATTAGCTTAACATGATAAATGGAAATGTCATAGAAAGATATAACCTGTAATAATGTGACCTATGGAATGAGATGCCCCCAGCATTAGCATGGCCCCTAGGTGTATGAATTTTCCACATCTATACACTCATATATCATGTATGACATGTATGCTCTACATCTCACTCATATATAATGTGCATGTGAAAAAAATATGTAATCTACAAAACATGTGATTAATGACATAAATCAATGCGATAACTAGCAAAAATATGTTATGGTTAGGTATTAATTTATGGTTTTTAAGAATATTTTAATTTTTTTGGATATTTTTGAAATGTTTTGATGTTTTTATATTTTGAAGAATTTTTTTATTATGTTCTTGCTAACCAGTGATCCTATCAAGGGGATGGTCACATGTAGTTCATGTATCAAATGGGATAATGGTCACCTATCATGAGAGAGTAACCCCATATGTATATGTATTTGAATATGAGAGGTGATATCATGTTGTTTTATATCCATCATTATCATTTTTAGATGTTTAAATCTAGATTTATATGTTAAACTAGTCTTGTCAACTTTACAATTATCACTCAGAGCTCTACCCTTATTTTATTGACCTTTTTTGCAGCCAATAAGCTCATTTTCACCATCTCATTGGGTCTAAATTTTTATCTTATAATCCAAACTCAATATTATAATTACCTAGATCACTTGTAGCCCATAAAATGCTTAAATTTTGATATATATCTTTAGCTAGTAGTTATAGATCTCAACAACCTTCCATCTCCATGGACAGTTACATTCAGACTTAGATAGTAGCATCGATGATGTTGTCCATATTCCAACACAAGTGTTTCTACCTTATAAACACTCAAATTTTCAAATATTTTGATATATACAGGTCAGCCTATTAAGTTTCATTAACCCTTCCATGAGAATATTTTCAAAACGTGTTATATAAATACAAGTCAAATATCATTCATTATGATCAAGTACATATATAACAAAAACACCTCTTAAGCTCATTCAACCAATTGCAGAACTAAATTCTACAACCCCATTCTTCCATATTTCTATATCAATCATAGGAACAATCATATTATAGGTCTGAATCATTCAAAGAGTAACCCTTGAGTCATATTTTTCAATTTACAAGTTGGATCATTTACATGCACTTGCATATAACATTCTACACCCTTGTGCACACACAAGCCAACACATAGGGGAGAACTACATATATTTGGGGCCCTCCTTGGAGTATTGGCCATGTAGGTAGTGTTCATTGATAGAAGGGTATGTGAGGTTACTATGACAATATGATACCATTAACACCTTTTTTGGTAAGGTAACCTAACCCAAGGTGAATAACTAGGGCTTGAGATATATTCTAATAGTGATAGCCTATGTGTATATCCCAACACATAATTTTAAAGGTGATAAAAAACCTAAAAAGATCCAAGGTGAGGTTTCAATCAACATTTAAGAATCTATAAAGGATAGATGTGTCAAATCATAGATATTAACATTGATGTAAGTGTCCATAGGGTGATGTAAGTGTATATGCTGACAAAAAGCTAATATTCAAAATATGACGACTAAATCAAAATATTCATATTTGTTTCTACACCTGAATTGCTCATATTTCCCTATGCATCAGTGTATAATCTAAGTTTAATTTCTCATTTGTATTTATATTATTAGAATATTATATGTTGTAATTTATTTATTTGGCACATGTTTACATTTAGTATTTCTTATCATAATATCTATAGAGTTTAAATTCATTAATTGTCCTTCTTTTTAGAGTAGCTTACTCATTTATTGATTAACCTACTCTTTCCTTTAATCCTTATTTCTAAATTTTTTAAAACATCCTTATCACTCATAAGATCCTATGTATGTTGAGTAACCTTAGTCATTATAGTATTATGTGGAATCCATTCTATATGTAAATGTGTGCTTGTGTTCATTGTGGAACATGAAACTATATGTAACACTATTTTAGGATTTAATGGAGTGGAGAATGGATACCATGAGTCCTAAATAAACCTATGATTTAATAAGATTTTCTATGAACTATTTTTGTATAATAAACCTTAATAGGTTATACATGTTGTATAACTAAGTATGGTGTTTGTGGGGGTAGAGGAGGAAATATCTCTAGCTTAATAGGATATTAGTGTGGAATACCTAGAAATATAAAAACTCTAATTCCATGTATATACTCCACACACCTACATATTTAATATGGTACTATATGGATCTTATGTATCTAAGGACTTCTTGACAACATGTCAAATGCCCATGTGATCGGTAAGATGAAGAATAAATTATCAACTATAATTTGAACCACCTGAAATGGTAGCACAATATTCCCAAGAGTGTTATGTATCTTTCACTTAAATAATTTGACTATATTGGTTGTATCCATCAAATTATCATGAGTATATCCAAGAGTAGTAAGGAGTGCCATAATTCAAACATTTTCACTTGAAACAATGTTTACCATGACACTATGTATAGGTTATGAATCAACATATGCACATAAAAATGATGAATAACTATAATCATCATCCACAATGATTGTAGGTTGTTGTATAAATATGATTATAAGTAGACTAATAATACCATCCATCAGAGGATGATTATGTGAATTATAATCTGTATGCATTTCATGATCAACCTTAGTTTTTATTGTTGCATTGTTGGGAAAGGGATCAAAAAATATTTTAAATTTTGCATTCTCATTAGGGTATGGCATTGAATCATTCATAGGTGTATTGATATTATTAAGCTCAATAGTGTTATCATCGATGAGATCTTGAATCTTACGCATCATGATTTTTTTTTTAAGAATGTCCAACACATCGATGATAATCATAAAATGCATTGTTGGCATATCCCTTAGGTGTATTCCTAATCAAATCAAAATATTTTGGGGGAGGGAGAGATAGTATATTTCACTCAATAAATTTCTATAAATATTTTGTGAGGTTCTATAATCATGAAAATTACCTCATTTATAGATGTGATAGGACAAACTAATTAGTAGGTTGTGATATTGCATTAATTATTACTTTTGCCTCATTCTTATTATCCTTTTGTTTGGCCTTGTAACTTAGTTTTATTTGAAACTTCGTAGTTGAAGCATTTATAGGATTAACCACATACTTTAGCTTATTCATAAATATGAGCTTAAATTATTGATCCCAAACTATATGGCATAAGTCATCAAATGAATTGAATATTTTTAACATACTATACTCATGGAGAGGGGAAATAATTTTTTTCTTAAATATATCTTGTAACTCATTGTCATCCATGGGATTTGTCATCTTAGATAGCATTGTATTATGCCAAATCACACGGTCACTTATTGGTTCATTAGATCATTACTTAAACTTTTCAATTCTAGGCATAAGATGATTTCTCACTGATATAGATTGAAAAATCTACCATAAATTAATTGGTTATTTGAATAAATGCCTGAACTAATTAGAATGGGAGGTCATAAAACTAACACAAATAATACCAACACAAATAATAATACTTAAGACTTCATGGAAATAACTTAGTCAATAACTTTTCATTAGAGGTATAGTCTAAATATGATGCATGAAATGCTCTTAGGTGTTGTCATGGATCACCTTTATCATATATAATATAAGCTTAGGAGCTAAGAAACCTATACATAAGTTATAAGCTAAAATATCTAGTGTTAATGGATTATTAAGTAATTCATGAGATTTAGTCGAATGAATCACTCTAGAAGAACCTTGATCTAAATTAAACTCCTTAGCTTGCATATATATAACAATTTATATGAGGGATTGTGCATTAGCCATCTATAATGATGTAAAATGAGTAATGATCATATGACATACATATGTTTGATGTGTAGGGATAGACATTAGAATTTGATGAAAACATTATGTGGAAACCATGGGTGGGTATCAAATGTGCTACCATAGGTATAAACATGGGAACAATAGTAATGATAGTAGTTGTAGACACATAAATCTAGTCACATGTATTTGACAATTCTAATTATTGAACATCCTAAACTAATAACTTGCATCCAAATACATGACTATCATTTGCCATTATTTAATACATTTATCTATATGTGAACCCAACCCTTTATTTGTAATCATTATTACAAGTCCAATCCTCAAATTTTATTTTATAATGACCTTAGACTTCTTCCATCTTAGGATAGCTATCCCTAATTTTGTGGGACAAGTCTACAGTGGGTAGAGAAGTCCATTGCTCAAACCTATCAATCTATAGTAGCTACATCCCACACTAAAGAACAAATATTTTCCCAATTTCAAAATATTATTTTGGGTCTTCTAACATCTTTCCTAAGGGCAACTAAAGGAAACTGTGAAAAGGTTTGCCTATAAATATACATCAAAGGTCATCCATTATCCGCACTTGGTACCCACTTAGTTCTTAGCTTTCACACTATTTCATATTGAGTAAAATATGACCTATTCCTCTCAAATTAAATATGATTCACAAGGAGTATCCACAATCCAATTCTAAAACATCTTAATCCAAGTCTAAAGCACCAACTCCACATGGAACACCAAACCCAACTAGTCAAGCACCCACTCAATTAGGCTTTAACAAACACCAACTTGCAAGGAGACACTAACCCCCTAGATGACTTAGCACCAACTCAACCACCTAAATTTTTTGATCATATTCACAACACCTTGTTTCTCACATAATATATGAATATAATCTTATTTATCTCTTCTTAGTCTTATTTCCCTCTCAAATTGCCTTCTAGGCTTTTTCGCTCAAGTAGGTCTCTTCAAGACAGATTAGGCCATATGACCTTTATATTCAGCTACATTACCCCTTTTATATCTTAATGAATTTTTATCTACACCCCTATGATGGTATAAAATTCCTCCTTTATCTCTTTAGTATGCTATATACTTTTATTTCACTCTTAATATATCTAACTAGCCAATTAGGCCTATTAGGCCTTGTTCTTATATAATTCTCTATCTCACACACCTATTGGATGGCCACACACACTTGAACACATGTATTAACATTATAATATGTCTTCTAATATGTTTCATACATGATAAATCATTACAATATATTGGTCATAACATAAAATACCAAAACCTCTTTTATGCCTTAAGGAGACCTAATTCAATTAGGCCTTCATTAGTGCACATTACCTTTTGATCTCCTTAGAACACTTTAAAACTTTTCACACAATAGGAAAACTTCATATCCCAATCAAATATACTCCTAATAATATCATCTTAGGTCCATGACACTTTTTATCTCTAACCACCACTTGAAACACACCATTAGTATTGTTTACATTAGGACTTCACACACATAGAAAGGTCTATCTTGAACATCTGAAGATAACACAATATTTAGCCACATAATAATGAAAAAAAATACATATAACTTCCAAGACATCAAAAAATTCATCAAGTGCATTATACTTCATCACATAGGGCAAAGAGCCTCAAAAACACCTCTTTAACTCACTCACTCAGAACTGCTCATTTTCTTCAAAGATCAGTCATGGTGACTCAAAACTCCAACACCTATATAAACATATTAAATGAATTATAATTCATGTATATGATCTTATGATATCATTAGATAATTATCAGATAGAAATATAATATAGTCAAATGGTAAATATTGGTCTTGTAGACCAATCTCATGATCTTATATCTCACTGTCTCATCTGAACCAGACAGGCTAACTTGGGAGCAATGTTTTCACTATTTTCACTGACATCCAAAAATTATACCAAAAATGAATAAGTATTACAAATATTTAACAACATATTTATGTACTTTTCATCACTATTTCATGATAACACATTCATATTTAACTTCTCACTACTGCCTGGGTTTCTCACTGTTTACACCATTAGCCTGTTAGCGACAGGAAAACTTAGATGACCAGTTTAGCACACTTAAAGGATATAACCTATCTATAAACCTTTATGGACAATAAACATGAGTTTCAAGCTTCATCCTCCATCTATTTTCATACTTTGCCTTGGTCAACACTGAATGCTACAACAAATCACCAATAAATTAACATTTTCTTGTATGGTCTACTCAAACACCTAAAAAATCAATCACACTTGGAGGTGCTTGGGAGAGTTTAATACATCATCAAATATCTTACCTAAGCATACCAATCCATTTTGAGCACTTTTGATGAACATTTTCAACATTAGGTCCTTATTAGGGTTCTAAAAGAATTTCAACCTATTTCCATTCTTAACAATCATTCATAAAGCATATCCCCTCAATCATAAAAAATGAATAGATTTTGATCTAGGACCCTTCCCCATATACCATTAATATCTTAGGTTCCCATGCAAATATTTGATGAGCTAATGAGCACAAGAAAATCCTTCTCAGGTTGAGAACCTTCATTCTATGCACTCGAGAGACCTAAAAACACTTTTTATTGCCTTAATCTTCAAAATTTGACCTAAAACTTCATGAATACACCTAGTAAAACCTATCATACATCTAAAAAATATCGCATGTGCATACTTGTCTTATAAACTGAACCTCATGCCTCATTAGGCCATGTTCTCATGACCTTGCTTTCTACATCTAAATCTTCACACCTAATTAGGCCTTAAACTAACCTTTAAACATATTTTAAAGATCTTAATATTTCACTCACATGCTAAAAAAATGTCAAACATCATTCTAAAACCTTATCTCATCATGACATCATGCCATTGAGACCTACAAACATAAAACTGTCTTACATAGAGGCAAGAGAGAGAGGACAAACACCAATAAAGATAGATCCTTCATAAGGTATTCATGCACAAACTCAACTAAACACAAGATGAAATCATAGAGGAAGGTAAATTAAATATTATATTTATATAAAAAGGTGTCTTCATTACAAAATGGGTAGGTCTATGCCATACCACAAAAGGAAGTATCTTATAATGAGAAAAAAGGAGAGATATATAGAAGAAAATGGAAGAGAGAAGAGGGGGAAATGGATGATGACTTGAGTGATGTCATCATCCCCTACATAGAGAAAGTATTCATTCTTCTATAAGGCTTATTAAAATTCTTTGAGTTCCCTCTTCTTTCCACTTAACCTCTCCCACTTGTCAAATTCGTCACATCTCCCACTTGGTCTTCTAGAAGCCTCTAACAACTTATGAAGGCTTGTCACTTTAGCATTTGATGCTTGTGGACTTTGAGGGTGCCTTTTATTACCTTCTTCAACCTCCATTAATGATCAATGACCTAAAATACACTATTATAGCCATTTATAACTCCATTAGACATATAAATTGAAGCTTGCTCACAACATAGCCTAGAAATGCTTCTTAAGAGCTAATAACCACCATTTTTAGAAATCTCTTGAAAATATGCTCAAAAGGGTATTTTTATTTTTTTTAAATGATCAAGTTAACCACTACGACCTACCCTCTAAATTTTTTCTAGTAAAAAGTTGGCTAAGCGATAAATATTCTTGGGAGTGTCACTTCACAACATCATTACTTTTCACTGGAATATCATGCAGCTATGAAATCAAGTGCATTACCTTCTCATGCCATTAGGTTAAAATAATATAAATTTTTATGGAATTTGGAATTCATTTTCTCCTACACAAATGGGATTCAAAAGTGCTCATTGAACAAATTTAACTACTAGGAGATGTAGAAAATGACCAAGTAAAAATCAGTTCAGAAGCCAATTTTCATAGTTGCACATTTTGCACGTGGGAACAAATTGTTTGCACATTTTTTTACCCTCACATTATCCACACATTTAGATACCATCATGTGAAATTTTAAGGTGATTGTAATTTATTTGTTTTTACAAAATGGTGTTTGAAAAGTGTTGTGTACGCTGATTTGGCACCTGAAAACACACAAAAATCTATGCACTGAGCAGTTTTCATGATTATCTTTCAAGTGAAGAATATTTTTTTATGAACACCTTTACCATTTTATTCCCCTAACATTTTAAAACCATCATAAAAGTTCTCGAGAGAAATGAGCATGATTTAGACATGTGAAATTGCTCCTAAAAAATATTGTGTTGGTTGATTGAACAAGACATATCTTAGTTTACCCTCTTGAGAAAACCTCACCGAGACCTTAAAATAATTTGACACTTGAAACCATTATAATTCAAATCAATATTACCAAGGCATGAATCTTGACAAGACCACATGAAAATTTTAAAATGGAGGGGGTGATAAATTTGACTTGGGGTCAAATTTGGTCAACATTCTTGGTGATTCATAGGGTTAACATGCCTGCTATGCTAAATAGATAGTAGCCTTGTCCTTCTATTAGGCATGGAGTCATATAAGCATCCAAAACTCTTCACATTCTAAAAATTCAAGATAGTTTCAACTTGTTTTGACTTTCACCTAAGCCAATCTTTTAGAATTGAAAGTGCGCCTCAATAAAACAAGAAAAAGAAATAACACAAACTATGCGACAAGCACTTAGAGGAAGATAAAAAATACTAAAACTAATTACAATGTGCACACAGACACTTAGGGAAAATAAAACATCTCACCTACCCTAAAATAATCAATTTGGAATCTATCTAAATAAATCTATTGAATTCTTGTACAAAATAAATACCCTTTCATACTTATTTAGAATGAGTTACATGCTTAAGTGCAACCAACCAAAGGTGCAGAAGGAGTGGATAGTCACTTACCCAACCTGATTGGTTAAACATAAAAATATCTTAGAGAGGATAGGCAAGAAGATCTTGCTCTTTTTAATGGTCAATTTTATGCTTTGAATTAAACGTAACATGTGGTGACTTCTCCTTGTTGGATTCTAACTAATACAGGTACTTGATAGGGCACCCTCTTGCCAAGACAAAGTTTGAGCAATCAAAATTTCCCTCCCCTATGCATTTTACTTCTCCATCATCATGTTGATTGAGATACTCTTTGTCCATGAAGTCAATAATAACCTTAGTCTCTATTATTTATTTCAATCTAATCTCTTGCTTGCATTGAAAAATGCAATCATAGATTGATTATTTATGGTATTGAAAACACATTGGATCACTAAGAACCTTGCATTATTCATCATCAACCTGACCTTGTTCTCCTAGAGGTGCCAAATTCTCAAAAACTTTATATTATTTTAACATATGTAAATAGGTCTGCCACATGTCCTTCAAATCTCCTTGAATCTCTTCATTGGCCAAGGTAACAATCTTGACACTCTTCTCATAGGTAGTTGAAACATTATCAAGATCATTGCCTTTTTCACTAAAGAGTATGGACTTATGATTATCTTCACCAAGGGGAGTCCCTATAGTGATCTCTTCATCATAGGCAATTAAGTCATCTTTTTTATTAGCTACAAACTTGGCTTGTTCTTCTTCACTTATCTCCCATAGGATGGGTTGTCCTTCAAGAATGGATGAGGTGGAAGGTTGGTGAATATATTCATAGGTTGGAGAAATAGTATGAGGTGTGATGGATGGCTCATGAATGGGCTTAGGGATGGGGATAATGCTCTTACAATTTGGGTATTTGGAAAAGGGATATTCTTGAAGGAATTCTTGAAGGGAAAACATGTTGAATTGGGCTATAGACATTTCATTTTATTCAAAAAGCACCTCACCTTTCTCATAGCCTTATTAAGGCTCTTCAATAACTACAACTTTACCTTCCACCTTCTAAACTAATGCCTCTTTTTTACATTGAAAATATTCTTGGATAGACCTCCAAGATGGAATAGATTGAAGTTCTTAAATAAGGAGAATTGGGGCTGGATTAGGTACAAGGTTTTCTTCCTTGACATCAATGTCTTGATCTTAGCTTTCTTCCTCTTGCTTTCCCCAAGATTTCACTACTTGGTTCCAAGTTGGAATTTTGAAGTTAGTATGCTCTTTTTAGGATTGGATTGGCTCTCTTGGAGGTTACTCTTGAGGATAATGAATGGTTTTATAAGGATAAGGAGCATAATAAAACTGATATAGAACACAAGAGGACTCTTGAGGAGGGGAGGGAGAGACTTGCATAGTTCAAATTCTTCCATAAGAGTTAGCATGGTACAATTATGAATCATAGTCCAAGAAGGCCTCCAAGATGACGAGATCTTCCTTGCTTGAGGAGGGATAGGAGATGATGGTTGAGGTTTGTTGGATTAGGTATCTTGATTATCCCACCTCTCAAATCTGTCTATCCACCATTGGATAAAAGTTCTCATTTCATACAACTCATCATTGATAGCATATTGGGTTTCCTCTCCAACTAACATCCACTTAGCCATCAACATTTGAACTAACTTCCTCATCTTCTCTATGAGATGAAAAGGGATCACATCAAGTTCTCCATCCCATTTTATCATCACTTCTTCTAATTTTAGTAGATTTGGTTTGAGTTCCAATAAGGATATGGTAGGGGAAACATAATTTTGAGATGGAATTGAAGTTAGAAGGGAGGAGTATGATTGTTGAAAGTCTTGTTAAGGATACTCAACAACATCATGGTCATATGAAGGGGAAGTAGAATGACCATAGGATTGCAATGACTCATAGGGCTGATAACAGTCTTGGTAGGGCTATTGAGATACATAATTGGGGTCATGACAAGATTGATAAGGATGTGCATAGTAGAATCTTTCATCATATCCAACCATGCCAACTTCATTAGTCAAATGAGAACACAAGATATGATCAAATTGTTTTTCATAATAAGTACATGGGCTACTTATAACCAGTTGATTGCATTCAAATTCACCATTAGTGTTTGATGAATGCCTCAAAAAGCTGATGGGTAGAAGAATACACCTAAAATTCTTCCACTCTTTTGGACCTTACGTCCCCACCAAGCATGCCAAAAAATATTATGGCATATGTTTTCAATTTTGGAGAGGGTTCTTCAAGCTCTCTCCAAACTAGCCATAGAATGGGAACACCTTTGGGTTGTGGGTATCCTTTAATGGAGGTGAACCTTTGGGTTATGTGCCAACTCCCTAGTGTATCAATTAGGCTCTTAGAAAACTACTCTAAACTACTAATTTTCAAAGAAAAGGGTTAGAAAGAGGAGAAAGGGATGAATAAAAACAAAAAGGGTGGTACACCAAGCTTTGACACTCCTCCTTGCTTTGAGACACACACATATGGTAGCCAAGAACTCATACACTCATGCAAACTCCATAACTAGCTGGTCACATAAGTGTTTCATAAGAAGGCTCAAGTAAACATTATTAATGAGGAGGAATTATCATATCCATATCCTATATTCAACTCATGACTAATTTATCACATCCTAATACCTACAAACATAAAACTATGTTGCATAGAGGCAAGAGGGAGAGGACAAACACGAATAAAGAGAGATCCTTCACAAAGTATTCATGCACAAACTCAACTAAATATAAGATGAAATCATAAAGGAAGGTAAATGAACTCTTATATTATTTTCAAGAGGTTTTTTCATTACAAAATGGGTAGGGCTATGCCATTCCACAAAAGGAAGTATCTTACAATGAGAAAAAAGGAGAGATATATAGAAGAAAATGTTAGAGAGAAGAGGAAAAAATGGATGATGACTCGATGATGTCATCCTTCCCTACATAGATGAATTCTTCATCCTTATAAAATTATTATTAAAATTATTTGAGTTTCCTCCTCTTTCCACTTTACCTCTCCCACTTTCCAAATTCATCACATCTCCCACTTGGTCTTCTAGAAGCCTCTATCAACTTGGGAAAGCTTGTCGCCTTAGAATTTGATGCTTGTGGACTTTGAGGGTGCCTTTGATTACCGTATTCAAAATCCATTGATCATAAATGACCTAAAATACACTCTTATAACCATTTAAAACTCTATTAGACCTACAACATGAAGCTTGCTCACAACATAGCCTAAAAAGGCTTCTTGAGGGCCAATAACCACCATTTTAGTTATGACATTGACCAATTTTAATTATACATTTCTTAAATTTAAAATCAAAATCATTGAAAAAAAGGAGAAATAATATTTCCAATTCAACCAATGGAATCTAAAATGGAGTTTTAGATCAAAATATATGGCTTAAAAACCAACATGTAGTCACACATAGTCTTATCAACACCTTCAAAACATGAAAGAATGGAAAATCACAGAGCAAGACATGATCGAAACCCATAATTTATTATATTTAAAATATACTCAAAATAGTTTTTTTACTTTTTTTAAATGATCAAATTAACCACTGTGACCTACCCTCTGAGTGTTTTTTGGTAAAAAGTTGACTAATTAATAATTTTTCCTAGAAGTGTCACTTCACACCATCATAATTTTTCACTGAAAGCTCAATCAATTGTGAAATCAAGTGAATTAACTTCTTATAACATTAGGTTACAATCATACAAATTTTCATGGAATTTGTAACTCATTTGCTCTTGTTCAAATGGGATTCAAAAGTGCTCACTAGGTAGATTTAGCAATTGGGAGATGTAGAAAATGAATAAGTACAAATTAGATCAAAAGCCAATTTTCATAGCTGTGCATTTTGAATGTGGGAGAAAATTTTATGGAATTTTTTTTACCCTCACATTATCCCCACATTTGGCTACCATCATTTGAAATTTTAAGGTGATTGGACTTTATATGGTTCTACAAAATGGTGTTTGAAAAGTGTTATGCAGGCTGATTTGGCACCTAGAAACACACATAAATATATGCACTGGGTAGTTTTCATGGATTTGTATCTTTCAAGTGAAGAATAATTTTCTATGACCACCTTCACCATTGTAATCCCCTAACATTTTAATACCATCATACAAGTTCTAGAGAGAAATGAGCATGATTTAGCCCTACAAAATTACTCTTGAAAAATGTTGCGCATGTTGATTGGATAAGACACATGTCATAGCTTACCCTCTTGATAAAACCTCAATGAGACCTTGAAATTATTTTACACTTGAAACCATGATAATTCAAATCAATATTACCCAGGCATGACTCCTGACAAGACCACATGAAAGTTTGAAAATGGAGTGGGTGACAAATTTGACTTGGGGTCAAATTTGGTCAACATCACCACTAAGACATCAATCTTCATAAGAATACCTCTTGTACAACAAAGACAATTAATGACAAAATAAATGATATCAGCATTCTCAATAACCTTTGACATCAATGATAACATCAATGCCAAACCTAAACAATAGGAACAATGCTCAACAATTTCCCCTTTTGTCATTGATGGCAAAACATACTACAAACTAATCATTCTCATCTCCCCCATTCTGGTCTTTCTCCCCATTTGATATAAATGACAAAGTGATGTATTAAAATCCTTGGATCACACTCCTTGCAACGAAAATACTCAACACACAAGACTATGAGTTTATGAGTCATAATACAAACATGCTCCCCCTATCTCCATGCAACCTTCTTAGAATAACTCACCTAATTTTGGAGATAATGAACCATTTGATTAAATCCCCCTAAGTACTTGGATTCTTCAATGATTTCTAGGAGTAAAAATTAGACCCAATTCCCATCTTAGGTTTTCAAATGTTACCTTTGGAATTGGTTTGGTCAAAATGTCTACAATTTGATCCTATGTAGAAACATATTCAATTCTAACACTTTGTTCACTTACCTATTCTCTTAAAAATGATGCCTAATTGGAATTTGCTTAGTCCTTGAGTACATGATAGGGTTCTTTGAGATGCTTGTAGCACTTGTATTATCATAATAAATAGGTCTAGGACCATCATACTCCACCTTGTAGTATTTTAGAGTCTATCTTATCCATAGGACCTAAGTCAAACATGAAGTTGTTACAATGTACTCAGCCTCACATGTGGATAATTATATTAATGGTTGTGTCTTGCTTATCCATAAAACTAGGCACCCACCTAAGAATAAAGCTCCTCCATTGGTACTATTCCTATCATCTAGACTTCTTGCCTAGTCTGCATCTGTATAGGTTATCAAATTGAACTCCTTGCTCCTTGGATACCACAACCCATACTCCATAGTCCCCTTGAGATACTTGAGTATCCTTTTGACTCTTGAAGATTATTTTCCTTTGAATCTACTTGAAATCTTCCCAAAAAACCTACTTCTTGCATGATATTAGGTCTAGAGGTAGTGGTGTATAGAAAACTTCCAATCATTAACCTATATGACATTTGATTGACCTTTGGAGACTCATCTTCCTTGCTCAACTTACATCCTATGATCATAGGTGTACTAACTACCTTGAAATTTTCCATCTCAAACTTCTTCAACATCTCTCTTATATACTTGGCTTGTGAAATGAATATACTTTTTTTAGATTGAGTGATTTGCAGCCCAAGAAAGAATGATAGTTCTCCTAGCATGAGCATCTCAAACTCTTTCTTCATCACCTCTGTAAAGCCCTTGGTCATGTTCTCATTGTTTCAACCAAATATGATGTCATCCACATAAATAAATGCTATCAATTGGTCATCTTTTTACTTTATGTATATATTACTATCTATAACTCTTGTTTTGAATCTTTGATCCAATAGATACCTGTCCAACCTAGCATACCAAGCTCAAGGATCTTGTTTTAAACCATAAATAGTTTTTTTAATTTGTAAACATAGTCCTTGTCACCTGATAGTGATAACCCCTTAGGTTTCTCTATGTACACCTCTTCTTCTAAATTCCTATTCAAAAATCTAGATTTGACATCCATCTAGTATATCTTGAACCCTTTAAATCTTACATATGCTAGAAACAATTTGGTGGCCTCCAATATTGCTACTGGTGCAAAGGTCTCCTTAAAGTCTATCCCTTCAACTTGTGCATATCCCTTGTATACCAAACTAGCCTTGTTCCTAGTGACTTCTCTATCTTCATTCAAATTATTTCTAAACACCCATTTTGTCCCAATAACATTCTTCTCTTTAGGCCTAGGAACTAGTTCCCAAGTCTCATTATTCTCTATTTGGCCTAACTCCTCATTCATAGCACCTATCCAAAAAAATTCTTTGCTTGCTTCTATAATATTATTATGTTCAATATTAGATGATAGAGTAACATTTTCTTGATTTAGATTACTTACCAATCTCCTCCTTGTTTGCATACCTGCATTATTATTGCCAATGATTTGAGATTTAGGATGAACTCTTTGAATCTATCTTGAGGCTTTTTTTGAGTCTTGTCTCTCCTCAAATTCTTCTTCTTCTTATTCATCAACCTCTATAGTTTCCTCTTCATTCTTGAATTCCATATTCTCTAAAGTATCTTTTGACTATGAGTGTGATTTCCTGGTCTCATCAATCTTTACATTAGTGCTTTCCACTATGTTATATAACCTCCTGTTATAACATCTATAGGCTGAGCTCATTGATGAGTATCCTAAGAATATACTCATCAATGAGCTCTAATCACTCCCAAACACTCTAATTTACTCCCAAACATTCTAAAATGTTCCACATTAGCAAGTCTACCTTTCCAAATTTCATAAGGAGTCTTGTTGCCATTAGTCCTTATTTTTCCTCTATTCAAAACATAGACTATAGTGCTTACTACTTCTCTCCAATATCCATAAGATAATATAGACTCATTTATCATAGTTCTAGCCATCTCTTGAACTGTTCTATTCTTTCTTTCAACTACCCCATTCTTTTGAGTTGTTTTAGCCACTGAGAACTGTCTTCTTATTCCATGAACCTCATATAAGTCATCAAACTCATTAGATCAAAAATCTCCTTCTCTATCATATCATAGACACTCAATCATCCCATTCTTCTCATTCTCAGCAATAGCCTTGAATGCCTTGAACTTGTTAAGATATTCTGACTTTTCTTTTAAGAATGCTACCCAAGTCATTCTTGTGTAGTCATATATGAGTAACATGAAGTAGCTATCTCCTTGAATGTTTTAAATTATTGTAGGTCCACAAAGATCAGTGTGTATTAACTCTAAGGGTCTTGTATTAGAGTAATCCTTGGACTTGAACCTTCTTCTAGTCTTCTTACCATGTTGACATGCCTTTAAAAGTATGTTTGTAGGTTTGGTGATCTTAGGCATGTTCATCATAGACCTCTTAGTGATTATATTGAATAGATTATCAAAGTTTAGGTGACCTAACCTTCTGTTCCATAGCCAAATTTCATCCATATTTTTTGTAAAGCATCTCTCCTTCTTGATCTCATTCAAGACATATAGATTGTTCTCAGCCCACTCATCATTGGCAATTAGCCTTCCTAATTTGGCTCTCCTTATCTCACATTATCTATCATGAAATGTTAGTGTGTGTCTTTGATTGCACATTTTAATTGCACTAAGAAGGTTAGTTTTAAACCTGTTGGTTGAATATTTTGTCTATCAGAGTATTGGTAAACAAAATAGGCCTTATCAGCCAAAGCAAGAAGATTAGTCGTCCTAATGTGTAAGTTTATCACATCAGAAGGAGACTTCTCTCTCCTCTCATCAAGGGGAGGTTCCCTGTAGGTATGCTATGTATATGTATAAATGGAAAATAATACTCAAGGGTAGGACTAGACATCCATCTCTCTTTCTTCAGAGATGATGCATATAAAACAAAGGAAAAACTCAAGGGAATGACAGACAGCTCTCCTCTTCTTTCAGGAAAAACTATTCAGCTAGCCACAATAATACTCCTAAAAATTAAAGTAGAGCATAACTAGGAGTATGAGAACCAACAAATCAAGACACAACACAAAGTCTATACATGAAATACTCAAGAGTGATATACGAAGAACAATGAAAGCTCAAAGTATTTTCAAAGTTCTTTACACATCAATGAAAAAGCAAACACATTGAAGGTAGCTATGGGGGCACAAAGTCTCTCCACAGTTGATTCTTCAGGACACCTTCTTGACAAATTTACCAATCTTTCTTATTAGATCAATGAAACAAACAAGATATCATAGCACAAAGTCTGAAAAAGTCCCTTATTTTCATTAACAAAATATGATAAACAGACTGAGCACAAAGTCTCAATGATGCCTCTCAATTTCGGTAGAGTTTAGTTTAGATTATCAAAAAGAAGATGATTTTACAATCATAGGAAGTCCCTTATATAGCCACTTTCAAGAAGGACTTGGGAACAGTAATACATCATGATGCATTGGGAAATGTTAGGAAGACAAGCTGGAACTTTGGGGCTTTTTACCCATTTGATCTTCTTAATGTAGATAGATAAGTCATGTAATTGAAAATTTTACAACTTTTAATGTCTACTTGGCGGTCTGATCTTATCTTCATCGTTCCTCCCTTTTTGATTAATTAAATCGGGTCTTGGATTCAGCTTGTTGTTCAGTTCCTTCCCCACTTTCTGCTGGTCTTGGCCTTGAAAATTGTGAATGTATTCTATTATGTATGTTCAAAGGATCAACAGGTATTTTGTTGTCTTCAATTTGACATTCACACACCTATCACTGTGTTTCCAACAACGTTGACTGTGTTGAATTTGATGTATTCGGGTGCGTCACCCCTTAGTCTTCTTTTGGCTTTCTACTTGGCACTTTTCTAGATTGGACTTTGCCCTTTTGGGCCTTAAGAAATGATCCTTCGACTTTGGGAAGTATCATCAAATTAATGGTCGAGAGTTCCCCACGAGGGCACCTATCATTCAGGGTCCTTTGTTGGCTCTTCACAAATTTCCCCTGGGCTTTTCACTGTGCACGTTTCCCTTTGAACGTTTCTCACAAACATTTTCCCTAGGGAAAATTTCTGTGGACAAAAAGTCTGGGGAAAATTCCCCTAGGCTTTGAACAAGTCTTTAAACAAGCCAAAGGGTGATTTGGTCGATGAAGTGTCCTCTTTAAGGGCACTTGTCCTTCATAAAAGTTCTTTAGCATTGAACTGTCCCTTTGAACTTAGTCGATGAACCATTTGTTGAATCAATTTAAAGGTTCAATGAAGCGCGCCAAGCCTTTGAAGTAAACAACTGACAAACCATTGGATGCACTTTTTGCCATTGAACCAATACATTAAACTAATTAGTTGAACCAAGGCTTTGAACCAAAATGGTTCAGGCCAATGGTTCAAGTCGATGGTTTAATGAATAAAACAGACCTATAAACTAAGCATTGAACCAAATATTTATACTTGCTTTTGAACTGAGAGTTAAACCATTTGATTAAACCTGTACGTTGAACTTGTTCAACTTGAACTTGTTCAACGGTTCAATGAAGCACACCAAGCACCTTTTGAACAAAGCCAATGAACATTTCAATGTTGAAACAAAGCATTGAACCACTTGATTGAACCCATCTTTGAACTGTTTGAAGTTAAACCAAAGGATGAACCAAATGTTGAACCTGCAGCTGATGTTTACCGATGGAAATTCCTACAGAAGTCATGAAGCTCATTGAACTTGGATGTTTGAACCATTTGTTAAACTGATTCAAAGGTTCAATGAAGCGCGCCAAGTGCCTTTGAACCAAAAAGTGATGAACTTGTTGTTGAACCTTTCTGTTGAACCAAGACGTTGAACCATTAATTTGGTTCAACAGTTCAACAAAAGCTTTGAACCAACTGACAAACCAAATGATTAAACTAAAAGATGCTGAAACAAAGGAAATGAACCATCTGAGTGAAATAAAGCATTGAACTATTTGGTTGAACTAAACTATTAAACTATTCTTTTGATTGAACCTGTCATTGAACCTTGAACCCGTTGAACCTTTTGAACCAAAATGGTTCAGTTCAATGGTTTAAGTTAATTTTTGCACTCAGATGCTTGCTGATGAAGATTTTCACATGAAACAAAACTTTGAACAAATATTGAGAAATGAACAAATGTTGCAAATCAATTCTTTTGACTAGAAACTGCTTGTAAAAGTTTGTAGATTTTCCTTTTCTTACATAGTCTGTAGATTCTTCTTCCTACTGAGTCCGTAGATTCAAGCCTGCAGAGGCCTTAGATTTAACCCTACAGAGTCTGTAGATTTTTTGAGAAGCTCAGAAAATGAGAAATCTAAATATCTAAGACAAATTTTGAAAATGGAAGATATTCTTTTAGTTTGTAGAACCAAAATAATTCAAATGTTGTTCCAAAAATGATTGTTATTTTTGGGAGACAACAGCTGGCTCTAGTTGGGGAACTTCTATCAATTACAAAATGAATTGGAAGGAGTAGAATTTAGAAACTCCAGTGTCTTCAAGTGTACCATTGGGCTTCAGAGTCATGCTTTCTAGAAATGAAAGGCAACAAGAATGAAAACAAACAAAACAAAATAGAAATTAAAATTGTACAAGTATACATATATACAAAGGTAATGATCTGACACTTCAAGAATTGAAGTGTTTTAGATGCTACCCATTATGGGGCAGAGAAAAGAGTGTGCCATCTTGCTATTTCAACAAAAATCTATTTTCACCCATGTGCTTATGAATTGTGAATGGGCCTCTCCAAAGGGAGTCAAACTTTCCATGCATCCCTTTTGGCTCTTTTCTTTTGTCCCACAACAGGTCTTTATCCCCAATCTGACAATCACAATTTTTGGCTTTTTAATCAAAAAGTTTCTTTATCAGATTTTGATGAACAACAATTATATCCACCACCATGGTTCTTTGTTCTTCCAGCTGAGTCAGGCACATGATTCTTTTGTCAAGAAAACTCTCATATGTCTGATCTTCAATAGCCTTCACCAATTTCAATGCTGGTAACTCTAAAGTGATTGGTATCTCAGCATTAATACCATAGAGAAGTTGAAAAGGAGACATACCAATTGCCCTTTTTGGCATGATCCTGTCAGCCCACAGAGCGTCTACCAATGCTTTGTGCCATGTCTTTTGATTATCATCTGCAAGTTTCTTGATAATAGTTACCAAATTTTTATTATTGGACTCAACTTATCCATTCCCTTGTGGAAAATAATCAGAAGAATGAGAGAGCATAATTCCATAATAAAAATAGAATCGCGTGATTTCTTGAGAGGTGAAACAAGCTGCATTATCAGTAATAATTTTGAGTGGGACTCCAAATCTGGAAATGATATTCTATTTTAGAAAGTTGTATACAACTTCTGAGGTAGCATGCTTTGTCAGGATTGCTTCTACCCACTTAGTGAAATAATCAATCACTGTAAGGACATAATCATGTCCAACGCTTGATGATGGATTTATTGTCCCAATAAAATCGAGTCCCCACTGCTGGAAAGGTTCCTCTATGATTATTGGCTTAAGAGGTAGAGCAACCAACTTGGGTCTTCCAACAAATTGCTGACAAAGTTCACATTTCCTTACCCATTTATGTGCATCTTTGAAAAGAGTCAGCCAATAATACCTAGCTCTCAGAATTTTGTGAGCAATCACAGGAGCAAAAAAATGTCCTCCACAAGCTAGATTATGAAAATATTTCAAGAGTTGGGTCTGCTATTCTTTGTCTACACAGCGAAAAAAAATTCCATCTATGTTTCTTTTGTATAGGCCATTGTCCCAAAAGACAAAATTGGCAGCTTTCAATCTGATGGTTCTCCTCTCTTTGTAAGACAAATGAGCAGGACATTCTCCATAAGTCAGAAAATAAGCAATATCTAAATTCCATTCATTGGTAGTAGAAACAAAAAGGACTGTTGGCATATTGTCTACTTTAGTTTCTTCAAGTTATGTATCTTCTAGCTTATTGTCAGCCATTAATTGAAAAAGACCTTTACCTCTGACCAGCTTTGTTGGCTTGATATCCAAATCAAATTATTAGATCTTTGCAATCCAATTACCTCTCTTTGTGCCAAACTCCTGCTGAGTTAAAATAGACTTGATTGTACTGTCAGGAACTAAGGCAGTAGTATGTGAATTTAGAATATAGAAGCAAAAGTGTTTGACTACTTTTACCAAGGCATAGGCGTGTTTCTCTATATTCAAATATTTCAATTCATGAGTTTTCAGAGGGAAACTCATGAAAGATATGGGAGATTTCATACCTTCTTTATCTTATTGGAAAAGAATAGCTGAAAGAGTATGCTCAGATGCATAGCTGTATATAGTGAAATCTCTATGGTAATCTAGGCAGACCAAGATAGGGGCATGAGCAATAGCGACCTTGATATCTTGAAATGTTATTTTGCCTTCTTTGGTCCAGCTGAAGGTAGTCTTTCCTTTCATCATATTTACAATGTGTCTTATCTTTTCAGCAAATCCGGGGATGAATCTCCATAAGAAATTTACTTTTTTGAAGAAAGAGTGAACAACATTCTTACTTGCAGGCAAATTCAGCTCTTGAATAGACTTGACTTTGTCTGAGTCAATCTTTATGCTTTTTTTGGACACAATGTGTCCAAGGAGTTTTCCTTCTATCACTTCAAAATTAGACTTTTTAGGATTCAAAGAAATACCATTTTTCTGACAGTGCTCCAGCACTTGTTGCAAGTGGCGCATATGATTAAATCAACGCTTTGAAAATACAATTAAATCATCAAGATATACAACTATGAATTTGCCAATTTCATCTTTAAAATCCATATCCATAACTCTTTGGAAGGTAGCACCAACATTTATTAATCTGAAAGGCATTCTTTTATATGTAAAAGTACCCCAAGGCATGATGAATGCAGTCTTGTGTTGATCAGGTTCAGCAACTTCAACTTGGTTATAGCCGTAGAAGCCATCCAACATTGATAACATTTCTGATCCTGTTACTGTTTGGAGCACTTAGTCCATGATTGGCAAAGGGTAATTGTCTTTCAGAGAAGACTGATTTAGATTTTGAAAATCAACATAAATGCAGATTTTGCCATTTTTCTTCTTTACAGGAACTATATTTGTAATCCACGTAGAATGATGGATTGGAAAAATAATTCTAGCATTTAACATTTTTTGAATCTCAGACATAATTGTACTTGAAATCTTTGGATTGTATTGTCTGAATTTCTGCTTGTAAGGCGTTGAATCAACCTTGAGAGGAATATGATGATGGATTTCATCAGGCCTGAGAGATTTCAGATCTTCGTATGAATATGCCAAGACATCAATGTATTGATGAAGCAAAGAAGTAAATTTGAATTTTTCTTCAGGTGTATAACACTTACCAATGTTGACCATTTTTGGATTTTCTTCATTGGTCAAATTCACTTGGTCAAATCCCTAAGAGAAATTTGAATCTGTCTACTGTTGCTTGATGAATCTATCATGCTTGTCAAATAACTTTTTAAGAGAAACCAGGCTTTAGGAATTTTATTTCCTTTTAGCTACATAAACTCTTCATTTACATTTGAACTAGATTCAAAAATTAATTCAGACTTTTGAGATTTGCTGCCTTCAAAATACAGCTATTTAAAATTGTCTTTTTTTTCCAAAAAGGCAATGATCTGATTATCATCATTAAAAATTTGCCAATAATTAGCATTATCAGGAACACTCAGCCTATAGATCACCTCAATGGTATATTTGGCTTCTTTAAAATCAAAATGTGGAACTAAAAGAGTTCCTAAAATAGCAAGTGCATCAACTCTATCATTAGATTCTCTTAGAATGGAAGAAATGTTGAAAGTATCAAAGCTTTCAATTTGATCCCAAACAAGATTATGGTAATGGCACAACCTTTCATTCTCTGTCTGATATGAATTTCTCACTTGGTAGACTACTAATTCGGTTTCCCCTTTAGCATGAAGATAGTTAATGCCTCTTTTTTGAGCAGCCTTCATGCCCAACAACAACGATTCATATTCAATTGTATTATTTGTGTTGCTAAACTGTAACTTATATGATGAAGAGAACATATCTCTTTGAGGAGATATCAAAACAATTTCAGCTCCAGAATTAGTAAAAGAATAACTACGATCAAATTCTAGAGTCCAAATCTCATCAAACACTGGCTTTACTTCAGACTTTCCCTCATCAGAGATGGAGGGTCTTTCATCATGATCTGTATATAAAAAGTAATTACCCATACCTGTGGATTCAAAGAAGATTTGAGCTTCAGGAGCTGACGTCTTGGTGACTACATATTTTGCTTCCTTTTCAAGAAGTAATCTCTTCATCATGCCTTGTACAGGGATCCTTGCCTTAGATAGATCCATGTTCAACTCTCCTCCCACATCCTTACAAAAATTTCATCCAAGTAAAATACCATAAGACATTGGGACTTCAACCACTAATACAGTCATTTTAATCCTCTTGTCTGGAAAGGTTGCAAATGCAAATTGGGCATCTTTGATCTACCCCAGCAATGGCACTTATTTATTCTCCATGGAAAAACATCTGCCAAATGTTTTGGTCAATGTGAGACCAAGAGACTTAGTGACTTTGGCAGGCATGACATTGTCAGATGTGCCTGAGTCTATTATATAGTTACTCAGCTTGTGGCCATTGATTAACAAGGAAACATAGAAGGGTTCAATTTTTCCAGAAACAATTGGAGGAGTAATAATCAGATTATTTAGACTAGGCATATTTATTAGGGAATCAAAAGTCACTTTTTTGGACTTTTATATTGCAAAAATGATCTGATTTTTAACATATTAGACTAGTTTATTCAGTTGATCCAGATTGGACTACAAGTACTCAAATTCAAACATCTGTATTTTTGTCTTTTTGACATGATCAATTATGTCAAATGGCTGAATCAAACTAAGTAGAGAGAAAGGTACTTCAACTTTTTGAGTTTTAGAAGGGATGGGAGGTATACTGGTTTGCAAATTAAAAGTAGAAGGGGAAGGCGCAATAGATGTATTTACCTTTTGAGTGATTACCAGATCTTTTGGTTGAAAGAGTAGAACTATCCCACACTTGGAAATTATGACTGTTGGCTGTGATTGTTCTTCTATTTTTTCTTTATCAACCTATTGGGCTAATTGGTTCTTATACCTAGTAAACACTGCATATGATCCATCTGAAACTTCTCCTTTGCTTCTGGGTTCATCCTGATAATTCAAGAAACCAATATGGGAGTCGCCAGTTGATTCTTCTTGACTGTCATCAATGATATCAACATCATTTTCTTGATTTAGTTTAGGCTGATAAGAAAAATTTGATTCTGTCTCAAGATATCCCATTGCTAAATTAGTTGGAAGAGCTTCCAAGGCAAGTTTTCTTTGTGGAGGAGGAAGGTGATTTTGTTGTCCTTGATTTTTGGCAACATTGCCTTGATATGACTGATTTGGGAATGTTCTTCTATATGTAAGAGTAGAAGACATTCTTTGAGCCATTTGCTTTTTGAGGGCAAGGAGCTCATTTGCTAATTTTTGCACCATTGGATCTGTGGTGCTTGTAGATGCAAATTTAGAAGATGATGAAGCTCTGTTTCTATTGGGATATCTTCTTATTTTCCCTACTAAGATGAGATCATTTTCTACTTCAGTGGCCAAAATTTGAGCTATAGCTAGATCTATTTGGCCAACACGTCTCAAGAGAAAACTGACTTTAGGTAACTAAGAATTAATGAAAAAGCATTTAAGATTCTCAGCTATAGGTCTGGCAATCATAGGAATTCTATTTCTCAACTTGTCAAATTTAGCTATGAAGTCTCTCATAGGTTCATGCGGCTCTTTTTTCATTTGTCTAAGTTGAGCCAAAAGTGTGTGTGCATCTTCTATATGTTTGAATTTGGCTTCAAACTTAGCTTTCAAATTATTCCAATCAGTCATAGATCGAGCCTGTAAATGGTAAAACCAATTTTCAGTAGGACCTTGTATTGTTTCAATAAAAAACCTGACTACTACATCTTCAAATTCTACCCCAATTACTCCATAAGCTATACTGAATGCTGCAATATGTTCATCAGGATGAACTTTCCCATCACTGTGGAATTTTGGGAAATTATTCCTAAAACTGCGTGGAATCTCATGTAGATGAGGAGTAAGATTGAGAGGACCAAAAGCATTACCCTAGGGGCCTTGAATTGCCATTATAGGATACTAAAAATGAGGGATAACAAATCTCAATGGGGTAATTATAGGCACAGCTTTATCAACAGCAAAAGTTGATATTTTGCTTGGTAATGGAGATCTGGCTTTAGTAGGAGGGAAGCTCTTGGTTCGTTGCAAATGATATGGTGAAAGAAATAGATCAAAATCACTTTGTTATACTAGCTCGAACACAGGATCAATGACACCTTTAGCCCTTTGGCTTCATGTATACCTTGAGGCTTTAAACTGTGCATTCTTTCCCTGTGGTGTGGAGGTGAATGAAATAGATAGACTATAAATGGATAATGGGTAATTCCCTAGTAGAGTCACCAAAAATAGTTGGTTGAATATTTTGTCTATTAGCATACTGGTAAACAAAATAGGTCTTATCAGCCAAAGCAAGAAGATTAGTCATCCTAATGTGTAAGTTTATCACATCAGAAGGAGACTTCTCTCTCCTCTCATCAAGGGGAGGTTCCCTGTAGGTATGCTATGTATATGTATAAATAAAAAATAATACTCAAGGGTAGGACCAGACATCCATCTCTCTTTCTTCAAAGATGATGCATACAAAACAAAGGAAAAACTCAAGGGAATGATAGATAGCTCTCCTCTTCTTTTAGGAAAAACTATTTAGCTAGCCACAAGAATACTCCTAAAAATTAAAGTAGAGTGTAACTGGGAGTATGAGAACCAACAAATCAAGACACAACACAAAGTCTATACATGAAATACTCAAGAGTGATATACGAAGAACAATGAAAGCTCAAAGTTCTTTACACAGCAATGAAAAAGCAAACACACTGAGGGCAGTTATGGGGGCACAAAGTCTCTCCATAGTTGATTCTTCAGGACACCTTGACAAATTTACTAATCTTGCTTATTAGATCAATGAAACAAATAAGATATCATAGCATAAAGTCTGAAAAAGTCCCTTGTTTTCATTAACAAAATATGATAAATAGACTGAGCACAAAGTCTCAATGATGCCTCTCAATTTTGATAGAGTTTCGTTCAAATTATCAAAAAGAAGATGATTTTACAATCATAGGAAGTCCCTTATATAACCACTTTCAAGAAGGACTCGGGAACAATAATACATCATGATGCATTGAGAAATGTTAGGAAGACAAGCTGGAACTTTGGGGCTTTTTACCCATTTGATCTTCTCAATGTAGATAGATAAGTCATGCAATTGAAAGTCTTATCACTTTCAATGTCTACCTGGCGGTCTGATCTTATCTTCATCATTCCTTCCTTTCTGATTAATTAAATTGGGTCCTAGATTCAGCTTGTTGTTCTATTCCTTCCCCACTTTCTGCTGGTCTTAGCCTTGAAAATTGTGAATGTATTCTGTTTTATATGTTCAAAGGATCAATAGTTATTTTGTTGTCTTCAATTTGACGTTCACGTGCCTATCACTATGTTTCTAATGGCATTGACTGTGTTGAATTTGACGTATTTGGGCGCATCACCCCTTGGTCTTCTTTTGGCTTTATGCTTGGTGCTTTTCTAGATTGGACTTTGCCCTTTTGGGCCTTGAGAAATGATCCTTTGGCTTCGGGAAGTATCCTCAAATTAATGGCCTAGAGTTCCCTATGAGGGCACTTGCCCTTCGGGGTCCTTCATTGGCCCTTCACAAATTTCCCTCAGGATTTTCACTGTGGATGTTTCCCTTTGAACGTTTCTCATGGACATTTTCCTCGAGGAAAATTCCCATGAACAAAAAGTTTGGAGAAAATTCCCCTGGGCTTTGAACAAGTCTTTGAACAGGCTAAAGGGTACTTTGGTCGATGAAGTGTCCTCTGCAAGGGCACTTGTCCTTTGAAAAAGTTCTTTAGCATTGAACCATCCCTTTGAACTTAGTTGATGAACCATTTTTTAAACCAATTCAAAGGTTCAATGAAGTGCGCCAAGCCTTTGAAGCAAATAGCCGATGAACCATTGGATGCACTTTCTGCCATTGAACCAATACATTGAACTAATCAGTTGAACCAAGGCTTTGAACCAAAATGGTTCAAGCCAATGGTTCAAGCTGATGGTTCAAAAAATAAAACAGACCTATAACCTAAGCATTGAACCAAAATTTGTACTTGCCTTTGAACCGAGAGTTGAACCATTTGATTGAACCTGTATGTTGAACTGGTTCAACGGTTCAATGAAGCATTCCAAGCACCTTTTGAACATTTCAATGTTGAAACAAAGCGTTGAACCACTTGATTGAACCCATCTTTGACCTATTTGAAGTTAAACCAAAGGATGAACCAAATGTTGAACCTGTTGCTGATGTTTGCTGATGGAAATTCCTACAGAAGTCGTGAAGCTCATTGAACTTAGATGTTTGAACCATTTGTTGAACCGGTTCAAAGGTTCAATGAAGTGCACCAAGTGCCTTTGAACCAAAAAGTGATGAACTTGCTATTGAGCCTTTTCATTGAACTAAGACGTTGAACCATTAATTTGGTTCAATAGTTCAACGAAAGCTTTGAACCGACTGACAAACCAAATGATTGAACCAAAAGATGCTGAAACAAAGGAAATGAACCATCTGAGTGAAATAAAGCATTGAAATACTTGGTTAAACTGAACTATTGTACTGTTCTTTTGATTGAACCTGTCATTGAACATTGAACCCGTTGAACCTTTTAAACCAAAATGGTTCAATGGTTCAGTTCAATGGTTCAAGTTAATTTTTGCACTCAGATGCTTGCTGATGAAGATTTTCACATGAAACAAAACTTTGAACAAATCTTGAAAAATGAACAAATGTTGAAAATAAATTCTTTTGACTGAAAACCGCTTGCAAAAGTCTATAGATTTTCCTTTTCCTGCACAGTCCGTAGATTCTTCTTCCTATTGAGTCTGTATATTCAAGCCTACAGAGTCCGTAGATTTAACCCTGTAGAGTCCATAGATTTTCTGAGAAGCTCAGAAAATGAGAAATCTGAATATCCAAGACAAATTTTGAAAATGGAAGATATTATTTTGGTTTGTAGAACCAAAATAATTCAAATGTTGTTCCAAAAATGACTGTTATTTTTGGGAGACAACAAAACCTTCCACATACAACACATTTTGTGTCTTGGTCTTTCCATTGTCCAAACTCAAGATACCCTTGCCAACTATATTGACAGTTGTGTTGTCTCCAAACCTCACTATTCCTGTAGCATTATTCTTTAATGAGATGAAATTATTTTTGTCTCTCAAATGTGGCTTGAGAAAACACTATCTATATACCATTGCATACCTTAATATTGAATGCGAAAGGCAGTTTGAGCTAGCATAGAATCCACTTTAAACTTTTGTTCTTCTTTAGCAAATAGTCTATCTTGACTCTTGGTCTCAATATGATCAGTCCTAACTTGTTTTGGATTTCATACCAATGTTTGACCCTTTTCATGCACTCTAATAGATTCATATGTCTTTTTGAATCTTGAGGTCCTAAATCTATTAGAATATAATCTTGCAATATGTCCCATATTATGACAAATGTAACAAACAACATTTATGTACTTACCTCTCAACTGATCACTTCTTTTCCCATAGTTTCATGATAACTTATCCCTTATTGCATTGGGTTTCCTGATTGGTCTTTTCATGCTGGTACTCTTGGCCTGCTATGACTTCTCACGCTATTTCTCAAGATTTTTCATCTTGTATATGAGCTGCTCATGTTCAACCTTGAAGGAATCTAGATTTGTCTTCAAATAGTCATACTCAACTTCCTTTGACCTAAAAATTATGTTGACACTTTCTAACTGACTCTTCAGATCCTTGTGTAGACACCGGAAATGTGTCTACACCTTGGTCATCTTTTGTTCTCCCCCCCTTGTCCGCCTCGACCTATATCCTAACCCTTATCCTAGTCCCCTCCATTCATTAAATTAAAATAACTTAAACATTTTGATTTAGTGGCCCCCTTTCCACCTCACCCTTGCCACCTTGGATCCCCTCACCTCCCTCTTAGCTTTTATTACCCCAAATCTCCCGTTTATCTTCCTCCCGCACCCATTAAGCATCCTCATGACCGTTCTCCCCACAACCCCGTGACCCGGCGGTGTGCAAGAATGGACAGAGGCTAATTTTAGCCTCTGTCCCCATTCTTTTGCTGCCGACGTCAGCTACCCTACGGCTGACATCGGTGATTCTGCCAGTGTCGATAGCCTTCAAGACTGTTTCCTGCATCCATTGCAGCCCCCTGCCCCCTAGAGCTCACGAATAGAATCCTCTTGGCACTTTGGCATTTGACTCTCCTTTCTCTGGACCTCGTGCAACAGTAGCAACAGGTGCAGGGACTCTAGATCAGAGATTTCCTCTTGCAACAAGCCTTCTGTAGCTCTGACAACAGCTCCTCCATTCTTCAGTCAGCAAGCCAAAAGGTAAGCAATTTTCATCATTTTGTTTCATTCTTTCATTTAATTTTAGTTATCTATCCTATCTACTATCTTTTACTTGCTCTGTCCTTCCCCCTGAGAGGCTAAAAAGCCTTCTCAAACCCTGTCTCTTGTCCACCTTCTTCTCACCCTGTCACCCTTTCAGTATAGTCCCAGACAACTTCTTCATCCCTCTTGCCAACAAAAGACCCTGCACAGGGCATCCAACCAGACCCAGACCATTCCCCAAACCATTCAAGCACGTCCATAAACTCTGTCTCAGACCCATCCACGGCCTAGACCCTGACCAGACCCATCCACAGACCCGTCCACAGACCAAGAAACTCAACCAAACCCGTCCACAGGCCACTGCCCCGATCGACGCCGGTCATTACCCCAACCAATGTCGGCAGACTAACCGATGTCGACAGACAAGACAACCGACGCCGGCAACACCCCCGACCTCGGCGACTGTGATCAGGCCGACAGCTTCTAACAGGTAAGCATTTGTCTTCCATTTTTCTTTTCTAGTCTATTATCATTTCAGTTTTCTAGCATTCTGTCTGTTATCTGTCTTTAATTAGTGGTTTGATATCCCCGAAAGAAGTTTTCATACTTTTGGGATCAAGATTTTGCTTGACAACCCACCATCTCGTTATCTAACGTTCTTCATGTCTGAGTCTCTTCCTTTGCAGGTGTCATTCCTCCACAGCCAAAGAGGAGTGCTCACAGCATCTGGATTACGGTGTGCAAACTACATCCAGGTACTTCTAGCCTTGACCATTTTCTTAGTTTCTCATTTCTCTATCTGTTGAATGTAGAAAGCGAATTTGCGTAGAAACATTCTGGCACACTCGGTGGGACCTTAGGTTCTTCCTCGGGTTCCTTTTCTTTTCGTTCATTTAGGTGCATTAAGTTCCTCCCTTTTTGTCTCTTTCTTCTATTCCAAATGACACCATAAGCAGGACTAAAACGAATCTTTCTTTTCTTTCTTGCACTTCTAGACTAGTCAAAACATCATACTCTCGAACCCTTTCTCAGACTTGTCTTCATTCAAACTTCATATTTTTGACTTGGACTTAAAACATATTTGCATTGCATTTCTGTTTGTGCTTGCATTAGTCCACACTTAGTAATTAGCAAAATGCATATTGAATAAATCGTAGATCACTTGATGTTACACAACCGAACCACATGCACTAAAACAAACATAAAACTTACTTGAGACAAGGCCCGACTGGGATTTCATCCCCCAGCGGATACCTTACCTCATCCCGGCGATCCTACTTGGATTTCATCACCAAGGGGAAAGCCCACTCTGTTCTCTGGCAGAGTCTAAACTATAGGGAAAGTATATTTTGGCTAAGCGGGTCCAGCTTATCACTGGGCTCGTGAAGTGAGGGGAGCTTGCTCCTTAGCACCAGGCCATGTACGGAACCTAACACAGACTTTTGAGTGCCTAAACAAATACCTGAAACCATCCATAGACTGCCTCTTCTAGGACCCTTCTATCAGCCAACCTCCCAAACACTCATCTAAGGCATAAGCCACAGGATTCTAAAGTTAATTCTTAGGATTTAGCGCTTAGGGTCTGTTTGTCTCTCTCTGTTTTCTATTCTCATCTGCTTGTTTGAGTGTGTGAGGATGCTTTCTTTATTGTTTTTCCAAGAATCTTCAAATCTTTTGGTTTTCTGGAAAACACAGTCACCAACATCGGTTTTACCACCGACGTCAATTTCCTTTTCTTACCGGCATCGGTTATCTGACCGATGTCAGCCATCTTTCTTGCTGACATCGGTTTTTCAACCGATATCAGTCTCTGTTACTATCCTTTTCTTCAAAACAGCAGCCTTGAAACCCATCCTTTCTCTGCCAAAACTCCATCCTAGTTTTCTAAAACAGAAAAACATAGTTTCTGAAAACCTGAACCTTCTTTGCCTTGAATGGTTCTAACTCGTAGTCAAGCCAAAGCTCTTGTCAACCACACTAGCCATCAACCACTTCCGTCTACCCCGTCCTTAACCAACCCTACAATGGAGTTCAACTCGGAGACCGAAAGAACTCCTACTCATCCAACCCCGCCTCAGACTCCTATTGTCCCAGAAGGGGACCAAGATTTTGCATGATTCTTGGACCTCAACATCAAGGCCTTGCAACACTATCTCGCACATAGCCGAACGTGGGACTCTTTGGGCAATCCGATTTACGGAATGCCGACCTCTCTTGTCACGACTACGGTCGTATTGACAACGTCCGTAGTTCAACCTTTAGACACTCAAGCTATCACCTTGACCAATGACCAAACCTTGACCAACCCTCCAGGTGTGGCCTCTCCCTCCATCTTGGGGCCCACTTCCACCAGGGTTTCAGCCCCCTATCAACCTCAGCCCGCTCAACCGCTATCCACTCCCTTCCAGAATCTGGTCATCTCTATTCTGCCTACCCTGGCCCCTATCAACACCAGGGTGGCTTCCTATCCATTGGCCCCTATTACCACAATCCAACCTCTCCTGGCAACATCAAGCCTTGCTATGCCTTCTACCCAACCACCCTTAGCCTTCTCTTTTATCCCTGTGACTAGTTATCCCTATGTTGCGCCCTTACAGGCATAGCTAACTACGTCGTGTGCCTCATCTAGCCTCTTCCAAGTGCCCTACAACCTAGGGGGCGCTCCACCCGTCAATCCGTTAGCAGATATCATCAAAATGCTGATGGACAAGATGTCCAGCCTAGAGACCTCCATTTTTGGCTCATGCAATGCTCTCTCATACGAGCAAATTTGCAATGAGCCCATTCATCCTTTTGTCCCAATCAGGCCATATCCTAGCCAGTGGGAACTTCCAAAATTTTCTCACTTTCAAAGCAAGGAAGACCCACAACAACACTTACGGGCATTCAGACATGCCTGTTACCTTATTTTCCATGACGATGCGTTGCTTTTACGCATGTTTCCTATGTCTCTCTTGGGTGCTACACTTGACTGGTACAGCTCCCTTGCCAGCCATTCCCTCTTCACATTCACACAGTTGGCCCAGCTCTTTCTTGATCACTTCTCCATCAACATCTCCAAGAAGGTCTCGATCACAGACCTCTATTCTATCCATCAATTCGAGGACGAATCCATAGCCGACTTCGTTGCTCGATGGAGAGGCCTCATCAATCAACTCTTTTTTTCCTTACCCAGCCCAAACTTATTAAACTCTTCTCCCAAGCCTGCGCCAGACATATTTCTTCCACCTTGAGGGTTCAAACCTTCCGCACCTTCGACGAAGCCTTCACGATGGCCCGCAAACTTGAGTTGCGTGCCATTGAGGAGAATAAAGTCAAGTTGCGAAGCAAGAATCCCAACTCTAAGACCAATGACTCCTCTTCTTCTAAACCATCATCATCCAATCCTAAGTCTAAAGCTTCAACTAACGTTGTGGTCATTAGACCTTCATCCTCTTTGCCTTTAAATAATCGGTCTGAGCCATCCACATCTCAGAGCGCCACCTGTCAATTCCAGTAGAGATACGTACAATGACAGTATACTCCTCTTGGAGAATCATACGCGTCTGTGCTAGAAAAACTTGTTAGACAGGGGGTTCTCAATCTCCCTCAAATCCGACCACCTCCACAATTTGATCCCTCGCACGCCATCCCTATGTGGTATAGGGAACATGACTTCTACAAATACCACTGTGTTAAAGGACATGACACAGGGAATTGCAAGACCCTTAAAAACATAATCCAAGACATGCTTGAAAAGGGTGACCTCGTGCTAGACAATCCCAATGCACCCCCTAATCAGGCCATCGACATCTTCAAGCAACCATTCCCCAATCATCCACCGACCCAAAACAATGTCCAGACCTTAATTGACGACACTCATGAACACAACATTCGAACAGCCAATACGGTCTCACCCTTCATCCCCGACCGACTTCAAGAGGTTAGTCCATCTATCAGTCCATCACATGTGGATGAGCCTCCTTCCCTGATTAGTTCTTCGTCAACCTCTCTCATCTTGGAGGATGCCTCGACTTTACTGGCACCACCGGTCTCACCATCCTCCTTCCTGCTGCCTATGGAGGACCCGACCCTTCCTACTCCTCGATCGCAAGTGGAGGGCACCATCATCCCTGCCCTTTACCCGCTTGAGGAACCTCATTCGACGGTTTCTTCTCCACCCAGGGAAGAACCTGCCTCTCCTTCGTCTCCAACCAAAGATGAATCTATCACGACTTCATCATGCCATGAGTCTGAGACTGCTACACCCATCTTGTCTTCGGCCTCGCAACCGTCAACATCTTCTCAAGGACCCAAATCTCATCCATCATCTTCTCAGCCATTTTCTCGATTAGTGGAGAAAATTGGACTTCTCCCTTCAAGGAAAGTGACGCATCAGGTATTGTGGGAGCGTCTTAAAGCTCTTCAGCATGCCTGTGCCCTCTCATCACATGCTGCTAATCCCCCCAAGGCAGAATCTCCCAAGACTCTCAACAAAGACCAGACTCCCAAAACTCAACCAATCCCATCAAGACCAAAACCCGCATCTACCCCATCTAAACCTATCAAGTCACTTGGCGTTCACCCTATCTCTACCCTCACTCACCCGCAAGTGAAGGTGGACTTAGACCAGACCTTGACCAGTAGTAGTCTTCCAACCAAGTCGAAGAAGACTGCCAGACCACAAAAGCGAATGCCTCCTCCCCCGTCACCATTGCCATCCATTTTGGGCCCCCATCCTTCAACCCTGACCAGAATCCTTTCCACTCCGACCTCCAATCAAAACCAATTGCCTCCTTTGCTTCCTCTACCTACCTCCAGCCTACCCTCTCCTAAAAGGGTGGTACCTCTCACGAAGAAAGTGCCGTCTCCGCCTGTCTCTGCACCATCAACCCATAAGGTGGTACGAAAGCCTCCTCTAACTCCGCCTAAGCAAAAGTCACTGACCTCGCACATATCAACTAGCACAGACCCTTTAGTGGGCTCATACTCATTGATATTGCATCGACTTCTGTAGACTTCCAACATAACCCTTCCACCCATCAGACCTTTCCAACCTCTCGAGTCCAAGCCCTCCTGGTTTGACGACATGAAGATTTGCTTATATCATCGTACACCAGGACATGATACCGAGACTTGCTGTGCCCTTAAGGCTATCATTCACCGTTATATGGAGAAGGACACTCTTCTCCTTGAGGACACTCTTGACTAGACCTCGACCCCTTCCCATCCAACCTCTTCAACCACACCAACATCTCACCAGCAGGCCATGACCCCTTCTTCACCTCTTATCTTTGAAATCAATGCTATCCATATAACCACTAGGTCACAAAAGGACAAGGCAAAAGAAAAAGCTGCCATTCCTTGGACCTACCCTTTCATCAAGCCACCTCTTGTGCCCAAGCCTAAAATTTCTATCCTTGGCGCATCTCAGCCTTCTTCGTCTTCCTCTTCCAGGCTGATTCATGACTCCATGGTGAAACAACTTCACTAGACGCCTGTGAAGATGTCCCTTTATGACCTCATTCAAACCTCGCCCCAACATTGTCAAGCCCTCATCCGAGCCCTCCAAGTAGCAGAGGTCTAACCCAAGGACCCCCAACCACTCGCTGCCCTCGTCCATTCTTTATCTCCTATTGCCTCCATCACATTCAGTGATTCCCACATCTAACACAAAAGATCAGGATGCCGCCCTCTTCATCACTACCTATGTTGATCGGACATGCATTAAATGCGTTATGATCGACGGAGGTGCTAGCATCAACATTATCTCCACCCATGCCTTTGATCAGTTGGCTCTTCCCAAGAATTGCATCTCCAAAACTGACGTGATCTTGCGCTCTTTCAATGACACCACTGCCATGACCATTGGCACAGTTGTCCTTCACATTCGCGTTGGTCCACGCACAGTCCTGGAGCTCTTCTATATCATCGAAGGAGAGTTTCAATACAACATGTTGCTGGGCTGACCCTGGATCCGCGCCATGACCTGTGTCCCCTCCACTCTCCACCATTGTGTGAAATTTGAGCATGACAGACAAGTCCACACCATTCCCGCTGACCCTTCACCCTTCAAAACTTGTAACACAACCTACCGTCCTAATGACGTCCTCATTCCCATCAAGCCATCAATTCCGGCACCGCCTCCATCCGTGGAAGCTTCGACTAGTTCACAACTGGCGGTCGCCCTTACCCCTCCTCTTCAAGTGACGACCAAAGACCCCATGGAAGACATCTTCCAACGACTTTCACTTGGGGAATATCGCTTGTTGACCCTAGACATGTTCCAAACTCCACAAGAGTACGGACGCCTTCACCATAGTCCCAGTTATGACCATCAGATTGAGATGGTCGTGCCTTATGGTCCTCCTCACCTCCGAACCAATCTTGTCTATGGGGGGCTCGATCAAGCTCCTACTAGTGGCAACCCTCTCTCTTCACCCCAACCTTTCACATTAGATTTCTCATTTCTTGGCAACCCCACCTTTGCACACACTTACCTTTATAGGTGTGCATGGAAGGGTTTTGGTTTTGGATGCTATGAGTAGGGCTCCCATCAGCCCATCGAGCCGCTCAATGATGACAATGCCAAGAAACGGCATGGCCTGGGATATCACGACCCCACTCAGGCTCCTTTCGACCTTTGTCCCGAGCCAACCATTGACCAATCTCCTCCAAACTCACCCATTTTTCCTTCTTCACCTACGGAGTCGGTGGTTTCCATCCCTCCTAGTTTTTTTTTCCATAAACACCATCTGCCTAGAACCCCTGACCTATCAGCTAAATGGGGTGTCCAAGTCCTTCCCTCTCATCTATCCTAGCATGATAGAAGATGAGTCGGCGACCATTCACACTGTCCACTGTGTCGACAATGATGCCATCCTTTCCTACATGGGCGCTGATGACTCTTTCATCCAGCGCTCCCTCCCTTCTGAGACCCAAGTTATGTTAAATGAATCAACCATTGACATCAACCTCCCTTCTTTTGATGTTCCTCACGTCTTAAAGATTGGCCAATCTTTAAACGCCCAGGAGCAGCTTGACTACACCCAGTTCCTCTCAGACCATAGCAAGGCCTTTGCCTGGACTTATAGTGACATGCCTGGCATCGACCCCACCATTGCTACCCATAACATTGTCACCAAACCAGAGGCTAAGCCTGTTAGGCAAAAGCTTCAAAAGATGCATCCTCGCATTGCACTCCTTGTCAAAGAGGAGCTTCAGCGCCTCCTTTTCGTCTCCTTCATCCAGCCCATCGATTATCTGCAGTGGGTCTCTAACATCGTCTCAGTCACCAAAGTGACTGGGGGGATTCAGATCTACACGGGCTATTGCGACCTTAACCTAGCCTGTCCCAAAGACGACTTCCCTCTTCCTAACATTGACCAGCTTGTTGATCTCACGGCCGGCCATGAGATGCTATCTCTCATGGACGGGTTTTCAAGATACAATCAAATCTTGATCGCACCAAAAGATCAGCACAAGACTACCTTTATCACCCCATGGGGGACTTTCTGCTATCGAGTCATGCCTTTTGGCTTGAAGAACGCTGGCACCACATATCAGCGCGCCATGACCTACATTTTCCACGATCTCCTCCACAAAATCATGGAGGACTATGTGGATGACCTTCTCGACAAGTCCAAGCTTCGCCGTGACCATTTGACCATTCTCAAGATCATCTTTTCTCGCCTTCTCCAATACAATGTCTGCCTTAACCCCAAGAAATACGTCTTTGGGGTCCTCTCAGGCAAGCTCCTCAGCTTCATCGTTTCCTTTCGTGGCATCGAGATAGATCCTGCCAAGATCTGTGCTATCCTCGAGATGCCACCCCCAACCAATCTCAAGCAGCTTCGCAATCTACAAGGGAAGCTCCATTCCATTCGTCGTTTCATCTCGCAGCTTTCCGATCGCTGCCAACCTTTTCATCATCTCCTTAAGAAGGACGTCTCTTTTAAATGGGATGAGGACTGTCAAGAGGATTTTGAAGCCCTCAAAAGCTATTTGGTCTCTCCACCAGTCCTCATTCCATCTAAAGATGACTAACCCTTCTACCTTTATATCTCTGCCACCAACCATTCGTTAGGTGCCATGATCGCGCACCGAGACGAGCATCACCGTGAGCAAGCGGTTTACTATATCAACCGAACACTGGTCGACTATGAAACTTAGTATACTCATACTGAGAAACTTTGTTTGGCATTAGTCTTTACCGCTACCAAGCTCCGCCACTATCTTCTCAACCACAAGACCTTTGTCGTCACTCACACCGACCCTCTTCGATACATGCACTCCAAGCCATATCAAAATCAATGTATGGCTCAGTGGCTCATGCTTCTTGCTGAGTTCGACCTCGAATTCATCCAGCAAAAATCTATCAAGGGGCAATCCATTGCTAACCAATTGGCAGATGCCCCTCTTCTCGACAATCAACCTTCGCAGTGTGAGTTCCCTGACAAGTCTATCACCACACTTTCCGCCGATGACACCATCTACCAAATGACCATGTTCTTTGACAGCTCCAAATGTCAACTCGGTGGGGGTGTGGGGGTCATCCTCATCCCACTCGAAGGGGAGCCCATGCCTCTGTCTTTCAAGCTTGACTTTGATTGTACCAATAATATCGCTGAATATGAGGCCTTAATTTTGGGACTTCAATCTGCCCTTTCTCTCCACATCAAGTTTATTAATATCTTCGGTGACTCGCAGCTCATCGTCAATCAAGTCAATGGTTCATACCTCTATAAAAATGAAGTTTTGCAAAGGTACAAAAACCATGCTGGCCTTCTTCTAGCATCTTTCGACCATTACCTCTTGCAGACTGTTCCTCGATCCACGAACAAGTTTGCTGACACCATGGCTTCTCTTGCCTCGCATATCCCGTCTTCATCATCGTCATCTCAGCTTTTTGTCATGGTGCATCGTGTACCATTGCCTTCATACATCTCTCCTAACATCAATCATATCAACACAGTCAATTCTAGTCCACGAGATGATTGGTATAAGCAACTTGTGGACTACTTGTCTCTTTCTGTCATTCCTCCCAACCTCTCTAGCAATGCACGGCGAGCTTTCATCAAGCGCACAGCTCACTATACCATGCTAGGGATCTTCTCTATAAGCGAGGCTTCGACGGCCTTCTTCTTCGTTGTCTAACTTCCACTGAAGCCTCTCAAGCCATAAAACAAGTCCACGATGGAATTTGTGGCAGACACTTTAGTGGGAACTCGGTTGCCAAGCACATCCTTCACCTGGGATATTATTGGCCCACCCTTCATCAAGACTGTAGCGACTATGTTAGGCATTTCATCAAGTGTCAGCAGCACTCTAACTTGCTTCATCTCCTTAGCCACGCCTTACAAGTCGCTCAAGATTTTTGACTTTTCTCCCAGTGGGGCTTAGATCTCATCGGTGAGATTAACCCTCAGTCGTCTCTTTGTCATCAATCCATCATCACTGCCACTGAGTATTTCACCAAGTGGGTGGAAGCCATTCCTCTCGTCTCCACAAAAGCTGACAAAATTGTCGACTTCATCATCAGCCACATCATCTATCATTTTGGTGTTCCTCACAAAATCATCACTGACAACGGTAAGTCCTTCAAAAACAAGACTATCCAGAAACTATGCGACTCATTTGGCATTCAACTCAGCTTTTCTTCGCCTTACTACCCGCAAGCAAATGGGCAGGCTGAGGCTTCCAACAAAATTTTGACTAAGATTCTCATGAAGGTGGTCAATGACACAGGAAGGGATTGGCACATTCATATTCCCTTCGCTTTGTGGGCCTACTGCACTAGCATCTGAACCTCTACAGGTGCTACCCCTTTCTCTCTAGTGTACGAAATAGAGGCTGTCCTACCTCTCGAAGTACAGATCCCGTCTCTCTGCATCTCTCTGCATGACATTCTCTCCAATGATGACTTTCATCAAGATCGCTTAGCTCAACTAGAGTTACTTGACGAGCGCCGTCTTGCAGTCCTCAATCATCTCCATGTCTATCAAAATCGCATAAAGCGAACCTATGATAAACATTTGTGAGAATGAGATTTCAACATTGGAGACCTCATCCTCAAAGAGAACCAACACGTGACGAATATGGAGCAAAATAAACGAGGCAAATTCGCCCCTAATTGGCTTGGACCTTTCATCATCATGCACAAATATGGGTCAGGGACTTATCATCTGTCCTCTCTCGACAGATGGCCAGAACCTGAGCCTCTTAATGCGTTGCATCTTCGACCATTCTTTTGTTAGTCGAGTACTCATCCACTTGACATTTAACTTGAGCTCATCCCTTGAGCAATCCTCGTCCTCCTAATCCTTATTCCTTCAACCCTACTCCCTTAAACAGGTCCTCTACAACCCTTTTTTGATGCATGGGTGCCTTGTCCTAATAAAAGGGAGCCCTTGACCTTCTATAGTCTTGTCTATGACTCCACATTCTATCAAAAAAATAAATAAATAAAAAAAAAAAATTAAAAATAAAAATAAAAAATCATGATGTCAAAGCATATCCAAGGTCACAACATCAAATCAAAAAGCAGACTGCTCCCTCGAAGGACAGCTGCACTATCATTGCTGTAACTAATAGACTGCTCCCTCGAAGGACAGCTATTCCAACTTATATAAGGCAAAAATATAGACCACTCCCTCGAAGGATGGCTATGACTAAATCTTGCTACAAACAACATTTTCTTAGAAGCTTCCCGCATCGATCAGCTTCACAACATGACCACAAAGCAAAATGACATCTCTATGTAGACTTCCCGTATCGATCAGTCTGCACCAAAAAAAAAAAAAAATGGGTCATGGACTTGGCTTCTAGTTGTCTCAGGGTCTCCTATAAAAAGGGGCAAGGTTATTCTTGCTCTTAAATCGGGTTACCTTATCCTCTTCCTATCATAACAACTGCTCAAGGGACTTCGAGCTCACTTTAATGCTGAAGTGATTTGATTACCGTTCTAACACAATTCTGGTCACCGACACAACGCATGAATGGGGCTTTTGTTCTAACAACCCCTATCTATGCTCTCTTTTCGATCCTTGTCAATGAAAGAGCAATTTGCCTTTCACTTCTCCTCTACACTTTGGTCACATTCAACTTCATCACTTGTCAAACCCAATCAACTCAACTCCAACCTCGACATTTTCATCATTTGCATCATGACATCAGACATTGCCTTAGTCCTTTTCACATAGTTTCTATGGGCAACAATACACATGGAAACTATCGACTAGACCCAATTTATGTTAAGCATAAACCAATACTTGCTGAAGCATAAATAGACCCCAATTCATTTTTAGTATACGTCCATCACGACTATGGACAATTGCTAGGAATGAAAGGCCTCTCGACCAATGTTGCAGAATACACCATTTGGAAAAGGTTGTAGCATCAATTTTCTCCTCATCATTCTGACCTTGACCAAAACCAATCATTCAAATCTTTTGACCACCTGTCTACCACTCGGCCCCTTTCAGTCTGAACTACATCGGTCTGAGGCCCTATGACCGGGGCTATGTAGGCAGCACTCAGATGACACGACGTCTTCTGGGGTTAGCTCGACCACCCTCGTTTGTTCGTCTCTCTGATGGACAAACCCCTTTTTTTTTCTCTTCATCACTTGACCTTGACCTCGTCCAAAACCAATCCAGTCCATCGACCACTTTGACCAAGACCAATCAATCTCTTTGACCCTTCCTCCCCTTGAGGGAGAACTACATTGGCCTGAGGCACTTTACACAAAGGGCTATATAGGCAGCACTCAGATCACATGACGTCTTCTGAGGTTAGCTTAGCCGCATCCTTTCGTCCATCCATCTACCTTAACCCATGACCATTGGAGATCATGCCTATCTCCTCTGACTTTGACCACTTCTAAGACAATGTTGCCTTGGTTATTTTTGCCTATATGCTACCTCATGACTGGTTAGCAGAATTGTCTGCAGACTTATTTTTGACCTTCACAAGTATAGGATTGCGAGCCAGTTGGCCCCTACTACTTGTGGCTTTTTCATGTTTTTGGGAGCACTTCCTGAGCCCAGGATACCTGGAACACGATGACCATTTGGAGCTTCAGCTTAAATTGAGTAACCCGATCAGTGGACGACTAAATGCTGGGGCCCGATTACTTCAATTTTGGCACTCCTCGACCCTCGACATGCGACAATTTGACCCGACCATCCCGTGAAGTGGTATACGCGCAATCACGACTATTATAGCATTTTCACTCACCCTCTCTCTATTTATCTCTTTGTCAAATCGACACTCGATATCTAGTTCCCTTCTCTCGACTCTCACTTTGAGGGGGGAACACCTCATTCCATTCCTGGGGCAACCAACTCCTATTTTTGTCTTGCAATTCGTCAAGAACAACCAACAAGACAAAAAGGGGAAAATGTAGACACCGAAAATGTGTCTGCACCTTGGTCATCTTTCGTTCTCCTCCCCTTGTCTGCCTCGACCTATATCCTAACCCTTATCCTAGTCCCTTCCATTCATTAAATTAAAATAACTTAAACATTTTGATTTAGTGGCCCCCTTTCCACCTCACCCTTGCCACCTTGGATCCCCTCACCTCCCTCTTAGCTTTTATTACCCCAAATCTCCCTTTTATCTTCCTCTCACGCCCATTAAGCATCCTCATGACCGTTTTCCCCACAACCCCGTGACCCAACGGCATGCAAGAATAGACAGAGGCTAATTTTAGCCTCTATCCCCATTCTTCTGCTGCTGACATCAGCTACCCTACGGCCGACATCGGTGATTTTGCCGGCGTCGACAGCCTTCAAGACCATTTCCTGCATCCGTTGTAGCCCCCCGCCCCCTGGAGCTCACAAACAGAATCCTCTTGGCACTTTGGCATTCGACTCTCCTTTCTCTAGACCTCATGCAACAGCAGCAGCAGGTGCAGGGACTCTAGATCAGAGATTTCCTCTTGCAACAAGCCTTTTGTAGCTCTGTCAACAGCTCCTTCATTCTTCAGTCAACAAGCCAAAAAGTAAGCAATTTTCATCATTTTGTTTCATTCTTTCATTTAATTTCAGTTATCTATCCTATCTATTGTCTTCTACTTACTCTGTCCTTCCCCCTGAGAGGCTGAAAAGCCTTCTCAGACCCTATCTCTTGTCCACCTTCTTCTCGCCCTGTCACCCTTTCAGTATAGTCCCAGACAACTTCTTCATCCCTCCTGCCAACAAAAGACCCTGCACAGGGCATCCAACCAGACCCAGACCATTCCCCAAACTATTCAAGCACATCCATAAACTCTGTCTCAGACCCGTCCACGGCCTAGACCCTGACTAGACCCATCCACAGACCCATCCACGGACCAAGAAACTCAACCAAACCTGTCCACAAGCCACTGCCCCGACCGACAGCGGTCATTACCCCAACCGACGTCGGCAGACTAACCGACGTCGGCAGACAAGACAACCAACGCCGAAAACACCCCCGACCTCGGCGACTGTGATCAGGCTGACAGCGTCTAACAGGTAAGCATTTGTCTTCCATTTTTATTTTCTAGTCTGTTATCATTTCAGTATTCTGGCATTCTGTCTTTTATCTGTCTTTAACTAGTGGGTTGATATCCCCGAAAGAAGTTTTCATACTTTTGGGATCAAGCTTTTGCTTGACAACCCACCGTCTCATTATCTAATGTTCTTCATGTCTGAGTCTCTTCCTTTGTAGGTGTCATTCCTCCACAACCAAAGAGAAGTGCTCACAACGTCTGGATTACGGTGCGCAGACTACATCCAGGTACTTCTAGCCTTGACCATTTTCTTAGTTTCTCATTTCTCTATCTGTTGAATGTAGAAAGTGAATTTGCGTAGAAACACCTTGATAGCCTTCTTTTGATGATTTAAATCATCAAGGGTACTTATGAGCTCAACTTCAAGGTCTACTTCAAATTTTCCTTCTTCACTATCATAGTATACTTCTTCATCATACATGTTGTCTTCTTCTTTTTGATCATTAAACACCTTTTGATTTTTAAGATAACCTTCAAGTTGTTAGACTTGATTCAAAGGACCAAGATCTAATACAAATTATTGTAAAAACAATCATTAAGAGGGGTGGTGAATCAGTGTCTTCAAAACATTCATTCAAATTCACTTAAGCATACATGAACCATTCATACAAACATGAACATCTAACAAAGCATATGCAACCATACAAGATCATAAAACACATTATATATGTGGGAAAACCTCAAGGGGAATAAAAATCATTGATATTTTCAAATGGACTACAGTCCTATAAGATATAAACCAATATTTAGTGAAGCACCAACTACACATGGAGCACCAACCCCAACTAGTCAAGCACCCACTCAACTAGGCTTTAGAAAGCACCAACTTGCAAGGAGGAACTAACCCCCTATATGACTCTACACCAACTCATCCAATTAAAAAATTTGATCATCTTCAAAACAACTTATTTCTTACACAACAAATGAAGATCACCTCTTTTATCTCTTCTCACTCTTCTGTCCCTCTTGAACTACCTTCTAGGCTACTTCGCTCAACTAGGTCTCTTTGAGATAGATTAGGCCATATGACCTTAATATTCAGCTACATTACCCATATTAGATCTTCATGAATATTTCTCTACACTCCTTTAATGGTCTAAAATACCTCTTTCAACTCTTTAATATGTTATATCCTTTGCTTGCACTCTCAATATATCTAACTAGCTAATTAGTTCTATTAGGCCTTGTTCTTATATAATCCTCTAGATCACACACCTCTTGGTTGGACATACACACTTGCACACATATATTACCCTTAAAATAGGTATTATAATATGTTTCATACATGAATTAATCATTACAATAGGTTAGTCATAGCATAAAAGACCAAAACCTCTTTTAAACTTCAAGGAGACCTTAATTCAATTAGGCCTTCATTAGTGCACATTACCCTTTGATCTCCTTATAACACTTTCAAAATCCATACACAAAAGGAAAAATTCATATGCCACTCAAATAAACCCATAATAATCTCATCTTAGGTCCATTACACTTTTTATCTCTAACCACCACTTGAAGCACACCATTAGTATTATTTGTATTAGGCCTTCACACACACAGAAAGGTATGTCTTGAACAATTGAAGATAACAATTTATTTAGCCACATAATCATGACAATAAATAATATATACAGAACCTTCAAGACCTCAAAAAATTCATCAAGTACATTAGATGAAGTGTTTAAATGATCTTATACCAGAGTTTAGCTCATTCAAATCATGCAGCAAAAGGAGTCAAACACAAAATGCTCTCTGAATTATTTTAACATGTCAACAATATATTATTATTTATTTACACTCTGATAATAAAACATTTAAGACATTGGACATATATATAGGAGTATTATTCGTATAATTTCTCTACCATTTTCTCATCTCTATGATTATGCAAACCTATATATGATATATTATTATAACGTATAACAATATATCTCAACAATATTATATTCTAACCTATATCATAATATTATTATATAATAATATTCTGATTACTAAGTAATTAATATTTAACTAACTAATTATTATTAACCTCTCAATAAATAAATAATGTAAAATCTAAATCCCTAACATTTTCCCCCATAGTTATTACATGGTGCAAAAACATTCACACTCTGACCAACAGTATGCTCACCCATTCTAGCATGCCCTATTTGGTTCATGACCTCACTCCTCCCATGGTCTTATAGGTTAACATAAACCTTGACATCAACAAGATCCATCAACTATTCACCTCTTGTGCTTTATGTCATTTCAAACCCTTTCAAGATCCATGAACTGACTTACATTGGTGATTTCTATCCTTTCACATTGTTTTCACATCAGGGAATGATGTTTAGAATTTTCACAAAAATTACATCACTTGAACAGCCATATTCTTTTATTCTTATTTTGAAAACACATGATGGAAACTATAAAATCACACCAGATAAAATGTCACCACATCATTGGTGTGCCCCTATCATTGGTGACTAATGAGAGGTTGCTAAAATACCTCCTTCCTCTATGTATCCTCTAACCTCTAGTCAATGAAGCTACTTCACTCAGTCGATGAAGTATCATTGAAGCTCAGGTGCATGATTTTATTGAGGAGAAATCCTCCCCACAATTCAGAGGTCACATATAAGTGATAATGAATTCTTTATAATAAATAATTTGACTTTGATGACCGACCAACATTTAAATCATTTTTTTAAATGATGATAAACAATAATAACTATTATGAATTTTGACAATTTTAAGAATTTTTGATAACTTGATATTAACATTGACAAAATCAAAAAAATTAATTAATTATATAAAATTTATAAATTATGACCCTTTTTGTTTTAAATGACATATCTAAATGTAAAAGCTCTTTTTTATTTTGACAAATGACCAATAAATTATTGAGAGAAATTATCAACAATGATTATTGCTACAGAGAATCTAAATGACATAAATAAATCTATAAACATAAAAAATTGAATCTTGGATTTTAAATCAATACCAAACCTATTAAACCCATTTTAACAAACTTATTAAACCTTTTGACATATAAACTAGAAAACAAGCTACAAACTTAAAAATATGAAAGGCAACTCTGTACAAAGCAACTTACACAATAAATAATCATAGATTTGTATGATAGCTGAGTTCCAAATATGAATATAAATATGCACTCCTTAATTGAATGCATCTCCAACACAGTTATATAAACATGAATGCAGGTGATGCCAGAGTGGAGATCGACTAGGAGGCTAAACTCCATGATAATTATATTGTACATAGTTGGCTAATATACAAAAGAGGGCAAGGCTAAATCCAAGGATGTAGACAATCACCTGAAGTGAATAATAGATCAATAACATGTAATCAAAAGATATTACACAAAATGATAGTTAATTTTAATGTTGGTATTCAAACCAAATATTCAAAATTATCTAGATAGAACTGGATGCCAATGTGGATCTTAGATTGTATACTTGATTTGTCTCACACTTCTAAACTATGTACGATGTCTTAAATGACTAAAAATTCATGACTTAATTTATTAGCATCATATGACTTGAAATGACTCCATACATATGAATACCACTGATGGATAATTAAAAAAATATAGGTGTCATTGAATAAGATAGTAAAACTGACTATGCTAAACACTTTCCATGCATAGTAGAATAACATATAAAAGAAAGTTATAGTGAGTTGTATTGTTGAAGATTAAGCCAAAGCTCGATTAACAATGCACTATCAAGATTTGCATACAAGGATCGATGAAAATACTCTCATGTACTAGATAAAATAAATGAAGACAAGCCTGTGTATTTTCTCACAACTCCAAATATCTATGCCACACATTTTTTTATGATAGAATGCTAATATAAACTAAACTCTATTCCAAAATATGGTTCTCATATCTCGGGGCATGCAAGGAATTTCAGTATTACCCCTTCATAGATTAAATAACCATATTTCATACGAATCCTCCTCCCTAATTTGATACCAAATAATGTGGTTAAATGATCTTATACCAGAGTTGATGTCATTCAGATCATGTAGCAAAAGGATCTGAACACAAAATGCTCTCTGAATTATTTTAAGATGCCAACAATATATTATTATTTATTTACACTCTGATAATAAAAAATTCAAGACATTACACATATATAGGAATATTATTCCTATAATTTCTCCAACATTTTGTCATATCTATGATTATGCAAACCTATATATAAAATATTGTTATAACCTATAACAATATATCTCAACAATATTATATTCTAACCTATATCGTAATATTGTTATATAAAAATATTATGATTACTAACCAATTACTATTTAAATAAAAAAATATTATTTACCTCTCAGTAAATAAAAAATTTAAAATATAAATCCCTAACATTATACTTCATCACATAGGGCATAGAGCCTCAAAAACACCTCTGCAACTCACTCACTCAAAACTGCCAATTTTCTTCAAAGATCAGTCATGGTGACTCAGAACTCTAACACTTGTATAGACATATTCAATGAATTTTGATGCATGTAGATGATATTATGAGATCATTCTATCAATCTCAATCATAAATATAATATATTAAAATGGTAAATATTGGTCTTGCAGACCAATCTCATGATCTTATATCTCATTGTCTCATCTAAACTAGTCAGGTCAACTTGTGAGCAACTTTTTCATGATATTCACTAACCTCAAAAACTTATAACAAACATGAAAATTTATTAAAAGTCTTTAATAACATATTTATATACTTGGTTTCATCACTATTTCATGATAACACATTCCTATTCAACTTCTCACTGTTGCCTAGGTTTCTCACTATTTGCACCATTAGGCCTGTTAGTGACTAGCTAACTTGGATGACCAATTTAGGACACTTTAGGGCTATAACCAATCTAAAAACCTTTATAGACAAGAAAAATGAGTCTCAAGCTTCATCTTCCATCCATTTTCATACTTTTACTTGGTCAAATCTGACTATTACAACAAATCTTTAATAAATTAGCACTTTTTTATAGTGTCTACTCACACACCTGACAACTCAATCACACTTGAATGTTCCTGGGAGAATTGAATACAACATCCAATATCTTGCCTAAGTATACCAATCTATTTTGATCACTTTTGATCAACATTGGGTCCTTATTAGGGTTCTAAGAGGGTTTAAACATGTTTTTATTCTTAATAATCATTCACAAAGCATAACCCCTCAATCCAAAAATAAATGCCTAGATTTTTTATCTAGAACTCTTCACCATCTACCATGAATATCTTAGGTTCCCATACAAATCTTTTATGAGCCTATGAGCCTAATAAAATCCTTCTCAGGTTGAGAACCCTTCATTTTATGCACCCAAGAGATCTAAAAACATTTTTTATTGCCTTAATCTTCAAACTTTGACCTAAAACTTGATGAAGACACCTATGAAAACCTATCATACATATGAAAAAGCTCACATAAACATACTTTTCTTGGAAACTAAACCTCATACCTCATTAGGCCATGCTCTCACCACCTTGCTTTCTACACATGAGTCTTCACACCTCATTAGGCCTTGAACTGAACTTCAAATCACTTTTCAAGATCTCAATACTTCATTCACATGATCATGCAATGTAAAAATTCCTTCAACAACCTTATCTCATCATGCCATCATGCCTCTTCATACACAAGACTAGGCATCTTATGCACATACCTTCTCAAGATACTACTAGGCTCAAACACTTGACAATTTTGAAAATAAGGACCTTCCATGTTGACCTTCACATCACTCATGTAGACATAAGAACATATACCATTCATATCTTACACTCTCAGAATCACTGCAACACTAATCAATATTCTCTTCTCATAGATACACTCTTCAATGACCTCATGACCATGCCAATTTACCTTCAACACTTTATCTTATTATAACACAACACTCACTAGAGCACTCATGACCATGCCAACTGACCTTCAACACTTTATCTTATTACAACACAACACTCACTAGAGCACCATTGAGATATCAATATTCACAAGAATAACTCTAGGACAACAAAGACAATCAATGACAAAAACAATGTTATCAACCTTCTCAAGAACCTTTGACATCAATGCCAACATCAATGCCAAACCTCAATAATAGGAACAATGGTCAACAAACAATGAATTCTACATGGAATAAAAATAATTGTGACATCTCATCCTACTTAGAAGACATAGGTGTAAAAGGTGAAATAGTCATTTTTTATCATAGTCAACACAAATATGTTCATGGTCAACAAACATGAACAGTCTGTCTTGTTGTACAAGGAGCGTAGTCATATCTAGGAATATTCTAAAATTCTATTATTCATCTTTTACTATCAAAATTATACTTTTTATATATTTTCATGTTAGTCATTAGTCACATTCAACAGGGGAAAGTCTGCAGTCAATAGACACAACTACCTTGCATTTTTATCCAAGGAGCGCAAACCTATCCAGAAATAGTTTCAAATTCTATTCCTGATTTTGAGCATAAATGGTCCAATCTCTTACTAATTTCCACTTCCAAATACTTTAAATAGTCAAATGAAATATTGATTTAAGCTAAATACATTTCTTCTTAGTGTTTTTCAAAAATAACAATATTTAATATTTATCAATTTATAAAATTATAACTGTTAATTATTGTACATATTTATCATTTTTATATCTTTTAAGTTTTACACCTATTAGTAAAACATAATTATTTTTCAATCAAAAATAGGGTAAAAATCTTGGTGAGCTTGAACATTTTTTTGAGCATTTTTTTCTAGTTTTTGTCTTAGGGTTTCAATTTATTATTTGATTTATAGGCACAAATTTTTTTATTCTAATTTGGTTTTCAATTTCAATTTCTTTTTCTTTCTTTTCTTGTAATTCTATAAATTATTTTTTGGTAGTTTTAAAACTCATAAGAGTTATCGTTCCAAGCAAATCAGTCTTCAAATTTACCTAAGCTATGGTATGATGAGTAATGCTCCAATAATCAAGCCATTAAACAACACTATATATAGATTTTAGTTTTCATATACCTTAATATATATCATAAACACCTATATTCTATTTTTAAGCCATAGAAAGCCTTCAAATGTTTACTCTTTTAGTGCACAGGTAAGTGGTTAGCCCTATAAATTTACTCTCAATTCACCCTAAAGATGGGATAACATGGCTAATAAATGGTGGAATAATTTATAGTTAGTGTCCTTTGGGCCTTGTTCATTATTTATGACTAGGGTCAATATATCTGAGAGCCTACAAAGCAAACACACCTTGACTAGTTGCATCCCTAATCTCATTTTAAAATTTAAGGTTTAACACTAGAATCATGACAATAATGTATGAATTTGGCTTACATATTTTGAAGTTCATTGTCACATTCTATCTTACTTTACAAACATTTATTTGGATTCATTATATATTGGCATTAATTAAATTCAAATACAACAAAAAGGCTAAAATAAATAAGGTACAATCTCAAGCCTTTCTCAATTCATATTATTGTAATATCCAATCCAAGCTACTACCTATCACTACTAGATGTGAAAGGGTGTGCATGACTTAGTTTTATCCTCCCTCACCTAAATATCAATGTTATCTCATTCATTATCATAGATTATATTATTCATGTTGTCAACACTAGATAAGGGTGGATAACTCATCCACTAAGGCAAAGCAAAGGTCAACATATTCCTTCTCAACTCCCTCAACCTACCACATGGAAATAAAGTCACTTTTAGGGTTGTGATATCATCGATCAACAATGTAATACCCCTCTTATTTTTTTAATTTTTGAGTTATTAAAAATATAAATATCTTACATAGATATATTATATGATGCCCTACATGATACAATTATCCCTAGTGATACACAACTATCATAATTTTATTTTATCATGAATACAATCAAAGATATTGACAAGGTCATCACCTTCGATATGGAATACTTATCTCCTAAGGATATCATAGAGAAATATATTTCAGTATTCATTCAAGCTCTGGTATATAGAAAGATAATCAAGGGTGTGTTGGTTGATAATGTCAAGGATGAAAATTTACAACTCTTATCTTTTACAAAAAATGGGTATCGATATGAATAATATTCAACAATAAGAACATAATATCAATTGATTTGATAACACTACTCATCCAACACTTGGAAATATCACATTGTATTTACTATTAGGTCCTAAGATAGTGCCTACTATTTTTCAAGTCATGCCCAACCAATTATACTACAACTTAATTTTGGGGATACCATGGATTCATTACATGGAGTTTGTACCTTCTACATTTCATAGATATATCAAATTTATACATGACATATATGAGTATACTCTTCCAGTAGATGATAACTCTTTTAGATTTTATAAAGTGACTTGATCACAATTTAAGGACCATTCTATTATACCACTTATATAAGCCATCACACTTGATCTAATTCATACATATGAATTAGGTGAGTCAAGTACAAAAAATTACAAATAAACAATCATGAGAATCAAATAAGATACACAAATCATTACCTATTACTATACAACAAGAGGATAAAATACTAATCTCCCTCTTTTAGCCAATTCTGAAAATCCTTATTGCATAGTTACAAAATGGTATGATAGTGATGATGATGGAGTTCAAGATCAAGAAAATGATAAGTTGTGTAAGCTAAATTTCAACCCTTTAAATCCAAAACAATAATTATCTCATATTCTATTCACACCTATGGGAGTTGGAACATATTGGGATTCTTCATATACAATAAATAGGAACAAATTAGAAACTACTATGGAGACACAATCTTTCAAGAACAAAGTAAAGGCTATAGTTCAATATAATCAACATAATAAGATAATAAACACTTGTTTTAATATTAAATCACAACAACAAGAGAAAATCCAAGATTTATGTCTAAGTATCACATACATATTGGCCTCAACATGCTAAAGTTAATGTTTTATCTTCTAAAAAACAAGTGCAATCAAAACAAAAGGAATGGTTAAAATTAACAAATTATCTAAAGAAAATCTAACAAGAATGCTTTAAAATATAAAAATAAGGCTTGTCAAAGGAATTCGATGAAAAATAAAGGTTGCATAAATAACAAGTAAAAATGGAACAAATCAAAAAGGAGAAGTTATTACAAGAACAAGCACAAAATGAGAAGTTAAAAAAATATTCAAGACAAGAAATCAAGCATCCCCAAAAAAGGGTTCTTCACAAAGCAAATTCAAAATCAAGACATTCCAAAAAATATTGATGTGGTTCCAAAGGAGGAAGTAAAATGCAATCTTAATTTCTAGAGGATTGGATGAAATGTAATGAGTTGATATTGCCTCTTTTTATGAAGCCAATATATGTAGCATGACACTTCTCCAGTATCTTGCGTATGACATAAAACACTTGGGTAATATTACCATGCTTCAATGTTGTAGTGGATCCATTGAGATTCCAGTAACAATAGGGTTAAAAACATGTTTCATTATATTTCACAATGACCCTACCTTGGATAAATGTAATGAAAAATTAGGAAAATCATGGATGAGAGAAATGGGGGAAACATTGGGTAGATATCATGATTATACCACATTTGAGCATGAAGCTACAATGATTACAATCTCAAGAGTGGATGAATATGTGAAGCAAGAGTACACAAAATAAAATACTTCTTTAGTTATCATTCTATAAAATACAACTAATATAATCAATATAGAAGCACATGATATAACATGTTTGGAAAATAAAAATACATCATAAAATTCACACTATGGTGTAGTTGTATTTACATATACAGATATAAACAATGACCATGATTATTATTATGCTTATGTAGTAGATTTGTACAATAATTACATAACCAAAAAAATGATTATGATTATGGAAAATATTGGTACGACACTCCTGATGACACATGGCCTACACAGTGGCATCCCATGTCAATTGGTGATTTAACAAAGAATTCATATAGAGAGTACATATGTTATGCAAGAACTCCATGGGAATTATGTTGACTAAGTCAATTGTTAAACTACACTACTTTACACTATACATAGCTTCCTCATATCTGCTTATCTTCTTTTCTCCTATCCCTTGGTTTTTATTTGATTTGGCTCTTGCCTTTTGATTGTTTATCCTAATTCGAACATCTATGGGACTCATCACCATAGTGCCTATAGTGCATATCTTTTGTGGCATGCTACTTAATCTTTTTTCAATATCAAATATATACATACTTTGATTTTCATTTGAACTTACATGATTACATACTCTTACTCCTACATATTACATGATCACCCATTGATACTTTCCCACTAGAGGCATGCAATTTGTTTATCTCCACATACAATATTATTCTACATTGTTGAAATACACATATATTGTGGGCAAATATTGTTTTCATTCACTCTCTCCACATTGCCAGATATTACATCTAGTGCACAATATACATTAATACATATTGTGGATTGTTAATATCCCTCCCTTTCTTCTATTTTTCAAATTCTTTCAACTTACCCTTACATATATATCAAATTTCAAAAAAATTAAAAATACAAAAACATTCAAAATATTTTAAAAATAAAAGACCAGGACCTGAGCATAACATTAATTGCTAGTTTACTTTATAAACGTATGTTATTTATCAGATGTTTGGTAGACAACATAATATTTTTTAAAACACATATGCATTTAATGAGGTTTATGAGTGTAATGAAAGACATACATTTATACATGGATTATTAGATGCAAGATTCCCTTCTACCCAATCAACATGCCTATGTTGGAGACATCTAACTTTATAGGTTACATTATCAAAGGTTATATCTTTCTATGACCTCTCTACCATGTCGAGATACATATATTACAAATGTATTACTATTTTATCATATCTTATATTATGATACATGGATATGATATTTTTTATGATGTGACATTGATACATATGGATATAATAGACTATTTTACACTTGTTTTATGATCCTTCGCTGTTGTTACTTTATTAGGTGATAGGCTAGACATTGTTTTCTTATTATGTGTGGCCCTTGGCCCTTATGTGCAAATTTTTTATTGAACATATCTATGATATTTTTGTTTGGTATATGCGGCATTTGAACATGTCAACTACTTGAGGCCCTTAGCCCTATGTTTTGTGTGACATTTGAGCACATTCCTTGTTTTTGATATTCTTAATGATCTTTACATATGGCCATTGGCCTTATTTTTTGTGATATATTCATGTTCATTGTATGTGTCCCTTGGCCTTATTGCATGACATTGTATGGCATTTTGTGATATTATGTGTTATACTTTTTGTGCTTACTATCTTGATTAGTGGTGACATGATACATATTATGCTCTTTTACTACATAATCTAAAGTTAAATATGGTCACTTTATCATGTAACTCATTTATATATCTATCTATACATGACACTTGTAAGCCTCAAATTCAATATATTACATGCATGCTTCAATGAAAATTACATTACTAAGATAACATACTCTCTACATGTTGATACAATTACACATGATTATATCTTTATCACATGATACAATTAACTCTTATTTTGAGATGAGTCACGTACACATGACATAACTCATCTCAAATGGGGAAATAACATTAGGCTTTTATTAGATTTCCAAGTCTCTATGAACAAACCCAAAAAATAGATTTGGGATAGAGTACATGGTTCAAAGATTCAAAGTAATTCAAAGATCAAATCCTATAATAAAGTCCGAATTTTCAAAGATTAAAAAAATCAAAAATTTAAGATTTTAAATGTATGTAGGGAGTGAAAATAAGCTATTAATCAATCTAAACTTGCATCTATATATCAACTAATCTATCTTAGAAATACTAGTTGTTAATCTAGCAGTGTTGTAAGTGAGATTGTCGACTAGAAATTATATAGAATAGTTTAAAAACCAAAAACATATGCTTGTTTTTATTCATTTGTGAATATATACAACAAAAAATTAGAGATAAAATATACAACATGAATTTTGAAAAATAATTATTGTACCATACTTGTACATAAATTTTTATTAATAATAAAGGTTAAAACAAGCCTATTATGAGATAACTTGCATGACAAGATATGTCTAAATTAAGCATAAAGTAAAAAGTAAATTAAGATTTTTACTTAAAAACTAGGTAATCTATAATTATAATTCTAAAAATATAATTTAATACAACTAAAATTAGACTAAAGCAAACAAGGTTGACTCATATTCAAGACAAGGTCAACATGCAAGAAACCTTGCTCAACAAGTCACCAAATCATGTAACCTACCAAATTATGGCATCCCAAATTATCTATGAAATAGAAATTAACTTAAATACACTTTAATTTCACTTAAGTAATATTAAAAATGTGACTCACATCTTCATAACTCATTTGAGTATTTAGATAATGAATTGGAATTAACTGACAGTTCTATGTTATAAGAAATTACAAAAAAGTGTCCAAAATTGACCAAAAAATTAATTTATGACATAAATGAATTACATAACCTTCCTAAACACTTAAAATATTAAATAATATAAATATAATATAAATAATCTAGTGCCCAAATTTTCATCATATTCCATATTCCTCCCTTTGATGCAAAGAGGAGAGATGTCTATCGTCTCCTTAAGTCTTCCATGAATCTGCTTGTGCAATCCCTTGGTGATAAGATCAAAAAATTGATATTAACTTATCACATACTCAATAAATTTTTTTAATCATTGACCAAGTATCTAAAAAATGGTTTTTAAGTTCAATGTGCTTAGTTCTAGCATGGATAACTAGATTCTTGGACAATTGTATTGCCCCATTGTTATCACAAAAAAATTGTGTTGTCTCAAGTTGAGCCTCTATGAAATCAACCAAGATTATTATAAACCATAATACTTGTGTGAAAAATCATGTAAGAGATGTATATTCATATTATATAAAGGATAATGCAACTTTGTCTTATTTCTTTGAATACCAAGAAATTAACCCACTTCCCAATGTAAAGTAATAAGCTAAAGTTGATTTTTTGTCATCAAGAGATCCTCCCAACATAAATATATGTATTAATTAGACATAATGAAATTTATAGTTTAAAATGAATGTCATTATTATAATTACCTCTTATATATTTGAAAATTATCTTCATTGCTTACAAATGGTTGAGTGATGATTTTCCCATAAATCTAAAAATAAGTGAAACCTCATAACTTGTAATGAACTTTATTTATAATTAAAGTAGTAAATCACAATATAATTTAAATATAGCAAAACATATGATGAGCCACTTAGAGGGGGAACTTATACAATCTCTTAATAAGAATATAATTCATGAATTTGATGTTTTGAGTGAGCCACACTCATCCCTATATATAGAATTAATGAGGAGAGTCACCCCCATTCATCTCATACTTACATATTAATAATTTGACCTAAAGCAATAATTAACTAATGAACCAATTAAAAGTTAAGTTTGTGCCATAGGTTGACCCACACATATCCCTATGGATAATATAGGTTAAGGGCTTAACATGCACCCCTATTCAAAACAATGTTTCCCTCAACATTGAACAACTTTGGATGTTTCCGCATAATGGTGGTATCCTCCCATGTGGCATCTTCATAATGAATATTCTTCCATTTGATTAAATACTTCTTAATCTATAGAGTATGTAGCCTTTTAATGTGTGTCTTGAGGATCTACACAGGTTTAATAATGACTCTTCCTTCCTCATCTAATTTATTTAACTTAGATGATGCGGAGATGGTATATCCAATTACCTTATTTAAGAAAGAAACATGAAATTCTTGATGGATCTGAGTAGAATGGGGGAGCTCCAACTTATACACAACACTGCCAATATTCTATTGGATTTGATAAGGACCATAATAATTAGGAGAGATTTTGTTATCATTTATTTTAGAGACAATTTAGTATATGGTTTTAGACAAATAAATACCCAATCACCAACTTTAAAATGCCTTTCACTATGGTGTTGATTTGATTATTACTTCATTCAATTATGTGCCATGGCTAAATTCTCTCTAAGACTAGAAAATACTTCCTGTTGGTGGTGAATTTTTCTTCCAAAACATGAAGTTTAGTCTAGATTCATAAGGATGAGGTGATGGAAGGGGGTCAGTACCCATAGAGTGCCACAAATGGAGACATTTTGGAAGTGGCATGGAATGAAGTGGTAAACCACCATTTAGTTAGTGGTAGCTAATGAACCCATTTTTCTTGTTTATCTAATGAAAAACAACTAAGTTAAACCTTTAGGGATTTGTTGACCATATTAGTTTACCCTTCATATTGAGAATGATAGAATGAACTATGAAAATTTTTAGTACCCAAATATGAAAATAAATTAGTGCAAAAATTATTGGTAAAAATTGGATCACGATCACTCACTATGATATGGGGGTACCATGTAGTTTTTGAACTGTATGCAAAAAAGTAGCTACTGTACTGATAGTAAATGTTCATGATAAGGAAAAAAATGGACATGTTTTTTGAGTCTATTTAATATCACCATGATAACATTTTTACCATCTGACCTAGGTAAACTAATTATGAAATCCATGGATACCTCCTCCCACCACTAGCTCGAAATCGATAAAGGTTGGAGAAGACTTGACATCTTTATTGTTTCCCCCTTAATTTTTTGGCACACTAAGAATTCAACCATGAATTTTTGTACATCCCCTTGATTCCTTCCCAAAATAAATCCTTTTTAAATCGATGATTAGTTTTAAAAATCTAAAATGCACTCCTATTGGAGATGCATGAAGCTCTACAAGTATCTTGTACTTAAGGGAAACTTATTGTATAGGTATAACCAATCTTTATACCATAATACATTCCATTTCCACTCTAATTTTTCTAATGAACTAGAATAATTATAGATATTTTTAATTAGTTTATGTGTATCCAAGTCAATTTCCCATTTGGATCAGGCCTCTTCTGCCCATCCTCTTCCACCTAATTAGCTTGCCAAATGGTCATGGAACTCAAAAATGCCTATGTGGATTCATCCTTCCTGGATAGTGCATCAGAAACCACATTATCTTTTCCTTTTTGTATATTATTTCAAAGTCATATCCCAACATTTTAGTCACCCATTTTTTATTTTTCTTTAGATGACAATAATTGTTTCAAAAAATATTTAAGACTATCATGATTAGTGTTTACCTTAAAGTGTCTATCCATTAGATAAGGTCTCCATTGTTTGACTGCATGAAGTATAGCCATCATATTTTACTCATATATTGGCTTTAAAATTTTCTTACCCTTGAGTTTACATCATTCAAATTTAAGTGGTCTTCCTTCCTGCATGAGTATTGCCCAATTTTAGATCATGATGTATCACATTCAATAATGAAAGTCTTTGAAAAATTTGGGTTAGCTAAAACTAGAGTAGTGTACATGGCCTCTTTTAGCTTCTCAAATGCCATGGTGTATTTTTAATTCCACTAGAAAAAAATATTATTTAACAATGTTGTAAGTGGGGATACTATTCTATCATAACTTTTCATAAAACAGTGATAGTAACATGTTAACCCCCAAAAACCTTAGAGGTTTTTAACAGATTTTAGCACCTGCCACTCAATCATAGCTTTGATATTTTGAGGGTCTACCTTGACTTCATGTGAAATAATGTGACCTAAGTATTCCACCTTTTTTAATCCAAAATAACACATGGAAGGTTTTACATAAATTTTATGCTTTTCTAGAATGATCAAGACCCTATTTAAATGTTGTACATGTTCTTCCCAGGTCTTACTATATATGAGCATGCCATCAAAAAATACCAACACAAATTTCTAAAAAAATGGCCTAAAAAGAGTGTTCATCAGACTCTAAAATGTTGATAGTGAATTGGTCAGACCAAAAGGCATTACCAAAAATTCATAATGGCCTTCATGAGTTCTAAAAGTTGTCTTATGAATATCCTCATCTATAATTTGAATTTGATGGTAACTGAAATGAAGATCTAATTTTTTTTATTAGACAACACCTTGGAACTCATCCAAAAAATCATCAATTATTTAGATAGGGAACTTATATTTTATGGTACACTTATTGAGTTCTCTATAATCTAAGCACATCCTCCAAGTATCATCCTTCTTATGGAACATGACCACTAGGGATGAATAAACACTTTAGTTATGTCTAATGGTATTAGCCTCCAACATCTCATGTACCATCATTTTTATTTCACTATTTTGGGTGTATGGATACCTATATCAAAAATGTTGGGTGGTTGAATACTAGGGATAAGTTAAGTGGAATGATCATGATCTCTGCTTGGTGGTAGTCCTTTTGGCATTTCTTCAAAAATGTTTGAGTGGTCATCAATAATCCTTTGGATATTAGGATGTGTAGATATATTTGATTGCTAAAATTCTAAGGAGCACAAACTTACGACAAATCCTTCAGCCCCTTTTCAAATAAGATTATACATTTGATGAGAACTAACTACATATGGATATTTTGCCTATATTACACATAGTTCATAGGTCCTTCCTTTAGAATGAAAGTGCATGAATAGCTCCTATAAATACATCTCAATGGTACCCAAGGTTGTGAGACATTAGAATCCTAGACAATATTTGATCCACCCATGGGAATAGAAAATATAGGGTAATTAGATATCGTAGTGTCACGTTGCTAATTTGGTATTATGGCATTTACCAGAGTAAATAATTATGCCCCCATCTATAATCATGAATTGAAAATTTGGGGCTTGGTAAATAAAACAATGTAGGCGCACTACCACCTTATTGTTGATGAAATTATGTGTACTCCTAGAGTTAATCAACACACTCAATTTGTTTTCTTAGGTAACCCATAAATTTGAGGCTTTGTGGAGTGTTAATACCAAAAAGTGCATGGCATGAAATAGTGGGCTATGATTCTTTTGAATATGATTTGGATCTTCTTCCTCTTTACTAAATTTTATCTCATCATCTTCTTCACCATTGGCCCCTTCAATGTATATTAATTTATTATCAATACACTTATGACCTTTGATCCATTTTTAATCATATTTGAAACATAATCTTTTTTTGTGTTTCTCTTAAATTTGGTGAGGATTCAATCTTGTAGGTTGAAGGAAGGTTTGTGCTAGACCTAAACACTCTTTGGTAGTAGTCAAAGCCCTTTGTTTGACTAGATCTCTTTCATATATCCAATTAGAAGATACCATGGATTTGAATACATTGCTTGGATTAAACAGGTGAACATTTAGTTGTATTATATCCTTCAGACCTCCTAAGAAGAGATCATTCATGTTGCCATTTGATATGTTATCCACCCTTAATGATAAGTTATGAAATTATTGAATATAATTTTTGACTGATCCAGTTTGTCATAGTTTTTTTAATTGGATAGATTAGTTATCTATTACACTATGATGATAGTGTATTTGTAGCTCATCTATGAACATTTACCAATTAATACCCTTTTTTTTCTTTTAAGTGTAAAGCCATCTATACCAAATGAACTACTCTGGATCTAAATACAATGATACCATTACCAACTTTTGTCCACCAGAGATCTGATGTACATAAAAAAATATATATTTGTTTGATCCAAGTGAGTGGATCCTTCCCATAAAAATTTTGCATTTCTAATTTTGGAGTAAGGTTCCTTAAATGTGGTGTATTTGTATTTAGATTGGGTTGACTAAAATATTTACCATAACTAGGTTGAGTAATAGTGATTTATGGTTGGTTTTGGAAATGTTGATGAACATTTAAATTTAGAATGATTTATGCATGAAATCATCCAAATGTTGATTAATTTGATCTACCTTACTTGTCATCTTAAATTGTAGGCCACATAGATCATACTTGATTTGGCTCACCTTGTCATCCACCGAGGAAAACCCTAGAGCATAAGAGCCATCAATTTTTGTTTCTAAATCTATCTCCTATTTGCTAAGATTTTTTTCTGTAGTTTTATAATTATTGATTTTACCCCTAGTTTGTGGTCCTACCTAACAATAATAGACAATGCCAACCCTAATTTTCACCTTTGACCTAACTTTGACCAATCAATTTTGATATTGTGGTTTCCTCCAATAAGAAAATGCAAAGAATGTAAATAATTTATATTTATTCAAGCTTTCCAAAAATGTAAAAAATTCTAAAAAAATCCTTAATTTTTAGATTGTAGAGAAATTTTATAAAAAATCATAAAAATGTGATAAATCCTTTACACTTAATATTCAAATCTCAAAAGATTTAATTTGAATGCTTTATATGATGATCTAAATTTAGTTAAAAATTACTTAGAAAATTGTAATGGTTTACGAGATATAGCAGAAACAAAATTATTTGCCAAAACCAATGCTCTAATACCATTTGTAATGAATTTTTTTCATAATTAAATCAATAAATCACAATATATTTAATACATAACAGAATATATGATAAGCCACTTCGAGGGGACAACCTCCACAATATCTTAATAATAATATAATTCATGAATATGACATTTTGAGTGAGCCACACTTATCCCTATATATAAAATTAAAGGGGAGAGTCACACCCATTCATCCCACCATTACATCATAATAATTTAGCCTAAAGTAATAATTAACTAATGAAGGTAATTACAAATGAAGAGTGTGTCATAGGTTGGCCTACACATATCCCTATGGATCATATAGGATAAGGGATTAACATAACTGATATCAGGTCTTATGATAGTAAAATACATCAAACCTCCCACCATGACAAGGTTAATTTTAGTGGGCTATATTAAAAATCCTTGGAAGTTCCAAGGCAAATTGGATTTACAATGGTGGTGAATTAGTTTGGAAGGCGTATCATTGTATAGGTAAATCATACAATGTCATGTGGTGAATCATATAAACCCAATCATATTTATTTGACCCTTAAGTAAATGCATTATGTCGAGACCAAATGGGCATTAACATGATACAACCGAGCATCATCACAACATAGACAAATGCCTAAATGATGAAAATGGACACCAATATGATGCATATGAAATTTGACATGTTGTAGATGAACATCATAATGTTGTAAATGAATGCCCACATGGTGTAGATGAATGTCAGTATGATGCAGATGAACATCTGTATAATGTAGATGAACATCGGTGTGATGAAAATGAATGTAGGCACAATGCAAATGAATGTCGACTTGATGTATATGAACACTAACATGATGCAGATGAACATCAACATGATGTAGATGAACACTTTCTTTATACGTATGAATGACATATGATGTTTATGAGTATTAGCATGATGTAGATGAGCATCGACATGTTGTAGATGAGCAAAATGATGGCATACTATGGACAAGCATTAGTATGAGTGTAGATGAGCATTGACACTCTATAGGTAGGCACTATGCATCATACCAAGGAGCACCACATGTATATATGATGCTGATGTGGACTGCTCAATAATACCAAGCTATCTCTAATGAGCACATGCATCATAACTCATGTGGACATTTGCTCTTATCCTACAAAATGCCTTTAAAAGTGCCAAATGCACCTCATTTTGCACTTTTCCCCATTTTTCTCTCTCCTTCCATTCTTGATCTTCTTCATCCCAAATTCCATAAACCTATTTTTCATCTTTTTTATAATCACTACCCATGACTTCCATTTCCCAAACCTCATCTGACGTAGGTGCAAGCAGAGGCATAGAGGGAAACCCCAAACTCACTTTCCAAAATTTAATGTGCAAAGTCATCTAAAGTCTTCTATAACAAGAAGACACATACAATGATTGGGTGGAGCCTTACAATTTCAATAGCATTATCTACATGCCATAGTATGAAAAATATATTCATTTGCTAAATTTTCTATTGTAAAGCTTCGATACTGCTTCCTCTTCATTTCAAATGAGATTAGACTCCTAAAATGTTTCATTTGGAATCCATCCAAAGGATATCCAAATATTGACAGGTATACCTTACAAGAATGGGGACCTGGTCACAATAAAGGCCTTTCTAAATTATGAGGACAACAAATATTTGGAGTCCCATTATATGTTGCAGCTAGATGGTATGATATTTTAAAATTTATAATTACTCATTTCTGACTAGTTTTACTTTTATTCATTCTTAATTGATATCTTTTTTTACATATCCTCAATGTCATGATAAAAAGGGACTGAGAGTTAAATGTGTGAAAAATCCTTTTCTATTGGGGATGCTTAAAATTTTTCAAGCAAGAATTGTTTTTCAGGATAGACCATTCGACATTCCATTCTGGGATTTGGCCTATATTCTTCATACTCTGGGCGCTCAATCATTTGACTGGTGCATTTTTATTTCAAACATAATTAAATATGATTTAAAATTTTTTCTATGCAATAAACATTCTCAAATTTATTGTTATAATTATATCATTGCATTGTACCATGAAGTGATATTGGATTTATAAGCAATGATTGTTCCATCTACTCTCAATACTATAATGTTTGTTAATACACTCTCCCTTGAAGCACAAGAGGTTAGTTAGAGTTGTTTGAGGCTTTGAGCTTTGTATTATATTTATTTCAAATAATTATATTAATATTGATCTAGTTAATTAAAAAAAATATATACATTTTTATTTCAAAAAAATTAAATGAAACAATTGCCAAAAGAAATGTAATAACTAAGGGACATCAACCTCTTGAGGCCACAATGGAAACAAACTTGGATGAAGATGCAGAATCGACTCCATAGGTGCCCAAGTAGATATTGATAAAAAGAAAATGAATGCAGAGTTTGATTTCACCTCTAACACATCCCTCCACTCATGTTATCAGTATAGCTTCATGTTGGTTGACAGATTTGTCTTATTCTGATAATGTTTATTTTGACCCTTTAACCCATTATGTTAAAATTAAATAAGTAAACAATAGTTGGGTAAATTATCATAAATAAGTTCCCTCTAAATTAAGGTATAACTCCCTTTTTAAAGATCTTCAATGAATAAAAACTACACTAACATTTTAATATACTTTTAACCAAAAAGCATTTAAGGTAGACTAACATTCATACATCACTATGCTATGAATGTAATATTTTCTTTCTATGAAACTATTCAATGATAGAACACACAGATTCCATTTATAACAATGATCAAATATATATATATATATATATATATATATATATATATATATATATATATATATATATATTGTGAACCAATACCAATTGATAAAATGTATATGATAAGACTCTCAGTAGAAAAACAATTACCACATTTAAAGCATGAATTCACACAGAAACTCATCTTCATTCACTCAAACACACAGATTTAAGTCTGCAGTAACTATTTGTTTCTTTCATTCACAAATGAAATAAAGAAGGAAACATCACATTATAAAAGCAAAGTTTAGCCAAATTCTAACTTTTTAGACCCTTTACATGTCCCATTTAAAACATATATATAGTTTTTCACTTGTAATTGTTCTATAAACTCAGAGTTAAACAATCTCTAACCCTTAGTAGGATTTAGTTTTCAAAACTGATTTAAAAGATAGAACCTTTAAGTAAAGTATCTAACTTAAAAATAGAAAGCTTAAAAATGACACGATCACTACTGAGGAGGCACATTGGAATCTTCTGATTTGCTTTGCTCCATAGAAGAGACACGTTACATTTTCCATTCCTTAAATATAGTAATGAATTCTTGGATTACCAAATAATTAGGAACTCCAATATGTTTAATTCATTGTTTCTAGACCTCCTTAATCTTTTAAATATCAATGACTTTTTCCACATGCTCTAGAAGTGTTTTGATGCAAAGATGAAGTAATGATTCCACTTTTGACACCCTAGAAAAATCATCTATTACAAGATTTTCATTTTTTTTGATGAAACTGATCTTTTCTTTGAATGACTATATCATAGTATTGATATCTTCCTTGGGTTTACCATCATCTTTCAAATACTTTACATTAATACATTCTACATCATGATGCAAAGATTGAGTAAATTTAGTTATCTCTTTAATCAGCTTTATAAGTTCTATCTGCCCTTGTTTTGACACTAAGTTTCTCCATTCAAGATTCTTTCTGCATACATATAATGTCCTGCCATTTAAATTTGCCACATTCTTCTCTGATAATTTTTTATCACACCATACTTATGGATTTTAATCATTTGGTTAATTGTAGCTATCCATTTTGTTTCATCTTTCTCCCATAAGATGTTCTCTATCTTCAAATCTTCAATGGTAATCAGAGTGTCATCATAGATATTCTTCAAACCATTAATATATTTGGTGCCTTCTTGGATTATCACATCTAACCAATCGTTGAATACTTTCATTACCATCTTACTTCTATGTATTTGATTAAGCATTTTATGATTAATTGGAGATTTTGGATCAAAAGGCAGGGGCAACTAAGAAATGGATTGAGGACCTAGATTATGAATGGCATCAATGTATTCAACCATCGAGCGCAATGTTTGTTTTAGTTCCTTCTTATGTCTTTCATCCTCCCATGTTTGATTTACTATTTTCTTGGTGGATGTTTCAAGATGATTTACATTTGTAGCTCTTGATGCAACTCCAAGGTTTATTCTTTCCACTTTATAATCCTGCACTATGGGATTTTGAACTTCATCATTTGTCACTGGCCGAGCTATCTCTGCATTCCAATTTATTGTATTCAAATCAATGTCTACCTTGGAAGTTATTTTTAGCTTTTTAGATTTAGGAACTTTCCCTAAACATCTATTGACCATGTCCTCTAATGGTAAAGAAAATGGAACTATTTTCCTTTTCTTGTTAATTGAATTTTGTAGCCACTGAGGTGTAGTAACCAGGGTTTCCTTATCAAGAATAAGTTACTTTGAATGGGAATCCAATAATTCTATTGAATTGGTAGAATCCAAGGTGATTCCCACCTATTGATCTATATTAGTTCCCTCTACCATTGATGAATCAGGAACTTGATCACTTATCATCCTATCTAAGTCTTCTTTAGCACTCAAATCTATAATCACTTTTTTTGGAGATTATTTCTTCTTCTTAATCTTAGCTTTTGACCTGGTGGTGTAGTTAGGCAAATTTCTTACAAGGGTTTTCTTATACTTTTTTGAGGTAGAATCCTTTTTAACCTCTAATTTTGAAACACATGCATCACATATATCAATAAGCTGATTAGAAGAGCTTACAAGAGATGATGGTTCATTGATAGGTGCATATGGTTGAAGATCTTCAATATGAATTTTTCCTAGTCTCTATTCTTTTAACCATTTTTTAGTTATTTTTATCATAGGGAGGGTTTTAAATTCAATTTGATTTTCTTCATATTTATTCCAATCAACTTATAGAATAGGTTGTTGCTCTACCTGTTCATACTGAGGATCAATCATATCCTTACCATCGTCTGTTATATCAGCAATATCCATCTTTAGAATAAAAGTAACTATTTGGCCTAAAGAAAATCTGCACCAAAGTCTTCTTTTGACTTTGAACTCATCTGAGCAACCTTCCCAATAGTATTCTGTTTGGGGAATGTGTGAATTTTTTTCTAGACTCTAAATGATCTTTATCAAAACCCTTAATATCAAATTTAGGCCTAGCCTTATAATACTAAAAATTAAACTTTTTTAGACCCACTTCCAGATTTAAGGCATCAAAAATTGATTGGCATATATAATGACCAAGTTCAATGGGAAAATATATACTTGACTCTCTTTTCGTTAAGAGTTTCTTGTCTATATGAGCCAATTGCCTACATAATTCAATTAACACAAAGCGGTCAAGGGCATATCTGGGTAATTTCATAGGTTCACCTTCAAAACCTCCAACTCTAATATAGGTGAATTTGGAAAATTGAATGAAATAACTACCATATATGCTAATCAATTACATAGCTTCATCAGACATTATTTTATTAACATTCCCTATTAGTTCATAAACCATTCTACCAGTGAAAACATCATTAACCTTTTTGTAATTTTCATAACATTTATGCATTTGTAAATGGGGATAATAATCATAAATTTTGATGTCTTCAATTAAGGGTTTATGAGGTGACCCTATCCATTCTTTTGTAGATGCCAGGTAGTAGAAAAGATATTAATACATATGAAAAATTTTACTCCCCAAGAAATTGCTTAAATCCTGATGTAAGCACTCTACTATATCTTCCCAGTCTAGATATTATTCTCCACTAAGAATTACTTAAATAAAGAAAGACATCCCGTCCTCTCAAAAGAATGCTTGAGGACTATCTTCTAGTTTGTGTAGTAACATGACAATATCTTTCACTTCTGGTATCATATGTTCTCTAGTTAAAGGTCTAGGTAACCTTGAAACTCCATTTTAGAACTTTAGCAGTCAATTTCTTGCGATTATACTCTTATAGTTTGCCTTTTTTAATGAAAAATAACTATAAGAGGAAGAGATGTTATGGTCTGAATATGGTTCTTTGGGTGGGATTTTCATTATAGCCATTATGGTTTCTCTATTATAAGGTAGCAATACATCTCCATTCATAGTTTTGATGCATCTATCATGTGGGTCATATTTGTTCATGCATTCAAGGACTAATTCAGGGCATTATATGGCTTTGGGGAAGGCTATAGCTTCAATTAGACCACTTTCCACTATCTTCTCCAACACGGGGTAGATGCAAGATTTTTATCTCTTTCTCTAAAATCTTCCAAATCATACTGAGCTAAAAATCTATCCCCATATTTAAGCAAAGAACAAATAAGACTTGAAGCGTGTTCAGAACCAAGGCATGCAACTTTCATGATTACAATTTGGATAAACATAACAAAAAATGTTTGAACCTCTTAATAGTATTAGAGACTGAAAATGACTTTTCTTTCTGACAAAGAAATAGCAATAGTTATGATAAAATTCAAAACTAACCTTTTACCATATCTGAATTCTCTATCAAATTGAGCAAGAAAATTTGATACATCTAGCGATGTCCTCCTTTCACAGCACTTGTGTGTTTTATTTTGCCAAATTACCCTACTCATTATTTGATAAGGGCACAAAATCTGATTGAATAATTACTAAATCAATACATTCATGTTGAATTCTCTTGATATGACATAAATTCTGACACATGCATTAATTGCAATCAACTCCACACTTGACTTCAATGTATAATCATTACCCTTGATTTTCATGAATTAAAACTTTTCACTTTATAAAATGTTCTAGATATATTCTCTTCTGGTTAATTCTCCCCATATTTATTTCATGCTTTTATACTTCCACACACAATGAACTTTTGTATCCCAACCAAAAGAGTACACGGGTTTAAGCTCAGTTTTTGTTGGTTCTTTTATACTCACAAATTTTGACTCAACAAAAGTTTTAAGGGAATGAACAAGAATCAACATAAAGACATGTTTTTAACAAAATTTCTCATGATGAACCAAAGGTGAGTGGCTTTTCAAGAATATGGATCAATGAATTTTGAACCTTGAACCGTCAAATTTTGAAAAAAGTTCAAATTTGGTGGTTCAAGATAAAAAATTCTTTCTCAAACCAAGACAACAAATGAATGATTTCTAATAACAAAGGGATGACTCGAAGAGTGAACATATTGACCAATAAAGGAAAATGATATATCAATGCTCACTCGAGGAAGAATTATGAAAAGTTGAATAAGGGTAAATACAAGGGTAACACTTTATAAAATAACTTTGCTTTGATTGAATTTAAAAAAATTATAATTTTAGCATCATAAGATTTTAATACTCTTTTATATATACAATGACATAATCAATATTGCAAACACCAGGAGGGTCTAACAGAGCTTTGAGAGTTCAAAAGCAATAATAAGTTGCACTAAATAAAACTAATTTTTTTAATTTTTACTATATGCTAATTTAATATTATATTTTTTTATGTCATTTTAGTTCTTTTAATTCCCATTTACAGGTCGTTCTTCTCAACAAAAAAAAATTCCACCACCATCATCATCACGCCATCCTGGCCCTATAAATAATGGAATTGGGAAATGCTTGTTTATCCTAGCTCAGAGTGGTGGCACCATCCAGGTTACAACATTGGATTTTCTAAACTTTTCACTTGGTGGTCCACCTAGTGCAACGAGAACCACAATTCTTCATGAAATTGATTTAGATGAAGAGTATTTATGTATTGACAGTGGCATGCCCATGGTTTTTTTCAATCTAAATGATATTATATAGGGATTTCATCCCATATATCCTTCACACTGACCTCGTATGCCTAATTTTCCACCTAATTACACTAAAGGTTGTTCCGTGCAGGAGATTCCCCAAACAGATGACTAGCGTACTTTTTTTTCAATTTCTAATTTATTGGTAGAGAATACTAAAGCTTACGTTAATGATTTTATTATTACAAACCTTCATGATTTGAGAATATGGGAGCATCAATAAAAATATCTAATTTATAAAATAAATGCCCATTTCCATAACCACAATCAATGCAATCAATTGTATGCAAAGGTGGAGCATCAACCAACAAATTTTGATATTTTATTCAACCAAGAAATTTTTGGAAGTGTTGTGATAACTAATAGATTTAATGATTATGTTATTGATATAATGTTAAATAATCTTGAGAACTTAAATGCAGAAGCCCAAACATACTATAACAAATGGGCAAAAAATAAAAGCCTTGTGGATCTTGTGAATGCAAAAAAAGAAAAAATATGCGGTAAGTTTCTTTATGATTTTTTGAAATTAAAATTTATTTTAAAACATTTAACTAATTAAATATTGTTTGATTATTTGCAGTCAAAATATACAAATCTGAAGAACCAAGTTATCCTTGACATGCATCTGAAAAATGCACGCAAAATTATTTATGCGGCAATTTCTTTTAAGGAGAAACTTGTTTTATAGAATAAGCAAAATAATAAATTGAAGAAAATAATTCGAGAAAATGGCTTAAATCTTGATGTTTTGTTTAAATAGAAAGCTAAATTGGACCCATCATTTCTTTTAATAGGAGATGTTGCTGTAGAAGAATGAGAAACTCTTGACAATATTCATTTTGTAGTCAGATATTAAAGAATCTAGGATCTCGATCCTCATAGACAACACATCCACTACTAGCCAACAACAAGTGGAAAGATAACCTAATACACAATGAGACTTGAGCTCAAGCATTATTTTGTAATTACTTTCGTTTTGTAATTAATGAAAACTGAGGATTGAGCTCAAAGCCTCGAGTTGTTTCATGCTTATATTTTGTAATTACTGGAAACTTATGTTTTATAATATTTAAAATATATTTTATAATTATGGATTCCTTACTCATATTAGGATATGATGTGTAATAATTTACTACAATATTCAATTGGTTTAATTTATTGTAAATTTGGTTTCAAATCTATTAAAATATTATTTACCATTTATTTTGATTTAACAATGTAAATTTAATTTAAAAGATCAAACAATCTGAAAAATAGAATGTTGAATATGTACTATTTTTTGCAACTCACAAAGTAAAGAATACAAAAGAATACTATTACAGAATGTTAAAGATAAGATCATATCAATTAAGTAGTTCATAAATAACTTAACTAAAATTGAATCAGTTAAGCATTTCATAAATAATGTAATATATTGATGAATTAAACAACATAAATATTGTTTAGTAGTTTTCATATACATATTACAATGTTACAAACTAACACTCATGTATCTCAAACAACCCTTTAGTAACCCTTGCTTCATCGTTGATATTTGTATGTCCTATCTCACAAGGATTTTTAGTTTCACTATCTTCTTTTTTAGTTATAATCTTGACACCTCTTCTTTTATTTAGAGTACTCCAAATTGAAATTGCTCTACCATATGGAAACACATCCACTTCATAACCTAAAACTTATAACCTTAAACATGTCTCAATTTTTTTATCCAATCCATTATTAAGCCTTGATTTAACAAAAGATAATGCACTAAATACCTTTTCATCTTCCACAAAACCCAAAATCATTATTTGGCACAATTCATATAATCAAAAGTATTCATCAATTTCTTCCTATATAACATTATTGTGATACAACTTCTTCCATAGCCTTGTAATAGAACATGTTTCTGATAGTTCAGTTAACAATCGATATTGTTCAACCACTATAATTCTAAAAGAGATTGACTATTTTTTTAGTAAATTCTTTTAAAAAATAGCTTTAACTTTCTCTTCATTGATTTCTATAGACTTACTGAAATGTTTGATGAGATTACCCATGTATTTGATAAATAAATTACTTGTTCTTTTTTCACCATTTATACTATTCCAAAATGTAAGATTCACCATCCCCATGGCTTCAACCAACTCATCCCTATGAAAATGATCTGAAATTTAAGTAGATAATATTTTTTAAATGTATATCAATTTCATTCATGTGTCACATATGACATTATCATATAGAAACCTTGTTACAGGTACTTCAAATTCTAATCCAACTACATTAGTTCATATTTAGAGAGTGTGTAATGGTATCTCCTTTTCATTAAAAAAAATATAAAGATGATCATGAATTTTGAATTTCAAATAGTTTTGAGGGTCCTTTATATTTGTTAAAGTTTCACAACTCTCAGATATTGGTCTCTTAAATTTTTTATTCAAGTAGTATAATATATCAAGTGATAGACAAACCTATTTACTCAACCGTATGAAGTCAACAATATATATTGATCTCTCTTGTGCATATTTCATCAAACAGTGCATTTACTTCAACATGGGTAGAATGCCACATAATGTTAACAAAGTTTTGAGATCTATCATATATTTTAATAAATCTTTTGCCTTATTAACCTCCATCCTATACTTAAACATAGAACTAGCCAATGATTGATATTATTCAAATATTTTGCATGCAGGCTCATACATTGAAATCCATCTAGTATCAACATTTTTTAATAGTTTTTTCCATTAGTCACTTCAATTGTAAAATTTTGAATCTTTAAAAATATTTTTCGACTAGATGACATGTATGCATGAAAATCATGGACAAGCTCCTCCACTTTTATGACATTTTTGAATTTGCTTATAATTTTGTAAGCAAGATTCATTCTATGTGCCATGCAATAGATTGGAGTCATATATAGGACAACTAATGTTTGCAAGTGAACACACAAACCTATTTGATTCCTCTATATTACTGATGCACCATCCACACTAAAATTCACCAACTTAGTACCTATATTATGGTAACTCATCCCAACAATATCCATCAAATTAGAAATAACCAATTTGAAAAGGTTTTCAACATTACAATTTTTAGTAATTTTATGTACAAATAAAAGGTAAAGTTGCCTTGAATGATTCTAAAATGTATATACATGCATGCATACCCATGGTGTGTTGTCAACCGTTATTACCTCATCAATGGAAAATGATATAAACTTTACCGATTTTACTTTTTATTTTAAATCCTCCTTTTCAATCATTGCAAGGCATTTTGCCATCTCTCAAGCATCGATATCTGACCAATGTGAATGTGGAATGTTGTGCAATCCAATATTCTGAAATAAAATCTTGTAATCTAAAAAATTAGAGATTGGTCTTCCTCTTTTCAGAATATGATATAAAGTTGAAAGTTGTATATTTTTGACAAGCAAATTAGATAGAAACTTTTACGAATTGAGCTTGAATTGTTCCTCCTTTCTCAATGAGGTGTCATTGATGTTTTTAATGATTATGATACTCTGTTATATAACATTGATGTATGCACTCTTTTGCATTTTTTCATCTCACTATTTTTTTTATATTTCCATCTTTGTCTTTTATTGACTCATATATTTTACCACAATGTTTCTCAATTGTGTCCAACTTGAGTTGCATTTTGTGGTCCTTTCCAAGTTTTCAACTACATATTATGCATTTGCATTCTTTTAATGTGTCAGTACTATTTTTTGGCTCTAAAATTTAAATAAATGGGTATTTATATGCTCACTCATACTGAAATGACCTTTTAATTATCCATGTATTTTTCTTCTTCTGCATAATTTTTTATGCCTTTTTCAACTAAAGATTATTTTGGTTGCATAGCAGTCTCATTTGAAGATTGTGTTGGGTGAGTAGATATCTCATTTGGTGTTGGGAACTCATCATTGACACCACTATCTATGATGTCATATCTCAATTTTATTGAATTCAGTGGGACATTGGGTATTTCTTTTTGAGTGACTTCTTTCAGGGGAGGTATATATTCAAAAGCATTATACAAGTCTTCAATACGTTTATTATTGAATTTTACATGCAAAAAGTTTGTATGACATTAATTTTTAATAAATGTCAATACTAAAATATAAATAAATAAAAAGCATTAAATCAAATAATATTTATAATTTAGTACCAATGTTTGGCATTTCATTCCCAAGTACGTCTACCAATTCAGGGATATCTTCGATACCTTCATCAATGGGTTCTATATATAATATTATTTTAAACATTGTCATTATTATTGAATCTTTAAAAGAATATTTATTTAATTAAAAAATGGTATTTTACAATTTAGTACCTCTATTTAGCATTTCAAATTCATGCCCATGTATGTCTTCCTATAGAGATATTTCTTCAAAAGAGTTATTAGTGGGTTATGCATGCAAAATAGTTTTATACATTTTAATTATTATTTAACTTTAACACAAGCCAATAAATAAAAAGCACTAGTTAATTGAAAATTTAGTACCTATGTTTGGCGTCTAGCTAAAATAAGATAATAGGTTATTTTGTTTTTTAAATTTTTTGAAGGCCTTAACATTTTCAATAGAAGCCATATAATCAAGACTATGGAGTCATAGACAAAAGATGATTAATAGTGAAATGAAGATGATTAACAACAAAAAAATATGCTTGAAAGATGAATAAAAAATCATGATAGTAATTAAACATGAGGGCATCTAATGATATCATGTGGGTAATTGATGGTAGTCTATGAGTGTGGGCATTTGATGACAACCTACAGGTGCTTGAATGTAGCCTATCAGTGTCTGATTATAGCCTACCATTAGGTACCCACACTCATAGGCTACCATCAGGTGCCTATAGGCTAACATCAAGGGCTTACAAGATACCATCAGGAACTTGTAGAAAGCTATGGGGCACCTACAGGCTACCATTAGGCACTCACAAGATATCATCAAGTGTTTTTAGGCTGTCATTTGATGCCAACCTAAAGTCATCTGATTGGAGCCTACAGTCCTGCAACTATAACTTATAATCACACGATGACACTTAAATACTAGTAAATGAAATTATAACGTAAAATACTAAATAATTATATTGTAAAAAAACCATTGCATACCTTACTAAAAATTATTGATTCTTGAAGCCCTCTTGGGACCTAAAATACAAACCACCAAAAAATTTCTTAAAGTCATCTGAATCTCTATGGTGCCTTGCAGTTGCATTGTTGCTCGATGGTATATTATTGTCATCTGAAGATATGTAACGAATGCCTCCAAATTGGATGTTGAAGTTTTGATGAATTACATTTATATGAAGAAATTTATATTCAAATGTGGGTGAACCTATCTTCAAAATTAACTTTAACCCCAAAAATTTAGGTGATCCCACTCTGTCGACCACTCTGTTGGGTGAATATTTTGTCAACCAACTAACTAATGAGCAAAATAGGTCTCTTCAACCACAACATAGGGAGATTAGTTGGCCAAATGTGCAGGTTTACTACATCAATAGGGGAAAAATCTCTCCTCTCATCAAGGGGAGGTTCCCTATGAATATGCAAGAGCTATATGCTATATATATAAGCTAAAAATAATACTCAGGGGTAAGATACACCATCCATCTCTCTTCTTTCAGAGATGATGTTCACAAACTAAGGAGAAATCTAGGTGAAAACACTAAAGGCACTTCTCTTCTTTTAAAAGTGTTCTTGCAGGAAACATCAGGGGTTCTTTCAGGCAGTGACAAGAAACTAGTAATAGAGTACATAGTAACCATCAATCTAAGATGTAGCACAAAGTCTCCACCTTGACTACCCAAGTGTGAAATATGAAGAACAATGGTGGACAAAGTCATCCCAAGGTCCTTTACACAGAAAGAAACTAAAAACACACATTAAAAATAATTATGTCAGCACAAAGTCTGAAAGTAACTAGTTTCAAGACACCTTCCTTATCACTTCCACTAGCTCTACTTGTTAAATTGCATAAACAAGAATACATTTAGGAAATAGACATAAGAACAATCTCCTAGAATGATACAAGCTATAACAGCACAAAGTCTGAAATTAACTTGCTTTCTGATTCAAACAAAGAAATATGATGAACAATTTGAGCTCAAAGTCTCAATAATGCCTTTCAATTTGGGCAGAGTTTTGCTTCTAGTAACGGGAAGATCTCCTTTGCATAATAAGAGAAATTACAATGTATAGCCACCAAGCAAGGCTTGGTGCTCTTTCCCATGGGATGGCCCACACTGTAGTCAATGCTTTTAATGCACCCTTAGTTCTATCTAGAGGGCCATGCTAGGAATAGCGCATTGCCTTAACTATGGCATGTCCATTCATCTAATATGTCTCTTCCTTGGTATGGACTGTCTGGTCCTTTTCTTGATGTCTGTGTAGCTGTCTAATTTGCCATTACTTCATGGAATAAAAATAGGTCATGTCCTTGATTTGGTGTGCTCAAAAGTCTACTTGATCCACTATTTCACCTACTGGAAATAACTCTTTTGAAGATATTTCTAATCTTTTGCATTGATCTTCTCTCCCCTGTAGCAATTTGAGCCTTCGAGCTTTTTTTTAGTTAGTCGATTGGTTCTTCCTTTAAATTCTATGCTCTATTTGAATTTCCATGGATATTCCCTTTTTAGATTTGATGTCTGTGGGGCCGTCAATGGTCACTAGCTACTTGATCCATGTTGAACTTTGAACCTTTGAACCCACTAAAAATACATTGGTTCATTAGTTCATCGGTTTATTCTGTCTCTTTTGGTCCATTGCTTCCCTATTCAAGCACTTCTTTGTTCTCTAGTTGAACCATCGCTTTCATTGAACTTGCCTTTGGAATCATCCATGTTGCTTCTTTCTTTGCTTGAGGCCGCCTTTGAACTGTTTGAACCTGTGAACCATGAAACTTTGATCTCTTTTGGTTCAAGGTTCAATCATTTAATTAGTTCTTCCTCTGCCCGAGTAGCTTCAAAAGGGGAATGCAGATGCAGACACTTGTCACATTTTGCTAAGTTATAACGAGACACGTGGCGTGTTCCACTTAACTTATAGAAGCTTTAGAAACCTTTGAGAGTCCTATGGAAGGTGACACATGGAAGCTTCCACTCTGATTTAGAAATAATGTAGAAACATTTGGGACTCATTCGGACTCATACAGACGATACCACTTGTCATGCTCTGCTTGACCTTAGTAACTCACCTAGGGCCCACCACAGTCCTTATGAAATAAAAGGAAGAAACTATAGATGTTGACACTTGGCAGCTTCTGCTTCAACTTTATGAGGGACACATGGCATTTTTTGTTGATCTCCTTATCTTTTTTCATCAGGTGTTGGCTTTTAGGCTTTTCCTTAGCCACTTATTTCCTTCAATTTCTTTGGGCTCTCTTCCTAGGTGAATTCCTTTGGACAAAATGTTTGAAGGATTTTTGCCTTAAGTCATTTTCCTTTGGGAAATACTTTCGAAAGAATTCTTTCAACCTCTTTTACTTAGTCATTTTCTTGAGATATTTCCAACTTTGTCCACTTTTGCTCACTACCCTCCGTAAAGGTACTTGGCCTCAGTCCACTGCACTCTGTAAGGGCACTTGTTCCTTTGGCTTTGGGGCAGCCCCTTGAACCTACCGATTGAACCAACCGATTAAACCAACTTTGGTTCAATGGTTTAATAGTTCAATTGGTTCATTATTTGTTATTTGGCTAAGTCTTTTTGATCTTTTGAACCAAGTGCATTAAACCAATTGGTCATTGAACCTGTTGAACCATTGAACCAAAATGGTTCAAGTATCAATGGTTCAATGGTTCAAGCCTTTATTTTTTCTTCAAGTGTTCAAAGCTGTGGAACCTTGAAATGGTTGAACTTTGAACCTTGAAAAAGCACTTAACTCTTGCTGATGACGTTGAAACTTTGAACCCATTGAACCCATTGAACCAAAATGGTTCAAGGTTCAACAGTTCAACGATTCAATGGTTCAATCCTTGCTTAGAATCTTGCCGATTGAAATCTTTTGGTTGAACCAAGGCGTTGAACTAATCCTGAAAATGACTAAGTGTTGAAAACTTGTTCTTTTGATTGAACTCCCCTGCAGAAGCCTTTGAACTTGTTAGTCCCTTTACTGAAAAAGCTTGAAAAATGAGGAATTTGAAAGCTCAAAACAAATTTTGAGAAGGGAAGAGATTATTTTGGTTTGTTGAACCAAAATAGTTCACATGTTGTCCCAAAAATGAGAAGTCTTTTTTCGGGGACAACACACTCCACAAAAATATTCAAATACCAACTTTGAAAAGTGGAATATTCATAGATTAAAAAAAATTTACCACTAAAAAAGGCCTGCACCATGATTTTAAAATTATTTTCATCATATAAATGACTTCCATACTCTCTTATTAGCTTTTCTCCAGTTGTAATTGGACTATTTGTGATATTTGAATCTTAAAGATTATACTTCTTTAAAATGTCTTGGGCATACTTGGATTGAAAAATAAATATTTCCTCTTTCTTTTGATGGATTTCCATGCCATTAAATCAATTCACAAGTCTAAGAGTAAAAATGAATATTTCCTCTTTCTTTTGATGGATTTCCATACCATTAAATTATAATTTTGTAGCTTTCTTGAAGTTATTCTACATCTCCATAGAGCTTACTACAAAAATCAAGTCATTTATATAGAGGTAGACATATAATACATTATAACTTAATGTTTGTATATAAAGAGTTTATTCATTTTGACTTATTAAAAAGACTTGATCTAATAAACAACTACCAATTCTTGAGTACCAAAATCTTGGAGCTTGCTTCAGCCCATAAAGAGCCTTCTTTAACTTATGTACCCAAAATTATTTACCCTTTACCTCAAAACATTATGGCTACCTCACATTTTCTTATTCTTTAATCACTTCATCTAGAAATGGACTCTTGACATCAATTTGATAGATTCTTCATCTTTTATGAGTAGATACATAAATTATTAGTCTTATAGTATCTGGACATGTCATAGGTGCATAGGTTTCCTCATAGTCAACCCCATATATTTGTGCAAATCTTTTTGTAATTAGTCTAGATTTTAACTTGTCAACTGTATCATCATAATTAAATTTGGTCTTATAAACTCATGGTTTTGATGACATATTTATTCAATGGAGAATTAACTAAATTACATGTATCATTCCTCTCTATTTAATCAAATCTTTAATTTTATAACACCAACCTATTCTTTTTTATTCCTAGCTTTTACATAACTGATAAGTTCACTAGACACAGATGATAATGCAAACATTGTATTTTCATCATAAGCATCATAAAATAAATTACCATCCTAATATTTAATCATTTAAATATTCCTCTCATAATTTTAATCTAACACTTGATTGGTTGTATGTAGATTCAACTATCACTTATTCTTGCTTAGAGTTGATGAAGACACATGACTAGTCTCTTGCAAAGAGATGGTATTATTTCTTGTTGAACTAGAAATATGTGTAAGACTTTGTAATCCCTCAAAACCAAAGTCAAGAGGGTCCCACTTCAATTATTACCTCTATATCTACATTATCATAATCAAAATACACTTTATTTTAAAAAAAATACAATCTCTAAAAATAATTGTAGATTTACTAGTAGGATTATAAAACTTGTATATTTTTCTTTCATCACTTTATCCTATCAAATTGTGATTAATGATCTTAAAATATAGATTTAGATAAAAATAAAAATCCTTTATTTCACCCTTACCTTGTATTTTGGTGATTTTCATGCTACCCCTTCCTTCAAATTGGACTTTTCATCACCTAATTGTATTTGTATTTTGAAAGAGTCATATAACTTGTTGAAACCATCTTTGTGACTTTTATGTGATTTGAGCACCCTAAATCAAAAAACCACCTATTATTTATTTTCTCTAATCCCACATTGCATGCGATAAAATAATTTGAGTCCTCTTGAAAATCACTTTTATCAACTTGAATTTTTTTATTTTCACTCTCATGAATTCCTTTATTCTTAGCTGTTAGTATCCTACAATCTTTAATCATGTGTCTTAGTTTTTGGTAGTAATGACAAGTAAATTATTTCTCACTCTTACCTATAAATTTATATTTATTTTTTTCATTTTATTTTATAGCTCTTTTTATTATAATTTTTATGTTTCTTATTGATCTTTGAAAACTTTATCTTGGTTTTAAGTGTTTGTTCTTGGTCTCCCGTGTATAGTCTCATCTTATCCTTATGAGACAAGAGAGTACCAACCAACTCATCAACACTTATAGTGTTCATATCCTTACACTATTAAATAATGATCACAATATGCATCCAGTTTAACTTAATTTTTTCAAAATATTTCTTAGCATAACACTATCTTGGATAGTTTCTCCATAAATCCTCATTCTATGCACTAAATCATTTACTCTTATGCAATCGTCTCCTACACCTTCAAAATATGACATTCTCAAATTTTCAAAATTAATTTTAAGGGTTCATATTTTTATTATATTGCCTTAATAGATCCTTTATATGATGTATCCAAGGTATTACATGCCTCACGAGCATTCTTGCATCCTATAATTCTTAGATAAATGCTTGGGTCTATGACACTTTGAAGATTAAAAAAAGCTTATACATATGTATTTTCTTCATTAATTTTTGTTCATTTTGGATCTCATGTCAAGGTGTTTCAATATTCCCAAACTCATTTTGATACAATAATTATCTTTAAATGATTTCTCTAATATTCAAAGTTGCTATTTTTGAAGACGAGTATTCATAGAAGCAAAATTCACTGAAGCAATTGATTCTCTTGATAATGGCCTAATACTCTTCTAAAATTTTATTAAATGAGGCTCTGATACCAAATTAAAATTTTGAATAGATGTAATGAGTAAAAATCATCTCTTAATAAATCTTAAATTGAAGATGTGTATCAACTAATCTATCCCATAATTACTAGTTGTTAATCTAGTAGTGTTGTAAGTGAGATTATCGACAAAAAAATATACATAATAACTTCAAAACAAAAATATAATCATTGGTATTATTTTTTAAATATGTAAAAAAAATAAGAGATAAATATATGCAACATGAATTTACATAATAAATTTTTTTACCACACTTGTGCACAATCTTTTATTAATAATAAAGACTAAAACAAGTCTATTACAAAATAACTTGCATGACAAGTTATGTCTAAATTAAGCATTAAGTAAAAAATTAAATTAAGACCTTTACTTAAAAAATAATTATTCTATAATTATAATTCTTAAAATAAACTCTAATACAATTGAAAGTAGATTAAATTAAAAAAAGGTTCACTCACATTCAATACAAGGTCAACGTGCAAGAAGCCTTGTTTAACAAGTCACCAAATCATGCAATCTAACCTAACTATGACGTCCCAAATTCCCTATAAAGTAATAATTGACTTAAATACATTTATAATTCATTTAAATAACACTAAAAGTGTACCTCACTTCTTGAGAACTCATTTGATTACTTAGATAATAAATTAGAGTTAACTAGCAGTTCTAGCTATTTTTAAGAAATTCTTGAAAAATATCTAAAATTGACTAAAAAGCTAATTTAAAACATAAATGAATTAAATAACCTTAATAAACACCTAAAAATTCAAATAAAATAAATATAATATCAATAATTAGGTTCACAAATTGACATCATAGTAAAAAAAATTAAATTTTATAACAGAATATAAGGCTCAAATATTCAAATTAATTAAAAGATCACATTCTAAATATAGAGTACAAGGTTCAAAAGTAACTCAAAGACTAGATTCTATAATATAATAATTTTTTTCAAAGATTCAAATAAATTTAGAAATCAAACACATGATAGATATTGGCACATCATTACATATTATGGGGGACATATGACATGCATATGTGCTCACTTTTAAAAAGCTCAAAGTACAAAATAATACACACTTGAATGCATATGCATTGACATAGGAAAAATAATTTTAAAGTCAAACATTACAGATTGTAAGTACATGTATAAGTAAACATATAGATGTATAAAATTTTATATTATTTGACACAAATTCAGGGAGTATGATACTTATTCATTCACATTTCTCAAAGTTTAAAAGGGCATGATACTTGTTCATGCATAGTTTTTAACATTTAAGGGCATACTATTAGTGTATGCCTTTTTTTCTATGAGTTTTGGCTACATGGTTACATATTGCTTGCTTAGAGGCTTTAGTGTCATGTTAGTTATTTGGAAAGTTTAATACCACATTCACTGGAATGGGTTATATCTTTCCTCCTCGAACCTATTTATGTACCTATTCTCTTTCATATTTCAATGCAATATTGTGTGGATTAGTCTTGGCTCATTTATCTCTTGTTCATTCTTCCAATTGCATGTATGAGTTTGCTCAGTATTGTCTTATATAATATGTGTCTCACATATCATATTGAATCTGTGCATTCACTTAAATCAATTTTTCTGGAAATTATCAAAGTTTAAAATTATAATTTCAAAGGCATGATATTTGTTCATTCACATTTTCGAAAGTTTAAAATTATAGTTTTTAAGGCATGATACTTATTCATGCACATTTTGAAAGGTTCAAAAGGCACATATACACATTTTTCAAATTTCAAGAGGCATGATTCTTATTCATGCACTTTTTTTCAAATTTAAAATGAATTGATATTTTTTGATGCAGAGGGAGAGAGATTTATGTTAAGTAAAATATTTATTATATTTAGCTAAAAAATAAATGCTTATATAGGTTAATATATATCCAAGGGAATAAGATGAACAACCTCCTATAATATAGGAAGGTTTACAAATAAGAAACCTAGAAATGGAGTTCATGGGTATAACAATATAAAAAATTAAATAATAAATATTTCTATGGTGAATTAATCACTGAATTAATAATCTAACATTCTCCCCCTTAATTTAGCATAGATTGAAGTGAATAGGAGAGAAATTCTCTAAATGCCTTAAATTTATCACGTGCAAGTGACTTGGTGAAGACATATACACATTATTCTTCTATCGAGCAATATTGGAGCTAGATGTTGTGTTGTTGTACATGTTCATGAATGAAATGAACTTGCACCTCAATGTGTTTCTTGCATTCATGAAAGAATAGATTATGAACAAGTTTGAGAACGCCCTCATTATCATAGTACAGGATGGTAGGTGTCTTTTATGGTACTCCCAATCCTTCCAGTATGCAGTGGAACCATATCACTTCGTAGATAGCTTCTCTTGTAGCACGATATTTTCTTTCAATGGAAGATTAGTAATAAAGTTCTATTTCTTGTTCCTCTAGGATATAGGACTAGATCCTAAAAATAACACATTTCTAGAAGTGGATTTTCTATCATCAATATTTTTTTCATGATTTGAGTCTGAATATCCTATCAAAAAGAAAATGTCATTATTCTTATATTCTAGGCTAAAGTACATTGTACCCTTGATATATCTTAGTATTCACTTTCTTGCTTTTAATTGAGACATCTTTATCTCCTACATGAACCTTGAAAGATAGTTAACTACATAGTTGATGTCTAGCCTAGTATATGTTAAGTAAATAAGACTCCCAAGCAATTACCAATAGAGTTGTATTTACTTATGGTGATGGATTTGTACAAGATAATTGAAGCCTTGTCTCAATAGATGTAGTAATTATATTACTATCCATCATCTTCAATTTATCAATCATTGTCTTAGCATATTTCATCTAAAACAAAAAGATGTGGTGTTCCTTTTGCCATACTCCTAATCCAAGACAATAGTGTAGAAGCCCAAGATCTGTCATGTTGAATGATCGGTTAAGATCTTTTTTGGTTACATATATCATCTTCACTAAACTGCTAGTAATGACTAGATCATCGACATATACTATAATAATTACAATCTCTCACTATTTTAGGTAGAGATTGGGATCATAGGGATATCTTTGGAATCCATGTTGAATGAGATGTCCATCGATCTTTATGTACCAAGCTTGAGGAGCCTGTTTGAGATCATATAGAGATTTTATGAATTTACACACTTTTCCTTCATTACTAGGTGAGACAAAACCTTTTAGTTATGTCATGTAAACTTCTTCTTGTAGATCTCCATTGAAAAAGGCACTTTTTACATCCATTTGGTGGATCTTCCATCTAAATTATGCAGCCAAAACAAATATCATTTTGATTGTTTTGATATTAGCCATATGAGCAAATGTCTCCTCATAATCTATGCCTTGTGCTTGTTAATACTGCCATATGCTTTGTATTTTGTTTTGTAGACCCATTTATAGTTGATTGGATTCTTCCCTGGTGGAAGATCTTCAAGCTATCATGTTTTATGTTTCATCAATGATTGATATTTTGCATCCATGACATCCTTCCAAGGCTTAGAATTTAGGGCTTCCTGAACTATCGAGGACTCTACTGATTCTACAATTGTTTTCATTAGGGCCAAATTGACCTCATCTTGAGTCATGCTATGAGTCCTTGATCTAGTAGTCGATGTGTCTAGAACTCTATCTAGTTTAGCATCTCTTAATGTAATTGTATACCATTTAGGCATACATTTCACTATTCTTATGGGTTGATATGCATTAATTGACTAATCATCATCATTATCACCTTTAGTGTGATTATGACCTTCTAAATTGTCTAAAGGTTTGATTACTGAATCATGTGAGTTTGTGAAAGGCAAATTAGTTTTAATTTTATCATCAAACTCTACATGCCTGTTGATGGAGATCTTCTCTATTTTGGGGTCCATCAATCTATAGGCTAATGACTCTTCACTATACCCTAAGAAGATATAAGGCATGGATCTGGTATCCAATTTTTTTCTCTTCTTTTTAGGAACATGCATATAAGCCTTACATCCAAAAACTTGAAGATGAGAAATGGAAGCTTTATGCCATATCCAAGATTCATGTGGAGTCATATTATGAAGAGCTATAGTGGGTGACTTGTTCAACAAATAAACTATTATTTTCACTACTTCTACCCAATATGTGCATGCTAAACCTGAATCTTCAATCATGTTATGTACCATTTCTATGATAGTGTAATTTCACCATTCTATAACACCATTCTATTATGGAGTGTATGGTGGAGTCATTTTCGACGAATGCCATGTTATTTCAAATAAGAAAAAAAAAATTTACTGGTGAATTCTACCCTTCGATCTAAGTGAAGAGCCTTGATTTTATGACCAATTTCAGTTTCAACTCTAGCTTTAAACTCTTTGAAAGTATTTTAAGCTTGGTCTTTGGTCTTTAGACACTAGACCCACATCTTGCATGAGTAGTCATCAACAAAGAGCATGAAATACTGAAACCCATAGTGATTGGATCTCATGGGGCCACAAATATCAGTATGCACCAGATCAAGCTTACCAGATGATCTTGAGGAACTTTGACCAAAAGATATCTGATGTTGTTTCCATATTAGAAAATTAGTGTAGAGATTTGTATTTTTATTCAACTGAGGAAGTCCATGGACCATGTTCTACTTGCTGAGTGCTTTGAGGTATCCAGAACTAACATGACCATATAATTAATGCCATAGAATGGTTGAGTTTGAATCCTGAGCTACAAGTGCTTGATTTTTTGATTGAACAAAGTCAAGTTGGAACATTTTACCAACTCCTAAGGCTCATGCAATAATTCTTGAGCATTCTAACTTATCATTTATCAAACACATCTTTTTGCCACTTTTAAAATCAAAGTCAACCTTGAGGTTATGGTCAATTAGCTGACTGACTAATAGAAGATTCTTTGTGAGTCCTAGGACATACAAGACATCTAATATTTTATAATCATGTTGTCTAAGTGGTAAGGAAATATTACCAATGCCTTAAACTTGGTAGGATGAGTCATCACCCAAAGAGACATGATTTTTTGAGGAAGTCTCATTCATGTTGTAAAACCAATCTTGTCTTCCAGTCATATATTGAGTTGTACCTGAGTTGACATATCAGATAGAACTTTATGATGTTGATTCATCATGAGCTTGTGTAGCAATAGGAAGTCCTCATATGAGTGGGTGTTTTTATATTCAACAATGTTGCCTTGATGATTGGATTTCTTCTTCCAATGCCCTTTCTTTTATCCTTGTCTTTTATGTGGATGAGATGATTATTGGTGACTGGGCTTTGTGTTGCTTGAAGTGCCCTATGTAAATGAGTTGAACCAAACATTATTTAGCTCATGGCCTATTTTTACACATATAAGGCAAAATTTCTATTGTTTATCCCCATGTGAATGATGTTGTTGAGATTGATTTGGTTTATAAGACTTGATCTGCTTCTTTCCTTTCTATTGATTAGAGGTAAGAGCATGTTCTTCTGATTCTTGTTCTTTTGTATGCATAGACTCTTCCTATTACAACATGTTTACCAACTTGTCAAAATATGGTTTATGTTTTGTGACTGTCAAAGTATTCACAAATATCCTATAAGAGGATGGTAGTGCTCTCGATACAATAGGTACAAGAGATACATCTGACACTATTTTGCCTAAGGCTTGGAACGAGGCCCTCAGGGTTGCAACATGGTGAAGAAAAGCTTCTAATTTTTTCACTGGACTTCAATTTGAGGGATCGAAGTAGAATCTAAAAATGAATAATGTTTAATTCATTTTTGGCCTCATACACTATCTAGAACTTATTCCAAGCATCTTTTGCTATTGTGGCCTCATGGATATGAGGTTGTACCTCATCTAATACTCCAAACATGATTATCAACTTTGCCTTCTGATTGGCTTTGTCAAACTTATTCTGATGATCAACGTCAGTAGCATGTCATGTAAGAGTACCATTAACAATAGGCCAAATGTCTTTAAATTCAAAATGTGTCCTAATTTTAGTTTTTCAAGTGGCATAGTTGTCACCATGAAGAAGTTGTGAGTCTGGTAAAAAGAATTTTGGCCCATTTCTAGGCATTATGTAGAATCTGACCAAAAGTGATGGATTGATTTCTTATCACTCCAAGTATCAAGGTCTCCCTTTCTATATACTATCAGTCTGTTATACAAAACCTTTCTTTATATACACCCTTCTTTTATACATGTTGGTACATGGAAGATTTTTTCCCTTTTTGTATACCCAACAGTAAGTGAAAGAAGTGTAAACATACGTGAAAGAGTCTAGTAAGTAGTACTTAGATAGTAATGAAAAGGGTTCATTCAATCACTAACACCTACTTAGATGGATTTATGCATACACACACATAACTTTGCTATATACTTGGAAATACCACTAGTTAGGACTTATGCCCTCTGATTGAAACACACAAGTAGATGAAAGGATGGTAATGAGTGCATGTGCCCTTATTTTTCCTTAACAATTTAAAGGGATGATGTCCAGACATCATTGTTGTATATAGGTTAGGCTATGGATGTAGTAACTCAAGCATGATGGATTTACCTATAAACATGAATTAGAGGCACCACTTATACTAAACATTGTGATTGAGTTTGAAAACTCATGATTTGTGATTTATTTGCTTGCAAAAAATGAAAAAATTACATTGCTTGGAAAATAAATAAAATATATAGAAACACTAATTTTGTTATTCAAAATAATATCCCCCTTTGTTTTGTTTTTTAGTACATTTCTAGCTAAATTTAGCTAGTTATAGCTAAAATTGGCATAATTGGCAAATTTAGAGGGATTGTTAGAAAAAATTGAGATTTGAACCTCCCACCTCTTCCTTGCTAAAATTTTTTATTACCAACTCTCCTATGCATCAATACATGTATACATAGGATAAAAATTATATTTAAACCCTTAATAAATGTATTTTATGAGCAAAACCATGCTCCTTGGGTAAAACCATGGGTTGATTAATCAGTGGTTTTGGTATAAAATTGCATCAAAGGAAGTATTTTTAAAGGTATTTTTGAAGGTATTAAGATTGGTTTTGAGGATTAGATCAAATGAAAAGATTTTTAAACTTAAAGGATTAATGTAACCAACCTGATTTGATCATTTAAGAAGCTTACACTATAAAAATCCTCCTTTGACTAGCCTCTTAATGTGGTGCTCCTTTAGGGTTGAAAAATATTGTAGACCATTTGGATGCCTCTCACTGTATGTTGTAAGTTGATCATTTTCTTGTGCATTGATTATGGACTACACATATATAATTTAGAATGGTGATTCATATTGAAGTGGTGATTTGGGTGCATCTGACTTATTTGATGTAGCAAAAAATTTAAGAGCGTCTATCTTCTCTCATTGTTTTCCAAACGATTTTCAATAGCTAGCTTAATAAAATGCACCTCACACTAATCAAAACCTATGCGTGATTCCAATCTGGTCAAACACCAATACCATGTAGGATGATGATGTGAATACCTGAGTTTGTAGGCCATAGGTTGATAGAATGAATGGATATATGTTGAATGTATGCACCTCTGCTCATCCAACATGAAAAGAATAATGTAGTCCTACCTTGTAGAATGGAGAGCTAAAGAGAGAGTACCTTGGGGATCCACCTCTGATACCAAATGTTGAGAAAAAGATTTATTATATTTGGCTAAAAAATAAATGCTTATATAGGCTAATATATAGCCAAGGGAATAGCCTGAATAACCTCCTACAATATAGGAAGGTTTACAAATAAGAAACATCGAATGGAGTTTATGGGTAAAACAATACAAATAATTTAAACAATAAATATTCTTATGGTGAATTAATCACTGAATTAATAATCTAACAATTTCCAAAATAAAATGCAAGTTATCTTAATTTGCCTTCTTTCTTTGTAGCCCTCTTAAAGCACTTATTCATTTGGTTTAAAATATACACAAGGGTTCAAGATGAAAAAATCATAGTTTTAGATTAATTAATGGAATACAAATCACTACAAATTTTTTTGAGATAACTCTCATGGTATATGTACTAATTCAATCAGACCTTCTTCAAACTAGGCCTCAATTAGGTCTCTAGGACCGTAAAATTGATTTTAGGCTCCAAAATCCTCCACACATGTAAAGAATTAAATAAAAAACTTGATTAAACTTTATTACAATAATACCAAGATTCAAGTATAGCTTTAGTGTTTAAAATGGTTTCTAGATAGCTAAACCACAAAATGGCCTAAAAGCCTAGGCAGGGTTCTACACAGACCTGAGAGGTAATGAAATAAGGTTTTCAAATTAAAAATGACATATCAAGGGATAAAAACATTTAAATTAAGTATTTTCTTACCTAAGATAACTATATGAATTGTAAGAATAACCAGTTCAATCACAAATAGACTCAGAAATTGTAATTACTACCTTGACTATCTTAGAAATATAGGGTATAGGGCTATGTGAGAGAATTTTGAAGTTTTGAATGAGATTTAGTATTCAAAAGAGTTTTTTGAGTATCAAACATGTTTCCTTCAATAATTAACATCTCCTTATCACCATTCCCATTATCAAAGTATTTGAAATTAGTTAAAAAGACACCTTACTTCTTAATTTTCTTGATTGTGTCAAACAGAATGCTCTTAAGGCCTGAGTTTTATCTTTCTCCACCTTTAGATGAATGATTATACTAAAAACTATAGAAATATATCAACAATGTATATTTATTTACTCTTACCAAGATTCATATTTTCCATCATAATATAATCCAATAGATTTTCTCTTGCATTAACATTCAAATTCTTCACAAACATACACAGAATTTGAGATAGACAGCTTATTTTTTCAATTTTAAACCTTATTCTTATTTATTAGAGTAATATAATTTCTTATAAAATTTTATAATGAACTCCCTTGATCCTATTCATTCAATTTAAGTCCCTATAAAATCTCTAACTAAATCTTGTTTGCCTCCAACGTAGGCTCAAGCTTGAACAAGTAGTCTTCTTAAATGTTACAAAAGGTTTAAACATAACATATATAACCAAAAAGGTGTAAAAATATTAATATAAATATTAACACCTATAAAACCCATAATGAAACCAAAATCTAAGTAAAAACATGATTAACACCATAAAATAAAAGAAAGAAATTCAAAAAATTAAATTTGAAGTTTTGGCGAGAAAATGCCTAGAGAGTTCCAATTCAAATTTTGTGAACTCCTAAGACCTAAAAATGACTCCTAAGAATATTAAAGACTACCAAGACCCCTTGAAGACTAAAATAAAAAATAAAAACCCAAAATTTTATCATATGGAGTGATGATCCTGCATCATACTCCCTAGAAATAAGAAACTGAATCATGAACTCCTATTCATGAGGTCTTTAAGAGTACCTCCATGCTTGATGATGTATTATATTTTCATCCAATTGGAATTATCTATAATATTATGTTTCCACTTCACTAATTATTTATATTACTATTTATCTCTTTTTCTCTTTATAACCTTCTTATCCAAGATGAGTTCAAGTTCTTCTTACCTTGTTTGTGGTGGTTGATCTGCCCATTCTTGGATTGTTGTGTTTGCACTCCCAAATGGTTAATCCTGAATATATCCTTCCTTGTATCAATAAAATTATGAAAATTTTTATATAAGATAGATCTCTATGCCACTATGTAACTCTATCTCATAGGCATTATTATAAAAACTTCTTTATGACCTTGCATGGGCCAATTTTATTCATCTTTAGTTTGGTGTACTTAGCTTTTGGGAACCTTTTATTCATCAAGTGAGATAACAGCATATCTTCAATCTAAAAACTGACCTCTCTCCTCTTCAAATGAGAATGTTGTTTGTATTTATCCACACTCAACTCTAACTTCTTCTTCACTTGCTCATGCACCTCTTGCATGGTAATGGTAAACTCTTCTCCCTCAACACTTCTTTTCTCCATCTTTCCTAAATATCTCAACTCAAATACTCCCCTTGGGTGCATACCATACACCACTTTAAATGGACTCTTTCTTATATTTATATTAGTTGATTCATTGTAAGCAAACACTACTTATGGTAATACAAAGTCCCATTATTTAGGATTGTCCTTTTTCAAACATCTAAGTAAATTACCCAAACTTATATTAACCACCTTAGTTTGGCCATCTATTTGAGGGTGGTAAGCTAAGATAAAGTTAAAATTGGTTCCTAGATTATAACACAAGGTGCTCCAAAAGTGTCCTAAAAACTTTGTATCTTTATCTGAGATAATGCTCAATGGTATTCCATGTAGTCTAACCACCTCCTTGAAGAAAGAATTGGCCACATGAGTATCATCATTGATTTTATTGTAAGGTATGAAATGAGCCATCTTGGAAACTTTTTCCACAACAACAAATATAGAATCATGCCCTCTTTGAGATCTTGATAACCCATGACAAAGTCCATATTAATAGAGTCCCAAGGACTATTCGATATTTGTAAGGGCTAGTATAGGCCTACATAAGTTCTTTTCTCCTTTTCATATTGATAAACTTTGCATTTTTACACAAACTTCCACACATTTTTTTGCATTATAGGCCAATAGTGATGATTACTAAGTTGAGTCAAGGTCTTATCAAGACCAAAGTGACCTAACAAACTTTCATAATTCTTCTCCTTGATCAAATTGTTTCTCATTAAAGTCCTTGACACACAAAGATGAACTCTTATGAACAATAAACCATCTTGAATCATATTACCTATCCAAGACTCCATGTTTCTTATAGTTTTCTACTTTCAAGCCTCATATGCATCTTGAAAATCTAAATCAGTTTCATATAACTCCTTAAGTGACTCTATTCCTCCACTCTCAAGCTAAATCTCACTAACAAGTAAAGTTATCCTACTTAGAGCATTTGTTACCTTGTTTTTTTGACATTTCTTGTGTCTAATAACAAATGTTAAGTTTTGAAAGTACTCCACCCACCTCATATGCCTTCAACTGAGCTTGGTTTGACTAGTTATGAATTATAGTGTATGTGATAACAAACTCCTTTGGCATTAGGTAGTGTCACCACGTCCTCAAGGCTTGAAACATGACATATAACTCAATATCATAAGTTGAATACCATTTTTTGGCCTCATTTAACTTCTCATTGAATTATGTTACAGGTCTATCCTCTTGACTTAGACAAGCTCCAATGGCCACTACACTTGCATCACACTCAACTTGAAATACCTTGTTAAAATTAGGAAGTGCCAATACTAGTTGTTCTATTATTATTTTCTTCAAAAAATAAAAATATTTCTCAGTTATATCAGTCCATAAAAATATATTTTTATCTCCTCTAATAATATCAACAATGGGTACACAAATTCCACTAAAATTTCTAGTAAACTTCCAATAAAATCTAGCTAAGCCATGGAAGCTTCTTACCTCATAGGTTGTCCTTGGAGTTAACCATTAAATAATGGATTTCAAATTATCTTTATCCATCATCAAAAACACTTGAGATCATAAAACCAAGGTTAAAAATATTTATCTTCATTAACAAACATTTCTTGAGGTTAATCAACAACCTCTCCTCTTGCAACCTTTGCATAACCATTCTTAAATGTTGCATATGTTCATCTTTACTAGGTTTGTAAATCAAGATTTAATCTAGATATACACTCAAAAAATTACCAATGAAAGGATTTAATACCTCATTCATGAGTCTCATGAATGTGCTTGGGGCATTAGTAAGACCAAATGGCATGCCAATCCATTCATATAAACCTTCATTTATCTTAAAGGTGGTCTTACATTCATCTCCTTATCTAATTATTATCTAGTTATAACCACTCTTAATATCTATCCTAGAAAATTAGTTAGAACCACTCAAACAATCCGTCAAATCCTCAATTCCTATAAGGGGAAATATATACCTTATGATTATCTTATTGATTGCTCTAGAATCTATGCACATTCTCTGATCTCCTTCTTTATTAAGAAATATTACAACTAGTACTACACATGGATAGAGTCTTTCTTTGATCAATCCCTTGTCCAAGAGGTATTATATTTACTTCTTGATGTATACATTCTCTTGTGGAGTTATCTTTTAGGCATCTTTGTTAAGAAAACTTTCTCCTGGTACAAAATGAATGTGATGACTAATGCTCCTAATAGGTGGTAGCTCATTGGGTAGTTCATCCACCATTATATCAGCATACTCATCTAATATATATTTTACCTCTTTAGGTAATTCATTAATATTAATGTTTGTTACAATAGTCCTTGGTTTGATCACAACTCCAAAACACAACTATTCATCTTTCATAGTGTTAAATAACTCTTTTTCACTTACCATCATGACACTTGCATTGGTATTTTATCCATTATATTTTTTGAGATGTAGAAATGTATGGCTTATGTCATCCTTTTCCAAGGTCTATACATTATTTATACCATTATGAGTATTTTTACTATCATGTTTCCAAGGCTTCCCTAGGAGCACATGACACACATCTATTGGGATTATGTCATATAATATCTTATCCATGCATCCTAAAATATGAAACTCTACATAACATTGCTCATTCACAAGAACTTACTACCTCTTTTACAACCATGAGATGTTGTAAGGGTTTGGGTATGGTATCCTCGTCAATCCAAGTTTTTCTACCATCTCTATTTCCAGTATATTAACTGTGTTACCTAAATAAATCACCAATTTGCAATGTTTATCTTGGCATTTACATGTTATCTTGAATAGAGTCTTCCTTTGAGTAGGATCCTTCTCCTTATTTGGTTTGATCATCACTCTCCTCATCAAAAAAGATTCATCAACATTTGGTTCCTCAACATGAGATGAACAATCCACACTCTCTTCATTTGTTTGAACTATTTGGTTTCTATTTTCAATTTTGGATCCACTAGCTTGATCATTCTCTAGACATTCCCAAAACCTATGACTAATAAACTTATTGAATTTAAAACACTTACTAATGAATTCACTTAAGCCTCTTCCTCATTGTGTGTATCCTCTTCTAAAGTATGGTCTCCTTTCTCCAATTCCACATCTTAAATAAGATGCATGTTCTTGAGATGTACTAGGTTCTAAATTAGTTCTTTGTGATGTGCTTATTCATTCTTGTAGACCTCTACCTCTATAATTTTTCCCCTTGCCTCTATTTTTTCAAGTTTGTCTTTTATTGATCTTGTATTTTGCTTGCAAAACATACTGATAACACTCTTCAAGTACTCCTAGAGTTACCAAACTGAGTTCATCCTGAAGGTTGTATCTTAGCCCATTGAGATACCTAAAAATATTATCCACATCTTCCACATGACCTGATTTGATTGTCAACTTTTAGAATTCCTCAATATATTCCTTAACACTCATCTCCTTTTACTTCAAATTTTGCAAGTTATTGAATATATTAGTGTGATAATCACTAGGCAAAAAATTTGCCTTTAATTTAGCTACCATCCTGTCCTAAGATTTGATCTTGGCCTTACCCTTCTTTCTCCTTTCCTCCTAGACATAATCCCACCAAAGGATTGCATGTCATTTTATTTTGGTTCAAAAAAACTTTACCTTGTTCTCATATCATACATTTTCATAATCAAAATACTTATCCAACACTATAATCCAGTCAATGAGCTCTTCTCCATTTAGTTTTTCTACATAAGTGGGAAGTTCTATTTTTTGGTTTAGACTTATATCCCATGACTACCTTAAGTATCCTATCAATTCCTTCTTCTTGTCACTCTAATTCTTCTTCTTCTACTTCTAGTGCTTGTGGTTTTTCTTCCCTATCACTTTCATCCCCTATTACCACTCCTCTTCTTTTATTGGCCTCTATTATTGTTAACCTTACATCAAAAATTACTCTCAAGTTTCTTAACTCTAATATTGCATCTCCTATTTGGATACCTAATCTTCCACCTCCTCTTGGGTTCCTCCTAGGTGGCATTCTAGATTATTCACTACAACTGACCAACAAACAATAAATTCACTCTTATACTCAAAGAGTGTCAATCTCCTTTAAGTATCCTTCAAGTACTCAACCTCATTTTATACCAATCTGATGTAGAGGGAGAGATATTTCTAAAACAAAATGCAAGTTATCTCAATTTTCCTTCTTTGCTTATAGCCCTCTTAATGCACTTATTCAGTTGGTTTAAAAGATACACAGGGATTAAATCATAGTTTCAAATACCCATTAAGGACATAAAAATCCCTATAAAGTGTTGTGATCTAACTCTCAATGTAGATGTACTAATTTAATTAGACCTTCTTCAAACTAGGCCTCTAGGATTGTAAAATTTAGTTTAGGATCCAAATCATCCACACATGCCAATAATATAATAAAACACATGTTCACCTTTAGGATAATAATACCAAGATTAAGGTACAATTTGAGGGTTTAAAATGGTGTCTAGATAGCTAAACCAAAAAAAGGCCAAAAACCCTAAGCAAGGTTCTACATAGACCTGAGAGGTTATGGAGCAAGGTTTTAAAACTAAAAATAACATCTCAATGGATAAAAACATTTGAATTAGGTCTTTGATTACCCAATAAAACTATGTGAATTTGAAGAATAACCAATTTGATCATAAATAGACTCAAGAATTGTAATTACTACCTTCACTGTACTCAAAAATAAATGGTATAGGACTGTGTGAGATAAGTTTGATGTTTTGATTGAGATTTAGTCTTAAAAAGAGTTTCATAAGTATCAAACATGTTTCCTTTAATAATTAACAACTCCATAACACCATTTCCATTATCAAAGTATTTAAAATGAGTTAACAAGACACCTTACCTCTTAATGTTCTTGATTGTGTCAAATAAAAAATACTTAAGGCCTGCATTTTCTCTTTCTCCACCTATATATGAATGATTATAATAAAAACTATAGCAATAAATCAATAATTTATATGTATTTACACTTACCAATATTCAAATTTTCCATCACAATATAATCCAAGATCTTTTCTCATGCATTGACATTCAAATTCTTCACAAGCATACACAGAATTTGAGACAGTCAATCTTCTTTTTTTAATTTAAAACTTTCTTCTTATTTTTTGGAGTAATATAATTTATTCTCAAATTGTATAAATAAATCCCTCAATCCTCTTAATTCAATTTAATTCCCTATAAAATTTCTAACTGAATCTTGGTTACCTCCAACATAGGCTCAAGCTTGAACAAGTAGTCTTCTTGGATGTTACAAAAGGTTTGAACATAACATATATGACCAAAAATGTGTAAAAATATTAATAAGAATATTAACACATATAATACCCCTAATAAAACCAAAATATAACCTTTTATCCAATCAAAAACATGATTAAGACCATAAAATAAAAAAATAAAATCAAAATTTTGAATTTGGAGTTTTGGCGGGAAAATGCCTAGAGAGCTCCAATTCAAAATTTTGAAAGATTATAAAGGATTTTAAATAATACCAAGACCCCTTAAATACTCCAAAAAAAAATAACAATCCACAATTTTATCATATGGAGTGATGTTCCTATATCATTTTTTATTTCATTTCAAATCTATGAGCAATGCAATCATTATGGGGGCATGAATATTCTTCATTCTCTTTTGATCATGCAAGTAGAATATAGACATGTCTACAATAGTGTGATTTAATATATTAGGTTTAATGTACATTTGAGTCTACTGATACTCAATATACTTGGCATTAATTCTATAGAATCCATTTTGTGGTTTTATATTCTATTATGAGTGGTATTTGTTTAAGTCTAGTGACACTCAATGGTCTTGGAATCATTATTAATGAACCCATCATGGTTCCACCTTTTTTGGATTAATCAGTTAGGTACTATTATCCATTCATGATAATTTAAATATGCATATTTCCAAATAAATGGCTTTTTTATTTATTCAAAATTAAGACTTGATCACTCTCAATTTACCAATGGTTCCAATTATCCAAGTACTCCAACAAGGGGGCATAATTATCCACTGTCAGTTACTAGGTTACAACATAATTTTGTTTCATATCTATACATGTGTACTCATTCCTTTCTTTCCTCTAAATTTTTTTATTTTCAAAGTTTAGATTTTTCAAATTTCAAATATTTACAAATGACTACTTCATGTGTTGTTATATGGTTTGTTAAATTTGAGTGCCCTACACAAGTGGAGAATCCTCTTGAAGATAATTTGTATCGTACATACTCAATTTTAATTATATATCCTTTAATCTATAAATTTCACTACTATAATAAATGGGGGGGATGAAGACACATAAATTTGGTCACAACTATTTGACAATGTTAAATCTTGACACATCTTAAACCACTTGAATTGCACCCAAATGCATGACTCTTATTCACCATTCTTTTAATTAATTTATCTATATGTGGGATTGAACCTCTAATTTTTGCCATTAGTCCTAGTCTAATGCTCAAAACTAATTTTATAATAAACCTATACTTCTTCCTTAAGAGGACCCTACTTTTGGGGATAGGTCTGCTACCGTAGACTTGGCCAACTAGAGGGTTGTGTCATGTGCCAAATAATAGCTAGTTTCCAAATTTTAAAATATTATTTTAGGTCCTCATGTGTGTTTCATAAGTTCATCTAAAGGAATTTTTTAAAAGGTTTTCCTATAAATATGCATCAAAGGTTATCATTATCCCCACTTATTACCAACTTGGTTCTTAGCTTTCACATTATTGCACATTGAGAAAAATATACCATATTCCTCTCAAATTCAAGATTATTCACAAGGAGAATCCAGAATCCAAGTCTAAATCATCTCAAAGTAAGTCAATATCTATCATTATCAAGTATAAAATCCATATTTTTAGTTGCATTCATATATTCAAAGAGCACAATTACACAATCATTCTAGGTTGGAGAACTATGTGGGCTTAATTTACTTTCTTAGAGTATTGGATATGTAGGCAGTATTCAATCATCAAAGGGGTGATTAGGGTCAACTTATCACATTACACTCCTATCTTAATTTTATAGGTTTAAATATTTCAAGGTTCCCTTAGGGTTTTAAAGGCAAAAGAAGGAAAACATTAAATTCCTCAAAACATAAATAAAATCATGATATCTCATCGTACTCAATATGTACATGCGTAAAAGGCACAGCTATCATATTTTTATCACAATCAATGTAGATAGGTTTGTAATCAACAAACATGAGTGACATGCATTATTATCTAGGGAACATGGTCATGTCCAAAAATATTATAAAATTTTATTCTTGATCTTTTACTATCACATTTTACTTTTTATTTATTTTCCTATTAGCCATCAATCATAGTCAACTAGGACAAGTCTACAATCAACAAACATAACCAGCCTGCATTATTGTCCAAGTGTAGACCTATCAAGAAATAGTTTAAACTTATGTTCCTAATTATGAACACGCACAATCTAGACTCTTATTAATTACCACTTACAGATATTTGAAAAAGTCAACATAAATCTTGATTTGAGTTAAGTACATTATTTTCTTAATCTTTCCTAGAAACAATAGTTTTTCATATTTATCAAATTCCAAAATCATAATTGTTAATTATTATACATATTCAGCATTATGATATGTTTCAAGTTTTACATCTATTAGTATAACATAATTATTTTTAAATCAAAAAGGGTAAAATAATAGTAGTCTAAACACCACTTTTAGAGTCAATAACTCTAAAATTTTGATGTATATCATTTAAGGGGTTGTGTTGTTCTTCATCTGTGTCAACATTAACATTTATTGTATTTTTTATTTCATATCTAATTACATGTAATAATGGATCAATTAACTGTGGATTCATATGGAAATATTGAGTTTTAACGATCTCATCCCTATGGATCGATGATCATGTCTTCAATAGCTATCATTATTGTCCCTTCAGAGATGATGTTATCCTACTCAAAATGTCAATTTTTTGTCCCATGAACCCTTTTTTACTTTCTTTTTCTTGCATATATTTAACTAATTTATATTTATATTTTATTTGCTTTTATTGATTGATTAATATTTTTATGTGTTTATTTATCATTGTAGAATGTTGTTCATGTTTGTGAGTGGTAATAGATCTCACATCAGGCTCTATTATGGATTTGAATATCAATGCCTAAGAGTAGGTTATCATAATGTTTTAGGGTTAGGCCATGTTAGATGTCTTAGTCTTATACCAATGGATGTACCATTATTGGCTGCTTTGGTTGAGCATTGATATTGTGACATATATACCTTCATGATTTTTACTAGGGAGATCGTAGCGACCTTAGAGGATGTTTGGAAAATATTACATCTACCCATCGATGGTAAATAGGTTTGTGTTGGTCAGATATCTTAAGCCAAGAGACAGTGGTCAAGTGGCATTATAGAGGCAACTTTGGGGGCTAAAAGAGATCATATGATAATTTAAGACTATATGGTATTATGATTGGCATTGCTCTATGCTTGAGAAAATATATTTATATTTTGATAATTAATCTTATATCATCTGATACAAATGGTTATACTTTGATTCAAAAGATGTAAAAAAATTAATACTAAGCATATTAACTTTAGTAGTGCTATAAACCATGATATACTTGCAATTTTTTCCCCATATATAAACAATAATTATCAAAAGTTCCACATTTTAAACATAAGATTATTTATCATGTTGGAAACATATTTTAAAACATGAGTGTTTTTAATAAAGTGTTGTTTAAGAGCTTCTTTCTTTGGTACCTATTTCTTAAGAAAATATTCTTTAAGTAAATCCTCTTCAAGTAACTCATCTTTAGGGAACTCTTCCTTAAGCAAATTTTCTTTTGGAAAACATTCTTGGGGTAAGTATTATTTAGGAGATGGAATCATATGTTGATTCTATTTAGGAGTGTCCTTGGTATCACTACAGTGTGAGAAAATTTCAATTTTACCTTTTTCAATAAGATCAAGGATTTTATCTTTCAAAGCATAACATTTATTGGTTAAATGTTCGTGTGTTTTATGGTAAGCATAATAGTATATATAAAAATGAATTCAGTGTAAAATATGTATCATGAATAGGAGGAAGCATAACCAATTTTGATTTAAACATTTGTTTCAATAACACACTTGGTGAATTATTAAACTTAGGATATTCATGTGAAACATTGGTATGATACCTATGGCTTGTTTTAGAATTTTTCTTAGTCCATGTTTAAGTTTAATTATTTGGAGACTCGTGACTTTTAGTTGGAGAGATATAAATAGGAATGTTATTATAATGATCAAACTCTTTAGCATATGCATGTTTCTTTTCCAGCAATATAGTTTCAAATCAAATATATTTAAAAGATTGATATGAATGATAAATTAAATTTTCTTTGAAATTAAAAATAAGGCCCCTAAAAAATTGGTATTGTTTCTTCAAATATGTGGGTTCATAAATAAAATTATGTATATTATCCTTAAATCATAAAATGTAGTCATAAATATATTTAGAATCTCCTTGGTGAATAGAAGGAAGGCATTAAAAAGTGGCACAATGTTCCTTATTAAGGATGTATTATGATTAAAATATCTATGATGTATTTAAAGATCCACTAGGGAGTCTATAAAACCAATCAAGTGCATGACTTGTTAAAATTATGTGGAGTGTTTTAAATAAAATTTTATTATTTAATCTATACTTTCCAACAAAAGCAATAAATTGTTTAAAGGGTTACCTAACCCCTTAAATAATGTAAAATTCAGAATTCTAAAATTTCAAGGAAAGGTGAACTATAAAGCTTAGGCACTATTGATTAACCAAATAAAGCAGTTGAATTGGCCCAAGAAGATGATGTAATAAACTCCAAAGATAAATCTAGAGATTTTCATTGAAATTTTCCTATTGATTGTATAATTCCTACAATATTTTGGGTGGGAATATTAAGTTATTTAAGAGGTTTGTTCAAAGGTTGAATTTGACCATTAATATTATCCATAAACACTATTTCTCATAGATTTGGAAGCCAAACACTTATAATGAAGTCTATAAGAAGAAGAAACACAATCAAAATCAACATTTCAATTTTTTTCATTTTTATGTATATATTTTCAAAAATTACTAGGAGTTTCAAGATTAAAAAAAAAAGATTAAGTAACACATTGGTCAAACATTTATTTAGTTAAAACATTCATGTATTTCAACTTATTTTTAAACAAAGATAAATATTTTTTTCCATTTTGTTAATTTAACCATGGTTTTAACCAAGCAAAGCCACATATGAAGGAAATGAAACCCTAAGATTGGTAAGAGGGAAGGAAACCCTAAACTTAAAGTCTAAAATAAATACAAAATGGTAAACCCTAAGGAGAAGGAGGTTATAAATCTTAGGTTGAGTGTATGTAGATAAGATCCACCGAATATGTTTTAGCTAAAAGTGGATTTATGCACAATCAACTTAAAACATTTACACAAGATAGATAGACAATTTGAAAATATAAAATGGTCATCAATCTACCTTATGTCGACCAAAATGGAAGAATAAAAAACAATGAAAAAATACATGTTAAATGAAGAAAAAGAAATGAAAAAACTAGTAAACCTTAATGTAATTATAGATTTTTCAAATCAAATCTTGATAGTGTAGGTCTGAATAGTTTTGTGTGTAATTCAAGCCTCTAATTCAATCAGGATGGGTTCAGTATATGTTTCAATCATGTATTGGGTAGAAGCAAATATCCCTTTGTTTAACCAATGATCATGTCATGTAGAATTGATCTTGTCCTGTGTTAACTTTCATATTCTAAATTTTTTATATCTATGTGTCATTAGATGTCATGCCTCTCTATACTTACACTTCTTGATCTAATGGGAAAAAAAATTTGATTTGATTTTTCATTACATTTGACTTTGCTTACCAAAAAATGGTATGAAATACTATAAGGGATGAAGTAGTTGGGTCAGGTAGCTACCAAGGTGGGTTGTAACTACATATCTTACGTACTAGATAAAACTCCATGTAGGTTTTGTGTAGTTTAAAAGGATAAATTGAGTGAGATATTGAATCCCCTTTTCCTATATGTAGATGTAACTACATTTAAAATTCACTTATCCTTATTTTGGTACAAGATACAGTCCTTATCAGCATAAATAAATCCTTATAGTGTACCTAGATTGAATTTCCTTTGTAAATGACATGAATGAAACTAGAACCTTTGGAAACTTGTGATAAAACTTGATTATTGAATATATTTAGGATTCTTCTATAAATAGCCTTCTAAAATTTTAATTATGCACCTATTGGCACATAATCTATTGTAAGGAATAGATAAGAAACCAAAAAAATAATCCTAGACAAGTTAGAGAGGATATAGGAAGGGTAAAGGGCCCAAAAAATCTTAAAGGATGGGATCAAGAGTTTCAAGATCTTACCCATGGTAAGATCAGTAAACTGATAATTACTTCTCAGGTGTAAAAAATATCACTAGAAGAGTAGATGAAAGAGATACAAAATGGACGAAGAGAAGGGAGGGGAATCCAAAATATAGAAAGCATAAAAAAGATAGAAAATGGAATAAAATGGAAGATAACTAGTTGCATAAAGAATAAATAAAGAGAGAATAACATGAAAAATGAACCTATAAGTCACTAACTTATGTTTATGGACCATATGCACAAAATAACACTAAAAGTATTATAATAATAAACCTTGTACCAAAATTAAGTGTTTAAAATCTGAAGCTCTATTGTAATCATACTATGCATTCAAATAATGATTTTTAAGTAAAGGCCAAGATGAGTCAAACTCGAGTTGCAGAGATAAATAGATCATATTGCACTCAAGAAATTATTTTATCACTTGGTGAGGACTCTAAGCTAACTATGTGAATTGTCTTTGCTTTGGGAAGGAAGGACAAGACTGTCAAGTGATTGAGAAACTACATGAAATACATTTTTGGTCTCATTCTTAAATTGAAAATTGGTATTATAATTATCATTATCCTATATATTGCTTGACCTTGATATTTAGTTTCATTAGAAGTAGGGGCACTAGTCACATATTTAATCATATTAACGTCTATAAGTTTGATCTCATAGTTATTAACCATATGAATAAGTTCATTAAAATATTGATATGTGTTAATCATCACTTTTTATTTATTATATTAAATTAAATTTTGAAATAATATATTTTAAAAATCACTATCATTTAATTGGTAAGACATCTTTGTAAGTATTATTTTAAATTCAAAAACATACTCACTAATAGGTTCATTAGGTCCTTGTTTAAACTACAGAGGTTATGAAAATGAAATATTTTGTTAATTTGAGTTAAAATTGATCTAATAAACTATTGGACAAAGAATTGAAGTAATGCATGAAGCCAAATGGTATGGAATAAAACCAATCCATGGCATAGTCCTTAAGACTTGAAGGAAAGAACTTAGTCAATTATTTATCATTTTGTGCAAAGTCAAGACATGAAACATAAAAATGATTTTATATGCTACGAAGGATCACCCTTTTTGTTGAATAATTCAGACTTAAGTGCAATGAAATTGAAATGAAAATGGTAGTCAAAGACCTCATAATCTGTATTGGGTAAGATATCATAATAATTTATTCCAAGGTCAATATTAAATAATGTTAAAAGTGAATAAATGAAGCATAATAAAATAATATTAAATTAAAAAATAATCAAACCACAAGATTGAGATGAGAGTTGATAAGTAGAGAAACCATCAAATAAAGAAAAACCCCACAATTTAATAGAAGCCTTGCAACAATGAATCTACAAATACATAGCATATATAAAATAAGAGAGAAAGAGAGATAAAACGGCCTTAAGATAAAAGAGTATTACAAAGATGAAATAGCAAGAGAAAAATCAAAATTGTACCATTACCAAAAGGTAAAAAGAGAAGAGGAGAAGAACTCAATAAATAGAGCTAGGAGGAATAAGTAGTTACATGTGTAAAATTTAACATGTGTGCCAAGTGTCCTTAATCCTCTTACAAGTAAATATTATGTGTATTAGATGTGGGGGAGAGTATTTACATGCAATTAATTCCTAAAATCTTAAAGAGTACAAAGAGATGAGTGATCCCTCATGGAATCTAGATTTATATGAATTAATGATTCACATAAATATATATTCTCTACACATAAATAAAATTTAAGATAAAACATTATTTCAAATAAATGATAACCTAACACACTCATAAAGACTTATGAAATGACCCAAATAATATTAATTCTCTAACACTCCCCCTAATCTTAATTTGGGGTTACAAAAATAGATAATATCTTTTGTAAACAAGAAAAAGAGTTGAAATTACATAATAATTCCTCTTAATAGAAACTTCCTTCAAGAGGAATTACAATAGTTTGAGGAAGAAATAAGATAATGTGTCACCAAAATTTTCAAGGATGAAAGTGTGATCATGAAAAATCTCCAAAAATCCTCTTTGGACAATGTGGTCAATTTGCAATAGAACAAAGACCAATAAAAAGAGAAATGTTTTACAAAATTAAAAAACAAACAAATAACACCAATATTTCAAATTAAGTAATTATTACACTAAAAATATAATCTACATACATAATATAATAAAAATAAATGTACGACTAGGCAATTTTGAGTAAAGACAACTTCCATCATAAAGTAGGTAATCATGCACGAAAAAATGTCAATCAAAAACATAAGTTCTTTACAAGAAAAAGTAAGGGATGTAAAAAAGAGATATAAATCAATTAAAAATAATAAAAATAATATGTGTCACTTGCAAAATATATTCAACATGAAGCATCATATGAAGACACACAAAATTCTTTAGAAGATCCATCAGTTTTAGGAATCCAAATAGTACTAACCTTAGAGGTAGGAGATTTAGTCATTTTCCAATAATACAAAGTGTCATGCATAGATTTACCATAAGATTGACATGGATATAATTTCTAACATTTACATATAAGATGTTCGTGTTTTCCACAATGCACACAAAGTTTGACATTTTAAACTAAAGCATGAGCATTATAATCAAAATAAGTTGCATTATAAGTCCTTTGGTGTAGAGGACAATAAGATCCCAAATGTTTATTAGAAGCATTTGAAGTATTATAGCCAAAATATTTGCAATTTACATTAAATTTGGGTAAAATAGGTTCAATAATATCATCTTCACACTTACCAAGTATACCACTCGAATAGCCAATATTGTGCATGATTTTAAGTTGGAGATGGTAGAAGAAGTTTTAAGTGTTTGAGAAGCACAATAAGTTTCAACATTAAAGCCATCAACATGGATAAAAAACACAAATTTGTCATTTATAGTATCAAAAGAGGATTGCATATTCTCCATTTTATTATGAAAAGTATTTTAAAATATATTAACAAAATTATGCAAAGTAGAAATTGTATCACTTTGATAATAAATCTCATTTAAGTGCAATAATTTATTTATTTTTAAGAGAAATATTTTGCATAGTTTTTTTTATGCTAAAAAAATAACTAATTTAAATGCCAAATTGATAATAATAAGTATAAACCTTATAAATGTTTTGCTTTAAAAATGAATAGATGTTAAAACATGTAGCAAGAAAACAATAAATTTATCAATGAGATTGAAACATCAAAACATAACGAATATGAAAAATGTTAATATGGTTGATACTTTGGAAGAAAAATATACCTTTATCTTTTAAAAATTTAATTTATAAATGTAAGTTCACATCAAAACACCAAATAAAATATTTGGTTGAAATAAACAATATAAAAAAATAGGTTTATTTTTATGTAAAAACAATATTATGAATATTAATTTGAAATGTTATATTAAAAATATTAAAATCATTAAAAATTAATGGTAAAAGACTCATCCACAAGTGTACATTTAAAAACTTTATTTAAATGTTGAATAAATCAAAGATCAAATTAAAAACATTGAATAAGCAAAAAAAAAAAAGTTTTTGTTTCATTTTGAAGAAATAATAAAATATTTTATTTTGAAAGTCAAAAAAAAATTTATTTTTGAATTTGAAATGCATTAAAATTCACTTACCAATGCTACATATAACCTAAAAACAATGTGAAATAAAATATCAAAAAATTAAAAAACTAGAATTTTCAACCATGTTTTTAAAAACCCTATAGGTACATTTTTGATGATATCTCAAAAAATATAAACTAAATTTTCTTAAAATTTAGATAACATGATTTTATATGACCATTTAAAAAAATCTTAAAAAAAAAATTAGAAACTTAAGTTGCCAATAAGAATATATGGCCATTTTTTAGAGGGTTTTAAATTAAAAACAACTCAAAAATTTAAAAAAATTAAATTAGAATTTCAAATGTAGCAGAAAACAAACCAAAACAAACCTAAAAAAAATTACTTTAGAAACCTGAAAAAAAAAGGTTAAATGATAAATAAATGCTATTCTTAATGCATTCAAAATGTAGAGAAAAACTAAATAAATAATGAGAAAAATATAATATTAGAAGAAAATCTTATTTTTCACCTCCAAATCTATAAATTTCTTAAGGATCAATGTTAGAAATCATAAAGCTATGATACCATATTAGAATTTATTCCAAAATTGATATAAAAATAATGTTGAAAGTGAATAAATTAAACATAATGAAATAATATTACCTCAAGAAAGAATCAAGACACAAGATTGAGATGAGAATCAACAAGTAGGTAAATTGTCAAATAGAGAAAAACCTCAAAATCTAGTAGAAGCCTTAAAATATTGAATCCCCAAATATATAGCATATAGAAGTTGCGAGAGAGAGAGAAAGAGAATAGCCTTAATATAAAAAAACATCAAAAGGATGCAAGAGCAAGATCAAGATTGTACCACTATTAAAAGACAAGAAGAGAAGAGGAGAAGAAGTCAATAAATAGAGTTAAGAGGAATAAGGAGTTACATGTGCAAGCTTCAACATGTGTGCCAAATGTCCCTAATCCTCTTTCAAGTGAAAAGGATGTGTGTGACATGTGGGGAGGAGTTATATTCATGTAACTCTTAAAATTCTAAAGAGGACAAAGAGGTGAGTAATACCTCATGGAATCCAAATTTATGTGAATTAATAATCCACATAAATACAAATTATCCATATATAAATAAAACTTAGGATTAAAAAATATCCAAAATAAAGGGTAACCTAACACACTCTTAAAGACTTAATAAAGTACACAAATAAGATTAATTCTCCAACAAAAATCACAGCATGACTTGATCTTTGAGATCTTTATTAAAGTTATTGAATTTATGCATGCATATCTTGAATATTTTATTCAATTAGTGCATATTGAGAAGTAGGAAAAGAAACTCATGTAGGAATAAACACTTTATTTTTTTTGAAAAAGACCATGACCAAAATATATATGTTGAAAAATAGGTCTAGAATCAAGAGGCACAAAAAAAACAATAATCTAAGAAGGAATAGACATAGCAATCTAAGTAAAAACAATAGGTAGAAGAATAAAAGTAGAAAAAATAGGAGCACTAGCCTCGTTACCTAATGTAAATTGAGAACCTATATTAGGTGGAATAGAAGAATTCAAAATTTTAATTTATAACATGTTTTTCCTCATATAAATATTCCTTAACTAAATTTTTATTTTATATTTCCTCTAATATAAGTGATATTTTATTCAATTGTTTAGGATGTTCCTTAATACTTTATCTAAATTCAACAAATATTTTTACTCTTTCTTGATCGACATCATCATTATCTATGTTTTTAGATCCACTATCAACATTATCATAGCATTGTCATACATAGCATGATCATGAAAAGTTTTTTCATTCATAGCATTGTCATGTTAAGCATTGGCATCACAACCATCTACATTTACATCATTTTAATTTTCATCATTAATATTTGTATCATTTGCATTATCATTAATATAAGGAGAAAGAATGCCATCAATATTCACCATAAATTTTTTAAACAAACACAATTACTAAGGAAATGAATTTTAATCAAATCAATATATCACCACTTATTATATCACTTTGCTTAGTTGGTGTATTATATTTAAATTTATTAACTAACATAATATAGAAACAAAGAAAACATATAATTTTTTTGGGATAATGATATTACAATGAGAAATCAAAACCCTTAAAAATCGGATCTTAAACAACCACAACAACAAGCCTTAAAGGAAAAGAGAACATGAAACATGAAGGATGCATAAATAAAGGATCAAGTTCACCAAAAAAAATTATAAGGAGGGCACACAAGTGTTCAGAATGTTATACCAATGACATAAATGGTAAAGGAGTAAATAGATCAAACATAAATACAATAAAATAATAAATAAAGACCTAAATTATTGATTTAATGAAATAACCTTAAAATTTATAATTAAAAGGAAAAAATAGATATGCATAATTACTTGTGACATTCCTAGGTTCTGACAAAGATTTTGAATGTTGAAAAAAAATTGGAATTGTGAAAAGAATAACTAGAAAGCAACTATTGACCTGAGATAGTGACCAAAATCATATGACAAGACAATGGGAAAAATACAACCCAAAAATGACAATCCTCCTTAAATAGGTTGACCCATTATAAAAATGGTTATGTATATCCATGTGATTTAAAACCTTTTAAAAATCTTCATCAGTAGCATATTATAAAAACCCTCTCCCTTATAATAAAATATATGGTAGTATATGTCAAAATTCCTTCTTTTTCACTTGATCTCAAGTCCACAATCAGAAGACATTAAAAAATAATGTTTTAGTTGAGGGGCCATCTTCTATTATCAAGACGAGGTAAATCTCTCCTCTCATCAAGGGGAGGTTCCCTATCAATATTTACGTGCTGAATATATAGTTAAGTAGAAAATAACACATGAGGGTGGTATAACAGCATCTACCTCTCTTCTTTCAGAGGTAATGTATGAAGGACAAAAGAGGAAAATCCCTGATCTAAAGCTAACAACACTCCTCTTCTTTCAGGAATGATATTAAACAGAAAACAAGAAATCACCTGTAGTAACAAAGTCACAAGAACGCTCATGCAAGCGCAAAGTATTCCGTAGCTTCTCCACGGATTCGGAACAAGTATAACCATAGAATAAAGTGAAGCACAAAGTCTTCACCTGAAACTACAAAAGATAAAAGAATCTCAAAAGTAAAAGTAGCACAAAGTCTATCTTCTACCCTCAAAAAGTGCCCTTAGATAATATCAACACATTCACTTTGCTTATTAAGTTAGATAAACAAGAGGTTATCAGGAAAGAGTACATAAGAAACTATTTCCTAGATGACACAGATAACTTCAACACAAAGTCTGAAATCACTTGCTTCTCATTCATTTGACAAAATCTGATTTACAAATCTGAGCACAAAGTCTCGAAAGTTGCTTCAATTTCAGCAGAGTATTTGCTATTGATTTTTTCCCAAGATCCTTTTACAAATGAGGTCTCCACTATATATAGGGAGAAAATCCTCAAAAACAGAAAAATAATAAAATATAAAATATCTTGGTCAAAGATGACTCATCTTTGACTTTTTAGATATTTTCCAAAATATTTTATTCGTAATTACAAATTACAAAATTGCATGCATTCTGCACAAAACAGAAATGCATAAGGATAGAAGAAGAGAGGGAGAGTGTCAAATTTTGCTGTCAGACTTCTTCAAATGGGCATCACACATGGTGATCGATGCCTGAATTCCTATGCTGTCTGGCGCAACTGCGTTCTTAGAGATGATTCTTACCCTGATCAGCACATCCTCCAATGCTGTGATGGCTTTAGCGTGGTTAGTTAACCTGGATTTTAGACTCTCTAAAGTTAACTGAGCATTTAGAATGCTGTCCACCGAGGATATTGAGAAGGATGTTTCAACAAAAGCTTTTCGGATCATCTCTTTTGGATTTTGAAGATCAATGACTTCTTGATCTCGACATAGGAGTCCTTACTGGATATGGCACCAACAAACATCAGAGTGCTCTTCTCAGGATTTTTCATTTATTTCCCTCTGTTGGGATCTTTCTCCAAACTATCCATCTCTATTTTCAGTCTTCTTCATGGTCTTGGACTGCTTCAGGGAAACTTCAGTGACCTGGAAGAACTTCTGTTGAAAAGACGTTGATGAAGAGGGACCCTTCACAGAAACCACAGAAGGAACCATGATTGTGTAATCAGAGGAAGAAGGGAGTGATCAGGGAGATCTGCACGAAAGGGATGAGACGCGAGCAGGTCGAAAAGCAGAAGAAGAAGGGGAGCAGGCGCAGAAAATGAAAAGAATGAAGGTTTCTCTAGAGTTGGATAAATGTGAGTACCAGTTGCAAGGGCGACAAAAATTACCGCCTCTGCATCATTTAGATGTAAGGGCGGCAAAAATTGCTGCTCCTGCACGGGCGAAGGAATGGAGACGGCAAGAACGACCGACACCGGCAGACAACACCGCTGACGTCGGCAAACCTGCTGATGACGGTAGAATATCGGCTGACGACGGCGTAATCTTGGCTTAAACAGCCCGCGGGGAACTTACCGCCCGCTGAATGGGCGGTGAATTTGGGACGAAGAACGCATGCAAGGGTGGCAAAATTTGCCGCCTTGCTAAAAAGTACATTTTTGCCGCCCTTGCAAAAAAGGAAGAAAAGTGCAAAGGCGGCGATTTTCGCCGCCCATGCACAGGGGAAAAGGGAGGAAAGACTAATTCCTGAAGGAGTTCAAGAGGGAAAAAATTTGGTAGGGACGAGGTGGTAACCACTTCTCGTTCTGAGGCCAAGATGGGAGCGAATTCGAAATCCATTTCGAAGAACGAACTGAGGGGGATGAAAAGATGAAACAAACAAGTTTCGCAGGGGAGTTCCAAAAATAAGCGCAGCTGATTTTGAGAACAACAGCTGGCTCCTATTGGGGAACTACCTTCTATTGCAAAAAGTAATTGAAGGGAGTAGAATCCAAAATCTCCAGTGCCTTAGAAGCATGCCATTGGGCCACGGAGTCAAGCTACTCAAAAAGAAAGGCTCCAAAAATGAAAACAAAACAAAGCAAAAAGACTATACAAATATATAGGTGAATTTATTTGGTACTTCAAGAATTGAAGTACTTTGAATGCTGCCCCTCAAGAGGCAGTGACAATGGTGTTATATCCTGATAAACCAGCAAGAGGCCATTTTCTCCCCAGAATGGATGATGTGTGAATGGAAACCTCCACCAGAAAACTAACTTCCTGTGCCTTCCCTTTGGTTTTCTCCTCTTGCTCCACAGCAAGATCTGTCTTTTGACCCGAAAACCATGAATCTTTGTTTTCTTGGTGAAGAGTTCTTTTTTCTGATCATGACGCGTAGAAACATGGTCAACTACCATAATTAGTTGCTCTTTTGGTTCTATCCAGCATCTGATTTGATTGTCCTCATTTGACACCTGCCACTGATTGGCACTATCAGGCCCACTTGTCGTTATTTCAGTTGAACCAATTTTTTGGTTGGCATTCTCAAGGGCTTTAACAGGCTCTTCACGAACCTCTTCTGTGGTCAAAAAATAATTACCCTTGCCTGAGGACTCAAACAGAATCTGAGCCATAGGAGATGACGTTTGGGTGACCACGTACTTTGCCTCTCTCTCAGGAAGCAACCTTTGCATCACACCTTTCACAGGAATCTTTGCCTGGGATAAGTCCATGCTCAATTCTCCTCTGACATCCTTGCAAAAGTTTCATCCAAGTAGAATGCCATATGAAGCTGGGACGTCAGCCACCAGTACTATCATCTTGATCCTCTTGTCAGGGAATGCTGCAAATGCAAATTGAGCATCTTTGATTTGCCCCAATAGTGGTACTTGTTTGTTCTCCATAGAGAAACATCTCCCAAAAGTTTTAGTCAATGTGAGACCAAGAGATTTTGCCACTTTAGCAGGCATGACGTTGTCAGATGCACCAGAATCGATGACACAATTGCTCAACTTGCAACCATTTATTAACAGGGAAACATAGAAAGGTTCTATTTTCCCAGGAGCAACTGGAGGAGTCACGGCAAGATTATTCTGGGTGGATACATTCTTTGGGGGATCATGAGTTACCCTCAAAATTTCTTGTCCTACAGGGATGGCTATACCTTTCACATATTTTGCCAACATGTCCAACTGTTCGGGATGGGCTTGTAGAAATTCAAACTCAGACATTTGAATTTTAGTCTTTTTGGCATGCTCAATTATGTCAAATGTCTGAATTAGACTAGGGACAGAGGATGGGAGTTCACTCTTTTGGTTTTTGGGATGGGGAGGGATGGTTTGCGAAGTTGAAGTAGAGGATGCAGGGATGCTTGGGGTACGTACCTTTTCAATAGTCACCGAGTCCTTTGGTTGGAAGGGTAGAGTGGTTCCCCGCTTGGCAATTGAAACTGCTGGCTGAGGTTGCTCCTCTGTCTTCTCTTTATCAGCTTGTCGGGCTGACTGTTTCTGGGACCGGGTGAATACGGCATATGATCCCTCAGTTGCATTCCCTTCACTTCTAGGTTCATCTTGATAATTTAGGTAGCCAATGACGGAGTCGCCAGCTAATTCTTCTTCTTGCTCTTCAAAGAGATTAGCATCATATTGTTGGTCCAACTCAGGTTGGAAAGGGGAAGCGTGTTCTGTTTCCAGATATCCAACCACTGAGTTGGTTGGAGGGGCTTCAAGGGTGAGGTTCCTCTGTGGGGGAGGAAGACGATTTGGCTGCCCTTGATTCCTAGCAACATTACCTTGGTACGCTTGATTCTGAAATATCCTCCTTGGTATATCTTGATTAGGAGAAGTAGACATAACTTGGGCCATCTGTCTCCTGAGAGCTAGCATTTCATCCGCTAACTTTTGTACCATAGGATCTATAGTAGCTGTAAGAGAGCTCTCAGCAGATGAAGGGAATTTATTTTTATTTGGGTCTTTTCTGATCTTACCTGCTAGGATAAGATCATCCTCAATCTCAGTAGCCAAATTTTGAGCCAATGCTAGATCCATAGGGCCAGCTCGCCTCAACAAAAAACTTACTTCGGGGAGCTGCGAGTTGATAAAAAAGCACTTGAGATTTTCCAGTGTAGGCTGAGCCACAGTTGGAATCCGGTTTCTCAACTTATTGAATTTAGCTATGAAATCCCTCATGGGTTCCTGGGATTATTTTTTCATCTGTGTTAGCTGAGCTAACAAAGCATGTGCATCTTCAGCGGGTTTAAATCTAGCTTCAAATATGGACTTTAGTGTATTCCAGTTAGTCACTGACCCAGCCTGCAAGTGATAGAACCAATCTGCAGCAGCACCTTGCAAAGTCTCCACAAAAAGTCTTACTGCCACATCCTCAAATTCTACGCCAATTACACCACATGCTATGGAGAAAGTAGCAATATGCTCATCGGGATGAACCTTTCCATCTCCAAAGAACTTAGGAAAATTTTTCCTAGAACTACGAGGTAGTTCATGCAGAGGTGGGGTTAAATTAAGGGGACTGAAAGAATTACCCCACGGGCCTTGAGCCATTATGATAAGGGGATGAAAAGGTGGGATAACAAACCTTGGTGGAGTGTTTATAGGTAGGCGGCGATTGACAGTGGGAAAAAGAGTTCTACCTTGTGTTGGTGACCTGACAACGCTGGAAGGAAAACTCTTGGACCGTTGAAGAGAAGCTGATGGAGGAAACAGATCAAAATTACTCTATTGTGCTAATTCAAACACAGGGTCGACAACACCCTTAGATCTCTGACTTCTGGTATAGCGTGGGGTTGCCAGATTTTTAAAATGAAAATGGGACCGAAAGAATTTCAAGTTGAAGCTTGAGGCTCCAAGATGTGCGTTCTTCTCAGCAGCTCTGGTTTTGCAAACCAGATAATATAATGGAGGCAACTGGTAAAGCTAAAATGATAATGGGTAAGACATGAAACGGAGTCGCCAGATTACATAATGGAGAAGGGTAGGGACTGCTTCAATCTGAAACTTGAGGTTTCAGACTGCACATTCGAATCCCCAGCGGAGTCGCCAAAAAACTGTTGGGTGAATATTTTGTCGTCAACTAACTGATGACAAAATGGGGATATCAGCCACAGCATAAGGGAGATTTACACCACGAGGAGTGTGGCTTTACCAGATCAAGACGAGGTAAATCTCTCCTCTCATCAAGGGGAGGTTCCCTATCAATATTTACGTGCTGAATATATAGTTAAGCAGAAAATAACACACGAGGGTGGTATAACAGCATCTACCTCTCTTCTTTCAGAGGTAATGTATGAAGGACAAAAGAAGAAAATCCCTGATCTAAAGCTAACAACACTCCTCTTCTTTCAAGAATGATATTAAACAGAAAACAAGAAATCACCTGTAGTAACAAAGTCACAAGAACGCTCACGCAAGCGCAAAGTCTTCCGTAGCTTCTCCACGGATTCGGAACAAGTATAACCGTAGAATAAAGTGAAGCACAAAGTCTTCACCTGAAACTACAAAAGATAAAAGAATCTCAAAAGTAAAAGTAGCACAAAGTCTATCTTATACCCTCAAAAAGTGCCCTTAGATAATATCAACACATTCACTTTGCTTATTAAGTCAGATAAACAAGAGGTTATCAGGAAAGAGTACATAAGAAACTATTTCCTAGATGACACAGATAACTTCAACACAAAGTCTGAAATCACTTGCTTCTCATTCATTTGACAAAATCTGATTTACAAATCTGAGCACAAAGTCTCAAAAGTTGCTTCAATTTCAGCAGAGTGTTTGCTCTCAATTTTTCCAAGATCCTTTTACAAATGAGGTCTCCACTATATATAGGGAGAAAATCCTCAAAAACAGAAAAATAATAAAAAAAATAAAATATCTTGGTCAAAGATGACTCATCTTTGACTTTTTAGATATTTTCCAAAATATTTTATTCGTAATTACAAATTACAAAATTGCATGCATTCTGCACAAAATAGAAATGCATAAGGATAGAAGAAGAGAGGGAGAGTGTCAATTTTTGCTGCCGGACTTCTTCAAATGGGCATCGCACATGGTGATTGATGCCTGAATTCCTATGCTGTCTGGCGTAACTGCGTTCTTGGAGATGATTCTTACCCTGATCAGCACATCCTCCAATGTTGTGATGGCTTTAGCATGGTCAGTTAACCTGGATTTTAGACTCTCTAAAGTTAACTGAACATTTAGAATGCTGTCCACCGAGGATATTGAGAAGGATGTTTCAACAAAAGCTTTTCGGATCATCTCTTTTGGATTTTGAAGATCAATGACTTCTTGATCTCGACATAGGAGTCCTTACTAGAGATGGCACCAACAAACATCAGAGTGCTCTTCTCAGGATTTTTCATTTATTTCCCTCTGTCGGGATCTTTCTCCAAACTATCCATCTCTATTTTCAGTCTTCTTCATGGACTTGGACTGCTTTAGGGAAACTTCAGTGACCTGGAAGAACTTCTATTGAAAAGACGTTGATGAAGAGGGACCCTTCACAGAAACCGCAGAAGGAACCATGATTGTGCAATCAGAGGAAGAAGGGAGTGATCAGGGAGATCCGCACATTTGCTGGTCACGATCAGGGAAATGCGCTTGAAAGGGATGAGACGCGAGCAGGTCGAAAAGCAGAAGAAGAAGGGGAGCAGGCGCAGAAAATGAAAAGAATGAAGGTTTCTCTAGAGTTGGAGAAATGTGAGTACCAGTTGCAAGGGCGGCAAAAATCACCGCCTCTGCATCGTTTAGATGTAAGGGCGGCAAAAATTGCCGCTCCTGCACGGGCGGAGGAATGGAGACGGCAAGAACGACCGACGCCAGCAGACAACACCGCCGACGTCGACAAACCTACCGACGACGGCAGAAGAAAACCGCTGACGTTGGTAAACCTGCCGACGGCGGCAGAATATCGGCCGACGACGGCGTAATCTTGGCTTAAACAGCCCGTGGGGAATTTACCGCCCGCTGAATGGGCGGCGAATTTGGGACGAAGAACGCATGTAAGGGTGGCAAAATTTGCCGCCCTTGCATAAAAAGTGCAGGGGCAGCGATTTTTGCCACCCTTGCATAAAAAAGGAAGAAAAGTGCAGAGGCGGCGATTTTCGCCGCCCATGCACAGGGGAAAAAGGGAGGAAAAACTAATTCCTGAAGGAGTTCAGGAGGGAAAAAAAAAATTGGTAGGGACGAGGTGGTAACCACTTCTCGTCCCGAGGCCAAGATGGGAGTGAATTCGAAATCCATTTCGAAGAACGAACTAAGGGGGACGAAAAGACGAAACAAACAAGTTTCGCAGGGGAGTTCCAAAAATAAGCGCAGCTGATTTTGGGAACAACATACATTTTTTCACATAGAACTCATGCATGTCAACAAGCAACCCATGTGTATGTATACTTCCCACCTTTATCCCTATGAGGCACATGTTTGTAAAATAAAACTATAAGTTATTTCACTAATGTAATCCTTATTTTTGTACAAGCATGCAACAACAAGCATTCAAGATATAGAGATTATAATAATGGAAAATTATGATAACACTCTGATATTATCATGATCACATGTGAGGACTTGATTTGATATTTAAGACCTTAGTGTATATGTGTATATATAGGATCATTTGAATTTAAAATGGAACACATTCATGTACAAGCTAGCCATGGAAAGTGTGAAATTTGAAAATCAAGGCACATTAAACATTGAAAAATAAAACAAATGTCCCATAACTGATATAACCAAAATTATACATGATGATAATGGTCATGATAACATTCGCACCATAAAAATCTAGTCAAGGTGACCAAAACTTAGGAAAAGAAGATCAATGAGTTTTTAAGAGTGTGTTTGAGTATCTTGAGGCAAAAAAATTTAGATTTAAAGGTGTTCATTATCAAATTATGATAGTGAAAGACTGTGAAAGATGTGAAGGGAAAGTGTACTAGTAAGATCCTAATGTAATTCATTGATAAAAATGTATGAAAGTGTGATAAAAATATTACAACTATAATATTTATACAAAAATTAGGTTTGTAGAGTGTGAGACATTTTGGGGTAGGAGATTAGATACTCCTTCACTTGTAATCCTACAAGAAATTTTCACTTAAGCAAAAGAATAATGGTATCAACGAACAAATAAATATCCTAACACTACTTAATTATGTCTTAAACAACCTGCCCCCAAAATAATATCCTACCACATGAATTCTTGAATTCTCTAGTATATTAATCAACTTCCTCTGACTAAGTTTTTCCCACTTTCCTAAATTGCATCTTTGTGAAAAATAATATCCTGACATCAACAAAGCTTTAGGATATCGACATATTTTCTTTGATACTAAGGCATAACCTTTATTATTGTCATCATAATATAAATTTCCTCTTCAAATTAAGTATTCCCACCTATAATTGAATCTCACTCACCACATTGACTCTTGTTATTATCCTTATTGGAGGACTTTCTAGACTCTGATGAAGTGAATATCATCACTACCCAAGTAATAACAAACCTATTACATGGAATAGTCATAATCCAAGTCTGAATCAATTTAAATATAAGTCAAATCAAGCATTTTCAAGTATCAATATCAAATATTAGTTTCATACAGGTAGCAAAGGAAAATAATTGCATAATCACACTAGGTGGGATAATTATGTGTGGCTTGATTTCCCTCCTCGGAGCATTGAATATGTAAGCATCAATCAATCATCATATAGGATTGATTGGGGTCATCTTAACCTATTACACTTTCCCTATTGTGTAGGTTTATATCTATTATAAGCACACCTAGGGTTTCAAATCAAAGAAGACTGAGTTCTGAAATTGGTGCACCGTTAAGGTTTAGGATCACAAATATAGATGAAATGTATATATTAATTGATGTAGGAGAATCACTACCTTTAATTGTACATATGATCTATTTTTTCAAGTTTAGATTCTTAAGTATGTGGTTTGAGTCATTTTAGGTCTCTTGGAAACATTTTGAAGTGTTGGTTTTCTGTCAATTTGAATCAAGGACCTTTTTGGCATTTTCCCACCGAAAGCCTAATTTGAATGTGAAGTATAGGAGGCTTCAATCTTGTTAAAAATAAGTCTCATGTCATCTTTTATCTAGGTAGGTTTCAATAAGGGTCAAGAGTGCATGACTCACATGATGAGTCACCCTAGTGGTTAAGTTAGTAGTTAGGTTATTTTGTACTTTCCTTGACATACAAAGGAGGAATTTAGAGTTAGTTATGGGAGTTTTGGAGTTTCTTTTTTAATAGATAGTGTGTAGTGTACAAAGAATTCAATGTAATAAATAATGGGGTCTGATTCAAATGTATAAATGGGAAGAACCCCAAGAATGTGAATAATCAACATTTTATTTGAAGATACTATTGGTAAATTTTCTTAAATCTTGTGTGTGCCAAAACATTCCATGAGCAGTCAGAGCATAAAAAGAGAATGTTAAAAAGACAAGATTTTTTTTAAGTTTCTTGAGATATTGGTAAGTTGATAATGTCTCTTTGAAGAGATTACAAGCACTTGTTAAATGAGTTCAAAGTCTTTTGTATATACATGTTACAAACTTGCCTAATTTGTGTAACTACAAATTATGTTTTGAAGGATGAAAGGTTAATTATATTTTGGTGAGATGAAAGGATCCTTCCTAAACAAATTAACATATAATTGTAAATACATGAGATAAACTATGAAAATTAGCAATATATTAAATGTAACAAATAGAACTAAATTACAATAGTAGAATTGTAGAATCATTGGCCTCTTCAAGGGGGACACCTCCTTTGAGCAAGCTCAATTCAATACAGTTCATGGATACCTTCATTAGGCATTAACACTAACTTAATTACTAATTTTATTCTTAATAACTATTTCATCTCATGCATGTGCGATAAAATAAATATGTTATAGGGATGACTTACAAAGCATATGCATCTAAAGCAACTACTATGCTAATAATGTAAATAGAAGAGTAGAACACAGGTTCCTAACATACCCTCCCTCTTGGAAAAAAAGCTTTGTCCTAAAATATTCAATTGTGGAAAGTGTTGTTGAATCTGGAATAATGGTTCCCATGTGGGATCTTTGAGTTTTAGTCCTTGCCACTGAATTAAAAATTCTATGATGGTGCGAGAGCGAAGTTGGCAATTGCATTGAGCCAAGACTGCTTCTGGTTTGAAAAGGAGGGAGCCTTTATTATCAAATTCTAGTAAGACTATTTGTGCTTGAATGTTAGTGCCAAGAACTCTCTTTATAAATGAAACATGAAATACTAGGTGAATGCCATAGGAAGGTGGAAGCTCCAACTTGTAGGCAATATACCCAATCTACTGGAGAACCTTATATGGACCATAAAACTTAGAGTCAAGCTTTTAACACCCCTTTTATTTCAGGGATGATTGTTTGTATGGTTGCAAGCAAATAAAAACCATATCACCTGCTTGAAAGGTGAACTTAAAATGTGTTGATCAGCCTGCTACTTCATGTAATTTGTGCCAAATGAATATTGTCCCACAAGATGTGGAGAATTTGATCTCAATGGTGAAGAGTAGTGTCAACTACTTGAACCAGTGAACTGCCAAGTGTATATAGGAAAAGTGGTAGGGGTGCTTGCCCATAAACTAGTAGATGTGTGGTAGGATGTATTATACCACCATTTTGCAAGAGGTAACCATTTGACCCACTGCTATGGCTGCTCTATGACAAAATAATGAAGATAGGTTTCCAAGTATTTATTGACAATTTCAGTCTAGCCATCAGTCTGTAGATGATATCTTGAACTCATTTTTAATTATGTACCCAGACACTTGAAGATTTCTTGCCAAAAATGGTTGGTGAAGGTGGAATCACGAACTAAAACAATAGAAGTAAGGACACCATGAAGTCATAATATGTGATTAAGAAATGTCTGATCAATGGTGAAAGCAGTTTAAAGATGGGCCAAAGTGCAAAAATGAGCATATTTAGAGAGGCAATCCACTACAAAAAGAATCACTAATTTACCACCAAAATTTGGGAGGCCTTCAATGAAATCCATGGAAATCTTGGTCCACATACATTTTAGAATGGGAAGTGGTTGGAATAGACTAGGTGGGGCAACTATTTTGCCTTTAGTACATTAGCATATATCACATTTAGCAATAAATGTTTTGATATCCCTCTTGAGTCCCTGCCAAAAGAAATTATGATGAACTCTCTCATACATTTTTAGAAACCCTAAATGACCATCAAAAGGGGAATCATGCATCTCCTATAAAAATGATTATTTGAACTTGGACCCTGTAGATAACATTAGGTGACCTTTATATCACAATGTGTGACCATCCCAAATATAATGAGATTTAGCAGATGGATCAATAGATAGTTGAAGAATGATTTATTGGGTTGGGAGATCATTATCCCATTCATTTTGAAGATCATGGATCCAGGTGGAAATGGGAAGAGAGATTGCATAGAGTTGCATTGGATCTTTAAACTGGTGAGAGAGAGCATTAGCCACCAAGTTTTCCTTACCTTTTTTGTAGGTAATTTCATAATCATATCCCATGAGTTTAAAAACCCATTTTTGGTTGCTCTGGAGAAGATACCCATTGTTCTAGAAAATATTTGAGGCTTTGATGGTCAGTTTTAATGCAAAAGTGTTAACCAATCAAATAGGGATGTCATTTATGAATTACATGGAGAATAACCATCATCTCTTTTTCATATGTGGAACATACCAAATTACATCTAGTTAGGGCCTTACTGGTGAAGGTGATGGGATGACCCTCCTACATAAGTACAACACCAAGACCTGTTCCACATGCATCACACTCAATCACAAATGGCTTGGAGAAATCAGGCATGGCCAAGACTGACATGGTGCACATGGCATGTTTAAGGTCGTCAACTACTTGAGAAGATGCAGGAAACCATGAAAATGCATTTTTTTTAGCATAGTTGTCAATAGAGATGCAATAATGCCATAATCCTTGAAATTTTTTTTGTAGTATCTTGTCAGACCAAGAAATCCATGTAAGCTTATGAGGGTCTTTGGCTAGGGTCAATTTTTCATAGCTACAATTTTGGTGAGGTCAACACGAACACCATTAGATGCAAAAATATGTCCTAAATACTCTACCTCTATTTGCCCAAAAGAACATTTTGAATGTTTGACACATAGGTGGTTAGTAGCAAGAATGCCTAAGGTGGTGTCGAGGTGGTGGAGGTGATCCACCCATGTGGGACTGTAGATAAGAATGTCATCAAAGAAGACCAAGAGAAACTTTTGCAAGAAGGGGTAGAATAATTAGTTCATCAAACTTTAGAAGGTGGAGGGGGCATTATCAATCCCAAATGGCATGACAAGGAACTCATAGTGGTCATCATGTGTGTGAAAGGTTGTCTTAAGAATGTTGGCATCATGAAGACAAATTTGGTGATACCCTGAGCACAGGTCTAATTTGGAGAAAAATTGTTCACCATAGAGTTCATCAATGATAGGGATTGAAAACTTATCCTTGATGGTTAGTTTCTTCAGACCTTGATAATCAATATAGAGATGCCAATAACCATCCTTCTTATGAAATAGCAATTATGGTGAAGAATACGGACTAGTGTCGAGTCAAATAACTCTAGCCTACAAGAGATCATGAATGATATTTTTGATCTCAATATTTTGATGAAATGGGTACTAATAGGTCCAAATATTGGGAGGTGTAATGCTAGGAAGTAGTGGGATGCAATGCCCCTGAGGCTAGTGAGGTGGCAATTTAGTAGCTTCCTCAAAAATTGAGGCATGCTTGACTAAAAGGTTGTGCAAGTCGAAAGGTGGGTGAGAGTCTGGTAGTAAAGCACTATGAAGAGAAAAGAGTTGGGAAATGATGTCATGGGATCCTTATTTGAGAATTTTCTCCATGTGGTGAGAGTTGACAATTCTAGTGGATCTTGGTCAAAGGCCTTATAGGGTGTATTTATGTCCATTCTCTAATAACTGCATCTAAAGCTCTAAAAAGTCCCAAAGAATGGGTCCAAGTGTTCATAACCATTAGGCACCAAGAAAAAAATCACATCCCATTAAGGATAAAGTAAACATGTCATCCTAAAGGTTATAGTCACCCATTGAAATATGAACATTATGACACTTTCCCTTATAGGGTAATGTGCCTCCATTAGCAATCATGAACTCAAAACTAGAACATGGGTGGATAAAATAATCTATTTGCTTGGAAACTTGAGGGTCAATAAAGTTGTGAGTGTTTTTAGAGTCAATAGGGATGGTGAGGAGTTGCTTCTTAAAATAACTTTGGATACACATCATTTGAGGGGTAGTGACTCATGTAAAAACATGCATGGATATTTTTGGAGGGAAATATGGGTGCATAGAATCATCAACTTCTTGAGAAATCTCTTTGGTAGTATCCTCATAATCTTCAGTATCTAGTGGAGAATCAACATCTAGTAGGTACAATTTTTGCTCGATGCATTTGTGCCCTAGAACCCATTTATGATCATAATTGTAACAAAGGCCTTTCTCATGACATGCACACATTTTAGCTCCTATGAGACATTTGATGGGGGTTGTCTTGGTATTGGGTTGTTGAAAAGAGGGATTAGAGGGTGCCCAATTAGAAGTGTGATGTTGGGCAATGATTTTGTCTTCAGTGATTTTTATGAGACCCAAGGCTTTCATCATAGTCTAAGGTTGAAACATTTTAACCTCAGAGTAAACGGGCTCTTTAAGGCCACTAATAAAATAGCTCTTGAAGAAGTCATGTGATAACCCTTCAGTATGATTTGTCAGCTTCTCAAATTCAATTTGATAATCATGAAAGGTGCCTATTTGACAAAGCTTAGTGAGGGCTCCCATAAAATTCTTGAATGTTGAGGGACCGAACCTACCCAAAAGTAGGGATGCAAAATTTGTCCAATCAAGTTCATCATTAGATTTGAGATACCAGCAGTACCATTGGAGTGCCTCTAGTTCCAAGTGAAAAGAAGCAATTGGAACTTTATTGAGATGATAAGTATTATAAAGGTTAAAGTATTGCTCGACATGATAAATCCAACCTGTTGGGTCTATACCATTAAACTATGGAAAGTCCAATTTGGTCCCACGTGGTGGGTGGGTGGACAAAAAAGTATG